>OY804258.1:92745355-93945355 GCA_963680825.1 Meiosimyza decipiens | reverse complement strand
TGAGTTTTTTTACACAGCTCAATTTTGATCATAGATATTATGTGTGGCGTTCCATGTCGTTATGTGTTCTGTGGATTTTGAGATTTACAGTTCCAGAGACAACGGTTTCAATCTCATTCGTATAGTCTCCAAACAATTAAATGGGGTAAGCCACATAATGCGCAAAGTTTAATAAAAAAATTTGACAAATCTAATAATGCTGAAATACCAAATGCTTTATTTAAACTGAATTGTTTCCATATTTTTCGTGCGGATGGACATGGGCACGCGGTTGACCATTTTTATTTAAGATTTAAGATTCGATATAAGTTTTCTATAGTAAGTGTAATGGAATGTTTTTGTTTCTTACAATGGTTGTAAGAAAATGCTCATTCGTAGTGTTTATCGTCCGAACCGCAGATATAGCACATACTTTTGAACATTATAGAAAATTTATCGCTTTCTTTCTCGCACATTTCTATTGCTGGAGACTTGGACAGCAATCCACAGTTGTATACCCATTTAGTAGATAACATACTGTCCATAGTATTTTTTTCCAGTCAAGAGTTCAAGTGAACTAAATCAAACCACACTGTTTGATCTTTTATTTGTAAATAATAAATGTTAAATTTGTTGAATGAATGCGTATCGATTACAACTAAACATATTAAATTTTGCCAAAAACCTTGGTTTAGTAATTCTATAAAAAATCTTATAACTGAGTGTAATGTTGCTGGAAGAGGTTTAAAATACATCAACTCTGCGGAACTTTCAAAATACAGTCAGAGGTGCAAAAATATGGAAAGAATTTGTATAATAGGTGTTGACAAGGATACCGCTGATGGTTATGACACTACTAACGTCAATGATGTTAACGACTTCAATGAAAGTTTTATAAACTTCCCCATGCCTGCGGTTACAGTCAATACCTACGCAAACTCCTGCAGTACCCTCAATCAAAATATTAGTTTTTTATTATTGATCAACATGAAATACTCATTCACCAATGAAATTAAATGCTACTTTAAGTCGACCTTGTATTTCTGAAAGCTCTTCTCTCCGTCTTGTTGCCGTACATTACTTACGTTTTTAACACTATTTTTATCAAATTCATTAAAATCTAATAACGTTTAGTGCAAAGTGTTTAGTTAGTTTAGTGTTTTGAAGAAGATATTGTTCATATAGTAAACCAGAGAGATTTTTTTCAAATCAAAAAATTCTAAGATACTACTTTTTTTCTTCAATTCTTTTTTATCAACAGAAAAAGGCTTAAACTATGCCTGACAAAAGTTCCATATCCCGAAAGCTGCTTGTACTTAATTGAGAGCATTTTTCGTTGGAATATGGGCACTTTTGCGGATGTGCCTTTTTTCCGTAAATTACCTCTTTATATATTAGAGATCATCTTCCACCTCCCACCAAAGTATCATGTTAGAGTTAGTCGTTGCTACTTTAATATTTACAGTTAATTAAATTGATACCTGTAAATTTTAAGCAAATATATGACCTTAATGGGGTCCTTCTTAATTGATTTGAAAAATAATGTGCCATGATAATGCTGTAACTTTAAGATTTTTCTTATGAATCTTGTTTTACTCGCTAATCTCAAGAGTTAAAAAAAGATTTTTGACCAGTGTGTGAAAATTTTAATAAGATAAACATCAATTAAGTTTTGCCCTTGTGTTTCGAAACTTTTTTGGCGACATCTCAAGAAGTAACTCTTCCAAAAAATTAGGATACTTTACACAGTTTTTTTCACGTTTAAGAATAATAATAACAATAACAAATAACAATAACAAATAAATGAAGTACACAATAAAATTTAATACTCACGGTTTGATACTTATATTTTCATTGCAAGCAATTCGGTGTACATGAGTATGTGGGTTACTAATGCCATTATCATTCAAGTAACTATCAAAAGGTGCCACATCGTTGTTCAGGTTATAGCTTGGATTTGAATATTGCAACATTGGGTTATTTGTAATTCTGATGTCGGAATCTAGAAAAGACAAGAAAATTATGTTTTAAGTTCGAAGCAATTCCATTGGCTATAAAGTACATGTGCATTATTCTCTATAGGGTGGCTACTAAAAATGACTGTTGATATAAAAAAGAATAACTTTTACAAATACACGTTATTTTAATTTTACGAGTATTTATTTAGTTAATGGATTTTGTCAGCATCATGTGAGAATCAAAATGTATTAAATTAACCATTAAATAGCATTATGTAAGTCCGTTCTTCGAAGTTGTCCCACAAAAAGAAGTCTGGTGGCGTCAAACCAGATGAACACGGAGCCGAACATATTCAGCATTTTTTAAAATTAATCAATCGTCATCCTCACATTGTGTCAGTTAGCTCTTTCCTACGGAACCATATCTCCTGATTATTTTCGACAGTTCCAGAATTTTCTGAAGCAAAGGCCTGGAGATGTCAAGCTAAGCAAAGCAACAACGGGTAGAGATTTATGCCCCAGGAAACTTTGCCGTACAGCTTTCACCGCTGTGTCAGTACGCACAGGACAGTTTTTTTGGAAGATTGCCGACTGATTCAGTTTTTTCAAAACTGTAAATATATAGTCTTTAAGTTCTTCTACGCTTAAATAACTGGTTTTTAATTAGAAGATAATAACTAAATAAGTTTCACGCAATGCTGGGCATCATACATACCCAAGGAATGCTTTATAACTTATCAATAATAAAATAAAAAGGATTAAAAGCGAACAAGTTGGCTTTTTTAAGCCTCTCCACCAGAAAAACTTTAAACTGTGAGTTCGAAATTTTTACTTAAGATTTGCTTTGGTACTAAGATTTTTGTGGCATAAACCAAAAAAAAATTCTCCAACCAGAAAGGAAAAAAATTCTATGTCAAAGCTCATGCGATTTAAAAAAAAAACTAATGCAACGTAGTGGAAGATAGTGGCCATAAACCAAAACAAATAAAAATTTAAGATCTAGGATTTGAAAAATGTTTACTGCAATCGTCAGATCATACCAAAATAATAACGGCAGGGAAAAAAACTATAATAATTCTAAATTATTTTTTGTGTTTAGAGACACAGTGGACTCACAGTTGAACTTTGAAAACCAAAAATGTTCCATGAAAATTTTAATACTAGCAACTGTTGGATAGAACGGTCTAGTTAACTTTTTTGAAACAAAATGCACTGAAGTTGTTTTCACTTAATAAAATTTATTTTATTTTTCACCTATCGCTTTTATCGGATTTTCTAAAAATTAGAATGAAAAATGGTAATTGCAAATGTCCCAAATTTTTTTTATATATTATGTGGGAAAGTATGGTTAAACACAATCCAAAGTTCAAGCTGCAGTCTCCTCACAACTTTTTTTTTATCAATTTTTTCCTCTTGTAATTTTTAAAAGAACAAAATACATTGATTTTTTTGATATGCTCTTATTTGTATCGAAATTTACGAATTTAAAAATCGGCAAAAAACACAAAAAAGTTTATCAATTCCAAAGATTACAATGTGAGGGAAAGTGCTTAAATTCTATATGGATACTCTTTAAAAGAGGGGAGCATCCATCCTCCTTGGGATAGAATATATACATAAAATTGAATGATTTTCAAAAACAGAAGAGTTAAGCTTTTAGCGGATTTTTTTATACTCACAAATTTTTGCTGCTTTGACCTAAAAAGTATCAGTCCCAAATTTTAAAAGTCTAGCGCTATTATCACTTTGTCCTTATGTCCACCGTTTTTTATTTTACTCTAATAATTTGAAGACTATAAAAGATATCGCACAGTTTGAAAAATTTTTGAAAACAGCTGTGTGACCGTAGGTGATTCACAATTTTTTGTATTTATAAACTAAAATACATCTGCACAAAGAGTATAGCACTTTTGTTACTATTTATGGCCACCTTTCATACAAGCCAATTCACTGCGTCGGAAACTCGAAATTCCTTTAAATTATAATTTAAAGCTTTTCTTTGAAGAGAATACTGCTACTTAAAATATGTAGTTTTTCTATAATCTATTACTACTCGTAAAAATCTCTCAAAAGTTTTGAAAGTTATATATCATTCTTACAAAATGCGTTTATGTTCAACAAATATTATACTCGGATTTAAAATTGATATAACATCGCATGTTTACATTTAATTTGATAAATTACCTCGGTAGATATTAGATGCGTGATCCGATGAATTTCTGCATACCACGGATGTTCTATCCATAGTGGAACGACCTAACCAAACCCAATCATGAGCGTTTGTGGTTGACTCCTCCGAAAATTTGCTGTCGCAAAATATACCATTTGTTTTAAAGTTTGATTTATGTACGTCTGAATTACTCATGCCATTTTCCATTTCTACTGGCCTAAATTTAGAAGCATACACAACGCAGGAAATGACGAAAACGATTATCGCAAAACAAAATGCTGTAAGCAAGACGTACATCCCAGTTTCGATTGAGGTTAAATCATTGTGCCCAGCTATTTTGCCGTGAAATTGATCTGTGCTGACAATTTTTCCTCGATGTTGATGCGCTTGAACTGTTGGTTCATGATACCGATTTGTTTCTCGGAGTGGAATTCCAACTGTAAATTAAAGGTAGTTGTAAATATTAGTTATGTTACTAATAGATTTGCAAAGCCATTATACTTAAAGTTTAATTTAATGACCAAGTGGAAACTGTTTTTTTCGAATAATATTAAGGAAGAAAACAATTTTTACCCGCAAGGTCAGCTCTTGCATATTTTTATTGAGAAAAAAAATTCGTGAAAGCGATAACATAGTTAAAAATCTTTCTTGAGCATGCACAGACTGACCCAAGCTAGGATCAGCTTTGCTCAGCAACGCTTAGCTTAGGTTATATTGAATCAGTTGGGTGGCTGATGGGTCAGCAAGGACTGTTTGGGAAGGCTGATGTGTAGTATATCAAGCTTGGGGTATTGTTATAACTCTGAAGTATGAGCTGATGTATATCACGACCCAACTGGGCAAAGAGTTACTGGTGCTTTCTATTTGGAAGTTAAACACTTGTAAATAACCAGAATTCGACCAGTGTATCGCGATCCTGGCCAAACGAAGTGGCCAAAAACTGCCCCAACGGACCCAAATTACCATTTTGGGGCGTAAGGTCGGTTCCAAAAGAATTTTAAATATTGCCTTCGTGTTCAGCATCTTCGAAAACGGGAGGACTAAGATTTTACCGATGGAAGACGCGGAATATGCGATTCCCTCATTTGGGGGCGGTTCTTGACCCTTTTGGGATTATCAACTCCAAAAGAGTTTTAAACACCGCCATCGTGTTCAGCATCCTCGAAAACGGGGGACGGAGGTGGTCTGGTTGCTTCTTAAAATATTTGTATTTTTCAAGGTTTTTTTCGCCTCCCAGAATCCATTAGATGCCCCTTGTGCAGAGTGACAAATATATAAATAAAAATTACTTCAAAAACGATCCATCTTTTCCCCCAACGGAATATTGTACCTTAATATTTTTACATTTATATAATTTTTTTCGTTTTTCGATCGGACAGGGAAGACTGTTTTTTCATTAAGATTTAATAAATAAACATATTTTAAGCATTGAAAAATATTTTATATAACATTGAAAAAAATTTCTGTTATACTCTATTTCAATACGATTCGAACACCGTCAGTTTGGAAAAATATAGTGTCCGAATTTCAATTGCCTACAACAACAAAAAAAAAAATCATTTCACATTTCTAGCACATACGAGTACCAATAACTAAATAACATTTCGTTAAAAAATTAGCATTTTGGGCTTAAAAGTGGCCCACTTAGGAAATTCTTATTCAAGGGCATTGAATCAAAATTGATATATTTGATAAAAATGTTTTGTTTAACTTTTAAAGAATATAATTGTCGCAGTGTGCTTATACTGGGTGTATCAAGAGGAGGTGTAGGATTGGAAAGCCTTGGTCGCTACACAGTGGTCAAATGTTGACATTTATATTTCATCTATAAACGCAGGATATTTACAATGGAACGCTACACAGTGAAAGAAAAAATATATATCGTTGAATTTATTATTAATTATATATTAATATTACCACAGTGAAATAAAGTGTTGAAAACGACGCTCAATTCGACACCGAATATTGACAAAAGATTTGGTTATGCATGAGTGCAAGGTTCGATTGACTCAAGAGCTGCAGACGGCGGCCACCAGTAGCGCCGTACGTTCTCTGATTAGGTCTTGGGAAAAGTGAATGATGATGGTAATTTTTGAAAAAAAAAATCGTGTTTTCTGACAAAGCAGATTTTCATATGCGGATACGTTAATAAGCGAAATTGCTGCATTTGGGGATCCAAAAATTCGCCAGTGATTCAGGTGAGTACAATACACTCAAAAACAGAGACTGTTTGGTGCGGATTGTAGGTTGGAGGTGTCATACGACTGTACTTTTTCAAAAATGACGACGGAAGTGCCGTTACAGTCAATGGAGTGCGCTACATACGCATGATAAACAATTTTTATGACCAGAGATGGAGTATATAGACGGGGGAACTCTACTTAGTTAGACTTCTTTTGTTGGGAGTTATATTACGAGTAAATTCTTCGCTAAAGCAATTGCAATTCTCAAAGCGGTCATTGAAGCCGCCATCGCCGAAATAGAGCCCCAATTATATTCCATACATTATCCCAATGTATCTACTTTATAATGCAATAAAAATTTCAGAGATATCCAAGCAATTATTCGTCTTATTCAAAAAACAAATCCTACAGCTCTTGTTGTTACACCCTATAGAAATATCACATGCTTAAAAAAATTGCATAAAACTAAGTATTTAAAATAAATTACTTAAGAGATCGAGTGCTAGCTATTATACAGCAAGTACATAATTACAATGAGCATGCCTGTGTTATCAAACAATTACCAATAATATCGGAGAGATCTCCACTACGATAATTCTTCCTTTCTCTTCCAATAGTGCCGTCATTCTGCACTGATTCGTGTTTGTTGTTATTATCTCCGTTATTGAAATCGACTTGTACCGAGGCAAGAGCGCTTGCAAGAGGAAAATTTGCCTTAGTTTGTTTGGCTAGAACATTTCTTCGCACCCGACAGTCTTCTGATAACAATAATGTAACCCTTAGCAAGTCACCATTTCCTTCACCTACGGCTATTACACGCGGATGGTGTGATGCGAGCATTGGAGCAAAAGCAACGACTTCTGTATCCAAACTTTCAACGAGTAAAAAGTAGTCTTCGACTGAAATTTCTCTGCAAGAAATAGAAAGAAACAAAATTTGTGAAATTCTCAATATAATTTCATCAATCAATCAATAAATATATAAAATCCTTTCACCTTTAGATAACTGAAGTTTATTAGATCCTGTAACTTAAAAATGAGAATAACAAACAGCTGAACCAGAAAAAAATTTAAAATTTTAAGCGTCTAAAGGTAAGAGCTGATAAAAAATCGTGTTAATTTGGGAATTCCTAATTCAATAAAAATGCGGCGACACTTGAATTTAAGCATGTATGTATAATATTAAGAGGACATTTTTAATTTTTTTGACCGGATTTTTTGTCCGTTGTATCCAAATTTCGTTAAATAGAGGTCCGCTATATCGAGGTTTTACTGAACTACAATACTTTAAATTGTACACAAGCTAAAGTGTCTTGTAAAAGAGAAGTGTAAAGTTTATTGTGTAAAATTTTGACAGTTCAGTTATTTTGATTCTTTTTCATACCAACAAGTTTTGTGTTGTATTTATTTTATTTTTGATATTAGAAAAACGGAAATGAATGAGGGTGTTATTACAAGCAGCCAAACAGGATCAGAGGCCCTAAATAAATTCAAATAAAATTGGTATAAATAAATAGCTCATTTTTTAAGATATCTAATTTGAGCCCCTTAGTTACATTTGACATTCCTATATTGCTGCTAACAACGTTTATATTTTAATAAATTTGTATCAGCCAGCTTATGCAGCTGCAGTCTAAAATTTGAAAAAAAGTTCGCTCACTGGAAATATTCTTGTACACAAAAGTGTAAGTACCGCTAATATTCTCATTTTTTATCTATAAATTTTTTTAGTAAGTTGTTATCTACCATACGAATTAGAATAATATGCAACGAGTATGATATACGTTTGCTTAATTGTTAATAATACATACCTAAGAGGTGTTCTTGAACCATCTGAAAACTCCAAATCAATGTCTAGTAATCCTTCTTGGTACTGAGCAGTCAACTTATGCGTTACTGATGTCTCCGAAATATATCCATTCTCTATTGTGTTATCTGGAGTAATAGTTAGTTGCAATCCAGATACGACACGAACAATTAGTTTCGACAAGCTCACTTTATCGCTTCCCACTCGTATTTCCTTTGCACCTATCACTCGTCCAGTAATTGGCGATAAGACCTAAATGAAATTAAAATGTATTTAAGTTATTAACGTAAGAGCCTTGAATTCAAATTTTGAAAAAAAAGAAGCTGACTTTTTTTAATATTATATTTTTTGTTTGCCCTTTGAGCATAAATCATCGTGGATACGAGCATGTTTTCGACTCTACTCGTTTCTCACATTGGTGCATAGAGACGAACAGCATTCACAAAAATACTTGACTAACGGTACTGATTTGAGTGACGCGAGTTTCAGCTCTCATTTTGTGCTTAAAAGAAACTAATTCTGGAATTGAAATACTTTTGATTGCAACAAAATGAAACTTTTATTTTGTGAGAACATATTGAAATTGAGAGGTGGTTAAACAATTGGAAAATCAAAGTCAACTCGGAAAAGTTAGTGCAAATAACTTTTGCGCTGAGGAGAGCTGACTGTCCACCTGCCTTTTTAAATGGCTCGCAAATACCTCAAAGTACCCATGTCAAATACCTTGGTGTTCATTTTGATCGGAGGATTGCGTGAAAAAATCACATCAAGGCGAAGCAGCAACGACTTAAGATAAAAACCAAAAAAAATGTATTGGCTTCTCAATTCTAAATCTGAGCTTAGTTTAGAG
Source organism: Meiosimyza decipiens (assembly GCA_963680825.1). Lineage (NCBI taxonomy): Eukaryota > Metazoa > Arthropoda > Insecta > Diptera > Lauxaniidae > Meiosimyza > Meiosimyza decipiens. The sequence goes on along the minus strand of OY804258.1, from coordinate 93,936,409 downwards.
AACAAGGTAAGATTATATAAGGCTATATTAAAACCTATCTGAACCTACGGAATTCAACTTTGGGGTACGGCAAGCAATTCAGCTATCCAGTTAATGCAACGTTATCAATCAAAGACACTAAGGTTTATAGTTGATGCGATGCACCCTGGATTGTAACGAACGAGCAAGTACATAAAGATTTAAATATTCCCTTTCACACCTTACGTCTACGCAAACAACCAATGTTTACTATTTTATGTGTCTCAATACCGAGAGTAAGGAAGCAGTAAATCAACATGTTTCTGGCAAGGGATGTAATGTACAACTATGTTTAATATTACCTGAACATCAGTTCTTCCCATTGATTTTCCTTGTAATATTTGACCTTTCAGAATAGCAATTTTGGGATCAGCCACTCTTAGTAACGGCTGAACTAAGTCTGTTATGCGCAATCCAGTTCGTCGAGAAATAAAATAGCTGATTCTTCCAGAGTTCTAAAATTAAAAAAAAGTTACAATATTAATGATGTTTGTCTTTCAATATTAACAGGAGTGTTCTTGACCTTAGGATAAATATTTAATAAGTTTACCATGTGATTATTTTGGTATTAAATTAATGTCTCTCCTTTTGTTTGAAATACTGCTGTGCACAATTATAAAACTTTATTTCTCTCTTTCCAATGAGATTATGTTTGTGTCCATTATTTAAGTTTATTTTATTGTATTTAAAATGTTTTCGTTCGTGTTGCTGAAGATGGGTTGTCAACATCCCGAAATGCATCAAATTTGTTAAAATTTAATTTTAAATAAATAAACATTATTTTAAATGTGTGAACTCAAGGTAAGGTGTTCATTTATTTGTAGTTTTTATTAAGCATTTAGCACGAAAAAATAATTTAAACTTTAGCTCTAACGGAGCAACAAGAAAATAACAACATTCAATGCATTTTAGCACATTTTTTTTTTGCATATACTTATACAACTATTTGAAGAAAAAATTAACACGTCTCATACATTTTTTATCAAAGAGTTTAATTGTTCGGTGGGTTGGTCAATTGCTCCAAAACTTTCATGCAATTGTTTTAGTCACCTTAAACAATTTAAAGAGTTTAAAAACTTTCCTAATAAAAAGCTACCGTAACGAAAATGTACATATAAATTAATGTTTGCACGATAAAACCAAGTCAATAGTAATAAAACTGAAAGAACAGTGGCGTTGCTGTTCGTTACGTCCTAAACAAAAGCCATATTTGTCGCGAAATTTAACTTTCGCCGAAGGGATTAATTTTACTGAGTTCTAAGAAAGGGTTCACTAGGATTGGTATTGCTGTTGTTGCTTGTGCACTAAATCACTTAAAGTGTAATTCGAAAACTTTGTTAGAAAAAATATACCATTTCGCTCTAGCTTTATTTACCCGCTTTTAAAATAATATGGCTGTAATCTCAGTACAAATTAACTCGAACTGGTCTGACACATATATTTATGTATGTGATAATGGTCGAAATATATGTCGCCAATTTCCAGGCTAAATTGATTCATCCGTTCTTTAAACATGCTTATCGGTGTTTGCCAATGATTGCAAGTTCAATTAAAACAATGTTTAAATTTGAAAATTTTTTCAAACAACCCTTTTGAATTCCGTTAGTATTACTGGACATACATATGATTTAAAAATTTTGGACATGAAGTTTAGTCAAATGCATCATAATCAATCAAAAATACGATTTAGAATTTTTTGTGCTACGTGTATTTAGATGTAAGGTGACGTGCAAGTAAAAAAACTTTACCATCGCCTTGCATCGTTACGAAGCGGTGTAGATAACACTCCCTTATATACCAACATTTAACTTACCTGATCAATTGCCAAAAATCGAGCATAAATTTCAACTGGACTCTGTTGATATCTCGCACGGCATATTGCTTTATCTCCACCAAAGCTATTTGTATAGCCTGATGTATGCTGTCCCCACAAGTAAGACCGTTTTTTACGTCGACTAGTTTGTTTGCCATTGCTGAAATAAAAAAAATTTGATTTCAAGTTATTAGAAAATAGCAATAGCATTAGCTATACTTACAGAAGAATATTTTCGTCCAACACTCTCCAACCTTTAATTTGTGAAAGTCTAAAGTCTGAAATATATACTTCTAAGGGAAATTCAGGCATCCACACTACAAATTTTGCTACGCCGACATAAGTTCCATATTTAACAATTATAGTTGCGTTTGATGATCCACGTATTTCGGATCCATCTACGTAAACTGAACTGCAGGACGAAGAGACCTAAAACAAGAAATTGTTTTACTTTACATATCGTAGGTGCACTTAACAAACTGTAGTTTTACAATAAAAGTACATAGTATATATTATTTGCTTTCTTACTAAAATAATTTTCACATTGCTTAAAGTCAAACCACTGCATAGACAGTATTTGAGTTGTGAATTTTGAATAATAATAGTTTTAGCCCAAATAACTGTTTTTGCGGACACTAACCCACAGTGTTATAAGTCTACAACAACCGAACCGGCTGTGCTTTACACATGTGCCTTGCTAAATATTAGTATATGAGCCAAACTATTCTTTTCAGTGTGTTTTAAAAGAAACTTTAAATTAAAATAGAAGTTTTAGTTCAACTGTTCTTTATCATAATCGTATTAATTTTTATGAGTTCTCTTAATACTTTCAATAAATCAGATATACTAAATATATATTTCTAACCCTAACATATTAATTCGAAAAATCATCTCCATGTGATTAAATTTTCAGATTGAAAAGAGGATAATATATAAAAATTAGTAATGCCTTTCAGCCCGTTAAATGTGTCGGGTTCAGTGACTCTTAAACATTTCTGTTAACTTTTCTGCGCAACTCAAACTGTCACGTAAATTAAGTTCTTTCTTGAAAATCAAATACAAGTTCCACATCCTGAAATCTTAGTTCAGGTGGCGTAGCAAAAGTATATTGCTATGAATTCAGGTAAAACCAAAAAAAAAAAATATTTAAAGCATTATTGCACATCGAGCTGGGCTGGACAACTATTTAAAAGCTTAAGACGTAAATTGCAAAAAAAAAAATAAAAAATTTCTTTTACAATATAAAATATAAAGTATAATTTTAAGTGTAAAAAAACCGATAATCGTTTTATTTAAAACTGATATAACTTGCACACAATATAAATATATATTAGTTGAAGATAATATGAACAGATTCTTAAATTTAAAATGTGTCTCTCGTGTGATTGTTAAACAAATATTTACCTTAATAACGCTTTCATCCTCGGCGTGACAGGAGCTTTGTAAGGTTACATCCGCAACTTTTCCCGCTTGAGAAACTATAAAAACTTTCATAGCCTGCGCTACCTGACGTCCAGTTAAAACTGCTGTATTCATAAGTTCCCAATTCTAAAAAGAAATATTTTGTATTATATAAATTAACTATTATGAACAGTTAATGGAAAGAGGCTAAAAAAGTATCCAATCGGTCGCATGATTATTAGACGTACATTAAACTTAAGGTACGAGTTAACTAAAATAAATATTTATATAACGTTCTGTTAAAATTATTTTTATTTTAAATATAGGGTGATTCATTTAGAGGTTTCTTTTTGTCAACTGTTTTTTTTTTTTTGACAAATCATGCGTGAGTGACAGTATCGTTTGACATTTCATTATGGATAGAACAACGCTAAACGTAAATTGTGGAAATTTATTAAGTCACCTAAATTTCACTTTTATAATCACTCAAAACTCACACATTTGCAATTATGAACTCAAGAAGGCTGCCTAGATCGTGTGATATCACACCTGAATTTTTTGGTTTGGGATTATGTGAAGTCAAAAGTCTTCGTCAATAATCCAACTACGATTCAACACCCGGAAGCCAACATTACTCGCGTAATTCGGAATATACCTCGAAAACTTAACCTCCCAAATGGGACAGGCGTAGTCGAGCCAACATTTGAAGGAAACTTTCTTTAAAAAGTAAATGTCAGTGATTGTTCTTTCGTTCAGATTCTTCAGAAGTTTTTTTTTTAGGTGTTGAAAACTAAATTTTTATTTGCAAATCTTTAAAATTTAAATATGGTACTTGCGAAATAACTCTGTAAACAAAAAATAATATTTTTTGGTCGAAAAATTAACAATGTATGGGCATTTCCTTGGTGTCGAACGGGACCATCGTACACTTTTAAAGTGGAATAAAAGTCAAAGAAACAGGCTTTTTTTCCTACAGCTACCTTAAGGAATAGCCCTTTGGTAGCACTGTATTTAGTGGTGAAGTTGATGGCAGACGTAATACTGATTCCAAGGTAAAGGCAATACAAAAGCGATTCGCACGGGACCAAAAATGGAAGTATTTTTAATGATCATCTATAAAAAAGCAGAAGTCAGCGAAACTAACTAATATTTTTTAATGCGACTAATTTTAAAATGTTATGGAATAATGTAACTTTTTATTAGGTTTCGTTGGATTGAAAATCCTTTTCTTTTCTTACAAAGTATAATATGACTCGATACGTGACATTGCGAACGGGACATATATTTTGATTGTGGTTCACTTTTTAAAATGTTATGGAATAATATAACTTTTTATTAGATTTTGTTGGATTGAAAAATCTTTTTTTTTTTCTTACAAAGTATAATATGACTCGATACGTGATATTGCAAACGGGACATATTTTTTCATTATGGTTCACTTGGGCAATTTTTCATATATTTTTGGTATTTCAGATTTATGTTACAATTAAAAAATCAAATTTCATAGTAATGGTTGTCGAATTAAATTGGTGATATCATTTTAAAAAAGAAAATAGGAATCATTAAGCGTAATTAAATATTTTTCGTAAGAGAATCTGAAACTAAACTAAAAATATACGATGAAGAGTAAAATTTTTCATAAAGTCGTACTTTTTTCTTTAAAGAGCATTTAAAAACATGTATAAGACCCGATTGGTACATTTTTAGCAAAGTTATGAGATTTAAAAAAAAAAATTCTAAAACGGATGGTCAAAACTTAAGTATATAATTTTTATTACCTTTGCCATAGGTAAAACTGCCTGAATATCGTCTTTGTTGATTTCAAATTTAGATATAACTTTTTTTTTAGTCTCTTCGTTTGTATGACCTATTTTCTCCGAATCATCTTTTATGTTGGAGTTATCATAAACGTAACTAATGGACCACACTATTTTGCCACCATCAAAAGCTTCTTTTGCATCATTTGTTACTTCCAAATTCCAAGAAAACACTTCGATAACCCTAAAAAATAGGTGGAAAAATATAATTCAATAGTAAATTTAAACTATATATATAATATGAATAAAAAAATACTGATCCAATTATAACATTTGTTTTTTGCCAGTAGAAACTGTCAACAAACTACATTTTATCTCGGTATACAAAAATAGGTTTGTTTCCTGTTACAAAAGACTTGTGACAAGATTTAACACTGAACGATTTACTTTAGGTTTAAAGTTACACAACAATAAGGGATGAATCCAGCTCTGGATTAAAGTAGGGACTAAGGAGGCTTTAGCCTCGGACCCTGACCTGAACAGAGCACTATCAGTGAGAATAGTGGTTTGCGGTAATGGCGCAGAGCATTATATTGCACGTAAAGGACTTTAACAGGTAATTGTAAATTTTTTGCAAAACCAAAACAAAGATGTAATTGATCATGTGATACCCTACATTTCATTACCTAGACAAGGCCAGGCCGTAACTTGTGGACCCAGGGTAGAAATCTGTTGGAGGCCTCCAAGCCATGCTGAAAATAAAAGTTGTCACTCTTTTAAAAAATTAAATATCTTAAAGTGCACTATTAAGTCCCACTGAATTAAAAAGGTTGTATATTTTCCGATTTCCAAAACTCCAGCAATATGGTATATTTTTTGAGTTTGAGAGAGATTTAGACAATTCTTGGGGGCATAATTTAATCGCACCATTTTTCAGTGTGATGGAGGATATCCGCACAAAAAAATTAGCATTATAAAAAAAATTATTGAAAATAGCAGACCATAAATTTACAAGGCTTTGCAATCTCAAATGAAAAATATACAGGGCGGTCCGGAGTTGAACAGTCATACGGAATAATTCGATTCCAAATTTTGTTGTGAGGAAAAAATCGCTTGAGAAGCTTGGTTCTATATTGAACCCCCTATGAGTTTCAGGGTGTTTAAAAAAGTTCCTTTAGTGTAATACTTACATACATATAAACAAAAATTATATCACAACTTCCTATATAATACGTTCGACCCAGGGCAAAAATAGTTATAAGAAAACTACATTTTATTACAGTATTTGAGCCAAACTTAAGAAAAAAAAAACAAAAAAAATTGTTTTGATTTTAGCTTACGAAAATTCTGAACTGAACACACATGTGAGTTAGTTACGTTATGAAACTCACTTATTTTATTGCTCTAGCTTTATTATTTAGAACGTTATGAGATAATCTTTGTTCATAAGTACTACTCTAAAAGAAATTATAGTTAAAAACCCTGTAATTTATAGGGTGTTCAAGAGAGCCTGGGAGTGAGGCAAAAACAATTTTTACTCACAATCAATTAGGGAATCAAATGTTTTCTTATGTTTGTTGGGATCCGGAGCTCTCTGTATTCAATGAGTAAAAAATTTATTGTGATCTGATGTTTCTGCGGAATAAAAAATTTTATGGAGGTTGCAACGTCTTAAATTTTTCGTTTCTGAAACGGTAATTATGAAAAAACTGAAACTAAAAAATATACAAAAAAAAAATTTTGATTTGAAAAAGATACATAATTCTGAACTGAAAACACGACTAGCAATAACGGTACCACTAAAAATGGAGGTTAATAGCCTAATGAAACTCAGTTATTTTATTGCTCTATTACTTAAAGAGATAAGAGATATTTGCTTGTAACTACTATTCTAAAGATCTTTGTTAAACACCATGTAACTCAGAGGGTGTTCAAGATATATATACAGCACACTCTCGATTATATTTACACTTGGATATACGAACCCTCGATTACAAGCACACCGTGAAAGTTTGTGTGAACCCTCGCTTATTATTTTTTATTTAAAAAATATCAAATTGTCTTATTCGTCCTTAAAATTGAATTAAGCTGAACGTAAAGAAATCCTTGGTTATATATAACCCTCGGATTTGTGAACAAGCTCAACATTAATAAGGTAATATAATCATCGAGAGTAGAGTAGAGTACTGTATATACGACTCATACTATATTATTTTACTTTGGTTAATATGCTGTAGCAAGAGCTTTAGTTCTTGACTGAACCCTTGCTATTTTGAATTACATAGTAGTATTGTTCATTATTCCTGTTCTTCATTAAGTTTTTGATTTACAGTGACTACTAAAACTAACATTGGACAATTCAGCATTAGATTTCCACCAATAGAATAAATTCAAAAGCTGGTCAAATAGTACCTTACGTATAAACAGAATGTAATTATGATACGATCTTAAGATTTACTCACCCATTTTCATTTTCATCTTCTTTTCCATCTTCAATCAAATCTTTGTCGTTCTTCACGGCTATTACACGAGCTGTCGTAAACTTTTGATTCTCCTTTTCAAATGAAATGTTCCAAAATTCAGTCGAGGATGTTGCTCCTATAATTTTTACACCAGATTTAACTCGAGCTCGTAGAGTGAATACAGCGATTTTCTGGTCTGTATGCAGCTGGAGGAAAACTAAAACATGCATTTTTGACATGGGGTACATTGCATGTTGCGGTATCAAAAGAGTTATGTATTCATCTAGTCGTACAGTTTTAAAGGGATTATACGATGGCATTAATGGAACTTGCGCAAACGATGTTAGTGGTTGAATTTGAATTTTTGGTTCACATTGTTCTGGATTTCGTGACGGAGGTTCAAAAACACTATACGAAACTTGAACCCATCTTTGTGGAGCTTTTTGAGGAAAATCAGCTTTTTCGATAATTAGCGATGTTAGCGTTGGCCACCAATAAGATGGTATAACAACCTTAAAAAATAAATTGTGTGGTTAATGAATTTAAAAAGTAAAATAGTTTGATTTTTGTTGCAATATTTTTAAAGGTTAAGAATTTTTATTTTTGAAATCGTGCATTTGAACTATTTTTCGGTCAATAGCGAACTTAGGAGTTAGCTAGAGAGTCTAGCGTCACCGTAAAACAAATAAAAAAAGTCAAATGATAAAATTACAAAAATTAATTAAATTAAATTAATTTTATTTGTTTTACTAATCGCGTTTTTTTAATAAAAATTGTTCGGCGCTTGCTATTTTCTCCATTCACTGTGCCCAAGTTTATTTTTAATTTATGAGACGCCACAATTGAAAGAAATGTTTGATATTTAATTTACTCAAATTTTTACCTCCGCTACGCAAACGCCATCTTCACCTTCTGGCATGCATCGGCCTTTTAGTGGTGTTTCTGTGCCCATCGAAACATGCAGCAAAACGCACAATTTTTGTCTCTGCAAATGACCACCTGGATCAGCACCAGCGTGAAATAAAACACGTAAGACTGGCGAGTCTTGCGGAATAATCGACCTGACAAGATGTGCAGATATATCCAAATGCAAATTGGTTTGTTGTAATTCAAGTAACGCTGCAGTAGTGTTCTAAAAAAATTGTACAGAAAAAATTATGAGTTATTATATACAGCTAAAGATTCTTTGAATCCTTATGAACTACTTATAACACTGGTGGACATAAATTTTATAGCTGGATTTATTCCTTAAGCAAAAACGTTCATCAAAGATTGCTTTTATAAATAAGTAGATAATACCGGTAACACACATTTGACAGGGCATCGCTATACAAGCATTGGAAGACCCTAGCCAAAAGATAGGAAAATTATCAAGAATGATTTCACTTTTCAGAAACCGGACTACCGCAAGCCGAAAAACTAATTTTTTTTGTTTATTTTACTGGATTTGTTCGCATGCATAGAATAGCAATAAGGACATTATTGCAGCCAATTCTTGCGTAAAATTGGATGTAGAGTCCAAACAAAGCCCTGTAGAGCCTTCGAAAGTCAGAACTTTGATTTTTTTTTTCGATTGTCATTTTCAACACAAACCCTTTTGGCTTCAGGGATAAGGTGAAGGTAAGAGGGAGCATGGTTAGTTGATGTTGCTTACATAAGTTTATATAAAAGTTTTTGGAAGGCATTGCGCTGCCGAGTTTTAGAGCTTTAAAGAATATGTAGGATTTAACCAGTTGATATTTAAGAGTTGAGTCCCATAGATAGGTTTTGGAATTTTAATGTTGCGTATACAATTTAATGGGTAGAGTTGTCTTGAATAATTTAAAAAATTTATCAACAAGTACCATTCTTCTTTGACATATACGAAAAGAAATGTGGATGGGCTTAGCAAACAGACTAGAAACTCTAAGTATAACTAACTGTGCCGTTTTAATACCATATTATGTGACCCGATGAATTGGTGGAAGATGTTTTTTGATAAATAGTGACACATTCAGTTAGTCATGCTAAAGTAGTTGAGCAGCGAACTGATTTCAACTTCGGCGAATTCACTGATATTATTAAAGAAAGGTTTTCCAGAAAAATAAGTTTGAATTAAGAGCTCTAGTGCTTCTTTTGTGGATTCCGCCTATGGTGCGTCTCTCTTCTTGACAAAGGATGGGACTGAGTGTTCCTTAGAGCTCAAGCTACACAATCACTACACGATATGATATGAATAAATTATTTAAGGATTTTTACCGAACTTCTCAAATCCAAGTACAGGCGTCATAGGACACCAACATTTTCAATTTAAATCAAAATAAGAATGTTTAAATTTTTTAGCGAGAAGCCCTGTATAAAGCTAAAATCCAAGGCTAATACTTTTTACACAGTAAAGTATATCGAGTTGAATGTAATTAATTGAATTTACAACTGAAAAACTAAAGGGTTTAAAAAAAGTCAAGTTATAGAACATCCTTTGCAGATTAAACTAATTACGTCCAACAACAAATGAAACTCGTTGAGCTTTTTTATTCTACTGAAAGAGCAAATGCTTATGTATAAGAATATGTTATTGTCGGTGTATTCCTCAGCGGTAACATGATTTGGAACTTAATCGTCTGGTTTCGAAGAACTGGAACAGTAAGCGATCTTCCTATCTCCAAAATATTCTGCTTGATAAAATGTTATGGCTGAAAAGTAATCGGCTCCCATTTTTTTGAAAATGAGGAAGGTTAGTCAAAAAAGTTCACGGTGCCCTTTATAGATTACTTGAACTGTTTAATATCCAGCGATTATATATAATGAAGAGCTATAGTTCCAACTGAACGAAGCCACTGTGCATACTGCCAATACGACAATTTTTTTTTGTTGTAATTCAGTAAGCGTATGGCATTTATCCAGTTATGTTCCAGAGGTGCGGGAACACAATAATACCTTGATTATAGATAACCTTTAGGTGTCTACTACATAATCATATTCGCAACGAGTGGAAGGCGGCAAGTGGTATTAATTCTTAATGCAGCGAAATCGAGTCACAAACACTGCACCGACGAACTACAAGCCGATTTGCTAATCATCGATTCTTTTAAAGACTCAGAAACAACTCGTCGATCTACATATTAAAAGCGTACTCAACTTCAGCAGTTTTCAACACGCCTACCGCAAAAGCAGACCTGTAGGTAGCTCGTTGTCGGGACAACAGAGAAAGCTATTTGCAGTCAGGATTTTATACTAACCGCCTTCCTAGATGTAGAGGGAACGTTTAATAATGTCAAAATTGGCACCAGCTATCTTGCATTAACAATATGTTGAGCTGTAGTCACTAAATTGACTCTGTGAATTTCATTAGTCAGGACACGAGTGTCCAACGGTACACCTCAAAAATGGGTTTATTGCACTACTGTGGATACCATAAATCAGATTCGGACCTTCATGTCAAAAGCTTATATATCGTGACAAATGTTGACCATATCGTGATACTACTCATTGGAAATATTCTCCCAACGATTAACGAACTCATGATATCGGCGTTTACTGAAATGTAAAAGTGAGCAACGTCTGAGTCTGATCTACCTAAATGTATCGGAAATCGTACTGTTCGTGCGAAATATGAAGTTTCTAGCTTCACCATTCCCAAAATGAATGGAGCGGCGACGCTTAGACTATGGAATGAAGCCAAATACTTATGCGCCATCCTAGACTCTAAGCTCTCTTGGAAGAAATACCCCGAGGAAAGAATGAATAAAGTGATAAGCGCAATACACTTATGAACGGATATTCAAAAAAAATTGTGCCGGCAACCGCATATCATCTACTAGATATATACAGCAGTTGATCGGCTTAAACTGATATACGGATGCAGCGCAATCACATGTGACACACGTTTTAAACAAATGGTGTATATTTCAAAAACTTCAAGAATCAAAGCAAATAACTACTCTAGTTACAATACAACGATTCCCTAAGTAATGGCAGAAACCACTCTACCTTAAAAGAAGTAGATCCCCCGTAAAACCCAATTAATAAGACTAATCACTGAAGCATACCAAAATAACCAACGCATAACATTACTACACGGTTAACTTGTACAATGTGAAGGAATTTGTAAGTAGTCCTATCTCACCATTCTAAACAAGGCACAAAAACAATTATTCCTGGAAATAACCGGATACAAGCTGATTTTGAAACGATGCGATTTTCATAGCAAACTTTACCGCTAAAGGCTACTGATATGTTTAAGCCAAATACAAAGTAGTTTTAGGATATTTCAAATTGTACTGCGATTATATGGTACAAACAAACAAAGCTTCATCAGTTCTATAAAATTGATATATCCACCAGGGAGGAATAGAACTCTGACGTCATTATCGGTGGATCTTCACTAATGGTTCACATGCGCTTACAGTGAATTACCAAAACAATGTACCGCGTTTCATGCAGAGATCAATGGTATTGAACAGGTTGCACACATGGTTTTCGTAAGGAATTACCAGTTTCAAATATAATCACATGTGGTCACAGTCTGAAGGCCACTGCATTAAATCCAAGTGCGCGATGCACTGCAGAAAGTCTCTACACCATATTATCGAGCAAAACATTAAGCTCTGCCACGGTGGACTTTAACTAAGTTTAACTAAAAGTTCGAGTTAAAACAAAAACTTAAATTCGGGATTATTCATATACATATTGTATAGATAAAGGTGTTAGTTTTGAAAATTTTGCAGATTTTTATCCTTCAGATTTTCAGTTGAAGGTTCTCCATTAGTTTGTGATCGCGTTTCTGATTACATATGTAAATATTATAATTGTTTCACGATTGTTGAAATTTCGTTCTAAGCTTTGGCAATGTTCTCATCATTTAATAAATATGTTAGTAATTGTTGGTCTTAGAACCGCAGTTATTAAATAAAGAAAAATGGATCGTAGAAACAGTTTAATATTTACTTATATAGGGTGTTTTTTAGAGTATTACTGCTTTTCAAAAAGGATGAGATGTCAATTATATTCAGTAAAGTCTCATAATGAAAAGGTTGACTACGCAACAACGCTCCCAAAGTCTGAAAATTTACTAAGTTCACTAAAATTTCGACTTCAAAATCACTCAAAATTCACATGATAAATCAGTTATGCGCGATTTGACACCATTTGATTATTTCTTGTGGCAACGTGTGTAGTTTCTGACCTTTTTAGATAAGCCAAAAATAATATACGCTTTGAAAATCCACACAGCTCGTATTGTTTCGTAAAAAAACTTTGCAATTAAAGACAGAATATGAAGAAGGAGTCATAAAAATGAAATCTTAGAGTTGTACCATTTTTATGATTTAATCAATATGCTAGAAATGACTTTTTAATTAAAGTTTTTCATACTTACGTTTAAATACTCAACTTGATTTTCTAAGACATCCGGTACTATAAAACGGGCTGGTACAGTTTGTTTAGTTGAAAATGGTCCATAACTTGCCCTTATAGATACTGGTTGCGTTGTTTGGACGACAGTAAAACGATCTACCGATAACAAAAAGTCATAGGAACGTCTTTTTACCAAATTAGCCGTTGACGTTGGCTGAACGTTTGATATTTCTGGTGCCACTGGAGGCTGTCGTGAATGTTTCAAAAAAAATCCACTATCTGAAGTCTCAAAATGAACTTCAACACAATAGCAAAAACCTGTAATGAAAAAGAAATAACCATTAGCAATAAATAGTGACTCATCTCTCGTAATAATAGCTTAACCACAACTCCGACGGACGACCGTCACCACAAAAACCGTCAGCGGTAAAATCCGTTTGAGTAAGCACAATCGCGACGGACGACGGAAAATGAAAATGAAAGTGCAACTTTTTTTTTATTTTCCATCGTCCGTCGGTATTGCGTTTAAGTTTTAATTCTCAACGTAAATATAAAGAAGACTTCACAGTTTCAGTTTTATTTAAACATATTACATTTAAATATCTAAATAAAATAAAGTTTTTACAACATCAGATCAACTTAGACTCTAATAAAACAACTCGACAACCAAAATGCACCTGGTCAAAAAATAACCGTTTTCTGTGTAAAGTGAAACGTGATTTTCAGAGGTTTATTTGATCAAAACACCTTTACGCACCATCATAAAAATTAAAAAAATTCAACAAAATCGGTCCTTACTTTTTGCAATACATATATATGTATGTACCTTTTTTGACAGAACTTGACAGAACAAAGAAGCATTGACCATTATGACTGCTATTATACTCGTAATAAATATCCCAAAATAATAAAAACCAAATCCTCGGTTCATTATGTAAACGGGTGGTCTATAGAACGGAAAAGCATTTTTCTGTAGCCTTCTAAGTACCCAAAATCTATTGTTTACAATGGTTTCTCAGTCTACACCATGCGCTCATTGATAACAGCCGTCTATTTCCTTCTCTTTTCTACTTCAAACCCGTTTTGTCGTTATTGTAACAGAGCAATTTTGATTATTTGGCTTGTAGTGAAAAGTATGTGATTGTTTATGTGCCTAACTTTATGCAACTATGCCAACTTCCTCCTCAGGAGGAAACAATTATTCTATATTAGATAATGATTCCAGCAACCATGAAAACCAAAATAGAATTCCTCTAATTTACAACTCAAATCTCATATTGAACCAAATCTACACAAAATTGCGTCACTTCACGAAAATTATATTCCACCAATATTAGATGGTATTGAATAATAACTAATATCAGATCCTTGGGGGGACCAATGCCTTCCCCAGCCCTACCCAATTGACGCCATTTATGCATATCTTTGAGATCAGTATATATATTTTTGGTATTTAAAGCCCAATAAACAATTAGTTCCGAGATGCCTGAAGGGATATTATATACTTGGCAAGGAAACTTACTAATACTTACAAAAAGTGAACAAATTCAAACAACCAAAATCTTAAAAGCTAATGTGTGTCATTCTACACCCAATGTCAAAAGAGTTTTTATTGCTCTTCCGCTACAAAACTTGAAAACAGAATAATTTTTGGAGGGTCTTTATGAACATAACGTTGTTGACTGCCAAAAAATAACAAAATTTATCAATGGCAATGTAATGAACATTATTTAATTTAAACTAAATTTCAAGGTGGAACCATATAATCCTTCTCTTTGCTATGCAGAAATTGTTTCAAGCTCGGACATACGAAAAAATTCGGTAAAAATTAATCCAAATGTGAAGTCTGCTCATCCGGAAATTATGATCCAACACTCTGTACAAAAAATTAGTGCGTAAACTGCAAACACTAACATCGTGCTAATAACAAATGCTGTCCTAGTGAAGAGAAATGTAATCCTAAAAATTAAGTCAATAAAGTAATGCTCCTATGGATAAGCAACAACATTGTATCTAACTAGTATTTATAAAGACGTATTAACATAACAAAATAAAATGACATTTTTATATAACTTCTTGGTCCAACAAAACAGGAGCTAAGATATCTTTTCAAAAATGAAAAATATTGCATAGTTATTTGTAGAAAAAAGAGCTGGACTTTAACAATTTTAAATATATATTCAAATATATGAAAGTAATAGAAATTAGTTTTAGTAAAAACTATAGTTGGATCTCACAATCGACTTAATTCAATAAAATTTCTGGCTATTTCTCACAGTAACGCACATCCTAACACAATAATCAAGCCCATGAAATCGTTTATTTGGTCAAAAATATGCAGTGGTCTGTCATTATATCGCTACACTGCAAAATCAAACTTAGTCAACGTTTACACGAGGAAACCTTGAGAAAAAATTTTCCTGTTTGTAGGCAAGAAGGGAAAAACGAAAGGGTGGTGAACAGAATTTGTCGTACCCGCAAACTCTCTTTCGTTCTATTCGTTAGCTGATATTATGCTTTGAATTTACGTTTGTTCTGGTGGGTTGACGCTGTAATTGCTTTGACAATTTCATGCACAAAGAAATTCTAGTTTTCGTGTGTAAACGCAAAACAAATTCAGAAAAGAGAATAGACTAGAATTTGTTTCACCGAATTTCTTCGTGTAAACGTTGACTTAAGAAAAGTTAAAGCTATTTACGATGCTGCTGCCCCTTTTAATATAGGAGCCTTTTGTCCTACACAAATCGAAACATACCAAATGAAACAGGACTACTTACTATTGCGCACAGAATTGTAACTACTGCAGCTGGACTGATACTAAAAGTATTATTACCCTCAGAAAAACACATTATCAACAATGTAGAAAAATATCCAGTTGAAATAGACTTTAGTCTAAAGCCTCACTTCAAATACTACCTTCAAGTTGTAAGACTTTCCCGATATAACGAACGTAGCTCAATATTTACGGAAGGATCAGAATCAGCCTCTGTAAATAACAAAGAGGTAAATTTTTAATCTGCACAGCCTCGCTATCTACAACTAAGTCTATAGATCAGGAATGACCAGAAGAGTTGTGTAAGGGGGCAGCTTATTACTTGATTAAAAGAGCCAATACGTAAATTTGTAAAATCAAATTCCAAGATTTGAAATAAATCAAAAAACGAAATGCGATGGAAGCGATTGCAACAGCAAATACGCACATTGAATTTTGATACACAGCATGAAGTCAAATGTGTTGAGACATTTTTCGTTGCGAGCGCCTAGCCGCGGCGCTAGTTTGTATTTTTCCGTACTTTTTTTGGTTTATATTTTTCAAAATAACGATAAATGCCACAATTTTTAATTTTTATTGTTGTTTGCTTGTGCCTAGTAGTTTTTGCCTTTTGTGGAATCCAGAAATGACATTTATCATCAAATTTATATGAGAGTTCATCATATTTGGGAATGAGCAGGAATAATTGAATTTTGTTTGACTTGACCATCCCTGCTATAGAGAATTCATTTCATCAACGCGAAACGATAAAAAAAATCGTAGCCTTACTGAATAGAAAAATAAAATAATTATATTTATATAGCCATAAGGCGAAACGCATAAGGCATAGCAGACGAAGCTGCCAAACATACTGGCTCCAGTTCCTAGACAAGACACATTTAACAGAACTGATATGAAAAGGAGAAAAGAATCTATGGATAGCCTATTCCCACTGTTACAGACGAACTAACATGACAGGAAAAGGCTCCACGCAGAGAATATACCTCCAAAAATATCCGCGACTATGAATAGGTCACACGCTCTTAAGTCACCATCTCATGGTAATATTTCACCAGCATTGTGTTCGCTTTGCAACAACTATACAATATCGATCTTGCATCTAATAAATTAATCTTACCAAAGGATAAATAACAACAGCAGAAGAGTAGGTACTCTTGCAAACCGCCAAAATCTTTCATTTCTCTCACACTAACTCGTGCGTGCAATAAAAAAAATGTTACTCCTAACGGCACCCTTCTATCATAAAAATTTCTCGGTGCAACCCGGCTAGTGTGCCTGGCTAGAAGTAATTTTGTTGTAATGTTTTGATGTCATATTTACTTATTACTTTTTTAAGTGAAACTCGGTAGCATAATATAAAACTTTTCGTTTCTTTTGTCAAGATACTTAAACACATTCTTACTGTTAATACCTTTAGAGGTCCTCTTTCATCTCGTTCCTCTCGACCTGTTAGGTAAACAGATGGCAGCTTGTTCTGCCATTAGACTCAGGGAAACTATTTGCTGGTCCGAGGGTAGAATAGGGCACTCAACTATTCTTCATAGCTTGAGGTCTGTACCCTCCAAGTTGGACTATGTTGTTCCAGGAATCTCATTTAACAGGGATTACGTAACTCATATTCCATCTAGGAATGACTGGAAGGGAGGATTCCCGGGGAGAAGGGGTCATATTAATTTCTATACTGATGGCTCCAAGCTAAATAACCAAGTGGGTTATGCTATCTACTCCAAGGAACTGAAGTTAAGAATTGCTGCGAGGTTACCAGATCATTGCAGCGTTTTTCAGGCGGAGGTTATAGCAATAGAGGGAGTAACATCCTGGCTAATGAGGAATGTTGTATCCAAAAAGGATATAAATATTTTCTCAGGTAGTCAGGCAGCTATCAAATCTCTAGAATCAGTCTTCCTAAACTCACTAGTGGCCCAACAATGTCGCTCGTCTCTAAACGAGATGGGCATAGGAACATTGACGGCAATTGCAAAGCGGATGAACTTGCTAGGCAGGGGACTACTGCACAAATTCCTCAGGACAAGGAAGGTGTTGGCATGCCACTTGCTACCTGCAAGTTTCTGCTTAAAGAAGAAATGGTTAAAAATGCTAATTAAAGATGGACTGAAGGGTCAACTTGTAATATAACTAGGCAAATCTGGCCGAAATGGGATGCTAAGCGTTCGTCAGAACTAATTTCTCGCACTAGACATAGTGTCTCGTCAGTTGTCGTAGTCATAACTGGCCACTGCCTCATCGGCAGACATGCGGAGAGATTAGGTGTTAGGTCCTTTGACTTCTGTAGAAGTTGTGGAGATGTGGAGGAAGGGGAAAATATTAAACATCTTCTCTGCTCCTGTCCCGCACTTGCTAGAAAACGCCACAAAGCACTTGGGTCGTTTTTATTTGATAACCTGGATGACCTTAGACATGTCAGTATAGGTCAGCTATTTAGTTTCATAACGAATTCTGGCTGGCACAACGGATCATGTTTGGTCTAAGTGAGTCAGTTTTTCGTAAATGACTGCCACTCCTACCTAACCTAACCTAACCTACTGTTAATACAGCATTTAAAGTAAATAAAAGAAATAATATCCTGAGCGAAATGTCGATGAAGATAAGATGCAGAAAGCCATCTCAGAGATCACAATAAAAAAAGAAACGCCAACAAGTGATGCATGAAAATTTTGCTTAAAGCGAACCATAATTCTATCAAGGCTAACGAAAAATTCAGAATTCAGGCGCTGTAAATGATTGTCAGTCAAAGTTTTCATCGAGCCTAGTTCTCACATTTGCACAAAAGCTTACCTTGTATTTCAAAAACTGTTCTAATAGTTCCTATGCAGGAAAAAAAAATATATAAAAAATCTATGAGACATAGAAAAAAGAACTGGAGTTGATTGGTAAAAATGTTTCATGAATCGTAATTCTGCTTTAAGCCTCAAAAAACCAAAAAAACACAAGTATTGCGCAAACATTTGTAATTTCCAAGGAATCAGTTGCTGCTTTTTTCAAAATTTGGAAAAACTTTGTCTCTGTATATACATATAGTAACAATTTAATTAAGAAAAATTGTTTTTTGCTAGGGTGTCGAAGCCTCCCCTTCTACTCTACTCTTGCAAACCGTCATTGAAGAAAACCTCATGGCGAAGCCTCCATGAAAGAGAAGATTAGAAAATAAAGTTCTGAAGTTGTTTAGACAAATAGTTATACTTCTGGCTTTTACTCAAAATAGCACTGTGTCTACAAAACTTGAAAGACATATTCAAAACATCGTAGAACATACAAGATCGAAAAACACAGCAGCTCAAAGTATATGCGCTTGGAATAAAAAGATATCGGATCAGCAGAGAGAGAGAGCAGGCGTCAAATTATGCAATTTCAAAGGAACGAGTAAGAGCTCTATGGACAAATAGGGAAAGTAAGACGGGCGAGACGCGGAATTGTAGAACCATCTATGAAGCAAACCGAAGAACCATCTATGAAGCAAACCGAAAGCGGCATATAGGAGGTAGAGAAACATTTTAATTCTGAAGCACACTGGATACAAAAAGTAAGGGAAAAAGTTATCTGCACCTGAGGAATGATCGACCAGGATGTCTCTGCGGAAGAAGTTAGTAGAGTGATAAACAGCAGCAGCAATAGGAAGTCGAAGGACCCCGTCAGAATTCATATTTAATTTAAGAAGTAACCGTTACAAGCAACCGGTCAGCGATATTTCTTAGCGATGACTTTTTTTCTTTTGTTTATTAAAAAAACTAAAAATGTTGAATTTTAATAATTTTAAGTAGCTTTTCAGTACATTTCCCCAATACCAATATGCCATCACTGATATCGTCATACATAGTTTCAAATTTCCAACGACCTATATTTCAATGGTCGGTAGAAATCAATATGTTGGTACTTCGTGAATATCTAAGATATACATATTTAATAAAATGTATTTGTGAGACATTTTAATTGATGTTGTTACTAAAAAACTTTAAAACAAATATAATTCTAAAACATTGTTATTCAGGTGTATTTTTTTTTTGTTGAAGGTAATTAAAGTTGTAATTCTTTGGAAATAAATCCAGTAATTTATCCATTGATATATGAAGTAAGTATAAGAAAAATAAACAGGCTTGTAACCATAAATGCTTACTCATACTTATATATGAACTTTATACCTTATAAAAAAACAGCACATACCCCGGACTATAGTAAAAAATATTTAAGTTGATGAGCACATCCAACTGCAAATTATATCCGTCCTCACAATACCCTGTCTACACATGTTCCGAACTCATGTTTAAGGTTGATTCCAGCACAAAGGCCTTTTTACATAGGTAGGGATTTTAAAAACGTGGAGCTTGTTTTATCATTATGGTTACAAAATCTGGGTTTTTGGCTTAAATATCGAAAAAATCAAATAGATAATAAGGAGCAAGAAATGAAGAAAGAGTTAGGAATAATAGTCTATAGATTCTTTGTAGAGCGGGAGGATCTAAAGAGATTATCAATATAATTCGGAATTTGAACTTAATGATTTTATAAAAATCAAACAAATGTTTGAATTTGATAAGAAATTGGAACACATAATTAGAGATAGGATTGCGAGTGCGGATATTGAACAAAAATTGAACAATTCGATTAAGTAATAACTGAATTCTAAGAATGTTATCTTGCTTGGTGGTTGTTGGTCTATATGTTTGTGTTGTCCGAGTCCCACAGCATGATGGGTAAATTTTTTCTAACATTTAATCCTTAGACCATGTGAATAAATCCATACAATTGCATTCATGCAGTTGTGTGCCTTTATACATATGGTCTGAGTGGGTATGTTGAGAAAGTGCGATAAAGCTAAAAAGTTATAAAAATATAACAAATTAATTGCATGTATAATTTTTTCATTTCCCTAATTTATTAATAAGCTTTTACCTTTGTTTAAAGCTTCAAGCTAAATTGCTAAGAAGGCTAATAGCTGTAGTAGCTAAACTCTATTATTATTAATGTTATACGAGAACATGCCCGCATAAACTTCAAGGTCATAAGCTATCTTTGATATTAAAAGAGCAAGAGCAGACACTTAAGCTCATCAACAAAATCGATCGCAAAATTATTAAGAGCTATAAAGAGATTAAAAATCATTGCTTTGTTGCATCGTAAGATTGATGCACAAATAATCCTCAGACATGTATTATACAAAATGGAAGCCTCAATAACATCTGAAATTGTGGCTGACCACAGAAAAGTAGTTGGATGTCATCTGCATATATAAAGGGTGTATATCTTTTTAAACAAGTTATGAAATCATTAAGGTACAAAATAAAAAGAGTAGGCCTCAAGACAGATGGAAAGTTTCTATTTTAAATTATTATAAATATGTTAAAAGTTAACGTTTAATATATATGATTGTACCCATGGGGTATTTCCTTTTGCCACCGATGTCATTCGAAGAAGTATGTACAAACATTTTAATGCGGCAACTAAACAAAGTAGAAATAGTTTTTTGATTTTGTAATAATGAAAAGTGTAAGATTCCAATCAATTCCAGTACATTATTTAAACCAACATTGAGCTAAGAATAATGGCTTTCCAACTGATATGAATTAAAATGTCAATAGTTGCAAATAAATACCATTTAGTTGATGATTTCTATTTTTTTTTTTATATTTGAAATGATTGAAACTTTGACAAAAAAATTAACAATAATTTAATTCATCATTAATTTAAATCATCTAAATGGTGTTTTCAAGGAAACTTTAAACGTTTCAAAAATTAATTTATACTTGATTTAACTATGTATATCTCAAGTTTCCTGAGCAACAGGCATTTTTAAAAGCTGTTTATATGAGCGCAATGTATAAAAGTGGGCAGGCCAACCCCATTTTTGGTGCGGGCAAAGAAATTTATTTAAGCTTTTGATTCAAATTTGATCTATACTGTCAAAAACTTTAAATATAACCATTTTTGAATTTCGGTTGCGCAGGAACTGGGTTTGTCCATTTGTCTATTTTATTCAAACTTAGATTTATGACTTTGTATCAACTTTGGAACATCTGCACGAAATTTTAATAGTATGGCTTTATTTTAATTTTTTAGGACCAACATTTATTGATGCAATAACGTTTTCTATACATTCTTCGTTTTTGATCTGAAATTTATGCCGCACCTTATTGTGTTTAATACGGCACATGCTGTGGGTAAAGTTTTACTGCGTTTGTTTTGAGCACACTGCGATGTGATTTATTAGGACTAAGTACCTGATACTTTAAATAAAAATTTAAAAAAAAATGTAAATATAAATGAAATCAAAATTTACTTATTCTCTATACTTACACGAAAATATCACCAAAATTGCGCAAATTTTGTGCTTCATTTTTACTATTTTAGAGATGCAAGATGTACCAAAAGTATATTTTCTAATATTTGCTTCCACACACAAACCATTAACTTCCCAAGGCGTGAAAATTTAATTTTTTTTATTTTAAATGTTTTGCATTACTATTTTATCTTTCTATCCATTTCACAAAATTTATTCACGAATTTTTTGGACATGGTGAAGGGAAGGATCTGTATTTTATGTTATTACCAATGTACTTCATTACACTTTTGACTTATACATTTTTCTCGAATAGACATTTTCGCTTCTTATATGTAGGTGGAGTTAAATGAAAAACCATAATCGATTTTTGACTTCACTAGTAGTGTTGTAATGCTGCTAGCTTTGTTTAAGTTCTAATAAACTTTAAATTATTTTTATTTTTGTTTATTATAATTTTTAATAACAACTTCATTATAAACAATGCATTAAACAATACATCACTTGCACTTAAAACATAACAATCCAACGATATACTTTTGTGTATGATAAGAACAAATGTTATTTGACTGAGTTTTACACTGGTTACACAATGAGTATAGCGTTCACTTCACCAAGTTATCATTCAGTAATAAAATTGAAGGTAACGACACGCATTTTCAGCGTACTGATTGAAAGTGATTGCATATAATTTTGTAGAAGGCTGAAACGCACGCTGATTTATTTTTTGAAAACAGTCTTATTAGCTGTTGTACAGATTAAATTTGTGTCCGGTTAACAGGAAGCGAGAAAATGGCTTAAAATTGATTTTAGATACCTTTGACCGCATCGATTACTGGATATAGGTCCAAAATGATCCTTCTCGGGGTACGGGGCAGCCCGAAATAATGCTAAATGTCCCCATAAATTAAAATCTATTTTCAAACTTTCCTCATCGGAATAGGGCCACAAACATTGATTTACACGTACTATTTTTATTTCGTCACTCGGAGTTGCACAAAAAGATCAAAATATTTTGGCTCTTCGTAGCTTGCCAACGCTCATGTCGCGCTACGAAAATCGCCTAGCCATAAAAACATCCATACGCGCTCATGTATTTGGTTGGCAGGTGTGACAAGCTGTCCTCTAGCGCGACAAAAATGCCAAGCCATAAGCGTAGTCTAACGCGCGTTTCAGCATAACACAAAACTATATGCATTGAGACACAGCATCAACGCGCTTTGGAATGCTGAAACGTGCGTTGGCAAACGCGCGTTAAAAAATGCTGGTGTAGCGCTAGTCTTAGATTTAATTTTATTTTCATTTCGATGAGCGACGATCATTGTTGCATTTCGAATTCGAGTGAGTTAATGTTTTTATTTACGTTTGAAATTTCAAAGAAAATAAAATAGTAGCTGCATTTTCCGTCGTCCGACGCAATTATGCTTACTGGAACGGTTTTCCGAAGGATATCATTTTGACAGCTGATAATTACCGTTTCACGTCATCGGTCAGTACTCTGTTTATCGTATAAGCTAAATACAATTAGGACGTGGGATTTAGTTTTCGTGTGAAATCGCATCAAATAATAGAAGATGTTAAATTCTCTGCGATAAATTTGTTAGTGTCAATTTTGTAGTCATTTTTAACGTACATGAAAAACGTGCATAAAATTTATTTTTAGTTTTCACTATCAAGTATAATATACCAGCACACACAATGGCTATATGAACTTACTTCTGCATCTACGTAGCACAAGAAGTCATTTGCATTGCCTCATATTCTGAAATTGTTGGCAAACATAATGTATCTTGACACTTAGCGATATTGACAATTAAGCATGTCGTCAATCGATGTTGTCTAGCTTGAGGGATCATGTGAACTGTCCCATTGCAGAGCTGCTTAGAAGAGTTAGTTTCTATATAAATAAAATTAAATAAAGCCGTAGACTGATTTTGGAGAACACGATTTAACGCAAATTCGATTAAAATGGCAGCCGGACCAATTGCAGAAAGGAATCAAGGTATTGAGTTAAATGAAACATAGTGGGGTTAATAATATTTGTGATTTCAGATGCCACCATATATGTTGGCGGTCTTGACGATAAAGTTTCCGAGACTCTTCTCTGGGAGTTATTTGTTCAGGGTGGACCTGTTGGTGAGTGTTAGCTCCTGCAACGATTTTTGAGGTACCAGAGTTTGGCCTGATATGTGCCTTAAACGTTACTTCTAAAAAAAATGAATCGGAGAGTTGTCCTTAAACCTTGTCTTAAAAAACTTAGTCAATTAAGGTAGAAAATCAATTTTCTCTCAACGTCCTAAAATTGTCTGCCATCTGGTAACCAACCCTAAGTGTACGGATGTTTCCAAATCCATTATATCTTGAAGAAAAAAAAAATTGTGGAGCGTAAACTAATAAAAATTAATTAGAAATATACATGAAAATAGGAAGATGCCTGCATATAATCGAATTGGAGAATTTGCTGTTGGAACTATGCGCGAATCAATTTTATTCGCTATTTATTCCATACACTCTGAAAACTACATTCCAGTTACAAAGACATGTTGGCATCCTTATATTATTTACAGTTCTTGTTTATGTCACATCACATTACGATTTTTAGATACCAGAAAGTACCCCGATGATTTAAAAACTTCTAAATACTTACATATTTACCAAAGAAAGATTTCGACATAAATCTAGCTAAGGGAAAAATTTTAAAGACACAATCGTCATAAATGAGGAAAAGTATTAACAAGTGTTTCAAAAAAAAGTATTTTAAAAAAGTTTGTAAATCTCCTATGTTTGCAGACAAATTTTTTTTTTGTTTTGTAGATCGTATTCAATGTTGTAAAAGTTAATTAAATAAAGTCACCCCTGAAAAAGTCGCCAAAAAAGCGACGAAAGGTCGGGTAAAAAATTGACTTAACTTAAGAGCAATTTAAAAAATACTGGTCAATAATCCTCTAAAAAAATTTTTTAAAAAAATCAATTAAACAATCAATTTGACCCAAGCCAAAAGAAAAAATAATTTACCTTAGATAAATGTGTTTAAATATGAATTTTTTATTTATAAAAATGTTTCTCAAAATATCCTCAACACAACATCTCCTGTTTTTTATTTCCATTTTATTTTATATGTTATTCTTCAATCAATCCTAAGAATGCATATGTTTTCAAAACGAAATTCCCGACATAACTTTGGAAATTATGATTTTTTTTTTCTTGAAAATTCTTCAATCAATCCTAAGAATATATGTATCTGCTTTCAGATCAAAATTTCCACCATAACTTTGGAGAAAATATGAAGTTTTTATTGAAGGTGCGCATCATATTTACATACAATTATTATTGCTCCTGCGTAATGTTTACGTACAACAGGTCATAAATCTACTATGTATAACTAAACGAGCTAAAATTGTATGTAATTATTTGATCCCCTACAACCCAAAAATCTTAGCCAAATGGTTTCAAAGTCGTCACTTTAAAATGGCTGTAACTTTGGGAGGAAACCTTATAGATGACCATTTAAAAGCTCTAGAGGAAGAATGATACTGAATGACGATTTATTAAAAAATGCTAAACAAATTTTTTGAATCCCATACATCACCTCAGAAGTAGACAAAAAAGAAAGCCATGTTTTAAGGACTCAACGTCAAATAATCATCAATGTGTAGGTGGTGTTTCCATTTGGATTTGTACTATAGCAAAAGATTTCAAAAATTTCGATCCATAGATTCCTTAATTATTATAATAAATAATATTAATATTAAAAACTTACTGATCATTATAATATGATGCCTCGAAAATCGTATAAGCCTTGAGATATAACGAAAAATTTTGGACTAAATTGATTAATTAAATTTTTTCACAGTTAATGTACATATGCCCAAAGATAGGGTAACGCAAATGCACCA
The DNA here is from genome assembly GCA_963680825.1 of Meiosimyza decipiens. Lineage (NCBI taxonomy): Eukaryota > Metazoa > Arthropoda > Insecta > Diptera > Lauxaniidae > Meiosimyza > Meiosimyza decipiens. The sequence goes on along the minus strand of OY804258.1, from coordinate 93,910,663 downwards.
AGGATACGGTTTTGTGGAATTTCTTAGTGAAGATGACGCTGACTACGCTATTAAAATAATGAACATGATAAAACTTTATGGAAAACCAATTCGCGTAAATAAAGCGTCGGCTCATCAAAAAAATTTAGATGTTGGTGCAAACATTTTTATAGGAAATTTAGATCCAGAGGTCGATGAAAAACTTCTGTACGATACTTTTTCAGCGTTTGGAGTTATTTTGCAAACACCGAAAATAATGAGGGATCCCGAAACTGGAAATTCTAAGGGATTTGCTTTTATTAATTTTGCAAGTTTTGAGGCTTCAGATGCTGCAATGGACGCAATGAATGGTCAGTATTTGTGTAATCGCCCAATTTCGGTGTCATATGCATTCAAAAAAGATTCTAAGGGAGAAAGGCACGGTTCTGCCGCCGAGCGACTCCTGGCAGCGCAAAATCCATCAGCGCACGCGGATCGACCTCATCAGCTGTTTGCAGATGCACCTGTTCCTAATATGATACCTGTCATGGGAGGACAAATAATTCCACCTCCACTCATGGCACCACCTCCACCACCATCGGCACAGGCTGTATCTGCCGTAGGAATAATCCCGCCACCTCCTCCTGTACCTCCACCGCAGGCGGCGGCCTTTCCTTCAAGCATCCCGCCTCCGCCTCTTCCCCCTGTTTCAGCAAATCAACCGCCATTGCCTCCACCTGTTGGAATTCCACCACCACCACGCATGATTCCTGCACCAGCCGGATGGCAACCGGGTGGTACTCCAGCTCCACCACCATTTCCAGGGGGTATGCCTGCGGCACCTCCGCCAAATTGGAGACCGAGTAACTTTCCAACGGCACCTTTTCCGCCACGTCCCTTCAATGGTGATGCCGGGCCGCCCGTTAGTTATCAGTTCTAAGCGTTCTTTTGTAATTTTATGAATAAAATTAGACGTTAGCAATTATTTAATTTTTTTCTTTAAGTATTATGTACATATATCTGTTTCGTAATTTTTTGAAACTATAGTTTTACTGTTATAGGTAAATAAGTCTTTCAACATAAATTCATTTGGTTTTTATAATTTCTCACAGTTAATTATTAAACTTCGTTGCGTAAGGTTTTTTTTAATAACACAACAGCTTTTTACGGAGACAAAATAATCCGATAATATTTGTGCTGATGATGAAGACAATATTTTTAAAGCATACAAAGTTTGATATTTTTTCACATTTTGATCTGGAAATCTCATAAATTAGAGCAAATTAGAGGCTAGATTTGAATTCAGCGCATTAAAATTCTTCAGAAACGCGCACAAATGATTTGTTTTTAACTTTTTTTTTTCATTTTAATTAATAAGCTCAAAAGAATGTTGATCAATTTTAATTTTTCTATGAAATACCCGACATTTACAATATTGACGTTATGAGAAATTAATCAGTACAAAACTTCGAAAATATGATATTTCACCTGTGTCAATCAGACACGTTTTATACAAATAAGTAAAAAATAATAATTAGCTTGCTGCAAGCACTTAACGTGAGATGGATAACTCAGGAAATCTGACCAAGGATCAAAGAAATAAGACACATATGTATGTATGTATATTTAAATAACATTTAGAACAGCTTTTAATTTTCTTATGTTATTTATTATCAGGGTGGTCCCTTTTAGAAGGACCATTCGAAAAATTTGGATTACCTGCTATACTGTGAGAAAAAAATTGTGTGGCAAAGAAAAAACCAATTTTTTTGCGAGTTATTTTTCTTTTTATAGAATAGGATTGTAAATTGATGCAAAAAGAATTCATTGCTGTCGAAAAAGTCACATTTGGTATTAATTAAAACAAATTTATACCTTAGAGTATCGTGTACCCACATCAAAATTTTGTATACTGAAATTTATAGGTAGTATTATGATGCATTAAAATATGAATAAGGAAACACATTTTTTATTAGAAATTGCAATTAAAAATTTTTTTTCTAATTTAAAAAACGATTATTTTGAGCTGAAAACATATCTTGCAATAGTGAGTCGTACAACCAAAAAATCATGTGAGTTAGTTACCTAATGAAACTAACTTATTTTATTGTTCTAAATCTACTATTTAGAAAATTTTGAGATAATCTTTGTTTGTAAATACTAATCTTAGGCACTTTTAAGCACACTAACCAATAGGGTGTTTGTGATAGACAACCCCACCCTCCCATACAATTTCTTACTCACAATGAACCAGGGGATCTAATTTTTTCGGATGGTAAGTCTGAGCCGAGCCACGCTGTATTTTAATGACAATAAGCCACAAATGTACTATATTGTATAGGAATACGAATAAATTTGTATACTACAATGCTGATTGCATTTAAATTATTTAAAATATAAAGGAACAAAAAAGAAAATTGAAAATTGCATGGGCAAACAAAATTTTTATTAAGGCACAACTTTTTTCACTACTACCGATCCGAAACGAACCTTATACGAATCCGTTTCGGATTCTTTTTCGTGTGAAATTCCGCTCAAGAAACCGAAATCCGCTTTGTCGAATTCGTAACGGACGTCATATACGGATCCGTTTCAGATTCGATTTCGTATGAAATTCCTCTCGAATCTCGGTGACTCTGCTCGGCAGTTCCATGTTTTTTTCGAAATCCAAACTGAGGCTCGGGGATCACACTTTCTCCTTCAAATAAAGACAATAATGTTGTAATGTGGCCATTGTGTTGTAAAGTGCCTAAGACTTAGAATGACATTAAATAATATAGTGAGAAATTTAGAAGAAACCTTCAAACCGTTTAATTTAAATAATCTATCTGACGTTGAAAGAGTCTTAGAATTTTTAGATTCCCTTTGTCAAATGGACCTGCCAATCAAACGATTATAATATGAACTACGTATATATATTACCGTACAAACTAGTTTTTAGGATAAACTAGTTTTTAATATGCCAAACTAGTTCATCCAAAGCGTGTTAGGATGAACTAGTTTAGCCTAGGAAAATTTTAGTATGCTACGGTAAGTGGGCAGCCTTTGGTCGCGATTCAGGGAGTACATCCTCCTATATGTTCATCACAGGATTTGCGGCGGCTTTCGGCCGCGGTTCCCTGTGGTATCTCCAACGCCGGTGTATAAGCAAGGCCAGTGGTTCACATAGCATGCTATGTGAAGCCGCGAAGTCGGCATTTGAACATATAATCCCAACATACTAAAGTTTTAAGAAAATGGAGGGTGAGACCTTTAAAGTAAATAATGACCCTAGTTCATCCCAGGCAAACTGATTCATCTTAACACGCTTCGGATGAATAGTTTAGCCTAGGAAAAGCTAGTTTATATAAAAAATTTACATATTTATTTTTATTTTATTTCCAAATATTTTTTATTTTCATCTGCAAAGCTAAAACAAGTACTTCTAAATTTTTGAAATACCATGACAAGTTGTATAAGATATGAATTTTTTTATTTTTATCTAGAAATATTTTGTAAAATTCACTCAGTTTGTCAGCAGATGATTCATCGTGTTCTGATATCCTATGTAACCGAATAAAATCGCTTTTTTCCTGAAAAAGAAAGAATCACATTTGAATACATACTTCTTTTTTATATATGAACTATTTTAATATATGTAGATGTTCGATGTTTTTAATATATGTATAAGGATCAGTGGCGCATTTTACCGAAAGAAAATGTGTTCTTGGCATTCATTGAAAAATTTTATTTACCTTACCATAAAAAAAGGGTCCTCACTTTTGATTTTCACAAACCCTAGTAAAGGAGATATATTTCACTTTAAATTCAAAAATCTCCACCTACACATTGAAATTTACTACACATATCCAAATATTTGACTTCCAAAAACCTTAGCAAAATGAGATGTATTTAACGCCGCCATCCCCCAGCGTTGTGTTCGGGGCGACCGCCCCTAGGGTTTTTTTATTTTTGCGCGCTCATAGGCATATGTTATAGAATCAAGTTCACCAGTTTTTCTCTACATGAAAGCGCTAAAAATGGTTTTTATTTTACTAAAATAAATGGATATTCCTTAGATATGAAACATCGTTCATGTGATTAAATTCGGCGAGTAAAATTTGTGTTAGAAATATTTAAAAAATTTTACAAAAATTGCCGAAAGTGTTGCCAAAGCACACCGCCAAATGTAGGCGATTCGCAATCAGTAAATTGGCTGTTATCGTGGCTAGCAAAGACGAAGTTGAACGGATATACTAAAAGATGTAAGTTCTGACCGAAAGCTGCCCACTTGCAAGCATACAATGAAATTGATGTTTTTGTCTTACTTGCTTTACCACAGCACTCCTGCATAAATGTTAGGGTTGTGGAGGGCCTTCGGTTGCGGCGCAGGGTTTACATCCCATAGTAAGTCCAACACCGGCTTCGCTAGTCATAGTAGTTCTGCATAAGAGTTAGGGTAGGTGGACGGCCTGTGGCCCCGTCTCAGTTTTCTTTGTATAGTATGATGAAAACCGGCTACGCTAGCCACAATCTGCATTCACTTCCAGTAAACTTACTTCAAAAAAACGCTGATTATGTCTAGCCCAGAAATCCTGATTCCAGTTTTCCACATCTAACCGTCTTTCTCGCAACAAAGCCGATAAAGCAGATTCATCTTTAGTTACGCAACGAACGTAACTTCTTATATTCGAATCTTTGTCCGGCGGACCTATATAATCATTATGAATAGAGTCCGGATCCGGTTTTTCTTTATAACCAGATACGTGTTTTGATGAATACGTCTTCACAATACTCTAAAATACTTTATGTTAATATATCATCTATAGTATTCTGTAATCATGTATTACCTTAAAAATTCCATCTGATTTTATTATGTCTACTCTGCGATACATTTTTGTAGAGAAGGCGAAGATAGGCGAACGACAAACTAAAAAGCAAAAAACCCCAATTACAATGATGAGCCAACGGGACGAGAGCGAGACGAGTATCGTTGAAAATGTCAAAATTACTCGTCGTTATGTATAAAGCACAGGCGACGTGACGAAATTAAAATTTTTTGTTTTATTCCAAATTTGGATAATTTCAAATTAATTCAATTTTGCGTTAGCTGTGTGCAAAACTCATGAAAAAACTTCCAACTGGACTGAAAATTTTGCAGGATTTTTTTGCAATTTTGTCCCAGAAAAATTTACGTAACGTAAATGAAAATCAGTAACGGCATTTGTTCCGAAATGTGGAATTCTGAATTTGTCCGTCCGAGTTTGTTTTCATTTTACAATTTTCTTTTGTGAATTGTCAAATTGAAACAAAGTAAAAAAAAACCAAAGATGAGTATTCTGAAGGCGAACGACAAACTAAAAAGCAAAATATATAGATGCACTAATTACGGTATTTACATACAACTTACGGAACGCCGTTAATCGGGTGTAAATAATTTTGCGTTATGTCGAAACTTTCTTAGCTAACTAACGCCCGTTCTAAAAACGCCTCCATGCAAACCAAAGAATATTCTTCTTCATATTCTTTGATACAAACGCACTTTGGTTCTAGACTCAGTTCATCCGACCGTTTTTTTAATGCGCGTTTCAGCACAGTATTCTGTAATCATGTATTACCTTAAAAATTCCATCTGATTTTATTATGTTTACTCTGCGATACATTTTTGTAGAGAAGGAATAAAACAACGATAATCGATAATTTGTTATTGTAGTTTTACTTATGATACACATTTTACAAACCTTATCGTCCAATTAAACAGAGTTGGACGATATATCGAAGCGTGTGTCTGCTACAAAGTTGAGGCTCAGTAACATTAGCGGTATATGTTTACTTTTGCAGTTAAATACTTAGTTAATTCCGTAGTTAAATAATTTCAGAGAGTAAGAACGGAATGGTTTCAAAAAGAGATTCAACTATTAGAAGTGAACAGACACCGATTAGCTTAAAGTGTAGTTAAATTAGCCAAGTGTCGAAAACCTTCTTCGTCCGCATTGAATACAAAATAAATTTTGACCAAAATTTTTTACGTAGCATTTTTAAGCTTTTGGAAAGACCAAGGTAACTGGTTCACAACAATAAAGTTGCTGGCTTTTGTTTTCCTTTGCTTGTGTTGATTTTGTCAAAAAAATATTTTTATTTATTTAAGCTGTTTTCATTTTTAACAAATCACAAAATTTAGCTACAGATTTTCTTGAGCCATTTTTTGTTAATTATTTATCGGAGAGTGAATAACTGTTTTTTCTCTCATTTTCGCGGTCTAACTTAACTACAGTAAACAGATCCGTTAGGCAGATTTAGGAAGCAAAAGGCGTCTTAAGTTAACTTTAGACGAGTAAACATGCAACTATTTTATAAGGTTCATACACTGTACTGTCTATCGTACGATAAAACGTTATTTGCAGATCTGACGTTTGGCATGTTTATATATAACACACCCTAACAGCAAAAAAATAACTTATATCTTCTTTTAAAGGCATTTTAAAGACAAGTAGAAAGACATCATTTTTATTTATAAATTCTTTATAGGAGCTTATAGGAGCCGTTTGGCGTACGAGTATGAAGTATAAAGGCATTTCCCCCCCTTTTTTTATCTTTCAAGAGACTCGAAAAAGTATTTTGTGAGTTGTTTAAAAGACACATTGAAAACACCTAAAAAAGATTTTTTGGTTTCCGGTTTTAAAGATTTTATTGACTTTATTTATTATGCAAATTGTAGAACTTTATTATTTTAATTTCAATTTGTTATGAAATTTAGTTTTACTAACGATTAATAAATTTACAAAGTTAGTTTCGAACCCATAACCCAGCGATTCATAGCTCTGCGTGCTACCTACTAGACTAGCTGTCATACATTATATTATGTGTCAAAGGCGAATCTTATCTTACTTACATTTGTTTTGGTAAAGCGACGAAAAATGGAGAATAATATGCTCTATCTCATGTGTCTCTGAAAACTGAGGCGTCATGTTTTTCAAGTGATTTACATGGCTACAGTATTAAAACATAAGAGACTCTTTATAATGATTTTATATCTTGTTCTAGCAAGATATTATAAAACCAAATTTCGCTACAAAGGCGAATTTTCATATTAATTTTCACACAAAACTATTTTAAATGCGTCACTGTTTTGTAAGCTGGATTTTTTTCTTCCTAGCTTCTCTTGATTTCGACTGTAATCTAACATTTTGCGTATACTTCTCATTGACAAAAACACGCAGTGGACACAGATGTGTTAGCTCATTTCATAATAGATAAAGACGATCAGACTGTTAAAAAAAATTAAAATTTCATATTTACAGTTTTTGATTCTTGTATTCTAAGATTCTGGAATATTTCTGTATTCTTGAATATAACTTGTAAGTTTTTCTTCATCCATACTCATTGCCACGGCTTAAGCTGTTTATTTTGAATAACATCCTCCAAAGCCGGGGGCCTGATTGGAATTTAAAAATTTCTGAAATAGCCTGGTATTCGACGATTTGTGTGGCATTGATTTAAAATTTTTCTTTAACGAGCAAATAACAAGAGTTCATACCATACCATTTTATGAAAAAATTATTTAATAAAAAGGCCAACTGTCCAAAAAGAAAAAATTAATATATAACATTTGTGGGAAATATAATTTTTTTTAGAAGACCGGGATTTGCTTCTGTGCGCCATTTATAGTTTGCTCTTGATAAGGTTTCGAATATCCTAAAAAAAGGGGATATTTTCAACAGACTTCAATATGTAGGTCCTGTCCATTTTGACTTACAGCATTGGTCTCTGTAACTATTAAAGTAAGACTTTTCTAAAGACATGTTTATCAGTCATTCCTTAAATAGCTGCACACTTTGTTTCTTTTTTAAATGAATGAAAATTTTATAAAACGGAATATCTGAAAAACTTTAGAGAATAGGGCCAAAAATTTTAACATCTTTTTGTGTAAAAATGCTTTAACTTTATAAAAGAAAAACTCTTTAAATAAATTTGCTTAAAATTTCATACCAATTTGCTTTTTTTTGTTTTTTTTTTATATATTATTCTCTTATCCATCCTAGGAATGTATCTGCCTTCAAATCGAAATTCAATATCTATCTTCGGAAAATACGATTTTTTTTTTAAGGTGCGCACCAATCAGTCAGATTGTATCATGATTTATACAATGTATCATATGACTTGCACGGCCCATGATAATATGCTGATTGCCCAAACCCAAAAAAAAGTTGTCCGATACTGCTGAAAAATTGCTAGTTGTTGTCCTATTAGATGGTATTTCTCACACCAAAACTTAATTCATTTGGACAAATATAGACAGAGGTGGAAGGAAAATATTGGTAAAAATATTCAGCATAATAGTTTTTTATTACAACAATTTTTTTTACTCGTCATAAATTTTTTTTCGCTTCAGAGTAATTTTCATGAAAAGTAGCCAGAAGTAAAAAGCTTTTAAAATTGGTCAAAAATCAGAATAGATATTTTTTCTATTGTTTCTTTAACATTTAACAAAATAAAAAAAAAGTTCATGACGTCATAGAAAAAACAATGTTTTTGATTTGTTTAGTGTTTATCTAAAGATTAATTTTGTACATATTCAAACTTCATTAATCTAAATATGATGCGCTAATTACATAAAAATTCATATTTTGCAAAGTTATGGCGGGAAAGCAGAAACATTCTTAAGAGCCAAATAGAGTTTGAACTCTTAACGTTTTGACACTATGACGGCGTCATGCAATTGCATGTAGTATTAAATAAAAAGCATGAAATGTTCACAAAATCCTTAAAAAATGATTTTAATAAAAAGTTCCATACAAAAGTTTAATTAATTTAATCCAGATTCTTTCTAAGTTTTTATCTACACCTTCATCAAATAAATCACGGTTAGTTGAGCTATGTTCAGCACACATCACTTTGCATGCATGATCAATCAAAAAAATATCAAATCATTTTAATATTGGTCATGAACATGATCAATCACTGCTCACTTTGCATAAACGTTTATTTGGGTTATTAGGGAGGGTTGAAAAATATCATAGCAGAAATCAAAAAAAAAAAACGTTAGATGTTAGACCCAAGATATTTTGAGAAACATTTTTATAAATAAAAAACTCATGTTTAAACAAATTTATTTAGAGTAAATTTTTTAATTATATAAAATTCTCCGAAACAAAAATGATATCACGTCTTATTGCTTAAGTGCTTTCTGTCTCAATAAAAAAAAATCTTAAAATTCCCATAGCTTAAGATATTCTATTTCACAACATGTTTGAGCAAAATTTCAAAATTCACCTTTATACAAGCACTAAACGATACATAAAAATCGAAAATATCGGAAAAAAAGTCGTAGAAGTGTGCAGCTATTTATGGAATGAGGTCTGGCTTTAGCATTACTTCTTGAGATCTCATATATGTACATACATATAAGGCTTTCCTACGCCTTAAGTTTTGTGTTTTCTTTTTGACAATAATAATTTATTTATTATTGATAATTTTTAAGAATTAAGGCCTTGTCCAATTTCTGTTTACTGTACCTGCATTAGTTATTTAATTAAAGTTTTCCCATACTTACATATTTATATAAATAAAGAATATAAATACGTTTTTTTAATTACTACAATATAAGCTATATTTATTTTACTTCTTCCCATGATAAATAAAATTCAATTAAAAACAAACAGGAAATTAAATTTAATTAGAAGCATTTATTTTCAAAATATGTATATGGTTTCCACAAAACTAAGAATTATTTAATTAAGAATATTTCCGATTGCCGTTAGTGTTAGTAACTTGACTTCAAAAAAGGAATTGTTACAAATGTACGCGTATAGTAAAATAAAAAAAAGACAAAGACAAAGATAATTTGTTGTTCCATATTTAGTATTGTCCAATTAAAAAGCTTCCGTCATGGCATTGTGAACTCACGACCTTGGAGGCTTGATAACTTTAAACGCTGGAGGCGGAATTTTGCAAAAGCCAGCTGCGTCAAAGACGGGAAGCAATTCACGAACACGCCCAGGTATACTTCCATCAAGCATTCTAAAATATATTAGCAGTAAACATTAATATTTCTACAAATGTGCAATTGAAATGAAACGAAATATGTATGTAAATATTTGCATATGATAGTGAAAATTTTGTTTACTTTGGTAGCAACAAAACGATTGGCATCTTAGTTATGAATATTAAACTCTCCTTTGATTTCTCAAGTTTTTTTAATCGAGGAGTTCGATATATCATTATTTGTGTTTTTAAAAAAAATTGTTGGCATTAACTTATTTATATTTTATCACAACGAAGCGTGTCAACGAACACTTAGCGGTTTTTATATAATTTTTTTTTTCAAAAACAAGTGGAAAAAATTTTTATTTAATTTATTTCGTAAAAGTATAGAAATTGTGGTTAAAACTCAAACCATTTTTTCGTTAAGTGCTCGCACGCTACACTGGGCTAAATTGTCTTGGTTACAATTTTTTTTTGTCTTAAACAAAATACAATGGAGTCTCGATTATCCGTCTCCCGATTATCCATCTCCCGATTAACCGTCACTCCGATTAACCGTCACATTTTTATTGTTTCTTTATTCCATAATAAAATACGAAAATAACAAATCAACATTTTTTGTTACGTTTCCTTTTTTCTTACGTTTCCATTTTTTGCGTTTTTGTGTTACAGTACATATACATATATATTCAATACCACACATGTATACAAACATACATGCACACTTATAAAGGAATTGAATATAAAAAAAATTTTTTTTTGTTTGTAGACTTGTTTTGTAGACTTTTTTTCGGTTATTACGACATACATATACATCGATAGATCAGATTGCTGGCATCTTAACTCGATTTTTGGCTACATTTTTTTAGAACACTGTTTCGTCAGTCATATTGAACAATAAGCAATCGCTCTCAGGTTGAAAGTGAAAGTAGACTTTAAAGATAAAAAATTTCTGGAACCAATCGATGCAAAATTACCGAAAATTAACTTTGAAAGTAGGGTATCTTCTTTTATCTGTTTAGGCCTCATTTGAGGGAAACAAAAAGTTATTGCACCAATTGATGCGAAGAGGTCGAAACTAGATCTTGTAGAGAGGGTTGCAGCTCGCCGTTTGTTTGGCCCCATTTATTTAAAGGGAATTAAGTGAAGCTAAAGAGATGCAAGTGTCTGTCATGCAGCACGATACTGCATCTTACAAATTTACTGTGATAGCCCAAGAGCCCGCTGTAGAAAAGTCGAGTGTGTAAGAATGGAATGTACGGGAAAGATAGTGATGCATTCCAAAGTCCGTCCTGATGCCCGTAAATGGCCGAATTTCGGCCGATTTCGTAATTTTAATTAAAAGTGTAACCTAATTAGATTATGTACCGTTTCTCTTGTCGGTTCCTGTCCCGAACAATTGGCCTAAACAACGGCCCAATTTTTGCACTATTTCGTAAACTTTTTAGTTCCTACCCGGCTTTGACATGGCATTCGGAGCTTGGCCGGGTCAATCCCAGTCACTTGGTAATCCTGTGTTAAAAACTAGTTTGTTAATAGTACATTCATATATATATACCCAGAAGAAATTAACATTTTATACTCTAAAAATATGTAGTTCTACTTTCGGCGATTGTTTTAATTATTTTTTAAGAACCAACCGTTTTGTGGACGGTTGTATACGAGTTTATTTTTAATTGAAAAGAAAAAAAGTAAATCAAAAATTACCTCCGCTTGTAGTCTATTTTGGCCCCTTTAAATGTTATATTAGCTTCTGTGGGAAAAAATGTTGCATCGTAAAAATTTAACCCATTTTGTATAAGTATATTATACTCGTCCATTGATGCCAATGTTATTCGTATGACAGCAGGAGGAACTTCTCGACGATCTGGACGGTCCGTTTTCTCTGGTGCATCAGTTTTATTTGCGGACAGGCCTGTTGAAAAAGAACTTTACAAAACTCGTCAAAAAAAAAATGTATAGAAACTTACTTTCCACGCTCTTTTCGTTTGTAGAGTGATGATAAACATGTAGTCTGACCACTTCAACAACTGAATTAAATTTATACATGGCGTGTCTTATATCTTCAACAGGTAAATCTTCAGGAACATCCAAAATATAAAGAGTAAAAGTTTTACGCGGTCGACATGGAATGGCTATCTACATCAACACAATCAAATCACATGAAATAAATAAAGTTTTAAGTAAAAATTGGTTAATTTTAAATAAGATAGTCTAAGTTAGTGTTTCCAAACCGGTGAAATCGGTAACTTCGACTAAATTTTTTTATATGAACTATTGTTGTTTAAATATCAGGTTATGTGTTTAAAAATTTGCTTTGAAAGACAGTACCGTGCCAACCCGACTTTGCGTGGGAGGGCAAATACAATTCCAATAGCATGATTTTTTATTTTTCTCTCTAAAATATACCAAATGAGACGCATGGGGAGGGCAAAGTTCCCCTTGCCCAAATGGTGAATACTGTTGAAAGATTAAACGAAACTTAAGTCAATAAAACTTTCAATTAGATTACGCACTTAATGTGTAGGAAACATCTCATGTGAATCTCATAACATTAAAATTTAGGGTTGAAATTTTTTCAGATTTTATTTCTACATAAACTTAGATATATCATTAAACTTTCAACTAAAATAGCAGTCCAGGCTTAAAAAATAATTAATATACATATATGATACATACCTTTCGATAGAATCTCGCTCCAGTTACTTTATGAAAACCTTTCTTTAAAACAGCTTGATAATCATCAGGATTTGAAAACTTGAATAGAATTCCAGTAGCAGTTTTTGTAAGGCTGAAGCAACCTTTAAAACTCATTTTCTCACAAATAAGTGCTGCGCGATCCATTGATAACTCATATGATGGAGTTAATAGAAATGCTCCTGATAAACATAATATAATGATAATGTTATTTCACACATTGATGATAAAGTTTCTACAAATGGAGCTTCCGTACGCATAAAATTTCATATTCTATATATCTTTCTGAAAATTTATTTGCAAAGAATATCGTACTTTGACTTAAGGTACCTAAATTTATTTTTTTTATTCAATATCAACGTTGCGATGTTTTTACTAAAAGGTAGAAAATATCTACCATTCATTTTTTTGCTTTTGGTTTTTTCCATATGAATTGTAATAGGAATTTGCGTGGCTCACAGCTGAAATTTTGGTAGAATAATCTATATGCCCAATTCTACGATATAGGCCTATGGGATCGAAAAAAACACGCCTCGGATGTATGTATGTTGTTCGCTGATTTTTGCGTAAAATTTTGATGAAATCGGACTCAAAACCTGTGCACGCCGTTTACAGAATTGAGCTAGGAAGCTTAAATTTTATGACAATTATTTTTAAGCCATTGGCTAAAACAAAGGAAACAAATTAAAAACAATCTACAAAATTTTCAAAATAAGCACTCGAATACATACATATAGTACATGTATTATCGTATTACTTATGCATTCGGTAGGTTTACCAAGAAGTGTTTTTTTTAGAACGACAGAACATTAAGTTGGAATAAAACACTAAGTATATATATAAGTTTAAATCCAATTTTTTTTTCTCCTTTTAAAAATTTTTTTGTGACAATTATTGTTTTCTCATTTAAAACATTATTTTATGACAATTATAGTCTTAAAATAATTTCAGGCCACCATTACTAGCTCTAAAATTTTATTGATAAATAACGAACAACACTAACTCTACTCATTGCAACAGCAAAAAAAATCAAGATTTCATTTTTATCCTGTGATGAATTGATAAACCAGCAACAATTAACGCTTTGAAAAACAGCTAGAAATTTCGATTTTTCGAGAAAAAAGCGTCAGGTGGTCTTAAAATTGGACCAATCGAATTCTAATTGATGCAGCTAGTTGTGGTTGTCAAACGTTAAAGTTTATTTCAAAACAACATATGCCATCAGCTAATCTTATAATCAAAAAAACTTTGAATTCAAACTTAATTTATCCAACATTCTAAGCAAATCACTCCTTAAAATATCTACGCAAAGTTCTAAGCGTACTGAAACTCCGTAAGTAAGATATCGACAGCCCTTCGTCTATAACTGACAAATTCACCTTTTGTTAAAAAATCATCGGGAGCTGATATATCGGAATCTGCATCATCATCTTTGTTATTCCACTTTGGTTCAGCGGATAACTTATGAGCTGCCATCTTTGATATTAGTCCGGTAGGACGATTTCTTGTGTACTCATTTTTATCACATTCAATATCGGAAACATTGCCTACAAACGACATCACTTTATTATCAATACCACAATGCACACTGAATAAATAACCGACAGATCGTTACGCTTTGCGAATACTGTAAAATTTTAAGACGAATATCAGCTTTTATAGCAACACATACAATGTAATTCGGTTTTGCTCGATGGTATTTACAATTCTAATTTTTGTTTGAATCGCAAGTGAAATCGTTTTAATATATCAAATATACTTATTTTAAAAGAAACTATTTAATTTTTGAAACCAATACATGTTAGTAGGTTGATGGCGATCAAGTAGAGCGTACTGTTTTAGAAAAAATAAGTCGTAAATAATTTTTATTTCGCATTAAACAAATAAATTGCAAAATTGCATTAATAATAACTAAGAAAATGTACTATGGCGCAGTGCCCATATAACTTTTAATTATTTATAAATATTAGACAACGCAATAATAATAACTACATTGCGGTTGTTTACTATTTTGCTACTATTCGATTGCAAAATGCATTGTTTTACTGTCAAAATTTTTCAGTCCAGTAAGTAACCGTTTTTAATAGAAAATTACTGATCCCGAAGAAATTCTTATTTTAAGAACAAATTTTTACACAATACATAAAGCTGTTGTTTGATTTAGAAATTTTAAACAACATTGTAGTTTTTAGAGTAGGTAATTAAGGCTTGGGTTAACAAATGTAGATTCTTTTTAATTAAATTATCAAAAAAAATCTGAAACTTAAATATCCCATTAAAAATCTTTAAATAGAACTACACTTCGTATGTTAATGCCAGTCTTGAAGCTTGGAAGCTCTTTCCAAATAATGGTTTTGTCTGCATAGCCTTCTCTGTGTTAATTTTTGAACTATTGAATATGCAGTTAGCTCTTTTTAGACGACTATGAGCTTTCGTTTCTGAAAATCTGTCAATTTTCTAAAATCTTTCAATCAAAAGATTCGTTTCGGTCATATTGAATTTATATTAATAAAATGTATATTAAAACCGGCATCACTCGAAAACATAAAAATGTAGATAGTAACTTTTTGTTCTACATAGACGATATACTCTATAAATAAAACGAATCTGAAATTTTGGTGTCATGTTAATTTTCTTAGTAATACAAAAATCTTAGCACTACAATTTCTTAAGATTGTCACCGTATTTCAGTTTTTTCACTTTTTTTTATTTTTTGCTCCAGGGTCAAGAAATATACCATATTTATAAGACAATAGGGAGATATTTTTTTGCTCATCTTCAATTTCACATTTTTTATGAATTTAACTTAGTTAAGTAAATGCATAATTCGTGCTACTTTTTTATAATCGGTTGATAGAAATTAAATTTAAGTAGTTTTGGTCATTTAAATATCAACTTCTGACAACATAAGAAATATTACTCGTCTGGGATGTTATGGGGTCGTATTTTGCAACAGACTTAGGCTTGAGTTTACTTTAGCTCCCGTTCTCCAATTTTTATTAAACCAAACTTTTTATGTGCATTTCAATTCGATGAATAAATATGTAATCAAAAAGTCTCGCTCAGATCTAGAGCCTACGTATAAATATCAAAAACTTGGACGTAATAAGAAAGATAACTTAATTTAACTATCAGTGATTAGTATTTTGTAGTATAACCATTATTCGCACACTGAAT
The DNA here is from genome assembly GCA_963680825.1 of Meiosimyza decipiens. Lineage (NCBI taxonomy): Eukaryota > Metazoa > Arthropoda > Insecta > Diptera > Lauxaniidae > Meiosimyza > Meiosimyza decipiens. The sequence goes on along the minus strand of OY804258.1, from coordinate 93,894,868 downwards.
TGTTAGGTTAGGATTGGAGATGACAATTGTGATCGTAATTTAAGCCACAGTTGGGCCCATTGTATACACTGTTTATAATTTTTGAACACTTTTGAGCGATGTCTTCAAGAGAGTTGAAAAAGAGGCATTCGAATACCTTAAAACGCCGATTTGTCAGCGCTGGGCATTCAAAAAGATAGTGAAAGACATACTAGTCTTGAGGCATTCTTGGCTATAAATTAGTGTCCTATAATAACACCGACAAAAATTCTCAGGTACTATTCTGTACAACATACTTAAATTTCAAGAAATTCGGGAGCGAGGCCCATCGGGTCGTGAACGACACAACAGCATTTAAGAAAAGGTTCGATTTTCTAACTTAGCCTCATGTAGCACAAGAAGTTTTTGAAAAACAAAACTATTAATCATTTAATTTCATAAAGCAGAGTGATTTCAACACTCGTTCACAGTTATGAAGTGTGCAATTCGAAAATTCGCATTTTCATAACTTTTTTCAACGTGGAGTCGCGAAAGACCTTAATGTGCCAGATTGTTATAAAATTGAAGTTGTGCCGCTAAGGTTAAAATAAATATTTACTATATTTTTTAATAGCAAAATACACCAAAGTCGTTTTACTTTTTACGATAAAAAATAGGTAAATTGAAAAAAAGTTAAAGTAATTAAACAAATGGCATATCATTTTAAACCAAGAGAATCAAGTATTTTACATCCAAAAAAATACAGATTATCACAATTTTTTGGTATAAAAAAAAAAATGAACACTATAGTTAAATGTCAAATATTTAGCTCTCATTATTGTAGCTCATTAAACTATCTTCTTATGACACTCATATTTTTTATATCCATTCAGGAGTTTCCAACATATAATGCTTTTTATAAAAGCTATAATTGGAACTTCCGATGGCTATACCTTTGAAACTAGACTGGAGCGACTTTTTTTAAATTTTGTTTTGCTTTTGACCCCTTATTGCACCTAAAACAATAAAAAAAAGTGTGCAGTAGAAGCTCAAATAAACCTGTTCGCAGCTTAAGTGACAACTAATCTATGCGTATGCTAGCTTAACGTACTATCAAATTTAAACGAACAGTCTGTGAGATTCTTAAGTCAACGTTTACACAAGCAAATTCGGCCAAACAAATTCTTGTCTATTCTCTTTTGTGAATTTGTTTTGCGTTTACACACGGGAACTAGGATTTGTTTGTGCAAGAAATTTCAAAGCAATTACTGCGTCAACCCGCCACAACAAACGTTAATTCAAAGCATAATATCAGCTAAAGAATAAAACGAAAAGGATTTCGCGTGTACGACAAATTCTGTACACCACCCATTCGTTTTCCCTTCTTGCCTACAGACAGGGAAACTTTTTTTGAAGAGTTTCCTCGTGTAAACGCTGTCTAATATAAGGTAAAAGCAAATTGTAAAAATTTGAAATTGCAACACTGAGAGAGTGGTTCAGCAAAAGCCAAACTCAAATAAAAACAAAATATTTTTCTTGTTGACAAAATTATTGCGTATTGTTTGACATTTGCTGAACTCGAAAATATAAGAGAGAGGCAGCATTTTTCAGTGCAGTAACCATGTTAGTTAAGTCTTGAACTAAACTATCCATGTACTAGCTTAACCTACAATCGAATTTAAACGAAAAGTTCGTCAGATGCTTAAGAATCTCACAATAGATTTTTTAATGGCTATGTTGTACTTACATGAACTTAGGAAACAATATATCCACAGTTCCAAACCTATGTCAACCTTTTCGTAATCAATATTGTGGAAAAATTTTGGTTGTAAGACCCATACAAATGAAAAATGAAAAAAATGTAAATAAACTCGAACGGATAAATTCAGAATTCCACAATTTGAAACAAATGCCGTTGACTGATTTTCAATTACGATACGTAGTTTTAATTACAAATTTAATTAGAATTTTCTGGGACAAAATTGCAAAACAATGCCGCAAAATTTTCAGATAATTTGGAAGTTTTTTCAAACTTCCCACTCTTGCACATCGAGTTCGTCTTGAACAAAATTTTGACGCTAATAAAATGCCGTTCAAGACAAACTTCTGAAAGCGCTTCAGAAAACTGAAGTTTTCTGAACAAAGACATTAAGTCAAGTTCCTTTCATTTCAAACTTTGTTAGTTGTTGGATTCGCTATTGTTAAAGTTTTGTAAGAGTTTAATCTATATTTCACAAATGTCCAATTGGGTAAAGAAGGCAGAAGACCAGGAAATTTCTCACTTGGTATAGCATAGCTTCTTATAAAAAATGTTCATTATAACATGTTAAAATATTTAGGTCAGTAATTTAGATCTTACGAAGAAGGATGAATTACAAACTAAGCAAAGCCAAAATGATCCCACGAATGAGCCCGATGTAGCTAGGTAATTATGTGTTTACAAGAAAATCTTAGGTGGTTTTAAAAAGCTACCTTCAATAAACTTGAAAGGCCCACGAGTTGCGGCGATTTTTGTTCCTAATTCTCAAAATTAGTCTGTAAGAAAAAAATTACTGAATATTTCAATCAAAACGTCTGCAAATCAGTATATAGCTCTTTTATTCCTATATGTAAGAGTGCAGCCTACTTGGGAACAGGTTTACTTTAGCTCCCATTACCCAATTCTATTTTTTTTTAGGGGTAATAGGGGGTTAAACATGAAAAAATATAGCCATCGGAAGTTTCGGTAAAATTTTGGAGACATGACGATCTTTCTGAAGTTTTGACCAATTTATTTTTAAAAACTGCTATTTTATTTCCAAAAATTGTGTTAAGAACCTTTATTTTTTTTAAGATGCTAAGAAAGCTTACTTCTCTTGTTTTAAAATATGTTCCATTTGTATAGATTTTTTTTTTCGTTTTACTTATTTTTCATCGAAAAAATTAAAATCACTGGTGAATTTTGGTATTAAAATATATGATAATTATTTACTCCTGATTTTCTTTAAATTTTAGTATGTCGTACAGTTCAGTATACCTATCAAGAATATATGCATATGTTGGGGGTGGAAACGCCTCCATCATTCTAATTTTGAGCTTGAATATTGCTTAAATCCTATGGTATATCCAATACCGCCTTCGCTAGCCACAGTAATTCCATATAACACGTGAGGGTAAGTGGGCGGCCTTCGGCCGCGCTTCACTATATTATGTTCAACACTGCTACCCTTGCTAACACACTAATATTGGACAAATTCTTCATGAATGCAACATAACCAATGTTTTAATTGTAAAGAGAAACCAAGCGACATTTTTTGATTTATTCAAAACGAAGTAAAAGAAGTTTGGTTTAATAAAAATTGGCGTATGCGAGCTAAAGTAAACTTAAGCCCCTATTTGTAGTTAAATGTTATGTACTTTTAAAATTCCACTTCGCAAAAAAAAAAGAAATAGTTTACTTAAAAGGGTTCCTCTGATTATATTATTAATGCTATATTCTTCTTACGATGCTTTTTATACTAATATCGAATGGGGAATAGGCGGACCGCAGAAGTAATAGCGGCAAGAGTCTAAAAAGTGACAAGTGGTTTTGTACTACCCTATAAAATTTGGCAGTCAAACATAATCTCAACTCAGACCAAACTGCCAATATTGAAATCAGATATCCAGTCAGTGTTGGCTTATACTAGAGCCCTGAATGAACATATTCTGTTTGTTGATTATACCGCTGCACATGCTGTACGTGTTCTTTGTGAACGATGAATGTAAACAACAATACGAAGAACTCAGAAGCAAAGCTTATCAGTCGCTAATTACGAACTTTATGTGGCTACCAACCATACTATCTCAACTGAGGTTATGAAAATTCGCTAGTCATGGATAGACACCATCAGGATAAGGAAAGATGCTAGGGAAACTTGTCGATTAGCATTTTGACCGAACACGTAGAAAGATAAATGCATAGGAAGACACCGAACATCGTGAGCTGATTGATAGAAAGTGATATCAAAAATCGGAGCGAGATAGCACAGGATCGAAATATGTAGCTATAATTTTGTTCAGGCCTTACGATTTTAACGGATTCTTATGCCAGTAGTAGTAAAAGTAGTTAAAATTAAATTCAACTAGTAAGGGTGTCAGCTCGCCCCGAAATATATATATTCCAAAAATAAATATTCTGCACCTACATTAACAGTAAAACTGCTGGCAAATTTTTATTAAAGTGCAATTTTTCCCACGTTATTACGTGGTAGCACACACGTTTTGTTTAAGGTCCTTAATCTTAAAATTATACAGGGTGCGCCATCTAAATGTGGTCGATGGAAATATTGAATAACTTTGACAGATTTACACCAATTGACGTCGTCGAACACATTTCGGAAAGGTTATTGCATTACAATTTTAACCATGAATCGATTCACGCCCAAAGAACGCGCGGAAATAGTAACAATGTTCATTAAATGTAATCGTTCAGTTGTTGCAACACAGCGTGCGTATCGTCAAAAGAATCGCGGTCGTTCTGCGCCTAATATTGACTGGCCACCGAGATCGCCCGATTTAACGGCACCGGACCTTTTTTTGTGGGAATTTTTAAAAAGCAAAGTGTATGCCAACAAACCGAAGACTTAAGACAAGCTTAAGGACAATATTCGAGCCGAAATCACTGCGATATCACCCGAGATGCTGGCAAATGTCATGGAAAATGCCAGAAAAAGAGCTGAATTTTGTATCCGCAATGAAGGTGGTCATCTGATCGACGTTGTTTTTGGAAACTGAATGGAAAAAATTGTAAAGCTTCAAATTTTATAAAAATAAACAGTTTTCCAAAATCGATTGAGAATTGTTCAAGTTATTCAATATTTCCATCGACCACATTTAGATGGCGCACCCTATAATACAATATATAATAATAGTAAAATGTTGTGAGTAGTTCAATGTAACTATGCAAAAAAGTAATTAATTCAGAATTTATAAATTAGTTCAACTAATAAATAATATGTCTTACAATATTACTAATATTGTTGGACAAATTATTGTAGAGATTTGGTGCCATATTACTGAAAGAATGCAGAAAATATTGGGTGTTGTGTGGCGGTATATGAGCTTTATTATATATAGATAAGTGCTGTTATGAAATTTTTTTAAAATCTTATAGAAATACAAATGCTTGAGTGGTAAAATGTTCAGTTGTTTGAAGAGCTCTACTGAAAGAGGCCATAATGAATATGTATCAGTAATTTAGTTGAGCAAATATGTTTTACTGCATAAACTTGACGTAAGATGATCATTAAATATCGCTTAAGAACGAATTGACGCATTCAAGGTGGAAACATTTTGAGGGACAAGAAACCTGATTATTGTATGTAACCAAATTTTTTGATTTCTTACACGTGTTCTCGTCTATTACACATTTATTGCAGTCCATTGAAAGAAACATGAATTAGTCGCAATTTATAGCTTTACCGGCATTATCAAAAATCATTATTTTAATCTCGTCACTAAGAACTAAGTTATGAATTGCAAACCAATGCCTCAAAGTTTAAGATCATGATTGATATTTGCTGTTAGATCTACAATTGAATCACAGTTATAAGTGCCGGCCATATCATCAGCGATAGCTATGGTTTTACTAATGAATATTATGTGACCAAATATCAATAAATCGAAATAATGATCGATCAATATATATTAAGCATAGTTCCTACATTTAATAAAATTTTATGTAAAATGCAAAAGAACATAATTTGTGCTTGTCCTTGTATTGTCAAACAATAATTATATTATTATTTTGTTCATTGTAGACCTGAAGACACGAGTCTATTGCTTAAAATTGTTCGTAAAGGGTTAGTGGAAAATTCACTGGACCTAGAGGTACAACGTAAGGATCCGACATCACCATTGCATTCAGTAAAATCATTTGAAGCTTTACATTTGTAAGTTAACATTTAAATTAGTTTTATAAAGCTAAATTTGCTTAAAAGTTAAAACAAAATTATTTGTTAGGCAACCCGAGCTGCTTAAAGGAATCTATGCAATGGGATTTAATGCTCCTTCGAAAATCCAAGAAACAGCGTTACCAACATTGTTGGCTGATCCTCCACAAAATATGATTGCGCAAAGCCAGTCAGGTACTGGTAAAACTGCAGCGTTTGTTTTGGCAATGTTAAGCCGCGTTGATACAAAATTAGACTATCCACAGGCAAGTATATTTTTAATATTTAAAACTTTTTTAAAGAAAGTCGTTTATAATTCGAATATGATTTACGAAAGGTCCTGTGCTTGTCGCCAACGTACGAGTTAGCAATACAAACTGGCGAAGTTGCAGCACGAATGGCTCAGTTTTGTCCAGATATAAAATTAAAGTTTGCTGTTCGCGGAGAAGAAGGTAGTCGCAAAGTATTATCTGAAGTATGTTCTAAGTTTTTGTCTTTTCAGTTGTTCCGAACACTAAACTTAAAGATCATATTATTATTGGTACTCCGGGAAAAATTCTTGATTGGGGATTGAAGTACCGTGTTTTTGACTTAAAGAAGATGAAAGTATTTGTTTTAGATGAAGCAGATGTTATGATCGCCACTCAAGGACATCACGACCAGTGCATTCGTATTCACAAGTAAAGATAAATTTACTTTTATACCATAAGATTTTATTTACTCCTTTTGCTCGGATATAAATTGAAGATTTTCAATTAAATATTAGGTATAGTGTAAAATCCCTCATGTTCTTTAATCCTTCGGAAGTGCTTAAAATTCGAAAATTTATTTCACTTTTTGAAGAATATTCTTTAAGAACAAATTTAGAGCTGCTACCAGCGTTCCATTTATAAATTTTCATCAAACTATTTTACAAAAAAGTGCCGAAAAATATTTTAGTCCTATAAATCCCAAAATAATGCACAAATCAAAAATATGCATTTGGTACATAGAGGGCAAGCCAAGTAAAAGATTTTTTTTTTAAAAATACAATAAAAAAAGAACAAATGTTTTCTATACGTTATGGCTTTATTGGAAGAGCAAAGATTCCTTTTATTCAACATTCCTATTATCCAAGGCGTTGCTAATGGTTTCGGTCTCTATTTGACAAATGGCACGGCCAACGTTCACCTGAATAGTTTGTAAACTGTCCTCATAGCATCGATCTTTCACGGTACCAGGCAAAAAGAAATCCCAACAGCAACAAAATGCAGCTTTGATGAGCCAAGATGGCTGACAAAATGAAGATTATGAAAATAAGAAACAAAAAACATTTTTTCTCGTACTGTTTTATATTTGGAACAGAAAAAACGAAGCAAATTAAAACAAAATAAATTTTTCTCAAATTTTGACGAAAAGTTAAAATTTTGAAGTGATGCAGCATCCAAAAAATTTTTCTTTACTTCTTTTTATGAAAGTGTAAATTTTTGAATCCAAGCGATCGCGAAAAATCAAAAAGCAAGAGGTTTTTATTTTGACGAACTGTAGTCTCACAAATGGTAAATTTTTTTCTATCTAAAAGTTTTAATTTCACTAAAATATTAATGCGCCGTTTAAGTGAAGGCAAAATCATTATAAAAAACCTCTGAGATTTTAAATCCAATATTTATAAAACTATACAGCTGCCACTAATTTTCATGATACCAACATTTTTAATTATAGGCAGCTATCTCCAAAATGTCAAATGTTATTTTTTTCGGCAACGTATGAAAAGGATGTAATGAATTTTGCACAACACATTGTGGCAGATCCAACTATTATAAGGTGAATATTTATATATAACTTACTCAATTATATTCTGATATTTTAACTATTTTTTCTTCTATTCCATTAAGGAATAGTCTGAAAATATTTTATACTGTTAAGAACAATAACGGAAACATTATTACTTTCCACCTATTATACCCCTTGACGATGTCGCATCCTCAGGCGATGATGAAATATCTAATATTTTTTCAAACTTTTTTCAGTTATTCAAACTGAAGTTGTAACCCAAATGTAATGTATCCATACACATTATCACTGCTTGATTCAATTGATATTCCCCCTTAGCACCCTGATTTTGTTCTTTAGTTCATAAAACGGATTAAATTCTCATATGATTCCGTTTCAGCTTTGGTTTTCTCAAAAGTATTTAAGCTGTAATAATTTTTTTTTGATTTTACTGCCGTTATCAATTTGTCTCATGAAAATAAGCTAATGTAATTTATAATGACTAAAGTGAAGATTGTGATAGCATCAATAATTATTTTTTACTGCGAAATTTGACTTTTCAAGTAACACTCAATAGAGTTCGTGTAAGTGCACTTGAAACGGCCACCAAGTCACTTGCCACATTGCAAAGTCTACCAAGCTTTTGTGTAATGCAAATCAGAAATCAAATCAAAAGAAAACAAAAGATACAGCAAGCGAGGTGAGCGCTGCAACCGTAAATGAAATTTTCTACAAATTTAAGCGATCGTATGACTTCGTACGCTTTCATGCTTTCTTTCACTCTTAACTCGCTTTTTGTCTGTCAAGAAGCAAACATGTGTATAGTGCACATTGGAAAACGTGAACTAATTAAAACCGACGTTTATGAGGTTGTTTATATTTCTGAATGTAAAATTTTAAGATCAAAATTGTCTTCCTATCTTATTGCCTTAAAGAAAAGACAAAGTGTCTTTTGTTTGTGTCTTGTCTCAATATTTCTCTTCTTTTTGCGAAATTTTTACTTGTAATAGGTTCATGAATATTTTTATATACCAGAGAACTGCATTGAGTAGCACTGAGGGTTTTGAGCCACTTCCAAAAATATGAGACATGAGTGTGCACATTGCATGCAATAATGAGTGTGAATCTGAGTTGCGTTCACTAATAGTGGATGCTTATGAATGGTGAGCATGTAAGTAGCTCTGGCATTATGAATGTGAATGTGTGTGAAGCTTACACTCACATGCATTCAGCATTCATGAAGCAGTGAATGGCTTGTGTTGAACTGTAGTAAAAAAACAGATTTTTTTTTCTCCAAAAAAAAAAAACAATTTGATTTTCTCCAAAAAAAAACAATTTTTTTTCTCCAATCGATGGGAAAAGGTCGAAAAAAGATCTTGGACATCACTTAAAGTGGCTCCGGATCCTGAAAAGGACCATTTTCAAACCATTTTCGGGAAAAAAATTTTTCTGCTCCAATCGATAGGGAAATCGAAAATGGACATGACTTAGGGAGGCTCGGCACCCTCACTAAGGGTGGCTCCAGACCTTGGAATGGATCGTTTTTGGCCCATTTCCGGGAAATTTGTTTTTTGCTGCAATCAATGGGGAAAGGTCGAAAATAGCCATTTCCAAGCTTTATCTATCAAATGGTGCAAAAAAAAAATTTTCATCATCCCTAAACATTTTTTTTTTTGCTTCAGTCGATTAAGAATGGTCCATAACGGCTTTAAGACATCATTTAGAGCAGCTCCGGACCTTGAAAACAATACCAAGAAAATTAAAAAATTACTGCACTATTAGCTAGCAATAGCAACAGATGCACGAGCTCAACTCGTTCATTGCATACGAAGCAACGTATGCATGCGGTTTAGCAAATCAAACTCGATGCTGCGCAATAGCATTCGATGCTGCGCAATATCATTCGTTGCATAGTCAGCATTCGCTGCATAGCCATAGAATTCGTTGCATATGAATGATTGAGCTTTCAGTGAATAGTGCTTGTCTTTTGTAGTGTGTTCGTTGCCCTTAAAGAGAACAAAAGCCAGCAACGGCAATGCAATAAAAAAGTATGGCACGGCAGCATTCGCTTTGAGTGAGCAGTGTTTTCATTCGTTTCACACGTTTGATGCTTAGTGTTTATTCACAATTCCTTTTATTTGAGTGTTTCACAACTGCGTATGAATGTATTCGTGCATATCTCTGTTGCATACATCAAAATCAAAAATAAAAATTACTTTTTACCCTGGTACAGTTGATATATTTCAATCCATATTATTTCAATAAATTGGCAATGTAAGTAAATGAGGGAGTTATGCAATATTTTTTTATATTTACAATAGACTTTTACGTGAACAGGAGTCATTGGACAATATTAAACAATACTACGTAAAGTGTCGCAGCGAAGAAGATAAATATAACGCAATACAGAATATATATGGAGGAATAACTATTGGACAAGCAATTATATTTTGTCACGTAATCAATCTAAAAATCATGTGTTGTATATTTTTTCATAGAATATTTATTTCCACAGACACGCAAAACTGCTGGATGGCTGGCTGGAAAAATGTCTTCGGATGGTCATTCAGTAGCTGTACTTTCAGGAGATTTGACTGTTGAACAAAGACTTGCAGTTCTCGATCGTTTTAGAGCTGGTTTGGAAAAAGTGTTGATCACAACTAACGTTTTGTCAAGAGGTATGTCTAAAATTTTTCTTTTACACTTAAATTATTTGGGTTGATAAGGTCCGTTTTTGGCTTAAGCTACAGGAAATAATTTCTTTTTTATATTTTCACTCGGCTTCTCTGATTTACTGAAAATTTTGTTAGTGATATAATATTAATAAAAAAGCATCCTATGCGAAATTTTTCGACGACAACTTGACACGATAATTATCGCGAAATATTAGGTTATAATTTTACTTTACCTGATTTGGTGTTGAATCTTAGCATCCATTGATCTGATTTGGTTACGGCGAAATGCATTTTCTTTAAAAAATTCTTAAGAATACTGTATATGTACAAACATCTAATGGATAAGAATTTATAAAGTATAGCGCATGTTATAACTTAAATTCCGAATTCCATACCATACAGAATATCCTACAATATGTTTTTGCTGCACTATAGTCCAATTTCGCAAATTCCGCTTCAGTAATTTTGTTGTTATGTACATACATATATTCTGATAAGACCCACTTCAAAACTTAGAAAATTGCATTTTGTTTGTGTAAAACAGCGAAGGGCACGTACTAGTACTTTCCGCCCTTATGGCTCGAACCGTTATTCGACGCACAAGCAGCCAAAAAAAAATCGCAGAATTTCAACGCTAACGACGCACAGCGTTGACTTGAGTTCAAATGAAAACAAAAACAACACACAAAGGCATTAGCACTGGTGCCGCATTGTGTCTCAACGAATGTAGCAATTGTTTTTGCTTGCAGTGCAATTTGGTATTTTCGTGCTGTTGGCGAATTTGGAAATAAAGGCAAAAAAAAACTTTAAAATTTCGTTTTTGCTACTGGATTTTGTTGTTGCGCCCTTTTGCTAGATTTTCATGCCCACCGCTGGTGTAAAATATTAAATGCTGTTAGATAGCACTCAGTCAAAGTCATTTTATCGTCAAATTGCAAAATTGTGTGTGAGATTAGTTTTGCTTACAACATTTTAAAAGCGTATTTTGAAAATATTTAGTGATTTCATTAAAAAAACAACGCATTTATTCTTTTATTTGAAAAAAAAACTCGTATGATAACGCAGCCTAAGAACGATTGCTATTGATTTAAAATAGTAACTTTACGCAAGGTTTGACCATTTTTCCGAGGCTTACGAGACATAAAATAAACTGAAAGGAAAATTTTAAAAAATTAAAATTTGTCCAGGCTACTGTGACATCAAAAAGTCAAGTTGCTTAAAATTTTCAAAAAAAAAAAAAAAATCCACAAATAAAAAAGAAATGCAATTATGATTTATGTATTAGAAAAACTTGGTGTTAATGACAGTGACGAAGACTACAATAAATACTTAACACAAAAAGTGCGCAGGTTCTGCAGTGTTGATTGTATTGAAGTTGCCACACCCACTTGTCCGAAACCCTTATATGAAGCAACACTTTTCTCAGGCTTTCGAATGTGCTAAATCTAAATTTCAAAATTTTGGGAGTTTAAGCCATAAGATACAGCCCACGAGACAAACATCATATATCTGTTGCTACGAAGAAGAAAGTGTTAAGCACCACCTCTGACATTGTCCTGCTCTTTGTAGGAGTAGTTTTAGAATTTAGTTAGTATGGTCTATGGTTAAATGGACCCATAAGTGCCATTGTAATAGGTTTATAAACCTTAAGCCATTCGACAATGTAACTTTTTTCACTTATGAATTTAATTCCGACATGATGCATTAGCTTTCCTACTACATTTAACTGCAAATTTCACTACGATGTACAACTGACAAACTTAGAAGGTTGACTAATCTAGTGTTTGAAAATTCCATTTAACGATAATGTAGTTATGAGCAGTTAACGATAACAGCAATCGTCGTTAACAAGTTTAGGAATTCCGCTACTGATATTACTTTACTATTTTCTAAATGTACAATTATTTACAGGGATTGATATTGAACAAGTTACAATAGTGGTAAACTTTGATTTACCAATGGATGCTAAAGGTAATGCAGATTGTGAAACATATTTGCATCGCATTGGGCGCACCGGAAGATTTGGTAATTACTTTGATTTTGAATTACGCTCAAGATGTTACTAATTTTTATTAATATATAGGAAAAAATGGAATTGCTATTAATTTAGTGGACAGTGAGAAGTCTATGGCTATTTGCCTCACGATTGAAAACCATTTCAAAAAAAATATAGAATTACTTAATGCTGATAATTCCGAAGAAATTGAAAAAATTGGGTCGTAAATAGAGTGAAACAAAATTTTCGGCACACGTACCTATTCAGTTTATTTAAGATTTAGATATAAAAATTATCAAATATAAACGTATTGAATTTAAAACTAATATGTTTTATTAACCTATAGATGTTCATAATTTTATACAGAGTTGGGTAGCTGGCAAGCACGTACAGCAATTAGTTGAAGCAAAACAAATATTGGTGAAAATACTTCGCTGTACTCCAAGCCAGTTTGCCCCGAGAGTTTTAAACAAAGTAGATATTTAAAAATTGCTATTAAAACTATGAAATATGTGCTCCACATTAAGCGATGTAACGATCTCCGCTTGTTATCTGAATCAGAATACATTCGAATCCCAACTATGATACAAAAATATGCATTGCATATATCCGTGCAGTATAAAGGACTAAATATAGTAAACCAATCAACGGTATCATCAAAGGTTTCATTTAATTTGAAAGACATTGTTATCGAAAAAACCAGTAGCCCGCATAGATTTATTAAAATCTCAAATTCAGTAAGTCCAAGCCAACGCACCAGTTCTGACAGTTTGAACATAGCTTTTTACACGGTTTCCGAATCGATATCAAGTAATATATTCCTGAAGATTTTAATATGCACTGCAGAATTGTTACGGCCGTTAAACGTTAAGTCGTCGTTATCAAAAAGTGGAAGTAATTCATCTGAAAAATAAAAAGTTACAGTTAATAATACTTTTAATTATGGTTTTTACGTTTGATTTCCCCTACAAAAAAGTTTTATTTTTCACCCAGATAAATTTCTTGTGGATAAAACTTTAAGACTATAGAAATCATAGGCAACGAGACTCACTTTTGCCAAACGATGGAAAATATTTTCGTGTCTTAATTGGCCAATACTTTGGTTATTAAATATTTTGCAGCACTTAAATGTTTTTCCATCTAGCGTATGGACAACAGGTTTTTTTGAGTGATTACATACAATGGTATCTCTATTGATTTAAAACTCACTGCCAAAGATGCTTTCCAATTCATCAAGAAAGGAATGAAATGCTGAATTCAATGAAAACTCAAAGCCATCAAAAACTATAAAAGACATTTTTTTCATAGTATTGTTTCTAATATCTCAAATAAATTATTGTACATATTTTGGGTCGAATGCACCAAAATCGATGCAATTTATATAAAATTACTTATATGGAAATGGTTTGTATTGCTTTGGCGCAAAATATAATGAACCGATTTTAATAATTTCCTTTTTAAAACAAAATATTAAACAAGGTTGTTTCATACTTATTTTTGTAAATTTCATTTTTTTAGGATTAAGTAATTACAAAATCTCACACAAAAATTGTCGTTTGAATCTGTGTTGTTATTGTTGTTTTTGTTTGTATTTTTCTCCGAAGTTCAAGGAACTAATTCTCTTTCAATTCTTTTTTTTTTACTTTTGAAGAAAGAAGATAGAATGAGATGCTAAGAGAGTAATTTCATTGCGAAAGAAAGAAACAATGGGACGTGAGTGTGCGAAGCCGCGGGTAGCACAAGTAAGTCATAAACAGGCTGGACATACCTGTGATGAAAATATCTCAAATATATTGAATAAAATCTGCGAAAATTGCAATTTCGTACAAGATTCACAACCAGAAGCAATTCACGGCCTTCAAAAAAAAAAAAAATGATTTTTCTCAAAAATTTTTTTTTGGGAAAAAGTTGATTTATGTTTTTGGTCAGAAATTCGAAGGCCATTTAACAAAAATCGTCCAATTCCCTGCTATTCCAGACATTTTTCAACTCCTACTAGGCCTTGGCTTTGACATAAAATTGAAGACTTGTTTGGGTCAATATCGATTACATAGTAACCCTGTCCACAATACTTCATTTATAACTATAATAAATGTTTTACAAAAATTACTAATGTCTTTCGAATTGTTAATACTAAAATATTAAACATAATTAAACATAAATCGATTTTATAAAAATAGCAAATATTTTTGATTTATTATAAATTGTCATTTTAACATTATTACATCACAAGATTTTGTCAACCACCCTGGCAATTTGCGAGCCTTCGCTCGGCTCTGCAATAATTAGTTAAAAGATAAGTACTTACCAATTATTTGAATTGTTGATGTATTTATGACGTATGATAGTGCGCCATTTGAGTTGTTACAAATGTTAAGTGCCAAATTTATACCACGATTTATTGCATTTCCTAAGCAATGTAAATATATATTTGATATTCCAGAATTCAGCAAATCGACACAGTCCTTATGTAGCGCCTGCAAAGTTGTTTAAACACTGGAGAAATTAATTATAGGATAACTTAAATAGCTCTGAATATACATATGTATATTAAGCTCGTATTTTTTCATTCAAATCCTGTAAGCTTCTGATTTTCGTAACACTTTATAAAGATTTGTCTGATAGAGAAAAACATTTCAAAGATGTGAAAGAATTCATATTAATATACTCTTCACGCATTCATTGCTTTGGTTATTCAATAAGGGCCGCGGTTGCAATTTTGCCACTATTGATTGCATTTTTTGAGAGTTATTTATTTGTTGATTATTTTTTATTAAATGCAGAAGAATAGTTCCTGTTCTATATTTGGCCTCAGCGCCGAAAGACATAGATGAGGCAAGCTGGCAAATCATAAAGTACATAATAAGCTTAGAAATACATAATGATTTATTTATTACAAAAGAATATTAGATATAGAATTGCAAATAAGAAATCAGAATCAGTGATATTCTGCTTTAGTTTTTTTACAATGTTGGTAGTTGATTAAACTCGACAATACTTAAGTATTCAATACGTTGCTTTGTGGTCTCTAACCTGCACCTGGGTACTCTTAAATTATGTTGGTGTCTTGTATTGAATACTAACTGATTCGATTTTTTCTCAAAAAATAACTGAAAACGATACACAGGATTTACTGAATATTCTGTGAATTTTTATTTCTGAGAGCATCCGTTTTCTCTTAGTCTTTAAGCACAAATTAACTTTAGGTGCTGCTTCTGATTTCTTGGAGCGCGTAGAATTCTAAAAGAATATAATAAAGGGCAATCAAATGTTAGATGAGCGGGTTATTTTCGGAAACAGATATCGGAAGTCGCGATATAGCTTTTCGATAAATCAGTGGAATCCCCTGAATTGATCCAAAAAGTAAAGGTAGCATTTCAAAAATATTAGTATAGAAAAATAATAATTATCTTAAAAGCCTTATAATTCTGTGGCACTAAGACAAAACGAGGTTAATCCATTTTTAGTGATTTCAAGATATTGATGTTCAAAGGTTTAATAGCGTATACGTAATGGAGATAAATGGTAAAGAAATTCAGGAACTTCTTTCAAGTTTTGATGTTGTACAACTCCCTACTTCAATTTATTTTATTTAGCCTGATGGTTAAAACAAAATTTTGGAGCCGATTAGGGCTGTAGTCATATTTCTCAATAGTTCCCTGAATTTCAAACTTTCATATAAAAATATTATGCCCGATTAATTTAACTTTCATATGATAGTCATATTTTATAAATTTAAGAAAAAAATACCCGCAGCTTCTGATGACTATATTTTTGAAACTAGATCCGAGCGAGACTCTTTATACATTATTTTTGCGTCTAAAATGTCAACTGAGCAATTGTCGCTGTAATCGATTGTGGCTAAACTGGACGTAAGGCAGATATTCTCCAGCTAAAAATGCACATTATATATACTGAAACTAAAATTGCATGCTGTATGGTCTGATGCTTCAGCGGGATAAATTTTTGAGATTGCTGTCGGCGAGAAATCTAGACAGTAATCTGAAAAATTCATTTCACGGAATAATCGGGCCCTAATTACTTTTTTGAGCACATTTATCTTCGAGTGAGGTCTGATGTTTCCATGGAATGACCATTTTTATTAAGATTATAGTTCTCTTAATTATTGTATCGAATTTTTAATGTCTTTGTTGTAGTCTTTCGTTTCGGATGACTATGCTCTCGTTATTCTAAAATAAATTTTACCTTAAAGTTAGATTTGCTACTTATATACACGTCATTCGGTCGTTGGCATATTTTAGGCACATTGCTTTTTTTACGCTGATGAACAAAATTCGTAGATTTCGCCCTTTTCGCGTTGTTCTTTTCCATAAGGAACCAAATCTATATTCACTCAAAAATTCTATTAAACTTATGGATCATTTATAATTGTTTATACAATGTCAAGGTTTTCACATTAATTTCCTGTCGAAATTATTTCATACACCGAAACGAAACGTCAGTTTCGGCACCATAAGGGACTACAGACCATCAAACTGTTTTTCCAAAGATATGAAATTTCATGAGAACTGAAATATTTGAACGCTCATCAAATTGTTGTTAAAGTTGTTAATGGAAAACAAAAAATTTTGATCGTACACTCGTCAAATTTTCTAGTACATTATTGTCGCTTGAAAAAAGATTTTAACAAGTTCATGTTGCGCTGATGAGAAAATGGTATGTGAATATATAATAACAGGGTATATTGATTGTTTTGCTTAATCTATGTTGAGAGGAGTGAATGGTGTTAATATTAAACTATTAATTATTATCAAAATTAATAACATACTCTTAGTCAGGAAATTGTTTCGATTATAACAGATTTTTATTTTTTTTAATTCCACAAGTAAAATTGATATGAATCTATATAAAATTTTATATTTTAATTGTTATTTTGGTCCTTAAAATGACTTAATCATTAATGTAAATTTTGGTATTCTCGTATTATTTGGAAAATGAATTTCCCTTTTCATCAACATAGCTCAACAAACTTAAATTTAACGGTAGGTAGGTTGTACATGTGTACACCGAGCAGTCAAATTGTGAGACAAACAGTTCAATGAAAAACCTGCGTTTTTTATGAATTGCTTTATGAAATATTTGATGGTCTGTAAACCCTTATACAATTAAACAATTTCATTTTTAGGTATGAAATTGACAGCTTGCATTAATCATTAAGTAGAAAATAAATTATAGAACCGATCGTGCGACATGACGGCGTTTGCAGATGATTTTTGCCACACACATTCCAGCAGCAACATACGACCGTGGTGCCATGATTCGACGATATTTTTCGATAAGAAACGTTAAAATATATCGAAAATGTACACAAAAAAACGATATCTCGTTTACTTTTCGAGTTATAAATAATTTAAAATCTGATTTTGATAGAATTATCAGAATGAAGATTTCATTCATTTCTTGAAGATAATGCAGTAACCTTGTGGCGTTCTTTAAAATCGTGCAATCTCAGCATTTTTGTCATCACAGAGATGGTGCACCTTTAGCCAGTTGCATTTACTTGAGTTTAACAAGATAATTGTATTATTAGGCTAGGACCACACGAGTGACATTACAATTAGATACTTGGATACAGAGTAACCTTTAAACAAAAATATCGAAATTCGATAGTCGAAAGATGAAATCGAACTACGATATATCAAAATATAACATATCGCCGATATTTATCGAAAAAATACCACGAAAAACGATAATCGATATATTTGTCACAAGTCTAGTATTTAATGCAAAATTTAAAATCGATTGACGAAAACACAAAATAACTCAAATTCAAAAATGCCAAACAGATACATATGTAAAATTATTCTCAATAAATACAGTAAGTAATGAAATATTACGGGAAAAACAAAAAACTTTAGTTGTAAGTCTGATGCATGGAAAATGCAGCATGTGGTGTACAAATTTCTTGTAGCGATTCCGAGCTACATTTGCCAGGTAAATTTATGCCTTCTCCCATAATCTGTAGAATAAGGTAAACGCAACAATGTATGTTATTATTATTTCTTTGAATATCCATTATAATCTGCTCACAGCGACCACTACACAACAAAGCGAAGTCTGTCAAAAAACCCCGTACACTAGGATCTGGGACAAAAATCGACAGAAAAAGTAAAATATTTTGATGCCAAATCAACTTGTTTGATTTCATGCATTGCTAATGTTGCGATTCTTGCGATTCGTAGCACGAGGTGTTTTTGTCCCTCTATTCCACAGCTTGTCGCTTCAACGGATCAAATACATGCGTACATATGGAAGTGCCTATGACTAGGCGATATTGCGTAGCATGACCGGCGGCAAGCGACGAAGTGCCTCTGCTTGTTACAAAAAGCTGCAGCCTAAATATTTTGAACTTTAGGTGCGACGAAATAAAAAATGTACATCAGAATTGAAAAATGATTTTTTTCATAATTAGGGGTGCCCTCGCTTAAAGAAAGAAATATTAAATATTTATCTGCATGTACTTCCAGAATCGCAATACAAAGAAATGAGTGCAATATTCTAATTAGATAGATTTTGTGTATTGGATCCCTCGTTAATGTGATCTGCCGAATATCCTTATGTAATTTAAAAACATGAATTTTTACTTGATTAGAAAAGCATGACGGCTGACGTCTATTACTTACAATTTCTACCGCCCAATGACGACTTATTCAACTTAAACCCAGAGATAACTAAAAATATTACAACAATTAAAAACTACCTGAGTAGGAATTTTCATCTGAATCGGGCTGGCTCTGTTAGAGATCCAGACTTGGGCAATCGAATCAGGCTCGGATAGTTTTGGTAACGCACGGAGCCAGGCAAATCTGATATGACACTGGTCTGATACGGTTAACGTAACGTTTATTGGAACCTATGTTTATTTGTGTTGTGTTCTTAAAACTTTAAAGTGCAACTTAATTTTTATATCTATCATCGATCAGAATTGAACCTAGGTGGCGACCTACGTACCAGCCGTATGCGATCTGGATGAAAATTCCTACTCGGGTATCCGATCCTTATCCAATTACCCAAGTCCAGACCGGATCTCTACAAGGGTCAACCGTAGGTGATCCGAATGAATATTCGTACTCGGGATATTGTGTGTAAATTTTGTAAGACTAAAATTTCCTTTTTTTTATGAAAAAAATATCTTGCGACCACCAGCTAGCCGCTACGAACTGCATTGGGTTCGGATACTCAGGCTCTAGCAGCAAAAGTAAGACCTCTGATTCCTTGGAATTGAATTAGATTCCAGATATTGATTTCTGTAGTAAAATCGACTCCTTTTGTCATGGAGTTGGAAATGTTAGTTCCTCTTCCTTGGAATTTATGTATCTGGTGTTGTTCAAAAGAAAAAAATCTAATGAATACAGTGCTATATATGAGGCGTCCAGTTGCAAAACCGGCTAAGAAAAAAAAAAACTAATTTAGAGATATTATATATCAAAATCTAGACCATGCTTTATCTTTCTTCGATGTTTTTAGATTAAAAAAGAAAATGTTGACAGAAATATTACATTTTTAAATTTATTTTTGATGCATAGATTTCAAAACCGGCCAAGTCCATAAACTTTTTTTCAAAACCCGTCCAGTACATTGATATCAAAACCGACCAGGTTAACTTTTTTCAAACAAAACTTGTTAATTACTATGTCAAAACCAGCCAAGTCCATGTTCAATGGATCACATCCCGCCAAGTCAAAAATTGTTTTCTCAAAGACATAGGCAGATGAAACTCGAAAAGTCTGATCTGACGTGATTTGAGTAAGAAATTTTATAAGCTGATATGTGTTTTAATTTTTCAATGAACATAGATGAAGATAAACGTTTTTCGTTGTTTTTCCAAAAGTATGAAGAAGGAACTTGACCGGTTTTGCAACTGGACGCCTCATTTGTTGCCATAAAATTATTTTGTTTTTACGTTGTAATGGAAGTGTTTTTTTTTTGGCAACTAAGCTAACAATTTTATGAAAAGGATTTCAGGAAGGGGCTTTGAATTCGAAAAAAAAAATGGTATGTGCGAGCATAGTTGAGAGAGCTTTGTATTATGTTGCGGACAAGTTTTAAGCTTTGGACATGCAAGTTTATAGTTAGGGCGGTGGTGGTAATTTAGATACATGTCAGTGTGTAGTGACATAAAATATACATATATATGTGGTTCACATTTAAGCTAATTACAAATTAAATTATTTAATCGCGTCTGCCCCTGATGTATTGTATTAGGGGCATAGTATAGCTAACGTAACAAAAAGCAATTGATATAAAGACAAAATATACCTATCAAATAATTTTATCGTGTTTTCTGAGAGTTTCGTTGTCTTCAGTTTTGTCCACAGAAACAGAAAATATGCGAGACAGACGTGTAGGCCTCTGATTTTAAGCAATATTAAAAAATGACTCCATAAAACTTAAAATTAAAAGGAATAATGTTAGATATTTTTTTCTATATAAAAAAAAATCCCGTGTCATGGTGTTTGTTCGGGATAAACTCTGGAACTATTTAACCAATTTTTAAGAAATTTGACTTAATGTAATTTGGTCTAACTTAAAAGATAGGACAGTTTTTATTTTGATTAAGTGTATATTTAGGGTAGCCCTCATATAAACAAATTTTTAAAATTTCATTTTAACGAAGACCGGTCAATCGACTTACATGGTATTTACATCACGTGTCTTTTGTACTAAGAGGCATAGCTAGGGCCAAGGCCGTATCCAGGATTTCATTTCGGGGGGGGGGGGGTTTTAGACTTGAGATTTTTGAAAACCAATTTTCTCTTTGATTTTTCAAATCGATGGTTTTTTTTAGGTAACTCGTTTTACATTTATTAAACACTATAATGGAAAGGCTTTTATTTCCAAAAAGATTTGATGGCTTTTAAAAATTGTTTCTGTTATTGAAACGTTGACTATTACCGATCAAACCTTGAAAAAGCTAATAAAAATAGCTACTTCGCCGCTTCTTTAAACTTTTTCCAAAAAAGATCTTTTTTGCTAAAAGTACCCCCACACGAGGCACATTTAACTACATAAGGAGGGAACTCTTTAAATATGGAATTCGGAAATTATCAAAGTCAAATGTGACCCAAAGTCAAATAAATCCTACAGTTAGTCACAAAACCGTTCATAAAAAAAATATTTCTAATTTTAAGGTTTTATTTTTTTTATTTGCAATAAAACTTTTTAAAAAATCGCTTACAGAAAAGTTACAAGGTATTTTAGCTAAAAATATTAAAACTAAATTTTTCATATTTTCATTAACCTGGGAAGTTATTTTTGTAATTATTTTATAGTGAACACACATTTGTGTCTTTAGCTACTAAACACATTTTAAATAGTTTTTTATATTTTTTTGTGGCCGCTTTTGGCTCTAATGGTGAGCTGTATTCTCTTTGGCATACTCGCTATCAATTTGTCTAGTATTTGAATGCTGATCTTGGGCCACTGTTTATTGGCAACCTTGGATTACTGGGCCAAAAGTTATGAGATCGGTTTTTTCATAAGTACTTTTTTATATATGTTCCACACATTTTCAATGGGATTTATATCTGAGGACTGTGCTGGCCAATCGAAACAGGTAATATTTTGGCCTCGGGGCCATTTCATTGTAATTCTAGCCTTATACTTCGGGTCATTATTCTGCAAAAAGATGGTATCACCTGGTTCGCAGCCAAACTTTTCCAGTTTTTCAGTTCTCTAGAACATCAATATCGTCTTGTGCTTCCATTATTCTATTAATTTTACGAAGAAATCCCCGTTTATTACTATAAAAATATCGCCATATCATCAAGGAGCCTTCGCCAAACTTTAAGGTCTTCTGTATATTGCGTGCAGTAATGTTGATTAAATTCTTTTTCTACAGCGACTCAATAGAGATTCAAATGCCCTCTCGAACACAATTTTTGAAATTGCTTCCAATGTGCGTGTTAAAACTGTTTGAATAGTATCAATGTCATCGCAATTGCACCCTTTCAACTTAATTTTTTTTTTTTTTTGGTATAGTGCGAAATCACATGGTGTTAAACTAGGCGAATACGGTAAATGATTCAACGCACAGACCTGATTTCGTGCCAAAAAGTATCACGATCGCGGTATTCTGGTCGAATTCGACAAATTCGGGCCATCAAACGGTGAAACACTTCCAAAAAAAAATGTACAAGTAATTGTTTGACCAGTTGGAACGAATTCGCTGTGAGTGATGCCCTTGCTTTCGAAGAAAACAACGAACATTGGCCTTGATTTTTGATAGAACTTATCAGGTTTTTTTGTCACTCGAAAGTCTTTACCCGTACAAGACAATTATCCCCAAAAGCTTTTTACATAATTTTGAATGTTTTTGTGGCTGCTGTGTCAAATTTTCGCGTGGAACAGCGCGGGTATCCCAAAAATAATGGATATCCTTCTAACAGCAGATGTGCGACCCCAAAGCGGGTCAGAAAAAGTAATATCATGTTTTAAAAGTTGCACCGTTAACGATAAAATCGGCCTTTTTTCAGTCGCTTTGGTAGCACAGACACAAATATAAATTTTTTTAACCTTTTTTTTTTTGCATAATATTTTTAAATAGTTTGGATATGAGATGTGGTTTAAATTAAACCTTAGATACAGTGTTTCTTTAAAAAATTGATGTTGAATTTAAATCTTTTGTTTTGGTTTAAATTTTTTTCAAACTTTAAGGTGGTGTGTGGTGTAAAAAAATGTATCACAAGCTAGGTGGCAAACTTGTTTAAAAATTGAATACTTAATAAAAATATTGCTTATTTACTAACAAAGGGGCTGTTTGCATGCAACTTAAATTTCAACAAAAACAGGTCAATTTTATTTTATTATTTTATGTATATTTCAACACGTACTTAAATGAATCATAAAACTGACATATGTAATTCGATTTCAATTAAAAATTGCTTGTTCAGAAAAATTCAAACTTCAAGACGACGACTGAAATAATACTTCAATACCGGAATATGATTGGCGATTGTGTATAAATTAGAATTGGCACGCAAAAATATATTATCATTACAGCAAAATACGAAAAAATTCAGTGGCATATTAGTCAATGAGACTGTGAGCTTGGTGATCAGCACATATTTTTTCAAAGCGTGGTACAAGGCACTAACTTTCTTTAACTTTAAGTGCAAAAAACACTGGAAATATCATATTGGCGTCCAAGCTTCAGAGCAAAACAAAATTTTTTAGTGGGCCTGTGTTATCAAGTATTTCTTACAGCTAATCAAAAACTATTTTCAAAATCTGATGACATTCTTTTCAGACCTTTTTTTCCAAAATCGTTTTCATATAGTGTCTCTTATATTCACAAAAGCGTTTTTGTGTGATGTATTCTTCATAAATCAAATTACGTTCTTTGTAAAATCGTTTTTATATAGTGTCCGACAAAATATTTCGGGGGAGGGGGTTCTATCCCCTAGCATCCCCCCCTAGATACGGCCCTGGCTAGGGCTATAAACCGGCCAACCGGTTCACACCGAATTAACACCACGCAGCTTTTAGGGTGGTCCTCATAAAAAAATATTTTTAAAATTTCATTTTTGCGAATACCATTTTCGATTCACACCGTATTTAATTACACCACGTAGCTTTTATATTAAGAGGCATAGCTAAAGCTACAAAACCGATATTTGGGAAGCATATTTAAGATGGTCCTCACACACAAATTTTTTTAAATATCATATTCTCAAAGACCGCTTAATTGATTCCCATGGAATTTACACCACGTGGCTTTTATATTAAAAAAGTAAGTTTCAAAGGAAAAAACGGCCGCAACCACGCCTCCCATATGCGAATAAAACAACATTTTATGTACATATATCAGCAACTATTTGATGCAGATGAATGAGACTTGGTACGTATAAAAACAAAGACTATAACAAATTAAACTCATCGCCCCACCTACCTGTTACTGATATTTTGTAACTGTAACGGCATAACAACGTCTGCCAGGCCTGCTATAAGACTAAAAGAGTAGGGACAAAAGTTAGTTTCACTGGAAAGTGCACTGTTACGCTTTTACATTCCATCGCATGAGTTCATACAACCTACCTACCGGAAAGGGCAGGACAACTTCTGCCGGGCCAGCTAGTAGTAAATAAATTTTATTATAACAGCATTAGGCACAAAACTATATCATGAGATATAGACGAAAATGTCAAAATAAACAATCTTTTTCATATATGTAAATCGTTTGGAAAACTGGGAGAGGCCACCCCCTGTTGTCAAATCACGTCCACATTTTTCGTGTTGCTAAAAATGCGGACAAAATACAGTCTAAGGGGCTTTTTTTTAATTTTCGGTCTCATAGGCCCATATAGAATCTGGCTGGAAGAAAATTCTCCCAAAATTTCAGCTTCCTAGATCAAACCTGCGAACAGCGCAAACAGTTTGTTTCCTACAACCATTCATATGAAAAAACGAAAAAACCAAAGACTGATTAGTTTTTGCGTTTTAGTAAAAAAGTAGTTGCTTCCATACGAATTGTAATAGGAAACAAACTGTTTGCGCCGTTCGCAAGTTTGATCTAAGAAGCTGAAATTTTCAGAGAACTTTGTTCAAATCCGATTCTATAATATGTATAGTCCTTTGGGCAAATTTTTTAAAATAATTTATTTGTAAATAACCGAAATAATACTATAGTAAATTTTGCATAGGAAAATAGTATGCACGCTTAAAAACGTTATCCTTCGAAAAATCAGCGCTATTATCGTCTGTCTCTCTAGATATATGTTTTTTATAAGCAAAAGAACCAGTCAGTCAAGAGGCAGATGCTATGAAACGGTTTATGGCACAATTTTTTATTTACAAGTTTGTAAAATTAAAATTGTTAAATGCAGTAATAACTAAGAGGCAGAAGTTGTTTCTCTCAATTTTTATGACTAATCCTTATAAATATTGCAATCTGCCTGACGATAAGATCACTAATATTTGCACAATATATAAGATTTAAAAAAAAAAAAGGTAATTGCGTAAACATCGGCTTCTTGCATTTATCTGTCTTGTGTTTGGACACATTTTTTAAAATAAAAGGCAAACGCTATAAAATTGTTATGGTACTTTTTTTTAATAGTTTTAAAGGAATCTCAATGGACAACGCAATGGCAGAGATTGTTCAATAATAACATTTAAAAATATCTGCCACCAGCTTCCTAATTATTGGAATCTTTTTGATTTCTTTGTTTTTCACTTATTTCTAAATTTCACCTTGAAGTCGTAACAGGCTGTTAGGTGTTACTCATACTTGGTATCAAAATATTGAAATCTGTTTTTGCTCTTCACTGAAACATGGCGCAAAATTTAATTACCTTTTTTAAAGAAAACTAACGCGAAAACTTGTTTATGCTCATCGAAGTTACGTTGCTGGCTTAGTAAATTAAATAATTTTTTTTTGAAATGATGAAAAATATAATATATTCTAGCTTTGAATTAAGTGATTACTAACAATTTGTTCAATAAAAGTCATAAAATCTAATAATTGTACATAGTATAAATATACCACGGAAGACGACAATTTATTTTTTAACAATATTTTTCATAAATATCATTGGGCCCTATTATACAAGTGATAGGCTTTTACTAAGCGCGACCAATGGAAATTGCGTACCAAGTCCATTTTTTTTTTTTGCCAACCAATAGGGCCCAATTACAGCACTTATTACAAAATACAACAAAAACTTTGTATGTAAAATATTATTTTGTTCGATAATTTACGTGAGATATAATTATTTTTATAAAACTTTAATTTTTTGAATATTTTTCTTTTAAATAATGAAGTACATTCTTCGACCCATTTCGATATTGATTTTTCGTTGTTTTTTTTTACAGCCAGAAAAAAATAACAACGAAAATTTAATATTCTTCTTTTAAATAAAGATACATATGTACGACGTGTATATATAAAAATATGTGTTTTATCCACACGAAGTTCGTGAAAGAAATTAATTAAATATAATTTTGACAACTGAAGGCAAAATGCTGTAAGTCAACGTTTACACGAGGAAATTCGGTGAAACAAATTCTTGTCTTTTCTCTTTTGTGAATTTGTTTTGCGTTTACACACGAAAACTAGAATTTCTTTGTGCAAGAAATTGTCAAAGCAATTACTGCGTCAACCCGCCACAACAAACGTATATTCAAAGCATAATATCAGCTAACGAATAGAACGAAAGGGAATTTGCGGGTACGACAAATTCTGTACACCACCCTTTCGTTTTTCCCTTCTTGCCAACAAACAGGAAAACTTTTTCTCAAGAGTTTCCTCGTGTAAACTTTGACTTACGAAAGTTTTTCTACAAACAAATTTGAAAATTCAAATATTCTATATACATATATGTATGTTTCTAAAAATGTTATTTTAACAACAACACCCAATCATATGTGCCAGCTCATAGTTTACATTTTTAAAAGCTTAACCCGAAAAATGCTTTTGTGAACCTACCCATACATGAAGCCACAACATGCATGTAAAAAACTTTTGTCGTACTATACAGCGTAGATGGGTAAAATTTTGGAAGCAAGAGCCACTTACAACAAAAGCAACAAATACAACAATTACAAAAACAGAAAAAACCGATCTTGATAGCAAAAAAACAAAATTCACCAATAAACAATGTAGAACAGTGGTCGGCACTGTACAGCAGAATTATTAACAACATAAACATTGCACTTTAAAATTTTAGGCTATAAATACCCTTTCTAATCTTTTGTTATTTTGCACTTTCTGTCGCAACATTCATTTCTCAAACGATTTCTGTGAAAAACTTTTCTTCTCTCTCCAACAAACTCATATTTTTACTCATGGTGTAAAATTAAAAGTACACTCACTGATCAAACGAAACTAGAGAAGCTGTGTTCAATGTTTGCTTACTCGCTCGCTTCTTTTTTTCTAATTGATGCAACAACAACGCAAGTCCCAATTTAAATTCAATGTGAATGTAGCGCGTATAAAAAAAAGTCAACAATATAAATGTGCGTAGCAGGCTAGAGTGCTTGTGTTTGTTGTTTTGGTTATTTTTCTTAAGTAAAATTACGTGTTTGTTGTAAAAAGGCATAAATGGCTCATTTTTCGTATTTTGCCCATCGCTGCGACACAATGCACATAACACATTAAGAACGACATTGGTTCAAATAAAAACTTCGTGCAAAAGAGAGTTACAATGTTCAATCAGCGTATAAATTCCAAAAAAAATATAATTGTAGCTCACAAGAAAAATAAAATGATTAACAAAAACAAAATTTGAACCAGCAGATTTTGCTGTTGCACTGTTGTTTAAAGTCCCAGTTAAAGTTACGTAATTTGGATTTGAGAACCGTATCTAAGTTGGACATTTGCAAAAATGGTGATGTAATATGAAATGAAGTCATGTTGGTATATATGCGCACTTGCGAAGTCCCCGATTCAAGAGTACGAAAAATATGTGCTCAAAACGTCAAAAAATATTTCCAAACTATACGTATTTTCATATGTATAAGATCTACAAAATTTATGAACCTAACCCTTTGTTAGATTTTCTGTCGTTATCTTTAACATATTGCATTTACTGCTTTAATGGATTACTTAAGTAAATTATAGGTTTTTTGAATATAAAAAATTCTTAAATTTTATCCTTCAACGGCGCTGAGGAGAACACTCATAGAAAATTAAACATATAAGGACCCCAAGGAATTCAAAGCAGCTGCGGTGAGACTTTTGCAAACGGTGCTCAAGAAGAAAACGCAAGTGTCCAAGAACTAAGTTTGGTGATTGATAGTAGCGTACACATAACAAAAGGAAAGAACATAGTAGTGGCAGCAAAAAAAGGTTAAACTCCGTATAAATATGTATGGCGAAACAAGTGAGTGACTGATTTTCTTCGTCTATATCTTTGAACTGTAGTAAACCTGAACTGAAACTTTCTATTAGAATTATGTTGTTTAAGTTCAAGTGAATATAAGAGTCGAAGCAAGTCCATAATTAAAAGTTTCAAACGGCTGTTGTGAATGTTTCGTTATCAGTCACTCACTTTTTTCGCCATACTTAAACGGGGGCAAATGTACAAGCACGAGAAAGTGGCAGTGTGGTGTATCAGAAGTTATATCGCTAAAGTGCAGTGTGCGTTAATTAATACCGGAAAAAAACAAAAATTAATTTCGCTTAGCTGCTACACTTTTAAGGCTGAGGCTGTTACATACATACATGGAAATACTTAAGAATTGTTATTATAATCGAAAACAATGTAAGGTTCCACTCAAGAGAGTGGAGTTAAATTTGACTTTGACCTGGGTGCAGAAATGATCGATTACACCTGAGGAGATAGGCACGAAAATAGTCTAACTCAAACAATGTCAAACCGTATGTTGCTCGGTTTTTACAATTATTTTCATGAATTTTTCGTATATATATGTAAATAAAATATTTAAGCTCCTTAAACAAAGCCACAAACTTGCCGTTTTGTGATATTAAAGCCTTGAAGTTTGTATTGACTTGAAAAGATAAATAAATTTAATACATACATGAATATTTATATAAAAAAATCAAAGTACATAATATTTAACTTTGGTGCAATGCAGTGGTGCCAAATATTAATGGAACTTGACCATTGGACACACATTAGAATGCTCATGATATTATCTGTTAATCGTTGGTTTTGTTCAACAGCTTATGTTGCAGACAAAGGAAATAATACAAGTCAATTTTCAAAAATAAAAAATCCTGCTAGTTTGGGTTGCCCCGGTCAAAACATATTTTTCTCTCTCTCTTTTAAATTCTGTTTTTACATCATTTATATTCGTTTTATGCTGCTATTGCATTGGTTTTTTTTATTGATGACCATCCTATGCATTGATTTGTCTTACTAATAATGTTTACACCTGGGAAGAAAGAAAAAAAAATCGTTAGAACTTCATTAGGGCTCGTTATCATTGATTTAATTTACATATGTGACGATGTTAATAATTGTAAGGTCCATATTGTGATCCATGATAATATGGGCCAGGATAAATTTGTGGTGTTGTGTAATTGGCATATGGAGGATATGGTGGTTGCTTTTGAGAGTATACTGAAAAAACTTTAAAATGAGTAACTTAAAAGGATTTATTAAAATAAATATGTACAAACCAGGCATTAAATATTGCAAATTTAACTGCTCTTCCTTTTCACGTTCGCTCCTAAGGCAAACAGCTGCGCCAGATAATAAAATAGCAGCTAAAAGAAATGATCCAACTCCAGCCCATGCAACTATGTACGACCAGTCATAAGACAATTTAGTGTTGTCTCTAAGAACCTAAAAAATAAAGAAGAATTATTGAGTGAAAAGATAGCAATCATGAAAAATCAAATTTGAGCATTTAAGAGCTTAAAATGTCCATAATCGGTATAATTTGTCTCCAAACAAATTTGATAGATAAAAATAGGGTTGGAAACTGCAATGATTTGACACGGAGACTCCGGAAAATTCATCTAATTTCCGGACTCCGGAAATGAACGAAAAATTTCCAGTATTCGAAAAATCAAATAAATGTATTGTAATTAATGTTTAGTATATACTCTATTTATGTTGCCGAAGCATAGGTTTCTATACTATAAAAACTTTTTTCGAATTTTGGGCTCAAAAAAATTTATTGGTATTTTGGTTAGCAAAAAAAATCATTTATTTCCAGAAATTTTTAAAACAAAACTCGATTCGGGACCACTGTGCAGCGGCGCGCAGTATTTTGAGAAGTGCGCAGAAGAATTAATTTATTTGGAATAGTCCGTATTTTGCTACCATTCGAGAAAAAATTGAGGAGGAATTCAGTGTTTTTTTTTTTAATTTAATTTCGAATGGCGTTCGCTCTTTAAACTAACTTTTAATAATTGATTTATTATAAAAAAATATTAATTTTTTCGTATGGGAGGTCAAAATTTTTTTTTTCTCAGAGAAAACATAAAAATTTACTAGGAAATGGAAAAATATTTATTATTTGTACATGATAAGTCATTGATTCAAAATAATAGCCTTCAAGATTTCTAAATGAAAAACAACAGTGAGACGATTCACATCAACTAAGCGTCCTTTATTACGTCTAGCTATGCATTAAGAATTGAAAATATTATTAAATTAGATGAAACTACTTGCCAATATCAACCTGAGACTTGAATCATTTTTTAAAATTTAAACTTTTGAAACTATTTCTGATTGAACTTACAGTCATTCGATCGGTATTCTTTCTACAATTTAAACTTATTTAGTGCTTTATTTTATACAAAAATGATAAGACAGTAAATGGATTAATTTAAACAGGTAATTGCTGACATATGTTTCAGCTATTTTAACGGATATATATACATACGTAAATTGTGCATAACCCCATTGAATCTATTTTGAATAACTTGTATCATGAAGGATTTGAACCCAAGTCGCATCATCAACTTGAACTGCTGCTGCACCACTGAGCCGATCTGGGTTACAATTATTAATTCAAAAACTATTGCACGGTCCATGTTGAAATTCTTATCACAATTTCTACATGAAAATATGTGTGAAAAAAAAAATTTCGGTTTTGGTTGTTTTTTTTTACTCTGAGAAAACGCCCGTTGTTTAATATTCCATGTTTATGTGAGCTGCAGAAAAAGATTACTTGCAGAAGTCAATAAACAAAATTGTTTTCAAGAAAACTTACAAATATCACTGTGATAAACACTATAGAATCGATATTATAACAATTTCTGTACATAGTTAACAATAATAGCTAAGTTTATTTTATTGCATTTCTGTATTAAGTGAACATAATTCAAAAGAAAAACATTCAAAAGATTTTAATAAGATTTGCCTTCGTAAGTACTAAAAGACTTTGTACCCAAAAAATGTAGGCACTCGATTTCGTTTCTCGTCGTGAAATCGTCATTTGGTCGATGATTTAAATTAAAGCATTTAAATTAAAATTAAAGCATTTAAATTAAAATTAAAGCATTTAAATTAAAATTAAAGCAAACTGGCGGAATCGAAGAACTGCAGCGAATTTGTTAAAATATCTATTTTGATTGTGAATTTTTATAGCTGCATATGAGAAAATTAATTTTTGTTGCAGGCAACCAGCAATTCTTATAATATGTAAATAACTCAGAAATCGCCAAATTTATAGGCTGTATGACGTCCCATGCCACGATGCACTCCCTCTTTGCAGCTTTGTTTGACCACAAGTTAACGTATTGCCAAAATGAGCATCTGTATTCTATCGTTCCTGGATTATGAACCTAAGTGCGATATTTACATATTGCATAAAATTTATATCTTCGGGCTTTTTCGGGCCTCTAATTTTCGGGGCTTTTGTGGTTAGGCCCGGGCCCACACGAAACTAGATTGCCGAGCCCGTGGCTAGAAAGAGAACCACTCTCTTCTGCTCTGGAGCTTAACGTTTTTTAAGTGAAACAACCATAGCTTTCTTTTTAGAATATAAAAAAAATCATAAGTATCCGTATAAAAAAAAAGTTAAATTTATTTTTAATTTTGAAAAATCAAGGTTAAATTTTAAAAGGCCATTAAAAAATTTATCTAAGCAGTACCATTCGACAAAAGCCCATTTAAATTTGGAGAAAAAAAATGTAGGTGGTCATTAAGCAACGAACGACACTTATGCAACATATATCCAGTATACTTACTGTGTTCCACTGCTGATAGAAGTCTTCACCAACAACTTTTTCTTTTTCAAAGAACTCCATTGTATGCCATAGTCCCATAGCACCAGCAGCTAATAAGCAGGTTGCTAAAAGTAGAATAGATGTTGCTGTTATAGCACCTGAAGATCGTTTCCAACAACCTGATAGTCCAGTCCAGAATGCACAAAATATTGTCACAAAACTGTAAAATGGAAATATAATTTTTAGCTGTTGAGAGCTCCAACATTCGAATTAGTAATTTTAAATGAAATAGTATATGTATGTTAATAAGAACCCATTAAACATTATCAAGGTAATCCTTGAGGTCAATTTTCTCAAAATAACGAATTTTTAAAACTAAATATTTCAATAAATTTACGGTTTGCTCGTTTGCTGGAAGACCGTAATAACTCAAAGAAAACAAATTTTTCGAAATAATTATGCAGAAATATCCGTCATTTTAGAACAGGGGACAGGATTAAACATGACAACCCTATATATTCTATTTAGGTTCTTCGAGTTCTATTATGTGGCATACATTTCAAGCTGTAATCTTATACACTTTTAATTAAAATAAAAAAATTGGCCGAAATTCGGGCATCGGGACGAGCTTTGACAATGCAACTCTGGTTGGTTAGTTTCACCAAAACGCATCACTTTTTTTCCTGTACATTTCATCCTGTAATCTTATGGACTCGAAATTTCTATAGTGGGCTCTCCGCCTATGAATAAAACTAAAAAGTATGGTAACGGCTTTATGGATGACGATATGTCGACATACTTCTCTTTATTTACAAGTAAAAATCAATAAATTGGAAACTTTAAATGCGTTTTTCTCCATTTTAGGTTTTTTGAGCTATGACAGTCCAACAGCAAACTAGTGATATGTCTTAATTTAATATCCTATATGTTACTCCATTGCCGACATACTACTGGAAAAAAATTTTTAAGATGTCTTTTAGATCTGGTTGAAGCTTGCAAGAATTGGAGTTCTGTTGGATAGTACTTTGGGTATAATTACCACTCAAAGTATGTGTATATATGCATATGGATATTAGGGTGTCTATTTTGTAAAAAAAAATAGTCACAAAGTTTGAGCTTCCTAGCTCAAACCTACCTGTGAACGGCGCGGACAGAGTCTGTGTCCGAATCCGTTGAAATTTTACGAAAAAATCCACACTAAAACGTATAAAAAATCTGTCTTCAAGATATAGCGTTTTAGGTATTTTAGTTGCATGCGAGGTGCCACCTCATACCACGCTTACATTTTTCGTGTGAAAACCCCGAAGGTGTTTTTTTTTTTGGGTTCCATAGGTCGTTATTATAGAATTGGGTTTAAAAAATGTTCTCCCCAGATTTCAGCTTCTTACATCAAACCTGTGAACCACACAAACAGTTTTTTCCTATTACAATTTATATGGAAAGTTTCCTGTTAAATGTGTTGCCGAAGTTGAACGAAGATTGTGTCAAACACATTTTTGTTTTTGTTTTGGTTTGGCTGCAGAGACCAATATATATTGTTTTGTCTTTTTATATAAATTTAGTTATCGATATTTCGACTTTAATTTAAGCCATCTTCATCTTCACTTAAAATATATGAGATATTTGTTTGAATTTTGTTAAAAAAAGTCACGAACTTCTTCCTTGACCAATTGTTAACAAAATTTTAGAAATTTAATTAAATTTTTATTATAATTATTGGAACATTAAGGAATACCATTATTAAATGATTTCGAAGAAGGTTTGGGAGCACAGAATATGAAATTTGACAGTTCTTTGACAGTTTGATTTTTGACAGCAGGATTGTTTGAATTCAAAACATATAACAGATCTGTTACAAAAAAAAAATAAAATTTTAAAAGAAAACATCTAAATATTTCAGACCAAAAAAATAAATAATGTTATCCAAGTATTTGTTAATTATGCTGCATACCTTATGATAAATAAAGCAACACATGATCTGGCTAAATGAAGCCTTGAAGTAGCATCATCGTTGGAGTTCTTGTCATCTTCGATGTGAGGAAAGTAATCGATATTCGAGCAATGTGTTTCCAATGGGGACAAATATGTTGGAACTAGAATTAAAAGACCAAAAACTTATTAGAAATAAATTATTTTATTTTTCAAAAGGCCGTAACAACAACACACAAGTACATAAAAAAAATGAAACAGAATATTTGATTTCTTTAGATAACTAAGTAAGCTTCGACTCTTTTCAATTTTTCACATAAGAAATACATAACAATACATATATCTTTCCAGTATACAGCGTTTTTTCCACTCCTGTATAAAACTAAAAAGTGTGGTTGCGACTTTTTGGATGTTAGGTGACGATATGTAGCTTGGTCGCTTTTTTAACTTATATACTCATTTAGATTATATAGCTCATCAAAGTTGCAACCTATTCACACTATTTAAAATGGCTTTGAAAAAAAGGGAATATTTGTTACTGTCTCATATTTATTCTTCATCTGCGACTCTTACTGGACCTAGCCAAGTAGGTGGTCTGTGGGCTTAATTTAATTTTTCCTGGAAACTAACAATAATAAATATGTATTTATTGAGTTACGCTGCACGGTTAATGATTGGCAAATGAACATACCTACCACACAAATGTGAAACTATCTCTAAAATTTTCACCTTACGGTTCAATTAAAGTTTCAGGAATTACTGAAGTACATAAATATTTGATATGGCAAGAGAGCTTATGGAAGTTAGAGTGAAAAGAGTGCTGAAAATACCATTTGAGTACACACATGGGAAAAATTAAAGCTACTGAGATTTTCGAGATCCGGAAACCAAATTTTCCACATTGGGGAAATTATAGTATACTAGTGTACCCAGAGATGTTGTTTCTGCCCTTTCTGTTCATATCCCTATCTCCATCCCTATTTACACCCCCCCTCCCCCATCGTTACCTCAACCCTAACCATATCTCCATAACTGACCTCATTCTCATCTATATCCCCATCTCTATATCTATATCTATCCCTATCCCTATCTCTATCTCCACCTTTGTCCCCATCCTTACCCCAACCCTCACCATACCCCCGTCCTCATCCCTATCTCCACCCCTATCTCCATCGTTACCTTAAAAAATACACTTTTTCCTAATTAACATTACCCGTGTGCAGCCCAAAAGTTAAAACGTAACTCCAATTTAGTAAATATTTATCCCATATGGGTCATTCCATCTATAATGGACCTATCATAACCCTCATGTTTTTTAAATAGGCTGAAACTTTTTTCAGTGATTGGTCTATCATGTAAAAGGTATAAAAAATTCTACAAAACTTTTTTGACCAATATTGCTTAAAAAAAAGTTTCAAATTGTGTTAAAAAAAACTCGTAAGTAAAACAAAAAAATTCATTGATGAATATAAACAAAATAACACAATCCAAATTAGCTTTTATATTATTTTTAGGTAATTGTGTACTAGTAGATGACAAAAAAACTGCAAATCTGAATAAATGAAGGCCTAAACGTTTTCTATGTGCTAAAAGATAAAAAAATAACTTTTTCAAAAAACATCAATTTCTCAAATACTCCATCACCGATTTCAGCCTTTATAGGCTCAAAATTTTAAGAACATACAGGAGTACCATCCCTGAAAATTTTATCCATGTTTTTTTCACCCTATTTTATTTTACAAGCATTTAAAGTTAAGATTTAGGATTTGCAATGTAAATTGAAACATTGAAAAGTAGAGCGAGAAAATTTGAATATTCCGCTATATTTCTTTCATAAATATTCCGCTGTATACACACACTTTAAATGCCTGTAAAATGAAATAAGGCGAATAAAAATAAATGAAATTTTCAGAGATGATACTCCTAAATGTTCTGAAAATTTTGAGCCTAAAACGACTGAAATCAGTTCAAATTTTATTCTCTCGCTCTCATCCTCAATGCTTCAATTTACATTGCAAATCATAAATCTTAGCATCTTTTCAGAGATGGTACTCCTGTATGTTCTTAAAATTTTGAGCCTATAAAGGCTGAAATCGGTGATGGAGTATTTGGGAAATTGATGTTTTTTGAAAAAGTTAATTTTTTATCTTTTACCACATAGAAAACGTTTAGGCGTTTTAGGTCTAAAAGGTAAACCTTCCTATCATTACTATCCATATATGTATATTGTCGATTTTAAAGTGGTCTTACCTGCACTCGTTGGTGGCTTATCCTTTGGGTAGCAAATTCGAAACAGCCCTCTTGTTCTGGTGTAATAGTAATATTTGCTGTTCATGTTACTTAATAGAGATTCGGAATCAGAATGTTTTGCTGCAAAAGCCTTAAGAAAAGTTAATAGATTAAAAAAACACTCAAAAAAGAATATTTAGTCAAATGAATGACTAATTTCTTATTTTATTCCAGTTTTCAGAACTAAAAAAATAGAAATTAAATTTCACATAAAATTGCACATGTCAAAACTATTTCTTATAAGCAAACTAGCTGACCCGACAAACGTTGTTCCGCCCTCCCTGTTCATGTCACTATCTTCAGCTCCATATCTGTCTCCATCTCCGTCGCTATCCCTATCCTTATCCCTATTTTGTTTGTCATTTAGAGGGTAAAACTTACTTATCTATACTGTTGGTTGGGTAAAACTAAACTACTATCGGTCGAGCCGTTTCGGAGGAGTTCAATTTCGCACCCCGCGACACGAGAATTTTATATATTAGATGGTAATTTTTGAGAAGTGTTTGTGTTGATTACGTACATATAGCGGTTCATAAAAAAGAATTGAACAGTTTCGTTTATATCTCCTGAAATAAAAAGTTTTACACCATCGGGACTAAGCCCATTTAAAAAAACATAAAATTTCAACAACAAAAAAAGAAATCCAATCAGCTTTTTCGTGAAGATAACATTTTGCCAGTTTATTGGCTTTCAGAGCTTAGGAATGAATATTTCGAAGATTGGAAAAAAAAATCAAAATTTTTTTTTGTTTTAAATTTTATTTATTTTTTTTTTAATTTTATGCTTTTTTCATTGGGATAGGTCCCCAGTGTGTAAATCTTTTCTCTTACGAAATATTGAAGAAACCGTCTAGTAAAGAATGTGATTCCTATGGAAAACTAAAAAGTTCAATGAGATATCAGTAAATAAATATTATGAGCTCTCCTTGCACCAGAATTATTCTTTTATGTACATGGGTCAATCCATCTATAATGGGCCTATCATTACCCTCATGATTTTTAAATAGGCTGAAACTTTTTTCAGTGATTGGTCTGTCATGTAGAGGATATAAAAAAATTCGATAAAATTTTTTTGACCAATGTTATTGTTTAAAAAAAAAGTTTTAAATTGTGTTCAAAAAAGCTCGTAAGTAAAACGAAAAAATTCATTGATGAATAGAAACAAACCAACACAATTCATATTAGCTTTTATATTATTTTTAAGTAGTTGTGTACTAGTAGATGACAAAAAAATTGCAAATCTGAGTAAATGAAGGCCTGAACGGTTTCTATGTGGTAAAAGATAAAAAAATTGCCAGGTGTAAATTACTTTTTAGCGGAAATACTAAAATACAGTAGACATCCAATATAACGTACTAATCAACGCACGGGTCAGTCGTAATATCGTAAATTTCGTTATATCGAAAAGTTTTTTATTGAAGAAATTGGCTTTTATTTACTCATATACACACATACATATCTGGTCATAAAAGTTAAGTTAGATTTTGGAATGCTATATTTACTTGCGATCGGCTTTACTGGTAATAAAAACGTTGTTCCAGTTTAGCAGTTATTGTTGAATTAAATAGCGTTCGTTATTTCGAATAGTGAACACTTTTAGTGTTCGTAATTTAGAGACATTGGAAAAATTCCAATTTGAAATACAGTTCGATAAAATGGAAATTCGTTATACGCTATATTGGATTTCTATTGTAATGCACAAATTATATTGATACTAGTTTAGCCAGCAGACGCTGTTCTGCCCTCCCTGTCCACATCCCTATCTACCGCCCCATACCCATTCCTATCCCTATCTCCATGCCTATCCCCATCGCCGTCCTGGATCGGTAGGCATTGTTCTGCTTGAAATTAATTAACTTACTGGAAAACACAAATATGGTGTACATGCTCCATATAAAATTCCCATAGTAAACACTCTTTCGGTTTTTTGCAATTTTCTCGAGCCTTTGCGAGACTAATATACACCAATTCATTTTTATATATAAGATATGAACTTCTTTGCTGGAAGGTATGTACTATAATGCAGAAGATTTAATGTACATAATTGAATGTGACCTTTATTGACTTTTTCGGTTGATTTCAATGCTAGAAAGAGACAAAAACGAATGAATGTAGACATCACGAGATCAATAACTCTTGACATTCTATATTGATCATTGTAGAACAGTCCTCCTGAAATTTTTTTTCCTGACCTTTGTGACATCAGTAGATTCAAGGCAAATATTCACCGACACTACTTTTTTAATCCTTCCTCCCACTAACATACTTCTTTTTTACAAACATACACGGCGCATAGTGGATGTGTTTATATAGAACAGTGGCCAAAAATAGTAATATTTGCACTAGACTCTTGATATTTTATACACATGATTTTTTTAGCTAAAAGCAACAAAAATTTGTATTTGTGAAAACAATCCGCCCTCGAACACGCCTACCTCCTATACAAAGGTGAGACATTCAAAAATGTTACTAATTATGCGATATCTTGTATAGTTTTTAAGTTATTAAATAAAAACCGTTTTTCATCTGTGAAGTGAATTTTTTCCTTTAAAAATTGGAAAAAAGAAAAAAATCATAAAAAAAAGTTAACGAAATCCTAATACATAGAAAAATGAAGGAAATTCGGGGATATTCTTTTTAATATGTTTGCTCTCAAAATATTTTGAAAATCTCTAACTTTTTAGCTCTAATTTTCAAAAAATTAGTATAATTAACATATAAAATATAAAAACGTTTTAGGTACAGCTATTTTAGTAAATTTTGACACAAATATAATAATGAGAAAAAATGCATGAAAAAAAAATAGTAAAACCATGTCGCTAAAACTTTGGATTTAAACTAACCATACTTTCCCACAGATTATATAAAATAAATTAAGTAAATCCGGGGACATTCTTTTTTTACTGTCAAAGTTTTCAAATTTACAACTTGTACCATTTTTTATTCTAAGTTTTGAAAAATCCGTACAATTCATATAAAAACAATAACAGATAAACAAATTGGTTTTTATAAATTAGATGCTATGTACCTTTTGTCGATATGTTATGTTAGTGCATATTGTTTTAAACAAATTAATTAGAGCGTTTTATCCAACAGTTGCTAATATTACAATTTTCATAGAAAATTATTGGTTTCAAAGTTCAACTTTGAGCCCACTGTAGTACCAAACTCAAAAAAAATCTTATAACCTATATTATATAAGTTATTAGTCAAGAGGGGGGGGGGGGAAGGGGGAAACCTCCCGGGACCGGACATTGCAAAGGGGCCCGTAAGTCGAAGGCATGACAAAAAAATTTTCGATTTTTTACCATAAAACTGTATGATAAATTACCACCTCATGAAATAAACAAGATCGCATAAATTGCTACGTTCAATGGCGCTCACTAAAAATTCGAATTCAAAGGAAAACTTCGATATATTTCTTAATGAACAGATCATCAGCGAAACGAAAAAATGGCTTGATATATTATTATACATCGAATTTTAGACACAATTTTATTTCTGGGTGAAAGAGGTCTAGCATTTAGAGGTGAAAGCAATCTTCTAGGATAACGAAACGAAACAACGGAAATTATTTGGGCATTTTAGAACTAATAAGTCATTATGACCCGATACTTCGCGAGCATTTAGAGAAAGTGAAGATTTCTCAACAACAACACAAACGTTTGCAGGTCCATTACCTTTAGCAGATATTCAAAATGAATTCATTGAAGTTTGTGCCCAAAACGTGATATCAGTTATTTTAGAAGAACAAAATAGTGCTACATACTTCGCCATTAACGTTGATGCCAGGACTGGTTCAAGCCACGTCAAACAAACAACATTCATTCTGCGGTACCTTCATTTTAACCCTGCATAAAAAGGTATTTACGATTCAAGCAAGATTTCTAGGTTTCGTAGATTGCAATAAAAAACTGGTCTGGCTGGCAATCGCTGACTTAATTTCCGATACTCTGAAAAAATACGGACTTTCTTTGGAAGATTGTCGTGCACATGGGTATGATAATGGTGTAAACATGAAAGAATCGTATAATGAAGCACAACGTCATATTCTTGAGAATAATCCAAATGTTGTTTACTCACCCACAGTCTTAATTTATGTGGTGTCGACTCAACAGAATGCTGTCAAGCCGCAGTTACTTTTTTTGGAGTGGTTCAAAAGTGTTACGCCATTTTTAGCAGTTGTGCACAACGTTGGAAAATTCCTAAAAAAAGTGTGCCTAGTTTCCTCCACAGACCTTCAGATACAAGGTGGTCTGCTAAAATTGAAGCAGTTAAGCCGTTTGCCAATCATTCACTAGGAATGCAAAAAGCACTCGAAGGATTAAATGTACTCAATCTTACGGCTCAAGCTCGTCGTGATGTCAACGGCATTCTCAAGTACATGAAAGCATTCGAATGCATATTAATGTCCTCGATTTGGTATAAAATATTGAAAGCTATCAATGAAAGAAGCATTCCTCAAACAAGAGACGCGACCATCGACATCGAATCGAACCGATAATCTTGTCCCTCATAAAATAAACTGTATTATTATGTCATCTTATATAGTGTTTCTGCAAAGAATTTTGGGTAGGGGCCCGAATGTATACATCCCCTGGGCCTGGATTTTCTCTCGGCGGCCCGAGTTATATAAATTTTTTTAAAAGGCTAAAATCAAGAAAAAAATGTCATTTCTAATAACACGATCCAAACTAAAATAAAATATATATCTTACATAGTTTTTTTTAGTTCCCTAATTATTATATGGCGAATGACGTAAAATATTTTTAAATCACTAGCACTTATTTTTTTTTTATTTGCGGCCAATATCAACCACTGTGCGGCGTAGTGCATTTATATGGCATATACCATGCGTTGGTTAGAGCAATAAAAAATGCATACGTACATACATAATTCTTTGCAATATTAAAAAAACACTTCCTAAATAAAAAACTATTTATTCATTGTTATTTCCAATTATTATATGTTTGTTTTTATTTATTTGTTAAAAAAAAAAATATTGGTCATAATTTAAAAAAAAATTACGTCAACTTTGGAAAAAAAAACGACATGTGAATTATTTTTAGCAAAATGATGATGCTATTTAGGTTCGGCACAGAATTAAATATGAGCCTACAAGTGGAATAAACGAAAAAATTTAAATCAAAAAATAATTAATTCATAGAAACTTTGCAAAATTTTATAAAATAAATTGGTTTAGAGCACCCAAAGCAAAAAAAAATTTGTGGCAATAAAATAGTAAAACAAATATTTACTTCTGCTTTGTCTGCATATTTGCTTTACTTATTTTTAAGCTTATTTGCATTTCAATATTTGCACTTGTGTACATCCATATTCCACTTAATTTTTAACAGTTAAATGTTTCCATAGTTCATCGTGGCGACAACCCAGTTGAGGTTAATACATTTTTCTAGTGTGCCGCTTATTGCAGTTTTCAAGCACGTGTAAAGGGTGTCCCAATAAGAGTGGACTTTTTAAATTTTATATAACTTTGTTTTCGTATAAGTGGTAGCTCTGAATTTTGACAGCTGTCACTTATGATTGTTCCGATTATTAAACCAGCA
The DNA here is from genome assembly GCA_963680825.1 of Meiosimyza decipiens. NCBI lineage: Eukaryota > Metazoa > Arthropoda > Insecta > Diptera > Lauxaniidae > Meiosimyza > Meiosimyza decipiens. The sequence continues at coordinate 93,853,185 of OY804258.1, read as the reverse complement.
GATCATGCAAAGCGTCGGCCATTCGTTCAATGGGTTCGAAAAAAGTCATCTTCACCGATGAAACGCATTTTCATCTGTATGACTTCGTGAATAAACAATATTGTCGAATTTGAAACTCGGAAAATCCTCAGACGATCCATAAGAAATAAATGCATCCACAAAGAGCAACTGTCTTGTGCGGATTTTGGTTAGGCGGTATGATTGGGCCTTACTTTTTTGATAATGAGTCCGAAATTCCAGTGACTGAACGGCATTCGTTACAGAAACATGATAACTGACTTCTTGTGGCCCCAACTGAACGGCATGGATTTGGACGACATGTAGCACGGCACCAACTGCCACACCGCGCATTAAACAATCAATTTATTGCATCAACGATTTCCAGACCAAATTATCTCACGAGATTCTGATGTCAACAGGCCACCAAGATCATGCGATTTGACTTTCTTTTGGGTTTTGTAAAATCTCGGGTTTTCTGTGAATAAACCAGAAACAATTCCTGAACTAAAGGGCGAGATCGGTGAGATATAGCCACATTCTGCTATTTGCCGGATATTTTATTCCAAACTTAATCGGAACATGTCTACTTTACAGTGCAATAAAAATATTACAATTCGCTCAAAAATTATGAGTTTTTATTTTAAAATAAAAAAAACTGCATTCTTACTGGGACACCCTTTACGTATATATAAACCTATTGTTGTGCGGACGCTAATATTATTTTGTTAAAAATTTAATTGAAGGGTTCACAAATTTTTGTCCCGCAAGAAGTGATACTTTTTTTTATCAGTCGAAAAACATTCGTTTTGTTTATTTGATATTTCCATTCCACTGCAAACCAAAAATTTCACCTGCAAAAAACACGAATCGGAATTCATAAAATAAATACGTAATTCGTGGCGACCTCCGACTCATCAATTTACTTTTGGTTTAAAATTAATTTTTAACGCTTTTGTATTAATGGTATGAATCTTTTAAAGCCCTGTAACTCAACGGTGTTTAATTAGGAACTAAGACTTTAGGAGCTCGAAAGTTTTTGATTAAAGCAATACAATGTGGCTCAAGCTTTAGCCGTTTCGCGTGAAACGGCCCATACACAATACATTTGATTTGAGTCACTCATTGCTGGGCCTCATATTGATAACGTAGACTCAAAACCAGTCTCTTTGCTTTAACTAAAAATGTTTTTTTTTACCAGTAATTTTAATCCAAAACAGGTAGGCAAGTATACATATGTACGTGCTTAAGGTAAGAAATTGAAATGTATGTTTATTTGTGTTCAAACAGCGAATTCCATTCGCACTCACACTTCTGCATAAAATCCACATACAAACTTAACGTTGTTCAAACAAGTGAAATTGTAGTATAAAATAGCACAGCATGTAGAAAGTTTAGGTTTGATGAAAACGTTAAATTTAAAAATATAAAATTAAACGATTCCTTTAATTACACAGCAATTGAGTTCAAGAAAAGTTAAGTTACCTGTATATTATTCCTTTTGACTTCATAATTTAACCAGTTATCGGTAGAGAATGCAATAGCTAACAAAGCAGTAGCTATAATGGCGGATATAGTAGCTATAGAAAGCGTCACAGCAGAACAAGGCATTATGTTTTTTTTTCGAATATAAATTTTCTAATTTATTGAAGACACATAAAAATTAAGCTTTTACACTATTAAAAAATATGAAACTGGCTGTGACGATTTCAATTAATCCATAAAATTTCGATATGATGTTTTTTTTTTTTTTGTTTTTACTAACATAAGTTAAAAAAATATATATAAACTAAATTTTAAGTAATGCACTTTAAGACAGAAGTTTCAACACTAACTATGAATTGGTTAAAAGCAACACAAGATTAACTGTCTTATGCTCAAGACTGAATTTAAAACTCAAACTATCGCTCATTGCTTTTGTATGCAAGAGAAAAACCTGAAATTTGTGTCTGTCTCTTTCTCATATTCGTTTTGTTAAATCTTACATTTGATGAGATATTTTTGTAAAAATCACTCTTTGGTTACAGGTATACCTATGGTACATAAGTTGTTCTCATTACGTAGTATGTTTAAAAATGCATTGAAATGTTTAATCAAGAGATATACCCACTTGGCATGTAACGTTTCAAAAATAGTATGCAACGCATCACAAATGTTTTCTTTAAAATATTTCAAAACTGAACGTTACAGAAATCTACCTTATATGTATTATTCAAATATAATGTTTGACGTGCAATCATTTATTTCAGATTCAACGTTTCTTAAATCTTTCCGACACACTGTAAACGATATCTTTTCAATGCAATCATTCTGAAGTTTTATTTTTTTTTGATTTCTAAGAGGTTTTTGCTAATTTTTCGATATTTTTTGAATTTTGTTTGGAATTTTTATAATTTTTTCTAAATTTTGAAATCTTCAGCTACTTGTAAGTTGTTAAAGTTTTTAAATTTTTATTTTTTTTCTATTTCTGGGAATTTTTTTAAATTTTTGAAAAAATTAATTAATAATTTAATTTCTCAATTCAAATCTTTCTGACACGTAGACGAAATCTCTCACATTTTATCATTCTGAAAAGTATTGGAAACGTTCCAGATTTAATGTTTACTGATTTTTTTTTTAATGAAACCTAAATATTATTTTAATTTAATTATCTAAATTTTTTGTTATCTGCATTATATTGGCATCCAAAAAGCCGTAACCACACTTTTTAGTTTTATACAGGAGAAGCAAAAAACGTCTACTGGAAAAAAATTTATTGTTATGTATCTTATCTAAAAGATTGAAAAGCGTCAATGCTTTCTTAGTTATCTGAAGAATTCAAATATATGAAACTCAAAAACTTGTTACAGTCTTTTGAATTTCGTTGGTAAAATCGTTATTATTGGACTTAAAAATTTTATAGTTTAGCCAAATACATCATAATCAATCAAAAAAACGATTTTGAAATTTTTGTGTTTTCGGAGTTTCGGATGTTAGGCGACGAGATGTATTAATTAGACATCTTGAAAATATCCTTAATTCTTTGGAAGCACATTAAGAACAAAAAAATATTAATTTGCAAGCATATCTTACTTTTTTCGAAATTTGATTAAAAAATTGCGCTTTTTATACCCTACACAGAGGGTATATTCACTTTATCATTCCGTTTGCAACGCATATAGAGGGGTGTGTAAAGTGTATTTATTCTTGGTCTGCATTATCACCTGAGTAGATATAGCTTTGTCCGTCTGTCTGGCTGTTGAAATCAAGTTTACTGTAAAACTAAGCAAGCTAATTCTATGAAATTTGACACACAGGTCACACCTTCTTACAAGCTGCTAGCATGTAAAATGACCCAAAATCGGCTCACAGCCACGCCCACCTCCATACTCCATGTAAATATACCCTTGCATATTTTGAAAAAGTTGCTGCGATTTTGATGAAACTTTGTGATTTTGTGAACATGTGATCAAAGCTAAGATTGGGTTAGGTTTTAAATTTGCAAAGGGGCGTGGCACAGCCCCTGAATTTTAAATTTTATAACGCCATAACTCGTAAACTCTGCAAGTGATTTGTGATGAAATTTGGTACACGGATGCAGATCGTATATATCTTGAATTGTGTTTTAAGTGTGTGGAATTGCAAAAGTGGGCGTAGCACTTTTTGACAACTGAAAATTTTGATTTCGTGTAACCCAAAATTGGCACATGCGATATTCATAAAAATTTTAAGGATGATACCACTGTTATTTATAAACGTTATAATAGGAGAACTAACAACGTAATCGTTATGAATTTTAATATGGCAGATATACTTGCTAAAATGTATCTTATTGCAAAATGTTGCCACAAAGGTATGGGTGGGCATAGCACCTCACATATAAGTAAAAAACGTTCAATGTTATAGATAGTGTACCATGGGAGTAATTTTCATAAAATTTGGTGTATACATATATGTCAGTTACTATAAGATTTAAAATTAAATGGATTTCGACGGGTTTGCATCAGTAGGCGTGGCACCTCCCATATATTAACATAAAATTGTAAGTGTTATTTTAAGTGAACTGTTCGAGCAATTGGTATGATTTTCATGTAAATGGCTTATATCTGAACCAAAAGCGGCCGAAATAGCACCAGTGGGCGTGGCGCCTCCCATACAATTAAAATTCGCTAAGTGGCATATCTATCAAAATATGGGAGCAATCATACTAAACTTTGAAGTAAGAGGTTTGTTTATGGAAAGCTTTTTTTGGATAAAAATCGGTTAGGATTGTGCCAGTAGGTGTGTCACCGCACTAAATTTTGAAACTAATTACGGCATATATGTATCGCAATCTATGCAAGCTATTGTGTTAAATTTTTGTATGCGTATGTCGATCAGGAATATAATTTTTTCATCCCAAAGTAGGCGGTTCGACGTTTTCTTTATGTTTAAGACTTTTTCATCAATTTTTCAGCATTTTCCATATTTTTACGGCTTTATCAATTTCTTTCAACTTTCTTCAATGGTTTTTACATTTATTATACTTTTTTCAGTTTTTTTCAACTGTTTCAACACTTTTCACCCTTTTTGAACATTTTTCATTATTTTCGACTTATTCAAGCTCTTCCACCTTTTCAACGTATTTTTAACATTTATTTAAAAAGTACTTTCAATGCAGTATAGGGTATGTGATTTTCGGCCTGGCCGAGGATAAAACCTTCATTAGTTTCTTATTTAAAAACTTTTTTTAATTTTTCTGTCGTAAACATAAAGAAGTTTGAAGCTTCTTTGGTTTCTGAAGAACTAAGCGCAAAACTCATTACTTCTGTTTGGTAAAATACGGATTGATGCACAATTACTATAATGTGAGATAGGTCTCTGAAAAAGTTCGCGCTTTTTTTTTTGTCAAAACTCGAACCGTATATCTTTCAGTACTAGCACAATAATATCTTTTATCTATAGTTTTCGATTCGGATAGTGTGTTCCATAATCGTTTAACTCATTTTAATTTAAATGTCCCCAAGTTCCCATTGAAATTTGAGATTTTGTCCTATTCATAACTATTAGAAACTATTAATACTACACAAAGTGGCTGTTGGCATATCCCCTAGATTTTTCTATTTTCTTCCTCAACTCATTTACAATCAAAAATTGAGTATTTGCATCCAAATTACATCTGCCGTTCTATAGAAAACGGAAAATTATTAAACCTGCTAAAAGCGCAATCTGGTGGCAATTTTCGGATTTTTTCAGTTTTTATTTTTTTTCTCAACTTATTCACAATAAAATTACGTTTTCTTCATTCAAATCGGTTCATTAGTTACGAAGTTATTTAAATTTAAGCGTAAAATAAACAACTAATCCCAATTTTTAATCGACACTTTTCAGAACTTTTTTTTCCATTATCTTCCTCAATTCATTTACAATAAAATAAGGCAATCTTTATTCAAATCGATGCAGTAGCTCTGAAGGTATCAACGTTTAAATAAAAATCCTAAATGAATTCATTCAACTCTGCTGCTACTCAATGGCGAAGGAACTATTCGCAATATCTTTATGAACTAGTGTTTCATATTGAAAATTTCACAAGAGGAAGAGAATGGAAAACTCAAAAGTTGCGAAAAGTGCCACCAGATGACACTTTAAGCAGACGCAATAATTTTCTGCAGTTTTCTATAGAATGGAAGGTGTAATTTTGACGCAAAATCACATATTTGAATGCAAATCCTTTCTAAAGTAGATATCAGCTTTTCAAAAACTTTTATTTTTTAAACTTTTGCATTATATTGAAACATAATGAAAAATATGTTGTTTGGTACTTTACATAGGATAAAATGAAACTTTTCTTAAAAAAATTTTAAGGGGATAAAAATAAATTTTTCTTCGATTTTTAGTGAAAATGTAATTTTTAGTATTATCAAGGTATGTAATATTTCGTATTTTAATCCTTCTTGTAGAGTTTAAAACAAGCAAAGTATTTTGATGCTGATTTTTTCGTGATCAAAAAGTCTGTGTCATATACTAGGTCGTCCCCTGATAAGTGCTGCAGCTCCCAATTTATATAACTTGAAGAAGGCCGTCATTGGAAAATCTTTGCCGATAATCTTTTGTACGGAATTTCTTCTAAACATTCACATAAAGGATAATTCTTAATTAATATAAAACTGTTACTTTTTTTTGTTTACTTTTGAAAACTGAGGACTAGCATATCTTCGCCCTCGTCTTGTCGATAAATCAATGACCCCCCGCTATATTTCATCGTTATTCGTATCGTTAGTTAGGTTAAGGTCTAAGCTAAAAACGCATACAAAATCTCCTCATTAATCCCTTAGGCAGAAGAGTATGTAAAAAAAGAATGGAAGGAGCAAATCCATGCTTACATTTATGTCCAGAATTCTGTAAGGGATATATCAATTTCGAAAATGATGGTGTCATATTATAGATTTAATATATGCCGAATCTGCCAATTTTTGGTACAAATGTACAAGTGTCAAAAAATCATTGATGGAAATGACATTTGGGGAATTTCTCGATACTAAAGTTTACTTCATAACCTCTCCTAACTGATCCACTAAAACTGTTGCGAATCGCATTTAAAAAACTTCTTTATTTGAGGTTTTAAAGTTTTTTCTCATGTGAAATTTCAAAAATGCGAGTTAGGGCCTTTCTACCCGAGAGCGACGATATGCATAGTATGTATATGGCTCTGGTAAGTGACTAATACGCCGCTAATTCGAGTCCTTGAAACTAAGCCTTTTTATTAAAAAAAATTTTTATCTTAAGTTATGCTCATTGTACTTAATATTTGTTTTTACATGCTAAAACAGCTTTTGGTGCATTTTTTAATAAGCTTACGCCGACATGAACAAAATATAACACAACACAACATAACATAACATAACATATTATAACATAACATAACATAACATAACATAACATAACATAACATAACACAACATAACATAACATAATATAACATCACATAACATAACATAACATAACATAACATAACATTGGTAAGCATTAGTATTTTGTAAATCCTTATTCTGTACTTAATAATAATCCACAACATTCATCCTTCTGTTCTTACTCCAACGAGCCAGCCGACCACCAATTTACGCTATTAAAACAGAATTATTCAAAATGTTTGGTAGAAGGCCTTTTGCAAGATGCTTTTAAGAATTTTATCTCTTCCATGCCGCAGCGAGTTATGACGGTCATAAAAAGCGAAAGCAGGAAGACAAAGTAAAGCTAACAATTTTGTGGAAACAATTTATTGCATCATATTTAAATTTTTTTATTAAAAAAATTTCTTGAAATTTTTGGTTTTCAATACGAAAAAACGAATCTTGAACAAAGACATATTATATAATTGTAGTAAGTTATTTTTATTTAAATTAATATGTTATATAGCACCGAATATATTAAATTTAAGAGCAGTATTAATAAATTTTTAATTTTACAAAGCTTAATATAGCATTTTAAAAATAGTAAATATTCAACAAATCTTTGGGATAGCCAAATGCATTAGAAATCAAATTCTTTGAAATATTTTAAACAGATCCTTCTTCTCCAGAAACCTGAAAAAATTTAATGGAAATGTATGCATAACATTTGATATTCATATAGTAAATAGATGATTATTACCTGGGAGTGGGAACTATCGCTTTCAACTTGTTCAGAGAAATAGTGTTTATAATTAAGATAATCTAAAAGTCTTCTCGGTAATGGCAATGTTTGAATCAAGTCCTTTCGAATTACTACTTTCAAAATGACGAACCTGGAATATAACATAAGAAACAGGTTTATTTTTTCCTCTTATTATTGAAGTAAAGTTAAATCTTATAAGTCTATTAATCCCTAAGTATATTTTTTCGTTCGCCACTTAGGATCAGTCATTTATATAAAGGGTCTAGCAGTGTTTGTATGATGAATAAACTCTGGAATGTTTCCTCACGCCTCGATTTGATTTTGCTTTCCTATTTTGGCCGCTTATAAAACTTTTATGGCAAATTTCAATACGAGTTAATAACCAAAAAACGCTTTTCGACATCTTTAAACGGTCACCACAGTAAAGTCGCATCAGATACAGAGGCAATCTCTTCGGAGCTCACGTTTTTATAAACTGAGTCAAACAATACCAACAAGTTTTATTCTCGGAAGAATTTTGTGACCTGAAACGGTTTTATTCATTTTGCACTTCTTAGTGATTGATGCTATTTGCAACATTTTTTGTTCGGATAATAGAAGCTCTACCAAATTGTAGACTTGACAAAAGTTTCAGTTTTGCTAAGACCTCTTTTTAACGACACAATATGATCTGTCTGTCCATGCACCTCTTGTTAATTCGGACGATTGTCCATTTGCCAATAAAAATGCGTTAAATAAATGAGGGACATAAATGCCGCTATTTTAAAGGGTACAGGAAATACCAACAGGTATACAGTCTTTCATGCCTTTCAAAAAAGTTAGCAAAAGCACTATCCTGGGTTTATTTAGAATTAACACCTTAGCAGAAATACTGATTCCAAAAAGTCTTCGCACTGAGGCTAGAAATAGCTACAATGCCACCATACATTGCGAAATGTTTATTCACGAATAAAATATGCGCAAGACTTATTTAGCTACCGAAGGGTAGACAAAACTTTTCATTTATAGTACTAAGAGCGAAGAAGAAGAAAAATCAGTCTTCATCGACTACTCCAGCTCTCTTCATGAATGAGCAAATATTAACTGTCTCTGTTGACAAAGTTATAATATTGTGAAACATCTTTGCCAATCACTGCCTTAAGTTAACCTTGTATTACTTGGTGATATTTAGACTCGATGGATTTCTTCTTTAAGTTAGCAAAAAAATCTAAATGCACAATTTTAACGAAAGTAAAAATTCAAAATTGAAATACCACCATCTTGGGTTTAACTTCAAAGGAAAGAAATCCTCAATTTCAAAAATATACTAAATAAAGAGAGGAGGAACAAATAAATTATATCCCAAAAGGCCTATATGAATGTACATATGAGAGTTACGCCATTTTTAAATTTGGTAATGTTGTTTTTATTGTCTAGACACAATTTTTGTCAGTTTTAGTTATTTTTTCTCGGAAAGTAAACCGTAAATAAAAAGAGATGTCACAATTAAAGATGTAGAAAAGGAGAAAAAAGATTGATTTCTGCATGATAAAGTTTGGCCAAGTTATTATGTTTTGAAGATGGAATGTTTTGGCTAGTTGGCAAAATATTCAAAGTTTAATGCACGGTAGCTCGGTCAAATATTGTCACACGCAGATATCTGGAGATTGTGGCCAATTTGTTTTATTAGCCATTACAACTTTATGCTGAATGTGTTTTAATTTAATGCATGTATTTCGAGTGAATGACCGTTTCCGTATAGCAAACATTTTTTGGTAATATTTGAACGAAAATTAATTTTTAATTCTTATGGCTGTCATGCCAATTTTGAAAACTTTCGGAAATAACTCCCACTTGAGGGCATAATTTCAATTACTGTTTTTGAAAAAGCTACAAATTGTTGTACAGTACTGAACAAGTCCGAACATATAAAAGTAGATAAATATATACCTGCACATATGTTGCAAGCTTTGTACATGCTTGAATCTTGAGACAGGGTTTGTTAGCTGTACTCGCATTGGCCCATGCTCTGGTCGTCTATGCAGGAAAAATAAATATCTGAAATGAAAGAAAAATTGTTAAATCATATAATAATGGTTATTCAATTAAGCAGGGAAGTTAAATTCAACCTTTTAGTTACGCTTCAGAGAGATGATTTTGACTTAATTTACAGTATCGTTTTATTCAGGGTTTAAAAAAACTAAAATATTTCATTTGTGCAAAGTGCAAAAACGTTATTCACAATATTTTGCATGCGCGGAATGATTACTAAGACTATTTGAATGAATGTATTTTTTGACAATCACCCACATATGAACGTTTTTTTTTAGAAAAAAACGTGTTATATATTTACCACATTTTCATTACTTGTTTCATAAAATTTATTAAGTTAACCACAAAATGACGGACAATTTACCAGTCATTTTGTGTTAAGAAAATAATTTTTGTATTGAAATATTTTGGACTGTGACAAAGTGTAATCTTTTTCTTTTCACATTTACATTGCGCTACAAAATTGTCATCAGTTTCACTGTTTTTAGTTAGATGTACGCACATAATTTTTTCTTCTTAAGTTAAAAATTGTTACTTGGTCTCTTCTTCGTTTATGTTGAAAGTTTACACTATCTTGTGCCACCCTTTCTATAATTATATAATACACATGCAATTTTTTGGTGAAAACTGTCTATTTTATAACTTTTAAGCAAACTTAATTTCTGTCTAATTTATAGGAAGCGATTTGTTAACATCACATAACTAAGTTTTATGAACTCTGAATATCTTGAAAATCCGGCCTTTCAGGTAGCCAAAATGGGCATTCCATATTTAATAGGCATAGACAGGCTTATTTACCGATTTGCATGCGTTTTAAAGTGGAAAAGCTAAATCTGTGTCAACAAGTTTTATACTAATTTATTGAAATTTTAAACATATGAAATATTATCGTCATAAACTATTGCTTCCCTTTTTGGAATACTTACCTCCCACTCCTTGAGTGTTCAACGGCTTTTTCAATAAATTCAGTAATGGTTTGTGATTTAAACTTCGCATAAGAACCAAATGAAAATGTTCCTATAAAAGACAATATATTTTTGGTTTACTCATAAAAAAAGTTTAAGAAAATAAAACCTTGATCCTGTTCAATTCGAACATGACGAACACAGTTGTTAAGTTTGAAGCTTAATGAGAAGATATAATGATCATCTGAACTGTCCCGAACAATAAAACTTCCATCGGGTTCATTTGAAAGAACCTTTTCAGCAGCCTCACTAGACAACGGTCCCCAATACCAACCATACTAAAATATATTAAAATAAATAAATATAAGACATCTTTAAGTTACTAATTTATACATACATCTTTGACTTTCTCTATGCTGGACGTAAAATGAAAAGACTGGAATTCGGGCTTTTTATCTGTTTTCTCACAATAAACCTGGTGCTTTGATTCAGCTGCAAAAATAATTTAATAATAAATGTCATACATCAGTTATTTGTAAAAAAATCGTAGCTTAACTTATGTATATAACTATATATGTATATGTACAATTTATAATCAACATGCACCAACTCACAAAAGTTTTAGTTTTGATGTTAGGATTTAATTTATGCAATTCGGTTTGATATACGAGACGTTGGAAGTCAAAGTAGACCATACATCCGAAAGGTTTTTTTTATACGCTACTCACGCGGTATATTCAAGTTGTCCTATCGTTTGGAACGTATATCAGGCGATGTGGCAAGTATTGAAAAGTATTTATAATCTTGATAAGTGCCACTTTCTGAGTCGATTTTGATATCCCCGTGCGAGAAAACAAAGCGTTTTTTTTCTTCTTAATTTAAAAGCAAAATAAAAAATTAATTCTACCAAAATATGAATTTGATAAGTTAGGGTTAGCATTGAACAAATATCAATTTTAGTTTGGACTATCCTTGCGGATATTCTGAACAAGTGTCTACATATACATTGCGCCAACTCGAACCTCTTTTACATTGTTTTTAGCTTGAAAATCGAATTCAGTTAGATATTTTTGGAAAATGCTATACGTCACGGATGTCCTTGACCTTCAAATATGCTATTCATTCAATAAAACAACTAAGCGCGCATCAAACAAACTGTCAGATTTTAAGCGTTTCAACCAGTCAGAGGCTAATATTCAAAAAGTTATGACAGCGCACAAGTCGGTTCTCCTCAATGAAATAACAGTTTTTTTCACTTTTCGTAAAATTATTGAAAAAGACTTGAGTGGTCCTATTAGCCAACGAAGATATTTATGTGTGGTAATATTCGAAACGTATGTCACAAATTACCGAGTTAAATTTATCCATCTGTTTTCTTTATCATGTTTGTTAAAAAAAGCATTGGCCGTCGATTTACGGAATAAAAAAAACGGTTTTCCAAAACTCATAGCTTTAGATATGACCGTAGTAAAATTAGTACTCGATATGAAAAAACCAAAAACTTCAGATAATGTGTTCGTTTTTTCTTGATAATTGAATTGTTTTCAAATACACTGCCGGTTAAAAGCTTAAACAAGCACTAGTAGTCTCAAACAATGTATATTTTCACCACTTATTGGCTCAAACGAAGTATGAAAAATATCTGTAATTTTGTAAAATCTAAATCGAAGATTAATTTAAAAAGAAAATTTTAGATTTTTTTTCGTACTTTATAACAAATTATATTATTTAAAAATAATATAATGTATCCGTGCAGTTTCACCTTTATTGTAAAGAGTAATTATTGTTGAACGGTTGTGATGCTATTATCAACGTTTTTCTTTACTCATAGTGTTGCTGTTTGTTTTAGAAAATAAAGAAGACTAACCGTAACTTAAGTAAAGATTAGACGTTTATACCAAGTACACACACATGGAAAAGGAGGTTTGAAATTTGGGACGTTCCCCGGAATTCGCCACAATTTTTTAAAATAAAATATACTCGAATCGAACGAACAACCATTCTGCAAATAATGACGGCTGCATCTAATCTATGTATGCTTTAGTACTCGACTTAACACTGTTAAAACTAGCGAATGACGAGTACTAATGCATGCATCCCCTGAAAATATATGGAGAGCAAATTTTATTTCAAAAATTGTGGCGAATTTCAGAGGGACGTACCGAACTTTAAACTCAGATTTCATCACGAAAAAGGGTTTAGAGCAAAAACCATCGCAAACAACAGATCAAAATCTATCTATTAAATTTTTTTTGTAATATTTTCTAGCCACCCCGCTGTATTACGAGCGAGTTGAAAATAGCGCGCTCGGGCCAAAAATGGCACAGCGCGCGCCAGGTGGCCGGCTATCAGTGGACGCATCACATACAAGTAATATAAATTCACTAGAGATTTTACATGAAAACGATAATAGCTACGAATGAATAATTTTACTTTCATTATTAAAATTTTTCTTTATTAAAAAAATAAATGTTTTTCTGAACACAAAGGCTTGGAGAAATCATGTTTGAAACCATTTTATCAATGGGTATAATTTCAGGGCATACAAATGTGTTTTTAAATATTTTCACTCGCCCCGCCGGCATTTCAAAACCAAATTTTGAAAACAAAACAAAAATCTGTAACAATATTTATATCTTCAATGATATACATGGAGCAAAGTGTTATACAAATTGTTACAACATAAATTAAAATTAAAGTAATCTAGACACTTACATATAAGATATTTCACAGGTCTAACCTTATTTCTTTGAAATTGCGGCCCATGATAACAAATAATGTTCACTATTGTTTTGCATTTAGTAAGATGCAAACCAAAACACTCCCTTTTACAATACAATTAATTTGCTATGCTAAATACGAAAACAAATCAAATTTAATGAGTTTATCTTCAATATGAACTGTCTTCTGCTAAACATCTTTGTATACAAAAACCAAAAACAATAATAAAAGGCGAGGACATCTTTAAATGGCAGTGTCGAGTCAGCAATGGTCAATATTGACCCAGCTGTTCAGTATTTCATTTACATTTAAAAGGTCGCTCCTTAAAATTTTACGCTTATCTTTATTTCTGCATCTACACTAATGCCAAACTTACTTTTTTTTGGTAAAGGTGGAAGTGCTCTAGATTGGAATTTATTCCGTTTCTTTTCTGCAGATTGCGATTGATGAGAGGTACGTACGGCATTTGATATATATTCATCGGAGTCAGTTGAGTTTCCACGACATCTGCTATGGTTTTTTCGAAACCGAAAAATACTGCAAAACTTTTGCTTTAGGTTAAGTGTAAATTGTGATTTTTTCTCTGTTTGAAGTGTTAATTTATTGTTTGTCGTCGATTGCTTTTGCTGTGAAGACTGGCCTTGATTTGGTTGCGGATCAATCTTTGAGGCCTGCTGTTGCTGACTATTATGATTGCTAGCAGTGATATTGTTATTATTATTAATATTTTCACTGTCCAAACTTAACCTATTGTTCTTTGTATACACAGTGTTTGAGTTTCCAGTTAAGGATTGTTTAATTATGTTATCTCGAACATTAGTTATTTTATAATTCGTTTTTGAATTTGATGACGAAAAGCTCCAAATCGTTTCATTTGAGGATATTATTCCGAAAGTTTTACCATTGTTAGAGCGCTCATCACAGATATCTTTTGCGTCTGAGTAAAGTGTGTGATAAAATTGTTTAACTTCTTCAAGAGTCATATGCAGGGGTTCAGCTGATGTATTCTCGTTATTCAAAGTTCCCTCCACGGTTTTATTACAAGTTTTTGGTGATGTTTGCGGTTGACGCTTTAGTTTTTCATTAATACTATTTATATGATTACTTGTTCGTTTTCTGCGTTTGTTACGATTATTTTTATGAACAGATTTTTGATGATGACCCTTACGCTCGGCTAGGGCTTCGTTTGTATGAGCAATTACTTTCTTTTCTCTATTATCATTTGAAAAGCCTTTAGTTTGAGAATTACTTTCTCTTTCCGATTTTATCATATCGATAGGAAAAGCGTATATATCTGAGTCGATTGGGACGTTATAAAAATCAGATATTTCTCGTGTCAGAAGTGCATCATGTGACATGGCTTGAGTTATAAATATAGAGTCATCAGCTTTATTTGAATTTGATATACCTAACGAGTTATGAGAGCTAGATAAACGGCTACTTAATGAATTTCTTGAATTTGGTCGGTTTCCACATGAACCAATACCTGTAAATATAAATGTTAATATTAAATTTTAAATTCATGTATTTAATAAGTTTTAGCATGATTCAACTAGAATGGGCAATGCAAGCTGTCATACTCTTGCCTTAAAGTGAAATCTTTTAATCTTAAAATGTCAAAATTATACTTTTGTTTTGGTTTATCAACTAATTTTGACATTTGATAAATTTATGAGATAAAAAGCTATTGAAATTGAACCATGAGCTTTAGATTAAAGTCAATGATTCATTTCATATGTGAGCAACTATGATAGCTTTATAGAGAAGCGTGGATTGGAGCTTTGATATTTTAACAGAAAAAGATATTTATTTTTAAAACATAATGAGACAGTTAGATTCGCTGTTGATCATCTCCCATCGAGAGCGGTCGACTTTTTCTATTCTATTTCGTGTGTTATTTGATATTTATTTCGTGCTTACGGGTACCAAAATTTTGTTATTGGTTCCCTAAGATTGAATTACCATGGCCTACGAAACAAATGGTGGAGGTCAAAATTACTTTTCCATTTTAAAGCGCTTAAAAGAAAGTTAAGAATAGACAATCAAAACGATTTTCCTAGATTACAAGCAACAAAAAACTGAAAAGCAGTGCACGCTTATTTTAATAAAAAAAAAATGATCAGAAAGATCAAATAATTCATTCAACACCTTTTTTATTCGAAACATCTTGTCCTTTTAAACGAGATAGAAATTATTGAAGGTCTTAGTCTTAAATAACAACATGTAACAGGTTCCAAAAATATCACTAAATTTAAAGATGGAAAACATATCAATACACCTATTGATACGTGTGCAAACTTAGTTTTAATTTTTACGACATTTCCACTGAAATTGAAGTTGCATGGGTAAAAGTTAACGTAGAGCCCTACATACCATCACCAATGCAATGTAAAAACTGTTTTCTCAAAGGTCACACAAAAAAACACTGCAAAATTGACAAAAAATGTTTCATCTGTTCTACAAGCGAGCATGACCTTGTACCATGTACAAAAGTATAATGTATCAACTGCAGCACAGATCAAACCACAAAAACTGCCCCACCATACATTTCTTAAGTATAAAACTATTTATAAATGCAATTTTCCCGATGCCACGAAAACAAGAAACGAACAGAGACCCAATAACATAAACAATGTAGTTAATTAATGAGAAACTAGAAGAAGCAATGTCCACAAAACCAAAAACTACTCTTTGTGACAAAAAACCACAACTACATACTAGTCCAAAAATTATAGCATCTGACAAAAACAATGCAACATACAGCAACAACACATGTTAACTTTCAAAAAACTATAACCCCCGACTCTCATAAACACGATCAAAATAAAATAAGTACAAAAACAATTAAAACAAAATTCACTCCACTTGTTACTGACAACACTCCTCTTATAGAACCTGACTTTCACCGATCTGGTAGCAGCAGCTACATGACTCACTCTTCATCCAATAATATCGTTTCGGAAAAAAGTACTTTCACTTTCCCAGTTTCAGATATATAATGCTCTTGAGTCCTTTTCAACAGACAATCCGCTCCCTACAAGGAAAGATTTGTCTTCGAATGCGCGGTTATTTGATCCTGCAAATATGTTCCTATGAGAACTTTGGTAAGCCAACTTGGATTGGGATGAATAGTTTCCTGTCCATTTTTTTTAAGAATGGCAATGTTTTAACCACAGTCTATTTTCTTCCCGGTGGCTTCGTTTCGAAATAAAAAAAAAAAGAGCTTCATGCTTTCTATGATGCTTCTCCATATGTATACGCAGCTGCCATCTTCATTCGGTCACTCGACATCTGCTGACGTCAAAAAAACGACCTACACCTATGAAGCCGACTAGTATTTCAAGGGTTAAGCTTTGTGGGCTGAGCTTTATTTGGTGGGACATTTTTAAATATAATTTGGTGTTGAGGAACTCAATCAAACGGAGCGCTATATCCAATTCAAAATTCACATTAAAATCCCCACTCAAAATCATCGGAATTTTATCGTTATCTTTTTAAGAACCCTCGATACTTCTGGTGTGTACTTTATTAAATTCTCGTGGTTCAATATGTAAATCGTCACAATTATAAAGGTCCAATCTGCTTTCACAAACACATATTTGTCTCACTTTAGAAAACTGAACAGACAATGATTCCAGTTGTTGTGCATTGAGATCTATTTGTGGAGTAGTTAAGTATTACGCTAACCATCCAGCAACGATTGAGCTCGAAATAGCTGCAGCTATCAGTCAAACAGAACTGCATACAGTCGAAAATGTACTGAAAAATTAGAAAAATTGGGCTACTGCAAGGCCAGCAGAGGAAGTCATTTGAATGAAATAGTGTTCCATAATTAACCGAAAGGAATAAACTTTCGAATTAAAACAAACGCGTTGAAGAAAAATTCTTCGTTTTTAATTTATAAAAAAATCAAATTATAAATATCCCACCCAATATTTCAACAACAAAATCAAAAAATGGTGACATTGTGTTTTCCATAGTCGTTTCTCCCGCATTTGATTTTTTTTTTTTGCAATTGATAGTTTAAATATGGCTGATACTCGAAATAAGCATCGTTCAATAAATCGGAAAGTATGCGATAAGTAGAAAAATATATTAAGACCAATGAAAAAATTCTAAATGACAAGATTTGACCCAGCTTTTATAGTTTAAGCTTTAAAGATATGACAAACAAACAAGTTGGCTATTTACGGATACTCAAAAAAAGCGTTCAAAAGCATGAATGCAATTGCAGTTAGAAAATTTTAAAATTTAATATTAATTGCAGTACACAAGAAGTTAAAAAATACCTGTATGATAATGATGACCATTGTAGTGGTAAGAATGATTTAGAGGACTATATAAAAGTTTTCGTTGTAAACTGTTGTCATATTGATATGTGCTTTTCTTCGCTCCATAATATAAATCATAGTCATGTATTTCTGAAAGTCCCGACATATTAAATTTCTGTGCGGTGGTCGGTATATTGTCCTGATCAGATGGAATTGCTTTAAAATATCTAGAATGATCCTGATAGAATGGACACAACGATTGTTTTGCATTTGCTAGTGCGCTCGATACAGGCGGAGGGATAGGAGAAGCAGAGTCCGAATCAATTACATCAATACTTGTTCCTAATGACGAACTTATTATGTTATTAGGCTCATCGTATATATTATCCGTGTAAGTATTTAAAATAGAATCACTTGAATACAAATGCTTATTAATGGAATATGAATCTCTCAGTATTCTGTTGCTATATTTAACTGTATCACTTTCGTTTAAACTACAGTTTTCATTACTTTTATCACGTTTTATGTTTTCGTTTGTTTCTTTAATATGTTCAAAAGAAGATTGTGATAATGACCAACGCCTCACAGTACTAACAATGTTATTTGATACTGATCGCACAAGGGTTGTTTGTGGTGAGTCTTGAAACTGTGGAGGCGGATCGATAGGCGGTAATGGTCCTTTCTTTAAAGTATTGAAGTTTTCAGCGCTCATGCCACTTTCCGAGCAATTATCCAACGAGTCAAATTGTGAAACCTCTCCATCACTTTCGACCATCTGAAAAACAAATTTATTTTTCAATTTAACTAGATGAATTTAATTTAATCGGCTCATTAATGAAAATTATAACACAAGTGTGGTACTTCACTTTACTAATTTTACTTTGTTTTATAATTTAAAATTTATGTATGTGTATTAGAGCGAATCAAATTTTTATCGGAAAAGCGTATGGTAAGACCTAATTATATGGATAATTCTTAGTAAAAATGCCCAACAAACCATAGTCTAAAATGAATTTTGACCGGATTTCCAATATCGGTTTCTTTCTTAATCTTAGTATATTATATATAAAATGGTTGTTATTTAAATTTTATTTGTTTATTTATAGAAACATTGTTGTACCAAGGACTAGTTATCTTTTTAGTACATCAGCTATTAATATAAATTTAACATCTTAAGAAATAGATTTTTTTTGAAATATTAATACTGAACAATTGTAATTTAATAAATTGCAGGAATGACAAAATGTAAAGCCGAGAGAAGCTGTGTCGCAGTCTAACATTTCATGACTGAAACGGGAGTTTGGTACCAGTCCGAATCATCTGCAGAAAGTTAGCTGAGACGAGCTAGGTCCCAGTCTAAAATTACCAGGTGCTAGACGAGCTAGATATATGAATGTATTAGCGGGGACGAGCTGGGGTTAAAGTCTGCGGCAAGCTAGGATCATCAGAGATTAAGTCTTATTTAATAATAATGCGAGCTGAACCGAACTAGACCACAGTTTAATAAAACCAAACTAAAGTGATCTAGGATCATTTGCGGATTCATCTTATTCATTTTAGGCAAAGATCCTGCTGTAAGAAAGTTTAGCGTTAAAGATTCAGTCCAGATGCCCGAAAATGCTTGAATTTCGGCCAATTTTATTTTAATCAAAAGTGTACTAGATTACATTGTATGCTAAATGATAAAACTCGAAGAGAAAAGTGTGAAAAGCTTTAATAAATTCCTTTATTCATTGGCCCCAGGAGGAGATGAATAGAAATATTTTCGAAAATGTGTTTTATGGCTAAACTACTGGACGTATCGTATTCACAATATGTTATATGTTGGTTTATCATTTTTGGTCCCGGTAGGTGGCACTGGAGTTGAGATATATAAGAAAAGGTTTATGTATTTATAATCTAATTTGGCTCATCATCATTCATAATAAATATATTTTGCACATGAAATATTGTATTTTCATTTAATTAGTTTTATGTGAAAATACCTTGCTTAGATACTCTAATGTGACACATGTAAGAATAAAAAAATGTACACCATAAAGAGTTGATTCACAATTAGATACTAGGTAAAATTCTAAGCAAATCTCGATTGAAAAGTATACATAGTGTAATATTAAACTACCTGTTATTACACAAAACCGAAAAAATATACTCGAAACATAACAAATTATGAATTTATGACACAAATTCATATTTAGAAACAAAATTACGTGACCATATTAATAACGTAATTAAAAGCAATTCATATCACGCACATTCAGAAAATATTTTATTAACCTTTGTGCGATGGTGTAATATTACAACTTTAAGACTTCTTGTTCGATTCTGTTCAATACAGAACACGCCCACATACTACGCCTACTATAATGCTTACAAGGTGAGTGTCTATGAATGTGTGAGCGTGTAGGAATCGTTATCCAATGGACTATCGATAAAAATTATAAAAACTTGATTTTTTTTTAATTTTTGATTCGGAAAATATACTCGTAAACTGGAGTCAGACCAGTATCTGAAAATCATCGATATTTGAATGAAATATGAAGTTTGGTACACTTTTACTCAACAATTTGATTCCGCCAAGCGGTACATCATTGAAATGGTAATTCGATTGTTTATTCAACAATATTTTACTTGTTGGAATCAGACAAGTCGTTCTCTTAACAATTCAGTTTAAGTGAAGTCGCACGTTCAAGTAAAAAACATTCTCACGGTGGAAAAAAAATATTTCGCTCAGCAAACTGAAAGTAATCGAGGTGAATATGAATCGTTCGAATGGCAAATTCACTGTAAAGTGTTAGGTATGTTTAAAACCTTCCTTGAAGAAGTTCGTAATTGGGACAGTGTACGAAACTCAATGTTCTCGGTTATTCTTTATATTTGCGTAAATGTGATGAGAACCATGTAAGAATACTCAAAGCGAAAGGTACCTTCGCTCAACTTCGTAATTTCTGGCAATCCTCGTTGTTGTCAACGACAAAGAAGCTCAAAAAACCTTTGAGTCAAACGTGAAGTCCGTTCTTTCTTTCGGCGGTGAAACTTGGCTTGCCAACAGCGCTCCGATACAGAATTTACAAAGGTTCACCAAAAATTGTCCAAATCCCAACGTCTGCCGGCAAGTTTTGAAGTGGAACCTTCAGGGTAGCAGAAAAACGATGAAACGTGATATTGGAGAAATTTTGAAGATATTCGTTACTAATGGTGCACGCTGGAAGAGTTTTGTGGGGGCTCTACCTCTGTGAGAAGATAAAGGACACTAGAGAAATGTGACAAACAAAAACATTGCGGGCATCTTTAACCGCAGTTATAGAAAAGTGCAAGGAAGTTATCTTTACGAGATCCTACACTTATTTGGAGGAGAAACAGAATTCTCTAGTAAAACTATGACCGAGCACTACGGAAGAGTTTTATAAAGGTCCTTGGCCCGCTCTAATTACAGTTTCGACATAAACTTACAGAGGTTCCCACATAATATTTTTTAGCATAAACATTTGTTACTTCTTCTGAGCTGTTGTCAAAGTGAAATAATATTGGGTTTGTAAGCCATCTACGAGTATCAAACAAGTTGTGGTCACTCAGTTCTTGTTAACAATTTTTAGTAATCCAATGTTTTTAATAGAGACCGAAATATATTTATCTTGAAACTGTTACTATTAAGTTTAGCTCTATGCTTATTTTTTTATTTTTATTAGTTATTATTTATTAACATTCTAATGAAAATAAAACTATTAATTAAGCAAAACAAAAAAGGGTGCTTATTTAAGCCGACCTAGCATTTAATTATTTTTTCGTCTACTTACTTCAATTTCAAATCTACATATTCCAAGACGAAAGGAATCACCACTCGATATCGAACTATTAGTGGTCAATGGCACACCAGAGTCGTCACTTAGGGAGGCACCAGCGTTTAGTTCAATACTGTTAGCACTTATTAACTCGTGGTGAGCGGGTGGAATGATACCAAAGCTATTACTGCCGCACATTCCGACCATAACAGGCGCAGCGCTTTGATTAATTATAACAGCCGAGCCATTGCAATTTGTGTCTTTAGCTCGCAAAGAATCCATTTTTATTCAAGAGTCTGTAAGAAAAAAACGATACCGATTTTGTATTCCAATGTTAAAAAGCGAACGTCTAAATTATATTCATATTACAAAAAAAAAATTGTTGAGGAATTACGAAGAGACCCTTTTACAATTAAATATTCTCGTACTTATTAAGATATGGAATCCAAACTTTAAAGTTTGCTTTGATTTTTAAGATATTCTATGATAAATCTGTCAAACCGACGAGTTTGTACAATTTAATACATTTGTTTAAGGATCACCAATTTATTCCTAATATTTTTGAACATATGAAACCTTTGTTAGGAAGTGGTCAAGGTTCACTAATTTTTAGCTCAAAATATTCTTAAGTTTGCAACTTCAACAATCAACATTTTTTTACTAAAACAATGTTGATACATCGATATATTGAATATCAGGTATTTTCAAGTGTTTTTTATCTTAAAATGTGTAGATTTACTCATTCATTTTGAAGAAAATTTTTTAGTTTTTGCAATTTCTGAAAGTTCGTTTACTAATGGATTGAATAAAACAGCAAATGGTGAATATTTTGCACGAAATTTGATGCCAATTTATCTGTGTTGCAATATTGATTTATACCACCTTCAAAATAAACGGCTCACATAAAACTTTCACGTTAAATGTATTTTTAGTCGATTTGATACGATTTTTGAATGACACTTTAAAATAAACGAAACGAAATTATTTCCATAGATTTTATTTGAATTTGACCTTAGCGCTAACAAGATTTCTCTTAAAACTAGTAAATATGATATAGTTTCTGATTTTCAAGCAGAATATTAAAAAGAAACAGTATCCTCAACGGAGCATAACACACATACAACATATATGAAGAAAAAACCACAAGTTGCAGAGGTCATATTGTGTGATGAAAAACTACATTGAAGGCTGATAAGTTATGAGTTTGTTTTAAAATTGTTTTGCTGATTGCACAAATCTGCAAGGGTCTGTTGTAGGGCAACTGGACGTCATTTGCAGGCTAATTTTTTGCGCAAAATTTGAATCTGACCACAGAATTTCTTTATCACGGACGGATTTTGAGGTTAATAAACCGAAAATCGGCTTGTTGTTATATTTGAGGTTAAATGTAGGACTTAAAAACTTTGTAGCTCTTCTTCTATCCATCTTCTTTTAAAAAAAAAGATCTCAATTGCGTGTCTACAATTTATCGTCGCTATGAATTTAAAAAAAAAGTTGGGGATAGATGTAAATTAAACTTATGCCAAAAAATGTTCTAAGAAAAAAGAATTTGGTTGGACTATTTCAACAATAAAACGTCGTACAAATTTACTTTAGCGAGACTCGTCCGAATTTGTTTTAGGGGAAGTAGCGCTCTAAAAATGTAGAGAAAATAAATGTCATTATAATATTCTGCTCAATTTTTATTTAAAATGGTTCAATTATTTAATAATTAACTTTACGATGTCCCTACATATTTATAAAATTTATTTTATGAAAAATAACGCTGCGGCTGAAAAATTTTATTAATTAAGTATAATGCGCGGGATTCTTTCTGTTTTCCAATAAAAGTGTAAGTGAAGAAAAATTAGGACGAATTGCATATCCGGCAAAAGGAAACAAATTGGTATGGTAATAAACACCATTGGTTAATAAATTTTTTTGAAACACCTCATTTTTTTTTGTAAAAAAAACGGCAATTTTAGATTAATAGTCATATTTTTGAAAATTATGACATTTTGGAGCAAGTTCTCTTTAGGGAAAATAAATAAATAAATCTGCCAAAAAAGTGTCGCTCGGATCTGGTTTTGGATATATAGAAGTTGCGGATATATCTTTTACAAAAACGGTACAAGATGGGAACCCTGGATAGATTTTCAAAGTGTGAATATCATATAAAGGTAATTTAATAAGGTATAAAATTGTGATATAGGTATTGGAAATTCGTTAATGAGTTTCCGAGCCGTTTGTTTTTTCAAAAAAGTTTATAACTAACCTAGTGTTACTTATACATTTAGAAAGAAGAATTCAATACTTTCAATGATGTACTATTTGTTGCTAAGATTGAGACATTTAGTTTTTTTTAAAGAAAAAAATTAAATAAATTGTGAAATTTTTACAGTATATCCAACACCGGCTTTGTTGGCATCTCCAATGTGTCCAATACCGGCTTCGTGGCAGCATTCGGCTGCGGTTCAGTCTGTAGCATATCCAACACTGGATTCGCTAGCCCAAGTAGTTCCATATAAAAGTAAGGGCAAGTGGACGGCCTTTGGCTGCGGATCAGAGTTTGTATCTCTAATATGGGGTTCTGTCTATTATATTTGTGCAGAAAGGGAAAAACTGTTTAAGTCGACTTAAGCACGAAGTAAGATAAGGCCGATGGTAGATTAGTTCTGGATGCAATTGCTCTTAGTTTTTAACGCAAGTTCTGAGCATTTGTTTAGGTCATCATATTGCCAAACAATGGAAAGCGAGTTTCACCAAGATCTAATGGAAAATTGGCCTCAACTCTCTTCATGCTTAAGTCGACTTAAGCAGTTATTCTTTTTTGCCACAGATATATCTAACACGTACTTCGCCAGCCACAGTTATTCCTCATAAAAGCTAGTGAGATGTTTTAATTTCTTATATATTCTTGTAGTAGTGGCATTTGTTGTTTTCGTAGCTGTCACCCATGTACTCATATTATAGTTAAAAAAAAAAACTAATGACTTTTTTTTGTTTTCCGGTAAAAAATTGGTGAGTATGAAAAATGTGGTACAAATGATACATCATTTTAAATAAAACCAATTAAGCTTTCTTAAAATGGTAAAAAAAATTACGCGTTAATAATAAATTTTTTGGAAACAAGGATTTTTTTAAAAAACAAATAGACAAAATTTTACAAAAATCGTATCTCATTTCTCGAAAACAAAAGAACGGAATTCAAATGCAATGTCACAATTTCATACCTTATTAATTTACCTTTCATATGATATCCATATTTTGAAAAACTGTTCAAGGGTTCCAAAGTTATACCGTTTTATATAAAAGCTTAGCAAAGTTCGTAAGAAAACTTTAGCAGACACTTCTTTTACGTACATACAATTTTAACATCACATTCCTTTTATGTACAATTTTAATAATCTCAGCAAATTACCTTTCATATCTTGAACCCTGAAGTTAACCCCTTTTAGAAAGGCTTTATCCGCAACTTCTGGTGGCTTTATTCGAGCGACACTGTGGTCCCATTATTCTTCTTCAGGATAAAAACCACGCACAATAAAGTTGGTTTAAAGGAAAAAAATCATTGACGGCTAAAGCAAATATTGAATTTGCATTTATCTAAATTATTGAGACAGATAGACGATGGGTGGTGTCAACTTAAAAAGCATACACATTATTTGAGGTATCCATTTAAATACGGTGTACTTCACATTTATTATTTTTCGCGAACGATTTTGAGCAACTACTTAATTTTTATAAAATTTATAATAATCACCGAATTAAAATTTGAGTCAGAAAATTTGTTTTGGTTGCAACAATGTACCTTTCAATCAAGCAATACAAATTATTTACACATACAAATGTGCAAATTTTCTTATGTGGTTTCGATGTTAATTTTCATTTTTACTTTCAGTTTATTTTAAATTTATTAGAATTATTCATTCTTAAATCACTTCATCGGACATGCAGAACACAAAAGTTTTTATTTACTATATATACCTATGTATAAGCAGCCATTTTTAAGACGCTCGTAATGTGATGTGACGTATAGTATCGTATCATGACGTATCGTAATCAACTTCATAACAATTACTTTGCACGTTACGTATTGTGGAAACATAGTTTATTTATTTTCCTCGTTACACATTAGTTTTTCCATCATTAATTTTAACACTAATTTATTTTTCACTCTGCAAATATTTCTATTCTGCTTCACCATATAATTTCATAGAAAAAGTGTAAGTAATATCGTAAACAGAGTCTTGATTTAGCTCTTATTATATTATTCAATCAAGAAGAAAATATCGTGCTGTGAAATAATATTCTATTGTGAATAGAATTTTAATTTGACGTCTTCAGCCGTTGAAAGAAAACAAAATATCTGTCAAAACTAATAATCGAAAGTCTGTTATAAAAAGAAAAACAAATACGATACACCACTATCCGATACTACACGACACATCTAATTACGATAGCGTAAATCAGGGCCTTACCATGGTCGCGTTCATAAGTTATAACATATTAATAATGTCAAAAATAGTCTAAGCACGTCATTCACAACCAAGTACCTTCTGAACCTTTATTTTATGCCAATCGTAAAAATTAAGCACAATTTAATTTAAATTAACATTTATGTATGTAGATTTCAATTTGCTGGAATATATAAAAAATAAAAAAAAAAAACAAATAAAAATAGGTTTTGTCTGCATTTAACAGTTGTTAAATGAAACGTCAGAGCAATCGATCGCATATTCTCAGATTACATAGAGAAATAATTTCTTAAAAAGTTTTATTTGTATTTTTTTCTGTATTCCATTCGGGTTTATAGGCAAAAATTTGTTTCCTTTCACGATATTTAAACTTATGACAAATAAAACAATGTTCTTAAAAGAAAAAGTCATAATAAAATGTAAAAATATCAAAAATTTTGCAAAGTAAAGAAAAAAAGTTACACTATGTGTGAGGAATAAAAAAGAAACCGCAATTTTTGTTAGAATCAGTCTATCCCAATTTATATCTTTTAACATAACAAATTGTGAAATGGCGAAAAAATTTTTTACTCTGGTGACTCAAATTTTCAATTTTTCTGTCCCATTTGATGAATTTTTGACAGCACGAAACTTTAACATTTCATCATGAATTTATCGAATTTTGTAATTGATATTACCTATTAGGTGATAAATTGAACCAGTGACAATAATTACTCCATTTAAAGGACCACTATCTCCTGATCAAGCTCGGTTCAACAACGCTCATAGCAAAGCCAAAATCGTAGTTGAATCATTTTTAATAAATTGGTGAAAATTTTTTAAGTAGTACACAAAAAAACTGAAATTCAAAATAAAACTATTTTCATTAAACGGACCGGTAGCCTAAGTTGTTAGTATCTTTTAACTTTGTAGTAAAATTATTTATAATTATTCTTCAATAACTAATATTTTCAATAAATCAACACAATGAATATGACTAAATTTATTGGACGCACGACAAATTTATAGGTAAAACACTCTGGGGAATCGTTGCTACTAAATATAAATGGGAAGTGGGCGAATGCTCATACGAAATGTTTCAACATTGTCCGGAGCGATGCTACATGCGTATCTTAAGTGGTGGACTCTGTCTGGTGTAAGTTACATAATCATGCCTATGTTTACTTTAGAGACAATCCTTCTTTTTTCTTTAAACTAAATTGTTCTTACGTAGTTTTTGATTCTAAAAAATAATATGTGATCAAAAAGTGTCGCTAGGTTGTAGTGTAGGAGAGTGGCGTCACTTCACCAAATCTTGGGGAGGGGGAGAATTACAATACCACCACTATAAGATGGGTTTATTGAATTAATGTATTGAAAAACAACTAGTATCAGATCCTTGGGGCGGGCCAATGCCCTCCGCAGCCCTACTGAATTGACGCCACTGGTAGATATAGCTATCGGAAGTTACGGATATCGCTTTTATAAAATCCGCTATAAGTTGGGAACCCCCGAACAGATTTTCAAAATAAGGAGATCATATGAAAAATAATTGAATAAATACTTGAACTCCGTTGCTTAGCTTTCAAGATATGAGGATTTATTATGATTATGCATTTTTTTTTTTAAACCGTTTTTTTTAAATTTATTATTAACGTATAATTTTTACCATTTTAAGGAAGCTTAGTTTTTTTTCTTTCAAATGATTTATCCTTTGTACATTTTTATGCTAACCAATTTTTTTCGGAAAACAGAAAAAGCTACGACTTAAATAACAATTACTACTAATAGGACAGCTATAGCTGAATCTAGTTGGGAAGATTAACTTTCACTAACTCTTATGTGGAATTACTGTGGCTTTCGAACCAGTATTAGGTATATGTACATATTATAGACTGAACAGCTGCCGAAGACCGCACCGAAGCCAGTTGGATATGTTGGAGTTGTAAACAATGAACCCCGCAACACTTGAAATAAAATAAGCAACGAGTGCAGGAAAAACGACACCATTCTGCGTGGCCTTAGTTTATTTTCTTCAATTAGCACTGCAAGCAATCTAATTGATCGTCAGCAGAAGATGTTAGAAATAGAGGAGGTGCAGACATATACAACGATCATAAGCTAACCAGTAACAAAATCAAGCCAACACTCTCAACCAAATCGGCGAAGATTCACTTATACAGTCAGAAAGGAAGCCGTGAATCTCGGATGAAACCTGAAATCTAATATTGTTGAGGACTAATCTCAAACGACAATTGACTAACAATAGCTCGTTGCGACAAAATTACCGGAAGCTAGCTTAAGAAGTTAAGAAAACAACAAGAGTCGATAAAAGAACATTAGAAACAGCAGGCAGCGAAGAGT
This sequence comes from Meiosimyza decipiens, assembly GCA_963680825.1. Taxonomy (NCBI): domain Eukaryota; kingdom Metazoa; phylum Arthropoda; class Insecta; order Diptera; family Lauxaniidae; genus Meiosimyza; species Meiosimyza decipiens. The sequence goes on along the minus strand of OY804258.1, from coordinate 93,825,067 downwards.
ATGCGCGCTAAGTAAGATCAACCACCGAACAAATCAGAAGCATCAACGATCAACCAGTCAAAGTCCGCAATGGGGTACACGTAATGAACACCGATTCCTAAATGTCCAGATGGAGAGAGCATTTTAAGGAAATAATTAACGTCAATAACAGTCACGATAAGACAAAAAACATCAACATTAATAAAAAAATCATGATAGCGTTAACTCCTCAGAGATAAATGCATATGCTCCCAGTTTACGTGAAGTTATGGATGCGTCAGAAGAACACGGCACACCCCCTGAAATACTACTAACTGACGCACGGCTAGCAGCTCAAGTTATCCACCCTCATATCACTTCAGCCTGGTAAACCGAAAAGATTTCATTATCATAGACTAAAGTCTTGATCATTTAGCTACAAACAAAAAAGACGATTTAGGAGACTGAGGACTAACGAGGAGTAACACTATTTAACACCATATATAAAATGCTTGCCATAATTATACAGCAGAGTGACGTGCATGCTGGACAGGTGCCGCGTAGACCAATTTCTCACCATACGCATAATTGAACATTCAGTGATGTGGCGCTCTCCGATGCATCTTTAATTCATCGACTTCAAAAAGTATTCGACACAATCAAACCTGAGGCTATATGTAGCTCACTTCCCGAAATTGAAGTACCTTAGAAGCTGACTAAAGCAATTAAACCGATGTACGAAAACTCCGAAGCAGTGGTGCTGCACAAAGGAAACACCAGCGAACCCTTCTGAACCAACGCAGGAGTAAGGCAGTGATGTCCTCACTTTAACTATTGAAGAGCAGTGATAGCGGAGGTCAGCTGCAAAAGAAGAGGAATCACGTGGAGCCTGTCACAACAACTCGAGGGCTTGTTTTACACAGACGACATATGCCTCTTCTTACATAGGCTCAGTGAAATGCTGGCTAAAGTTGACCAACTAGTCAGCTTGACACGAGCTGTTGAGGCTGATATAAATATCAGGAAGACCAAAGCCATGAGAATACACCAAACCAACGTTGGGCATGTCATTATTAAAGGACAACAGATTGAGTACAAGAACATTATTTCTTAACTGGAGTATAACGACAACAGATGCAGGTACGGAAAAAGATGCCAAGAGCAGGTTAACAAAAGCAAGACCAGCTTTTGGGCGATAATACTCAGTGTGGAGATCCCACAAATTTCCAAAATGATCAAGTTTTAAATATTCAATGGATACGTAAAATCAACGCTTTTTTACGGCAGTAAAACGTGGCTACTGTCAAACAATCACTCTAGATATTTATAAATATATATATAGACTATATATTTGTAGAATGACAAGTGAAGAACCAGTTCGAAATCAAATGAGAAGAAAGTTGAAGTGAACCTATTAGACTGAGGGAATCTGGCTTTTAGAAATCGAAACCCTACGGCCATGGTAGAATCCTTGCTCAATTTCCTAACTGCGACATTCAAAGTGCGACCTGAAAGAAAGGGTTGAACTTCCTACCTAATTCCAAAGAAATATACACTAACGGTTCGAAAATGGATTGGATTGAAATGGCAGTGTAAGCTGTCTGGAAGACAAGCCAAATTATTAAATGTAAAATTTTTGAACGTACTGACAGTTTTGTTATATACGTCGATAACCAAGCAGCCATTAAGGACCTTGGCTCCAATATTATCAAATCCCGGTTTGTCCCAGACCGCAGCAAATCACTATGCGAAATAGGACGGAAACGAAACCAGATAAACTTGCTAAGAAAGGCTCTAAAATTGATATAAATCTGAACCTGATACATATCATGAAACCACTAGCCTTATTTAGGGCCAAAATTGTTTGAAAATGTATAAATTTGGCTAATGAGGTGGTCAAACATGACAAAATGTTGTACGTCGATGGCAAACTGGCCATATTATGATGCTAATATAGAAGTAGTACAGTGACACCGTTAAAAGAAAGTTTATATAAAAGATTGCTGTGGAAATTAAAGAAAAATACAAAAAGAACTGATCGAAAAAGAGATGATCAAACAATTAAAAAATAAGTGGATAAAATAAAAATTATTTAAACGAGAATATAAACTACTTTACTTACAGATCTGGTTTTAGCCGTCAAAATTTTTAATACGGCGATGCTGTTATGGCTAGGGCTACTGCTGGCTTTGTTATTTTTGTTTATAATTTCGTCCTTGCCAAACCAAACCATTGTCACAAGTCTCTGATTTCGGAATTGTTGTACAGGAAAGTTGATTCATACGGCCGTAATTAATTTTTTTCAAACTCAATCTTTTAGAGCAAACGTCGTTTTAGAGCTAAATACTCCACTAGTGGCAAAATGTACTGGATCTCTGTCACACGTCGCCGGGTTATTACTCTACGTCCACCTCATCGCCTATTCTCGGGCTTAGACGTTACATAGCAATGGAAATACTTTGATTAGTAAATGATATGATGTGCATATTGAGTCAGTGGTTCTTTTCTTTTAGTCGCGTCGTATTTTTTTTGTGTGTGAAAGAATTCTAATAGGAAAAAACAGTGATACGGCGACACGCAAACAGTAAGAAAATTTTGTAATATTTTGTGCAACAACTTTTGTGATAAGTTATTGAGGGAAAGGTTTTCAATACACAATGCAACAAGACCTAAAAAGACTTCCAGAATTGAAGAGCATAAATACACAGGTCTGCAAGGCTTCGTTTTTGGCCAACTCGATGTTATTTCTGGGTTGATTTTTTTACTAAAGTTTTAATCTGACCATTAGGGGAATGGTACAATCTATAAAATTTCATATCTTTTCATATGATAGGCTCTGATACTGAGGGTTGGGGTCAAAAATGTCGGAAGACAGATTTTTGAAGAGAAAATATAGTACAAAATAATGCAACTAGTAGAAAAAAATATTTTTTAAGTCCTGAAGTCCTCAAACACAACCAAAATATTTTTTCGATATTTAATCTTAAATATCTCAAAATCCTGATGCAATGAACCAGATCTGAGACCATATCGTATTTTGCGACACATTAATCGCGATTGGTTTTTTGTTATTTAAATAATTATTTTCGTTAAATTTAATTTGATAAATTTAAAATCACTGAAAGGATTTTTTGTTCAGTTTAGTTAATTTTTTCTTTGATGCTCATGCTCAAACCAAAAAACTTATGTAATTTTTTCGTAAGTCTTTTATCTCTGCACGATTGACATATTTCCTGTTCTAGCAAAAGTTACCACGATGATTTAGGACGACCCCGTTTCCTGCTACCGTGAGGGTCACACTACAATGCTTGCCGGCAGTGATTTTTGGTAAATTTTTTAGTTTTTGAGTAAGAAAAAAGTTTAAAAAATGTAAAAATTTGTTTAGAATAAAAATTTGGTTTTTTGTTTTTAATAAAAACATTGACATATCTGTTTTGATATTATCTGTTGCAAAAAAAAGCTCGAATATCTATATTATTTTTGCAAAAAGTCAAAACAAATTACTTGCGCATTTCCTGCCATTACATATTTCTTTGTTTTGACTTTTTCAAAACAAACCTGAATACTTAGAAAATATCATGATGGAATTATAAAGGTGAAGTCATAAGATTTGCTCTCTCAAAAGTTAGATATCAGCAATTCCTCCATTCACACTGAAATTTATTGCCGATTATATTTTATTGAGTTCAGCTTTTGTTTACACATCCGTTTTTTGATTGATCGAAATCAAAGCAAAATCAATTTTAAAACTTTAATATCCTGATATTAAATAGGGTTATCGTGATAATTTTTATTTGAGACTAAGACCGAGCGTTTAAGGATTAAAACTTTAATCAGTATAATCAGCTAGAGCGTTTCGTATTATTGTATCTTCACCTTAAATCCTGTAACTTTTTACAACGATTAGTCTCTAATCTCCGCTCTCATTTACAGGTTTTTCGAATACAGGAACGCCTTTTGGACTAAAACTTGCAAATTCTGCTAATGCTTTACTATATGGGAACGCAGTTACTATTATGTTAGCACTTTTATCAAAGTGATATTTTTGTTTTTTGGAATAGCAATCTATGTTTGAAAAAAAAAAAACATTTCTCACTGTTTCCACATTTAACGGTACAAGACGGTGTTAAAGTAAGCGGATCGCGTCCATATTTGGTTAGCTCAACATAAATAAATCCAATGGGTTTGTGTTTCTGGTCCGTGTCTCAAAAATTAAAAATTCTTAAAAAAATCCCGAACCTAAGGGTGTGAGAGAATTTATTTTTTCAGACTAAAAAATATAGAAAACTAAAAGAATGCGGCTTCCTTTACAGTTTTGAGATTGGTGCTTATCAAGTTTTCCCTCGCTCTCTTCAAGTATTAATTTTGATGAAATTATTGATATAAATTAATATGCATATAAAAATATGCAGTGAAATAAAAAGCAAACCGCTATGTCGTACATGGAATAAATTTATGTTTTCATTACTAAGGTATACATAATAGTAACATGACCTCATTTAATTATAGTAATGTAGTAACTTTATAGTTAAGTGGTATTACAATTTTAAAATTGTAAGCGATATATAAGAATAAATAAATATTAATATGTTACAAATAAACACAATAAAATGTTGTTCTCTCACGTGTGAATATTATTATGATACAGGCAAATACATGAAAAGATAAAGTTTAAAGATGTCTTACAGGACATCAATTGGGGCGGCACATAAAATCGTCATAATTTATAAGCAATAATTAATTATTTGAAAACTTTCAAGGACTACATTTTTCAGACCGAATTTTAGTATCTGCTGTTAGTGTTATTAAACTGAGAATTGATTGCAGTATTAACGGCAGATGAAGTAGCTTCCTGAACATGTTGATTGCGCATAAATTCAGTTGCAAATTCAGCTTGTGCTTTAGCCATACTAGCGCCACTACTACGGTAAATTGAATGTATCTGTAAGTATAATAAAAACAAATTTAGTAAAAATAAATTTTTTTTTAAAACCAGAATTAAGATTTTTTAGTGATAATATATATTTACTTTTTTAGTTGCTGCAAATAAATTTAAATGATAAAAGTGGAATGTTTAAAATGAATTTTTTCACTAGCCATTTTATTCAGCTTTGGTGCACCTTGTGCACTGTGTTAAGGTGCTGGCCCGTGCTCCTCGCCGGCTATTTCGTTTGAGGTGGTTCATACTACGTACTACGTAGTGCCCACCACTGACACATAACATGGTGAATCATGTTATTTTAAGCTCATTTGATAAAGAATAGATACAAAAAATGAAAGAAAGCCCACATCCATTTGCACTTAAGGCGTAAGCTATCACATCAATAACTAACACGACTGAACATTCACCAACTCTACCACAACTGCACTAAAAAAAGTAAATACTCAAACTCGAAACCTTACAAAGGTCAAAAATGAAAATTATAAAAAACCATCTTCTTTTTAGCAAAAGCTACTAAAACTAACCAAAACTCATGGAGTTATAACGTTTCACTATACACTGGCCTTCAAATAGAAAAACCTAGTTCTAAAATCCTTGTAACGAGCCTTTCGCCATGGTCATGTCTCGCCGGTGCCAATGTGCCATTACAAAAATTTATAGTTCGCAGGTGACTAACTACTTGAAAATAAAAGATTAGAATTAGACTGCGCGCGCTTTTATAAAAAATTCATATTTTCCAAAGTTATGGCGGGAATTTCAATATAAAAACAGAAACATCCTTAAGATTTATTGAACACACAAAAAAATAAAAAAAAACCGAATATTTTAAGTACAATATCAAAAATATTTTGAGAAACATTTTTATGAATAAAAAAAAGATGTTTAAACAAATTTATTTTTTTCCATAAAATTAAAGCATTTTTAAACAAAAGTCTTTTTATTCTATTCCCCATACTTTTTGAGATATTTCGTTTCAAAAAATGTTTAAAAACGTAAAAAAAACAAATTGTGCAGTTATTAAAAGAATGACCGTCATATATGTACCTTAATCTTAAATTTCAATAAAACAACAGTACGCGAGATCTGCGCTGAAGTTATGCGGGGGCTGCATGGGCTTCTCGGTAGTTGCGCGTGTTAATCTCATTCGTAACTTAACATCTCCGAATTTGAGTTCTCACATTATGTTTCTACGCTAGTCTATGGAATACCTTAAATCGCTTGAGACGAGTATCTACAAGCGCGAGAAAAGCTCGCGCTCAGTACGAAGTACCTAATTACTAATTACTACGCAAGCTGCCGCTCTTACGCTACCGAATTAAAATATAACTAATTTTTAATATATATATAAGGAAGGCACAAGCCTCCCCTTGCTGGTATATTAAAACGACGCACAAACTAAAAAGAATTACAACGCAATCTGCCGTTCCTACGGTACCGAATTAGAAAAGAACGCATTCGCCTGAGACGAGTATCCCACAAGCGCAGGAAATACTCGTGCTTAGTATGACGTACTTTCGGTTTCAAGATACAAGCTCCAAATCACATCCAAAATCTAAAATCAAAAAACGGTACCTTACAGAGTTTGGGGCCATCTTAAGTGATGCCAAAAATCCATTTTCAACATTTCTTTAACGATTTTGGATTTATAATATCTTCCTAGAGCAAGATATTAATCGAATTCATGTCTCGTATGTGCTTATGAAGACATTAGGTGGCATATTTCGTATATCTTTATACTGTACGTAATAAAGTGTTTATAAATACATTAGGTCGCATATCTCTTGTGTCATAATACTGTACATAATAAAATTCTTATGAAGGCTTGAGGCGGCATGTCTCGTGTATACTGTAGACATAAAATCCACTTGAAAGATATGATGCCTTATGTTTTCATAAGCATTTTATCATGTAGAGTATAAAGAGACACACGAGACATCCCACCTCGTGTATCGCTTGTGCCTTTATACGAGGGCATATTATTGTTCATTTTATGTCTTTTTACAGCGTTTGACAAAACGCAATTTTTTTTTAATTGTTAACAAAGTGTATTTTAACACCTCAGAAATATACTTTACCAAATCAAAGATAAGAGAAAGAGGGGAACATGTTTTTAGACTTCATACGCCAAATAGCTCTTATAAGCCCCCATAAACATTGCTTTGCTTTTCTCTCGCCTTTAAAAGAATTAAGACATTTTTTTGCTACTAGGGAATGACAAATATACACATAGGAGATTCAATTTTACGAAAGTAAACAAATAAAAGGTTTAAATAGGTACGAGTTGATGAGTAATAAGTAAACGAATTACATAGGAGATTAAGTTCTACAACAAAAAAATAATATTTTGTAGTGTTTGAGTCTAAAAATGTTGAAAGTTGTAACACATATCGGCTGAATGAAAGCAATAATAAACATACCTTCGATATCATCAAAACATTTGCTGCTGCAGTTATTGCAAAACAAAATGCAATGAGAAGTAACAGCAAGCCAATTATTATGCCTTTAGCGCTCGAATCGAATTGTGATATAGCAACAATGAATCCACAATAACCAGTACCCGGGACACCGATCGCCTGAAAAACCGAAAATATCGTTTGGAAGAAATAAACGAAAAAGAAAACCATAAAGTTAAAACTTGAATCGTTCCTAAAAGCCTTGTATGCAGGACGAAACCTTAAAAGAAAAAAATAGATCAAGATATTATTGAGTACATTCGAGAATTATCAATAGCAGAGATCTGCGAATAAAAGTATGAATGCTGTTGGGCAGATGGGGGTCGTTTACAAAGGAATTTTCGGCGCTGAATCCGAAACCAGCTTCAGAGTTGGCCCAAGATGACGTGAAGATTTTAAAATATTTGATGTTAAATACTTATAAAATGTTTTTTTGTATGCTTTTGAGGTTATGTAAAGGATTGAAAAATTTTTTAGCTTATTGCTAATAAAATCATCATTTAGTACCATCCTTCCTCTTAAAATGAGCTTTCAAGTGGTCATCTATAGTGTTACCTCGCAAAGTTATAGCCAATTTAATGTGAGTTCTAAAATTTGTGACTTAAAATTTAAAACCGTGATCCCCTACAACCCAACAATCTTAACTAAACTATATCTTGCTGTATTGAGGACAAAATTACACTAACAAAAAACCATTTTTACATTTTATTAAGATTATTGGGTTGTAGGGGATCACGAAATGACCCCCATCTTCCCAACAACAAAACCTCGGAGACCTGTGTAATGTATATATTTGACTTACCAGCAAATATAAGACGCTGGTGTAAATAGAACGGTATAAAAAATTGCCAGCCCAAAATTCGTAAATTTATCTGTGTGTAATAAAATAATTAACCCTCCGATAATGTTGCAGCACATAGTTAAAGTGTAAACTAGAAAGAAACAACATAAATATCTATAAGTAAACTTATTAAAATAGAATATACGATAACTTTAGTGCCAACAAACTACATACATATCATCAATCCTAAATACGTAAGGATTGCCAAGTTTTCAAGGTGACCCATCTGGTAGGAATTTCGTTTTTGAATTCCCATCCATAACACGCATTTGAAAAAATTTCGTTTCCGATCTGAATAATGAGAGTAACCCAGCCGGTGCGAAGTTCGCTTTCTATACACATTTGAAATTGACAAAATAAACGAAGGCTTATCAAATTAAACTATCATTTACGACTATCGAAAACGACACCAAAACGTACACTTTTGCGAGCTTTATTTTGAAAAGTACCTCTCCTTAATCCAAAAAAATTAATTGCTGTAAAAAAATTCTCCTTACTGTAAATATGGTTTGGTCGGCTCAAACCTTATGCGATTGCTTCCTCACACATATTAGTGCGAATTTATAGTAAAATTTTGAAGAAAACAGTTGGGGTTTTGAGAAAATGGACTTAATATATTTTTGAACGGCCATTATGTAATTTTTGAACCTTTTTCTTACGGATTTTAAAATAGAATAAAAAGCTCTGCAAGAATCAGAAAAGAAAATTAAATTATCGGTAAAATAACACGGCATTAAACAAACGTTTTTCAGAGTTTTTATTCATTTCTGCATCTAATGCATAACTTTGTAAACAATATTTTAATCGCAAATCGGAAAATCACGTGTGCTCTCATTTTCTATGAAAAAATATACGTTGAAAAAACGCTCGAGTGAATCGAGCTTTAAAGGTAGGTCAGCCTGCCTGATTTAAATTGGATTAATCTTACACTATTCGTATTGAAAGAAGGTTTGCCTTTCACCAAAAATTTAAGCTTTTTCTTCTCTACGCTACGACATAAAATAAAACTATGTCAAATCTAAGATGTGGGTTTATTTTATAAAAGTCAATATCAACAAAAACTGGAAGTCAATATCAACAAGGACTGTCCCAGAAAAAACTTGCATTTTGTTTTTAAGTTATAGAAAAATATCCAGTATTTTTTTTGGTTTTTTTCATTTTTTATTAATAATGGCTAGTGTTCAGAATATAAATAACTAAACATTTTTTTTTTTTTTCTATTAAAATTTTTTACTTTTTTTCTTAAGGGCCTTCATTTAATTTTGCACAGCTGTTTCATCGACAGTACGGTCTTTTAAACTTATGTCTGAAGTCTTGTAAATTTTTTGCAGTCTTAACACTCTTTCGAAGATCTCTTTTCATTAGAAGCTAATATCTTTCAATTGGGCGAAGCTCTGGGCAGTTGGGCGGATTTGCTATTTTAGGTACAAAATTGATCTTTTTACTTTTATACCATTCCTTAGTATCTTTAGAGTAATGAGTTTGCTAAATCAGGCCAGTACATCACGGTACCCTCATGTGCACAAATAAAAGGTAGAAGACGTTTTTCGAGTCACTCGTCTATATAAACTTTGGTACTGATTGTGCCTTGCGTAACAAAGAAGCTGCTTCTGAGACCACAGATACATATGGCCTGCCAAACCATATATTGCTTTGGAAATTTGGATTTTTTTTTTCTATAACTTTACTAAACACATGCCCCTTCTTCGGTGATATATAATATTCGTGCCCAGGTAGCTGCTTAAAATTTTCTTTAACGTAAGTTTCGTCGTCCATAACACAGCAATCAAATTTAGTCAAAAGGTACCTTGCATACAGTTTTCGCGCTCCCATCTGAGCCATCAAGAACTCTATATGTCCTTGCTTACTTTTCTCCTTTATCCTTTGTACAGTTGGGATTTTGCTTAAAAAGGCGCTTTAACTTCGCCGCTACCTTTGGGTTAGATAATTCTGGTTTTCTGCCTGAAGCATTTTTTGGGAAACAGGGAGACCCTTCTTATATTTAGAAATATCCGTAAAGACAATTCTTTCTGATGCACTAATTATTTTTGCTTTAGCTAAATATTTCAATTCTGGATTTTGCAGGTATGTGGACAAAATCAGTTCGCGAACTTTTTGTTGCTTGCTAGACATCTATGCATCATATTAAACGTCATTTCATATAGAACAAATATTTTGTCTTTTTAAACCTCTTAAGATTATTAGGTAGAGTATATTACAAAAAATAAAAAACGCAACATTTTTCTTGTACAGTCCTTATAAAATATCGTTTTTGCAACAAAAAAAAAAGACAATTTTATGTGTCGTTTAAAAATGTAGTTTGATCAAATCTTATTATATATCAACATTCCAGACAGGAACTCAATGTGTTTTTCTTCTCTTAAGCTTTGCTCATGATATATTTTCTTTTTTAGTTGCACAGTTGCATAACCTGCTGTGCGCTTTAAAGCAGAATATAAAATGTTCGAAACATTGCAATTTTTAATTTAAAAGCTAATTTTAAATGGTTCATAAGATTTGGACCAAAGTTTATTCACACCTGTAGCTTAAGACGAGAAGCGTCCCAACTGCATTGAAAACTGAAGATATATCGAAGCATTTACAACAGACTAAGTTTTCAATATTTATTCACTTCTGTAGTTGATGCAAAAAAATCGTTTTTTCATTTTTGGTCAGAGAGCAGATTTTGCATTTAGAATACTGATTTTAGGCTTCATTTTTAAGTACATGACCAAAACTCTTCTTTTAACCATTTTAACTCCCACCGATGGAAGCTGCCTCCAGATACGGCGGCAATCTTATCAAATCTTACTTCTTGACAAAAAATCAAACATTTCTCCTGATATATCCTTCGACTAATTTTAATACACGATAACTTTTCATTGATTAGGCTATTTAAGATTCAAGAGGATTGGGTATATTTTTTTGTCACCATTTAATTTTTGAAGGTTTTTATTTCAAATTAAAAAAGTACACTTACACATCCAGGTGTAATACAAATGTTTAACCAATCTTTGGAACTCTGGTGGTATTTCCAAGTTAAAGTCTTGATAAAAGCATGGCTTGACACAAAAGTTATCCGGAAGTGGTGGCCAATTGTTTAGCTGTGGAACATTTCCATGTAGCTGTTGTTCGCGTCTATCAAGTTCTGCGGCTTTACGGTCCAACTCCTCTTGTCGGCGCTATATAAAAATAAAATGTTTGTTATGTTCCGTTAATTAATTGTTTTGGAAATAAGAACTAATAAAATTAATGGTTGGTGCGATTGGTGGATAGTCAGTATGGCCGGAAAAATTAACTACTTATTACATAATTGAACATCAGTAATGACAATCGAAATTTAGTAGTTTTAAAAAAAATGAGACGATATAGTCTCATTCACTTGCATCAAATTGTTGCTGAGATATAAAAAATGTTCATTATATCACTTAGGGGGCGTAATTATTAAGTAACGCAATTTTTGAAGGTTTTTGAGCCTCCCTCTCTCCATGTTACGCGCCGCAACGTTTTTCCGCAACCCCCTCTTTAAAAGTTACGTAACAACCAAGTGACCATATTTACCTAAAAGTCACAATTATGTTGCACAAAGTACCGGAAAGTCGCTAAAATACCTTCGTTATTGTTTTAATCGTGTTTGCTGTAGTAATAAATAAAATAAGAGATTTCTACACTCGCTCGATGAGTACACCAAAGCCTCGATTTGCGTCGTTTATAAATTTTCGGATTTTTAGAGTTGCGTCATTAAAATTTAAATTTTTTTTGAATAATTTTAAAATATTTTTTTCAGTGTAATTATCAGGGCTTCAAATTCAAATTGCTTCAAATTCTAATTATTTAATAGGGAACCCAATTTTTATGAGTAAATCATAAGTTTTTCGATTGAAAATTAGTTTTAATAGATTTTTGATACAGAAACATCTTGAATTTATATTAAATTTAGTTTTAAAAAAATTATAATATCTTATCCGCAATGAATAATAAACGAAAACAAATAAGTTTGGAACTAAAACTAGAAATTTTAAAACGTTTTAAATCTGGTGAAAAGGCGATTGAGATTGCAAAAAAATTTGATTTGGCTCCTACAACAGTGAGAACAATTTGAACTTTTTAATTTAAACCATTTTTAATTTATATTATATGAATTTTATGTTTTTAATTAAAAATTAATACAATTTTTGTTTTAAAAATATTAACATAAGACTTAAAAAGGTGTTGTTATTAAAAAATAACCATTTTTTTTCATAAAACTTACAACCAGGAACCAGGAACCCATTAACAAAAAACTAGTACAAATACATGCAAAAATTATTTCGATTTGCGTCGTCTTTTTGCGGTCACAATTAACGACGCAAATCGAGGCTTTGGTGTGCTTTCCCGTCAGCTTTTATCATTTTAATAAAACTTTTTCGCTGTAGCTATTCAGTAAACATATTAAGAAAGCGTTTCATTATACACACCTAATTTCATATCGACCTCCGCTAAAGAAATTTCACTTCAATAACAATGTTACGTAACGCATTGTTTGACTCTCCCATCCGCCCCTGTAACGCATCGTAACGGTTTACAAGACCCACTGCCCCAAATCGCGTTACGTAATACTTGAACGCCCCCTTATTTAAGGCATGATCCCTCCCATATTTTTAATTGAAACTTGTTATTCTATTTATTAAATCTGATTCATCTGCGGTAAATAATTGAAGTGGGATGAATTTGAAATTTCTTTTATATGGTGAGCGTGGCATCGCTCATTTCTTTTCAAATCAAAACATGGTCAGAATCTTACACAAACTAAATTTTAGGATTCGAACGCTTTGTTTGCTTCCTCAAGAGTGTCAAGTATTTGGGCGTAGTTCTTAACAGAAAATTGTCTTCGAATCTAAACGTAGAAAGGCACCAAAAACATGGAGCATCTGTGGATGTATGTATAAAGCCATCATCATACCAATTTTGACCCAGGGAATTTTTGTATGGTGGAAACTTTTTTGGCAATCTTATCAAAAAGCAGAGCAGTAAATACTATTCCGTCGGCCGCTCTCGATACTTTGCATCATTTAGAAACTATTGACATTTCCAGCAAAGGGACTGCAACTAAAAGTGCTGTTCGGCTGAGATCTGGTTTTTGAAGATCGAAACCGTAAGGTAGTATCCTCGCTCAATCCAAAAAAGAACTGATCATATCACCACCACTATTCTGTTCTTAACTAACTTTCAAGTGAAAATACCTGATGGAAAGGATTTGACTTACATTTTAAATTCCAAAGAAATTCACACTGATGGTTCGAAAATAGAGTCTGAAATTTTATCCATTAACTTGAACATCATTGAATTCTTTGATTTACCCCGTTACTGTAGCGTATTTCAAGCGGAAATTTTAGTTGCCTGGAAGGCATGCCAAATTATAAAATCTAAAATTTTTGAACTTAGTGACAGATTTGTCAAATATGTTGCGAGCCAAGCCATTATGGCCCTTAGCTTAAATGTCGCTTGGTACTAGATTGCATGAAATTGCTATCCCAAAACAGGATGGAAATGCAGTCTAACCATTTGTTGGGTTCCTGGACATAGCGACTTCGTTTGAAATGAAACCGAGGATAAACTTGCTAGGAAAGGCTCTAAAATAACATAATTTCTGAACCTTACATTATGAAGCTACTGGCATTAATTAGGACCAAAATTGATACAATATATATAGAATAGGTTCGTATGAGATGGAGAAACATGACGAGTTGTACGTCGAGAGCAATCTGATGCAAATGGAATGCAAAAAGTGATCTCATTAGACAAGCAAACCCTGAGGATCTTAATTGATGATATTACAGGATACTATTTTAAAGCACTGTTGTCGACTGTATCATCTGTGGAGGGTTACATATCTATCTGGAGAGAGCTTAACCCCCCAAAAGCCGAAGGGAGCGGCTTCATATATACATATACCGTTAAGAATTTGCATTTCATGCTCAGGTGATTAGTTGTGAAACAAGATGCCAGTTGAAATTCTTGAAAAATAATGTAAACTAGTATCGCCAGTGGTAGAAACTCGATCGTACCCACTAAGCTTTAACTTTGGGAGAAATTGCCGAACTATGACTAACAAAACGTCTTTGTCCATGGACCATGATCTTATTTAGTTTCACTTTTCACCTCAGCTCACTTCACCTGTTTCAAAATGCTTTCATTTAATTGGATAAAGGCCTTTTGTATGGGGGAATCATGCGCGTATGTTCTCTTTATTTTACCTGCCTTAATGGCACATATTATACATTATTTAATTTTTGTGCACATCTCTGAAACAGCACCTCTCCAATGATATAAGTTTGATTTCCCTCTCTTTATAATAAATACTAAAAAAGTGTATCATAAGTTTCGATGTTCCAGTATTAATATATAGATTTGAATGTTGCCAGCTTCTCAGCATATAATAGTCTTTGTGAGAACAATATTGTACTAAAGATTTTCCGACTTTCAAGGGTTGTTGCCCTTTCATAACAATATTCTAAGTTTTTCTTAGTTGGAAAATTCCCTAAGTATAAAATGGTTCCAAATTTGTGAGACCAGTCAACCTTGATTTTTACCTATAAAAACGAGCATTATGAGTCATGGGGATGAACTAAATATATGGTCGTAAAGGTTTCAAAATTATGTGCCCGAGTGTTTCATTTCTATTCTTACAAGATAAAAGTACTTATAGCTCTTTGAAAAACATCTAGATATCTATTTACTTTAAATTTGGCGCTTGCATCACACATCTAAGTTTAAAAGATTCTGATAAAATTAAAGCTTTGACATTCGACACTATGTTGCGGTGAATAAAAAAAAGTAGGCTGGGTCCCAACAAAGTATGTAATATTACTATATTATATATATGTATTATATTGTTGGGAGTTTACTTAGAAAGCTCAAGATAATTTATATATATATATATATACCTGTAACTCTTCTGTTGTAATTTGGATGCTTGTGCTTGCGGCTGTTGTTGCAGAATTGTTGAGTGTCCGAATTTGAGGGGATGGAATGTTTTGCGATAAAGGTTGCACAATTGCAGCGTTATTGGTAGAGTTGATCTGAAGCTGTGGCTTCGATTGCTCCTGCTCAAACGGATTGTAGTCCTCAAGAGAATTTTGGACATTGGTCGTAGTTCTGGTGACCTGTTGTATGGCAGGATCCTAAAACAGTGTGTATGCTTTAAATCTCTTCAAAATTAATGAATTCAAGATTCGAGTTTTATCGCACACTTCCCGGAAAAAAGTACAACTCAAAATTTGACTTACAAAGATTAACCATTTTTAAATATAACCGATAATGCGTTAGAATACGAATTTCAGACTAAAGAATATCATATTCATATGTATACAAACCCTTAGTTAGACTTTGGCCAAAACTGTAGTCATTTCTTATTCTGAAATAAAATTTAGTATCGTAAAAAAATATTACGAACCATAATACTGTACACCTTTTATCTCAGTTAAATTTTTTGGCATAGATCTAGTTTAGGGCACTGTGAGATTTTGTTTAGTTAAAAAAAAAATAAAAAATTGGAATGGATTTTAAGTAAAAATTAATACAATATATGTACATTAGGGTGGGTCAAAAAAATCAAATGTTTTTTTTTTGAATCCGACACACGGAAACTAGTTCCTAGGTACCTCTAGCAAGTACTTACCAAATCTGAGCTTTTAATATTAACGGGAAGAATATGGTCATCATAGTTTTCCATTTTTAATTTTGTCTCATATAAAAATGGTCATATCTTATCACCAATATATTTTTAAACCAGTTGCATTGTCAATATTTATAGGAAATTAAACGCTCTACAAAAATGATCTCAAACACTTTTTTCATTAATCTTACCATAAGAATAGAAATAATTGAAGCTCATTTGACAATAATTATTTTTTAGTAAGTTACAAAATTCAAAACAAAAAAATAATTTTCCTTAAAATACTTCAATCTTTGACCTTGAATATTTTTCAAATGGTAAGATTAATGAAAAAAGTGTTTGAGATCATTTTTGTAGAGCGTTTAATTTCCTATAAATATTGACAATGCAACTGGTTTAAAAATATATTGGTGATAAGATATGACCATTTTTATATGAGACAAAATTAAAAATGGAAAACTATGATGACCATATTCTTCCCGTTAATATTAAAAGCTCAGATTTGGTAAGTACTCCCTAGAGGTACCTAGGAACTAGTTTCCGTGTGTTGGATTCAAAAAAAAAACATTTGATTTTTTTGACCCACCCTAATGTATGTACATATTTTCGAAAATTGTTGATGTTAATGTTGGTAATTATTTTGAGTTTTGTAAATTTTTTTAAATTTTTTTGCCAAAGTTTTAGTATTGTGCTTAAAAATTATTCTAACAAAATATCAATTTTTAAGCTCAAACAGAGTTTGAGCAGAGTTTGTGTCCGATTTCAACGAAATTTTACAAAGAAGCTGACTAACTAAAACGTAGAAAAATCTGCCTTAGGTGCCAAGATATAGCGTTATAGGTATTTTAGTTGTATGTGAGGTGTTGCACTCTATTGGCAGACCACGGCCACATGTTTCGCACATCTTTCTTGGCACTAAAGAGATGTTTTCTACATTTTAGTAAATCAGTTTTTTTTGTTCAATTTTAATCAAATCGGTTGCAAACTCTGCTCACACCGTTTACGGGTTTTATTAAGGAAGCCGTAATATTGTGAGAACTATTTTTAAACACAATGCTTAAACATAGGCAAATAAAAAATAAATGAAAATTTTCAAAAAACACACCCTAATTAGCCATCTTTACTGATATATGTATGTATCTATCCCAAAAACGCTATAAGTTGAGAGCTCCTGCATCGCTTTGGACATCCTTGATGTCATTTAAAAGGTAATTTAATAAGCTATAATATCGCCAGTTAAATTCGGTCCTGTAGTTTTCGAGTTATGGATAATTTTTTTAATTTAAAAAAAAATACCTGTATTTTTATTAACAAACCTAGAAAGACAATTTATTTCTTTAAAAAAGAAAGTCATATGTACGTTAGACCGCAGTAATTTTTTTATTTACGGTGTAAATACAATTTATTTTTGATTCCACGTTCAATTCTATGTAAAAAAAAGTCCAATACAGGTATACGATCAATTTCAAGACGTCCCATTTTTGATTTTAGATTGTATGTATCATTTTAAGACTTCCGATGCATATATGTATCGTATATATGTATATGACGCGGTTCACTGTAGACAAATGTTAATTTTTTTTCTCACGAAAAGTATACTCTAGTGGTTTTTGATACAATTTTTGATATTTAGTTTTACCATACAAACCCACAAATGGGCGTTACAGTGCGATTTTTGTCATCTTAGGACTATTTTGTGAGTAAGACAGTGTTATTATTCCTATTTTTTCTTTTATATTTATTTGAAAAACACTTGTTTTGTGATATAAAAAATATTTAATATAAATTATAAAATTTAAAAAAATTATTAATTTTCTTTATTTCATTAGTTAAAAAAATTAATAAAGTGTAAAAAAGTTTTTTAAGAACATACATATAAAGTTAAAAGAGTTCAATCAAATCAATTTAATAAAATTAAATCCTGTTAAAAACTTCCGTGAAATCTTTTTTGCTTTCTTTCTAGGAAGTACCTTTTTACTTTCAGTGGTAACGTTTATTATTTCTTCACGGGCATGTAAATATACATATATATATTTCATGCACTTTGGAAGAGATTTCTGGAGACTCTTATCTGCTTTAAAAGGACACAGATACGTTCTGATAATCTCAAATGATGTTTGGAAAAAGTACAACTCTCTAATCCATTGCAATGTATTAAGTGTCAAAAGCTTGGACATACAAACGAAAAAATAATTGCCGCAATGCAGAACTTTATAGAGAATGTGCTCATTCGCTACCTATTGAGACATGCCTAAGTATTGCACAAAAAAGATTTAATCAATGTTAAAAAATGATAGCCATAGAAGACAATAACAAAGCAACAAGTGGAATTAATTTTCTGCAATATAGAAAAAAAAGGGATGGAGCTAGCCTGGCGGTCCTCAAGCTCTTTTTTGAGAACGTACAACATGCAATTCAAAAGCTCAAATTACAATATTCACTCAGTTAAAATTCGTTAAGCCTTGTTTAACATTTTGAGATTTTTTAAACTGAACATTAAGCCATACATAATGCCCTTCAATTAGAATTATAAAAGAAAAAATCTAAAACTGTGATTTGTTCAGACAGCTCGAGTGTTTTTAATGATTTGGCCAGGAAGTACCTATGTAACTATGTAGTTACTAATTCTAAATTGACAAATTTGATCAAAATAATGTTGACTCTGCTGTTAAGCAATCCTTATCATTAACTTCAATTGTAGTTACCTCTTGTTTAGATTCAGCTATACTGAGTTCCTATCCTGCCGCACAAAAAAAAAATACAATCAAAAACTTAGAATTCTTCATACCCTGATGACGATGCTGATGAGAGCTGCGTCATCCTGCGTTGAGAATAAATCAACCTCTTGTGATGTATTTGTTTGCAACATAAAAGCAACGTTCACAATTTACTAAACACACATCATATTTATTTGTGTTTATGACACCTTTGCATTGCACGATTGTGTCAAGTTTAGTGATAACCTATTTTTTCTTCAAACCTACATTTTCTTATGTGGTTTCTGATTCGAAGAAAAACATTTATTCAAAACTGAAAATTAGACATTGTACTGATAAATTACCAATTTAAAAAAAAAGTATTTTCTCACAAAAATGTGTTATTACCCTGAAGAGTTATTAATACATATGTATCGACCTTAGGCCGCGGCACAGGGTTATAACCACAATTGGCAACAGCGGCTTTCGGCCACAGCTTAGCTTATAATATATTCAACACGGCCTTCGCTAGCCACAATTTTTTAACATAAAAGCTAAGGAAAGTGGGTGGTTCAAGAATTACATCCCCTGTATGTCTAACACCGGCTTAGCCGGATTCATTTGAGAAATACTATATCCGCAACTTCCGATGACTATATCTCCGAAACCAAATCCGAGCGACACATTTGATCACATGTTTATTTTAGCTTTTGATTGTAAGCTCAAGAAAATTTAATCCCATTAATCCCACAGCAAAAAAAAATGCGATTGTCGCTAAACTTGACTTGTGCATAACTTAGTTACTAAAGAAATTCAAAGAAATACCGCTTAAAAATTAAATTCCCAAACAGATTTCCATAACTCAAAAGTTACTTATATAGCATTAATATAGGTTATGAAATTACCTTTCAAATGACACCCATTTTGTCTTGATCGGCGTAGGGACTCCAAACTTATAGCGATTTTGGAAAAATATACATCCGAAATTCTCCGGATGGCTATCTCCAAAGCCAGATCCCACAATTCTTTGATTAGATTTTAATATTAACACCTCTACATATAGACGATATGTAAAAAAAAACTCACTGGGCTGTAAAATACATTTGTTTGAAATATTGACTGGTCATACGTAAGAAAAATTTGCAAGTTGTACTTTTTTTCGGGATCTGAACGCCTTTTCTGGTTCGATTTCAAATGGGATTGAGATAAGATATTTCGATTATAATTTCGCCCCATTTTTTATTCGTCTTTCAGCTACAATATTTTAGGTTTTTGAATTCTCAATCCCATCAGATTCGAATAGGCATTCGGAGTGTAATGAAATACATTTATCAACATACTCCAAAAGGATTATCACCCATTGGTTCATCGAATGGATTATCGTCGAAGCCGGACATTGGTTTTGAACAATTGTTTGCAAACTTTTACACTCTTTAACGTAGTTTTTTAATTTTTTTCAAGCAAATTTTTGCAATCAGAAAGCTGTGTCACCTTTTTGCGTAGATTTCGATTATATATTTGATACAGATCGAATTCGAAAAGTTGTTCGGAAAGTATTGTAATGCTCACGTTCAGAAAAAACATTCTATCTGAGCAATAAGCACGTTCACAGATGTAAGCTCGCTGTACGAACCATATTCACCATACATAGGTCGAGATGCGGATGTAGAAAAGTAGTAGCTTTGAAATTAATAGCGGAGGGCCAATGTACGCGATTGAGTCGACGTACGGGTTACTTTCCTCTATGTGAACACTTGAGTCTTACTTCGATGAACTGTCATATGCTGTCAATCGCAGTTGGATTTATCTTGTCAAACTTTCCATTGATGTCAAGAATAAACAGAACAAATGAAGACAGAAACTCTGACAAAGCGCGCATTTGTGTATGAGTATACAATTTGGAAACAATACACAGAGCTTTTTGTCGCTGCCTTATCTGAGCTTATTTTGACAAATAAGAGAAATAACTTATAATGAAAAGAGCTCTCTCTTAGATTTTCTACTCTCATTATAGTTGTACCATGCATATGAATAAATAGTTAAGTGATTGGATGCCATTTAGTAAATGGGTGCGCCCCATTTGAAAGCTTGGACTTTTCAGGTCCGCATGCAATAGAATAAGATTTTTCAGTAAAACACTAATTTTGAAGCATGCATGTGTTATTTAAACTGCACAATTATTAATTATATCGTAATACACAAATTTAATTTATGCATTTTGAAGATGAAATAATGAAATCATCAAAAATTCATCAACTGTGGCATCCAAATCAAGAATTTTCGTCAATAGAATAAAAATTTATTTGTCATCTAATCGATATTTTTCTGTTCAATTTGCCTAAGTTAATAGATATCAATTTTGATAGACCCAAACCATTTAAAATATTTATACGCGTTCTATGAGCACAGTCACCTACCTATTTAACGATAGCAACCACTTTTCAAGCCATGTTAGTTTCCATATATTTTGCAGCCGAACACTTTTCTTTTTCAACTAAATAATCACTTGCACTACTCACTGCCGCCATTAACTAGGTGTTTAATCCTGAAATTTATTTCATCGCTCGTTCTGCTGTCCTGCAAATTTTGAAAATTTTTATTGTTTTTCATTTGATCCACTACGAATTCATCGTTTGCAATTTCTGAAGAAAATCTTTAAACGATTCATTTGGCTTTATTTGTATTCAAATCTTTTTCTGAGCGTCCGTTAATCCCATGTCGTTGACAACTTTTAACGCCTCACAAAAGATCACAGATTTGAAATTTGGCAACACTTTTATAGCTTTTTCGTGGCAATAAATAGATGTGTGCAATGGTTCAGCCACTCGTTCCATTCTTGATCCTTGTCATTATTATTGTTGATCAGAAAATTTCTTCGTGGCTTAATCGATATTTTGATGTTTGAAGTTTCTATTGTTCGAAATAAATTTCCCTTGAACAGGAGCAAGTCCGCAAAACAGCAGTTCTGCGTTTACGTTGTTTTTTCGGAAACATATATGAATCGCTTTGATGAGTGGCTACACATTGATACCTTTTCCCGAATAAACTATCGCTTGGTATCACAATATGAGTTCGCGAGCCATCGAAATCATCGTTTACTGGTAGAGATCATATTAGGAATGTTGAAAACATATTTGTGCACTAATATAACTTCATATCCAGCATCAATATTGTTTCAAATAGTATTTAAAATGATATTAAGTTCGCTCAGGAACTGATGATTAAAACCGTAATAAAAAATAATTTATTTAGTTGCGCTGTAGATATGTTGTTCTGCCTTTTCTGTTCATGTCCCTTTTTCCAGCCTCATACGCACCCCTATCCCCATCCATATCTCCACCCTTTTCCCGAACGTTACCTCAACCCTAACCAAATCCCCATCACTATCTCTAGCCATTCTCGAGCCTTTGCGAGACTAACGCATTAAAATGCATTTTTATATATATAGTAGATTTTATCACTCTTTTATTTAGAGTTTAAATTAACTTTTGTCGCGATTTCAAGATCAAGGTTCAGAAGGCTGATGAGTGAGCTTTCTATTCTAAATTTGGAGCGGAAAGCTCACTCCATGTGTCTAGAGCATGCGGTCAGTAAGCTTGCCGTTGAGCTGAATGAAGCTTTGCCTCTTAAGCCATTATAGGAAGAGAAATCACACAGCATGGAAAACTTCAAACCGGCGGTTAGCAGTTGAAAATCGAAGGTTGTTTAATAGCGTGAAAATGGCTAGGGAACGTACAAACTGGGACAAATATTGCCAAAGTTTGAACACTTTCAAAAGTGATATCATGAAGGCTAAGAGGATTTCTTAAGCTGAATAGTTTGAGGGCATGGAGGATACCAAGAATACAAGGACCGCCTATAATCTTGTAAAACCGGACGGTGTACACGGAGAGCAGTGGTGGATCTCTTGAGCTTATGAAAACTCAATTTCCTGAATGTATAGATGAGAAGACAAGGGATTTAGAGATCAACCCAAAGATGGCCAACAATCACATAACTGGGATTATTCGAGAACTAACAAGTGAGTCAAAAATTGTCTGGGCAATACCATCACTCAAACCAGTAAAATTTGCGAGATCGGATGATATTCCATCAGCAGTGAGGCAAAATCCTCGTCTACCATCATACTTTGGTTAATGTATAACTATAGGATATATTCCTAAAGAATAGAGGGAGATGAGAGTAGTCTTTATACCGAAAGCGGAAAAGGCGAATCATAATTAATAAAAACTCTGGTGAGATTGGTGGGTCTGCACGAGGAGAGCACTCTAAATGAGCACAATTTCAGTAAAGCTACTTATTTCAAGAAGCCTATTAAATATATCTGTTGTTGATTGTTTCCTATTGAATCGTTCTCTATAAATTTTAAAGACGTTGATTTTTGTTTCTTCGCTGAAACGTGCCATTGCAATGATTTATTTTTTTCACGTTGGAGGAGGTGGGAAAATGCTTAATGCATTGTTGCATAGCTATCGTCATATTGCCTTAGGGTCTTGGGGTAGGGTCCGTTATGTTTCCGCAAATCAATGTGTCAGTGTTTCCGCTTCTTTATTCTGAAAACGTTTTCAGTAAATTCTGCAACTGCGTTTCAGTTACCTTCGCTCTGTAGCATCCTATTTATCACATTGTCAGTGTAGCATCGGCTGACTTATACCTGTAGGGATGTACGTTAATTTCCCCAACGATTGCAGTTGAGAGTGTGCTCCGCGCTATCTTCACCAGCGTCTCCATATATATAGAAAGTGTGCACTAATTTGCCCATACGACGTCCATATTTCTGGAAATATCCATGGCCCGATAAAAACTGAGTGATTCCCAGACCATTTTACACCCTCTAGCTACCAGATCAATGAGGATAATCCTACTAATTACAAGCACAGCCACTACGGAGACTGTGCGATACGTTGCACTGACTATTGCCGGCATTCGGCTCCAGCGTGCCTGTCCGTATCTCGCTGCCGTAGAACATTTTTGAGTTTGTTGTCGCCATTATGAATTTGCCTTGGTCTACCGATATTCACCTTTATCTTACAAGCATGTCATTTGTCTTCGCTGCATTTGTTACTGGGATCTGAAATTGAAGCCAAAAATTCAACTTTGGGCCAACTCCTACTCCAACGTACTTGACTTCCTTCTTTGTTTTAAGTATCATGTCTCAAACCTGCAGCTCTAACTGGATGTGCCGCTTTGTTTGAAGCATTACCTCCGTCTTTTCGAAGGAAAGTTGGAGTCCGTGAGTCTGCAGTCATTCCCTTACCTTTATCAAAACTTGGTTTAGTATTCTCCTGGCCTCATCGATATTGCGAGTCATTATTACAGTTGCAATTTTGTCTGCGTACCTCATCAGATGTGTATCAACCGGCATTGTGATTCGGAGGATTTCATCGTAGCTCAAGAGCTAAATGTCGGGGCATTGGATAGACCCTTCCGCTTCTCCTGAAGCTATCCTTTTTACCCTTCTACCTTCAAAGGTGTCATAAATACGCTCACGATCCCTTAGATAGCTCTGTAGAGTCCTCAGCGGCTATTGTATGGCAGCAAACCTTGACTTTAGAGCTTCAACGATGTATACAAACCTAAGGTAGTTAAAAGCATGTCTAGTGTTGCCAGGAATTCAGTACTCTTGGAGTAATGGTTTCCTGTGCGCTGGACACTTCACCTGAATCCGTGATTTTGGTTTTACAATTCGCCAGTGTACTCACATAAACAAGTTTAATCATCTACATCTTAGACAATTTACTGCTACTGTTCTT
This sequence comes from Meiosimyza decipiens, assembly GCA_963680825.1. Lineage (NCBI taxonomy): Eukaryota > Metazoa > Arthropoda > Insecta > Diptera > Lauxaniidae > Meiosimyza > Meiosimyza decipiens. The sequence goes on along the minus strand of OY804258.1, from coordinate 93,800,767 downwards.
AGTATGTCTTGAGGAATTTCATCATGTCCTGGAGCCTTGCTGCATTGAGAGTTTTTTTGAGATCTTTAAGTTTCTTTTTCGGTATGGGCACATCGTAGGGCATCGACTGTTCATGGTTTCTCCGTCCATTTATGGGACAGGGATTTTCCGAGACCCCAGGAGTTGTTATTTGGATCGTTCCTTTAATTTTTCTTATGCTCTGTGACAAGTTTCAAGGTTTTTTTGGCTCGACTGTAGTTTTCGGTTTTATTTGTAGCAGCACCTATCCATCTAGCTCCGGTGAGTTTTCATTTCATCCGTAAGAAGTTTCGTCTGAGTTCCTCGATTTCTTCCGTTCACCAATATACGGCATCTTGTGTCGCCGATTTGTGTCAATTTTGGGCATCGATGCTTTGTTGTGTTGGGCTATTCGCTGCAAAAACGCTCTGGCGAGGGTTCTGGCGTCACTAGTTCTGTTAGTTGGTCATACGTTTTCGTCGATATATGCCGGTAGATCTTGAACTTTGGTAGTCCTTTTTTTATAGTGCTTGGATTCGGCGAGTCCCTGTATGTTATCTAAATGATAAGCGATATTACTGGTGATCACTACCAGTAAAATGTTCTAGGACTCGCCAGTCTATAAGTATTTCAGCTATGCTCTCTAACACTTGAATAATATCCGGTATGATGGCTTCGCATGCTAGTCTTCTGAAGGTGGTAGCTGCGCCAATTCTTGCGGCAGTCAGGCCTAGCCTAGCGGCAATGTTTAGCAAGCGTCTTCGTCTCAAATTTCTGCTGCAAGTCTTTATTGGACAGCTTTGGAGTTTAAATCCCCTACGATGATGAAGTTACTTCCAATTTCAAGCACTCTGTTTTCTATGCTTACTAGTCTCTTCTGGAATTCATCAATGCTATCACTTGGGTTAGGTAACAGCTGAGCAGTATGAAGCTTATGGTTCGCATATGTACGAAATAGTTCCCTGCCTTGTTGTGTGTCAACTCGAACCTGTGATAGTCCGTAACATTTTTATAAGTGCTATATATAAAGTGTTCATTAGTGTTTTACGGCATAAAATGACTTCAAAAAAGAGAACCAGGATAAGCACGTTCACGCATACGAGCAACTTATTGGGAATTGGCAGCGAGTTTTTGCCCTCTGAGCTCCCAACTGTGAGAGATATTATACGGTGTGTACCCAGCCTAAGGGAACAAAGTGAGGACAATAGAAATTACCCAGCATCAAGTCTTGCAAATCACATTTCTTTTAAATGAAAAAATCCGCATCACAATCGTAAGAAAAATCTAACTTGACTGGGAGCAAGCCAAAAATATATCTCTAGGTGAAGGCAAAGCAGATGTTAAAGACGCTTTATTTCTACACTTGGTAAGCTTTCTGACATCCTTCATTGCAATGTAAAATTATTCTTTGCTCTGAATTCGGCCACACTATAGTAGATAGGGTTTGTGCCCTAAAAATATGAAAATTTCCGTGAGCGAACTTGGTTTCATTAAAAACTAGAGAGACAAGATTGGTTCTATTGGGTCACATCAGATTGGCTTGCCTGATGTTGCTGAACATGCAAGACAACTAAAAAAATAGAAACTACGAGAAGATGAAGAAAAAGGCTCGCTGAATATAAACAGAGAGCTAATACAGATGTTTCTATACCATCAAATGAATTATGTTTCTCTGATGATGATTTTCAAGAAAATAAATAGACTTCGGAAATGAAAATGTTGATAGTCCATCCACTTCTAAAAACAATATAAAATACAATACATTGAAAAACATAATGTAACTAAGCAAAGAATTAGATATGGTGTTAATCTACGTGCTAATGCTTATGACGGTTTAATCACTAAAAATGACAAGGCACTTGTGGTTGATATAAAGTTAAAAGATTACAAGAACAACTCATGAAATCCTTAGACCAAGAGTTCGATGTTTTATGCGAAAAGGGCATACAGTAAATCTTCTTTGACGGTCACTAATATATAATTTAAGTTATGCTGCATGCAGTGAGCCAGATGTAAGATATTTTTATCATCACAAACTCAAAAATCATTTGAAATTTTTGCTGAGAATCTAGTGGAATTTAAGAAATGAAAGGGTATTGATCAAAGTCTGCAAGCTAATGGAGGAGACTCAACCAATATTAACAATGATTAGGTGGGTGGTGCCATGCATTAGGTAAAAGTCTGGCTGGCTTTAAAATGGCTGAAGTGTATGCTTTACATGAACGAATTACCTATACGTAATTTGATTTTATAACTAGACGGACAAACTTTGTCTAACATTAAGTAGGTCGGAAATATCAGCATGATGCCTGATACAGCCGCAGATCTTGTAGTTGATCCATCATCCGTCAGAGCTTCCGCATCTTATTTTACTTAATGATGCTTGACTTTTTGGGCGGGTCGATGAGTGTTTTCAAATACAGTTGCATTCGACTTAGTCTTCTTTATCCTTCCTCCAATCTTCGCCCTAACCTGCGGCTGTACGTTATGATCAGGACTCAGAAATTTAAGCTCGAAAAACTGATTCTATGCGCTTGGATATTCTCCAAGAATGCAAAATATAGCTCAAAAAAACATTGAATTTGTATAGTTATTCAAAATTTATACCGTAGCAATGAACAACGACATATACATTTCAAGATTTTAAAGAAGAAACGAGCTCAAAAAAATGTGTGTGCTATAAAATTTTTATAAGAAGTTCTAATTTTGGAAGTGTTCAGGGTTACCAAGTGACCAGGATTGACCAGGCCTTGCCGGGAATGTCATGTCAAGGCCGGGAGCCTGTTTCGAATTTAAAATTTCGGAAATGCCGGGAATTCGACGATTTTTTTGAAATGAACTATGTGCCACACAAATTTGGTTTCTTACCTTTTAGGATTTTTTAATATTGCAAACCAAAAAAAAAACTTAAATTTTAAGCATAAGTAATTATATTTTGAGAAGGCCGAGAATTACTTCTGTACGACTTGAGAACCCTGACGTCAGTGTCTAAATATTTTTAAATAATGTACCTTGGTACTCGGTTTTCAAAACCGAAATTTCACTAGTGGCTGTTTCCGGAACTAACGTATGACAGATACAGCCATGATATACATCGAAGAAGGGTTGCCAAACGCTAAAAAAGAGCAAATAAGTTGATTTTATGCATTATTGCGGTGAAATGCAATATAATAAGAAATATGCAAAATAAGCAAATGCTTTACATTCTGAGCCCTGGCTATGATGTTAAAAAGTTGCTCCAGTTCTGTGACACCTTCGATGCTTATGTTTTATTTTGTTTTTACATAGTCTGTTTCATATTTTTAATGCTCATTCAGTATTTAGCCAGTACCTTCTCTTAGCACGTTGTTTGACTTATATTTTTTTTTTATTTATTCAATCAAAAGTAACTCATGTACCACATTTTACTGCTTTACGTTGACTATTTCAGTTTTTTACATCTTTTGTATGGATGTAAGCCACTGCACTGCAATACTCAAATACTTTTTGTTTAGGAATATCTTGTACCGGGTGGATGTTCTTTATTAAATTTCATGACAATTGAACTGGAGCCACCTCTACTTCACACCAAATTTTATTAAATTTACTTTCATAGTACACAAAATATCATATTGAACGTTGTCTGCTTGAATGGGAAGTTTAAGTCTGTTGGCTCGGTTTTACACACTTTTGGTTTATAAATACCTTATAGCGCGTAGATTTGCCATATTTAATGACGATTACATGATTAGTTCTCGTATTATAATGAATGGAAACGTTATTAAACGAGCTATACAGTAAGGAAGTTAAAATTATCAAAATATCTTCTTCAAAATTATTATTAAAATCGTTTTCATCGTCATTTCCAGATCCGCCCATTTTTTGTCCAGTAAATGATATACATGTGTGATTGTCAGTGATATGAGTGTTAACAAACTTAAATTCCCACTCAGTAGGCAAGGGCAGGAGCTAGCAGGCCTTCTAGCAAGCCTTTCTTGGTAAGATTAAGGCTTTGCCACCTCCTTTCAAACTTACTTTCTTTTTTATATGAAACGTCCCGATAAAACAAGCCTTCTTTAGCAGGTCTGCTAGAAATACCCTTCAAGACGTTTAATATGATGTATACCACTTGAAGATAGCACTTTTGACGACAAAGATGTCTAGCAATCAACAAAAAGTCCGCAAACTTATTTTGTCCACATACTTGCAAAATCCAAAATTAAAATATTCAGCTATAGTAAAAGAAAAATCTGTATTTGCGGTTATTTTTAATTATAAGAAGGGTCTACCTGTTTCACGAAAAAGGTTCAGGCAGAAAACCAGAATTTTTTAACCTAAAGGTAGCCACGAAGGTGAAGCGCGAGATATGGCGGCTAGAGCAGGTACATCAAAATCTACTGTACAAAAGATCAAGAAGAAAAGTAAGCTAAAGACATAAAGAGTTCAAAAAGTTCCAGACCGTTCTGATGAAAAACAGTTGATGGCTCAGATGCGAGACCAAAATTGTATGAAAGGTACCTGACTAAATTTGATTGCTGTGTTATGGACGACGAAACTTACGTCAAAACAGATTTTAAGCAGCTACCTGTGCACATATATTATACATCACAGATAAAAGGGCATGTGTCTAGTAAATTCAAAGAAAAAAAATTTCGTAATTGCCGAAGCAATGTATGGTTTGGCAGGCCATATGCACTTGTGGTCTCAGAAGCAGATTTTTTGTTACGCAAGGCACAATCAATTCCAAAGTTTATATAGACGAGTGCCTCGAAAAACGTTTTCTACCATTTATTTGTGCACATGAGGGTACTATGATGTTCTGGCCAGATTTAGCAACCTATCATTACTCTAAAGCTATGATGGAATGGTATGCAAGTAAAAATATCAATTTCGTACCAAAAATTGCTAATCCGCCCAACTGCCCAGAGCTTCACCCAATTGAAAGATATCAGGCTCTAATGAAAATAAATTTTCGAAGGAGTGGTAAGAATGCAACAAATTCACAAGACATCAGACTTAAGTGGAAAAAAATCGTACCATACTGTCGATGAAACGACTGGACAAAATTTAATGAAGGGCCTTACGAAAAAAGTAAGAAATTTTTATAAAAAAAAATTGTTACTTAGTTTTTAGTTACTTATATTTGGACACTAGCCATTATTAATAAAAAACGAAAAAAGACCAAAAAATTTACTGGGTATTTTTTTATAACTAAAAGGCAAAACGTAAGTTTTTTCTGGAACAGTCCTTACTTTGAAAAAATTAAATCTTAATACGTCGTAGGGCTCTTAGTTAAATGTTTTTTTTTATCTGCGTCAACCTCCCTTGCGTTGATATTTTTAATGTATATTTTTTGTGACGTTTTCTTAATTTATAATTTGACATTGAATACACAACACTCTACCACTTTAACATATCTTGAAACAGAAGACCAGCCTAACAACATGCACACCATTCCTTACTTCTAACCATGTACATATCAACTTTTGATGTCGTATAAGTACAATGCAATGACAAAAAAATAATGTCGAATCATAAAACATTGAAATAAAAATATACATGAGGTCCTTCTTCTATACCTTCTAATATCAGGCCTTATAGCACTGCTGCTGTCGGAAGGCCTTATAGCACTGCTGCTGTGGAAAGGCCTTATAGCACTGCTGCAGTGGGAAGGCATAATAGCATTTCATGAGTATACACTCAATGGAGTGTAACTATTCTGCTAATTAAAATTTCACTACCTATAAAATTTACTTATTGTTAATATTGACAAATTTTATTGTAAATAAAAACAAAAATCATAAAAAAAAAAAATTTCTCATGCATATTTTTATATGCAAGAAAATTTAGTTTTGAGAAGGCCTCTTACCATCGCAGTAGTGTTAGCAGGCCTTCTCCGGGGAAGGCCTTGTTCAATTGCCTGCTGGCTTCTAGCCAAATTTTAAAACATTAGGAGCGTTGCGCCTGAACAAAGTTTCATCAAAATCACTAAAGCCGTTTTCGAAATAAATTTCAGCTACATATTTATGTTTTATATCCAAATATTCAAATACAATTTTGGCCCGTATAAGAAGGCAAGATATGAAATATATGTATGAAGATTTAAACACTTTGATTAATTATCTAACAAGTGAAATTTTTGTCTCTGCCATTATTTTGTCGAGGAAAATACAATTTAATTGAATATTTTATTCAAGTGCCATAATTGTATAGCTTAGTTTGATACCCAACACATAATTCCATTCTCATCATAAGGACCCTTTCCTTTGACCTATCTACAAGTGTATTCTAAGAAATCCTTATTGAGTTTGCATTAAAAATTTAATTTATTAGAAATGAAGAACTGAACTTAGCCGATTTTGTTTTCTAAGTGAATTTCGAGCATTAAATAATATTTGTATAACAGTGTTTGACAGGATACAAACCTGCGCATTAATACACTCTGCTCTCTTCAGTTCATCTTTAATGAAAAGGTCTTTGGTGTTATTCCATCCTCTTCACCAAAGAGCATTTTCCAAGCAAATTTGTGGAATGCTCCTTAAAATTATATAGAGCAAATTGTTATCTTATTTCCTTTAACTCTGTAATAGAAAGTATGTTCAAGACTTAACACCCTTAAAATTTAGTGCAGTGTACTTCAATGTACTGATAAGCTTAGTGCCAAATTAAGTTCTGTTTTATTCGATATTATTGCCAATTTATTGAAAGGAAATTGGAAATTAAATTTTTTTGAAATGTGCTAAAATAATACAAGGAAAATAAGTAATCAGTGTGAGTCACTGTTTTAATATTTGAGGTGGACAGTTTTTGTGCAAAAGTGAAAACTTCACCCAAGCAATAATTGAATGTGTGAAAATGTTGCAACAACATTATTGTGGCATGTGTTTGAGCAAAATTTAATGGAAATAGAATGTTATATAACCAAGTCCAAGAATGTTAAAAAGTGTTTGAATATGTTTAGTATTTTAATTAAACGTATTGTGTATGTACAAATTTATAACTACACAGGACGTTGTTCTCTTTTAAGTTTGTTATGTAACTTTTGTACGCTGTGATTGTGTTTACATTGTACTTGTAATGTTTTCGACCAAATTCACAAAAAAATATGTGACCTTCTTCAATTCATGCTAAGGAAGGATTACGGAAAAGTCTTCACTTTTTTTTGTTGCAAAAATTAGTTTTCGTTTGAAAAAAAAAACAAACTTTGTGCATTGATTTTCTTCCCTTCTGCTATGTACAAAAGGAAACTGCATTGATTTAATTAACTTATGGTAAGTTTTTAATGCTGATATGTAGAAAATATGCATGTATGTGTGTGTAAAATAACAGTAAACATTTTATAAAAAGTTTTAGCGCTATCACTGAGTTATTATAAATCGAATTATCGTTGTTGTTCACATGTTTTTCCCCACATTAAATATAGAACATTTTAAGTCTAATCATTGTATATTCAATTGGGATGAGATCATGGTGTAAAATCTAAAGTTTAAAAAATATAAATGACACAGAACAACAAAGACTTATTAGTGTTTTTAGCATCCTGATGGACCTTTTACTTAAACACTCATACATACACGAATTTATACAATACATTTGGGCTTAAAGAAGGGTGCACCCAACTCACATAACCACAAAAATGAACATATGATAGTGCTTATGCACTGAAAATAAGGACTATAGCTTGTTATAAGAACTGGAATCAAAATTGTGTTGATTTTTAGCAGGTGGACGTAGTGAGTATGTGTTAGTGCTTATGCGCTGAACTATACCCTGCAGAGACTGCGACCAGTCCAATAGTTTATTTGTTGTAGACTGACGAAATTAACATGGGCTTGTCTTCGAAAGGGGTAAATTGCACCACGCGATACACCTCGGAGACGGTTGTTTCAACAGAAACAACCGTCCATGATCAAAACATTAGTTAACGATTTTTCGAACTTTTTAAAAATCGATCTGATGAGAATTAAAACTAAAAACGCTTTCTGACTATATTTGCTTGGTAGAAAAAGACTGCATACTCTATGCACAGGGGTACAAAATCAATCCACCTACGAAGTCGAGAGCAATATTTTGTGTATAATCAAATTTTTTCAATTTCAAAACTCAAAGCAAATTAATTGTTGACAAATCACTTCTTACTTTGGGGTGCCAAAGTATCGCCACAAATTGTTTAATTTTCTGTCTCGTTTTGAGTTCCTTCAAAGTTTAGGCTAGGCCTTGACTAGACTTGACGGAGTGGTATGGTCAAAGTATACTATCTACTGTCTTTAGAATACGGATTATGATCAGTTCTTGATGATTCATAGCATTGTGAATGAATTGTGTGCGTACCAGAATCTTATCGCACTCCGTTCTGTTAACATCCCAACCATTCCACTACGTCATGGAGCGGTACGCCGTTCCGTTTACTATAAATTATGAACAAAAAAACAAAAGTTTTATTTATGTTTAATCCACCCTTAAACTTAGGTTCTTGTCTGCTTACATTATGGAGTACCCGTAATTGTGTCAGCAAGTGCTTTTCAAATTTGACATGAACAAATTGTTATGATAAGGCAAAGACACCAAATGCCTAGATAAGAATTGAAAAATCTTTTTGCAACTTCAAATAATGCGGATTTTGTTTTTGATATATCTATGTGATAACAAATGTATCACAAATAAAACACTCTATTTGACGCAATCATGAGCGTACTACGCTTTCAATAAAAAGGGTAAAAAAATGATTGTTTTATTAATTTGTAAAACATAGAAATAGGCATCTAAAATTTTAGGTGGCTTTATTTATTCTGATTTAATATGACTTCGCTTACAAAATAAATTGACCTTTAAAACTCATTCTAAAGGAAACTATTTAGTGGTAAGAGAAACCTAATGGCCTCCATTGTATTTATTATTTTTGGAATTACTGCAATTATCTGTCGCCTCGTCAATTTGTAATGAAAGTTGTGAAATTCGTCATCTGCTACATAAATTATGAAATTTAAATCACGGATCTAAGACTTTGAAGTACACGATAGTTATAAATAAACTTATTTAACTGAATTGCTTCTCCGAAAATCATTGTGAAACGCTTGACATATGCATTAAATGTTTAGAGAAAAATGTTCAAGTAGTTGTCACAAAGAAAAAACCAATTTGTATGCGTACATATACTAGACATGTTCAAAATAACTTCATATTCAAGACTTGGTGAACGCTTAGAATCCCATAATTATATCCTCAAAAAAAAAAAAATTAAAATTTGAGGATAAAAATTAAGAATATTATTGCACTTTTTTCTTATTTAAAATTTTTTTCCATTTTCTTATTGTACACATGAGTGAGTACCGAAAAAATTGTTTGTATTTTAAACCCATATACAAGGAAAAAGTATATGATCCCGGCGCACCTAGACTTTTGTAATTCTTGTTCTACAGTTCAAATCCTCTGCTATTTTCACAATATTGAAATTATCAATGTCACTGCATGAATATCGTTTAAAAAAATTAGAAATTTAATATTTGGTCCAAAAAACATGCAGCGGTAAAATTGTTTTCGATACTCCCTTATGTGTACAAAAGGAAAATGAAAAAAAAAAAAAATAAAAAATATAATATTAGAGTAGAAAAAAATTAAAATTTTTAGTAGAAAAAAATTTTTAATTTTTAGTAGAAAAAAATTTTTAATTTTTAGTAGAAAAAAATTTAATTTTTTTTATTTAAATTTCAAAACTTCAAAAGTTTACAGCTCTGGTAGCAGCCCAAAAAGTATTTTTTTTTTGTTTTTGATTGCAGATATACTCGAAAAGGAGTAAATTTTCGAATCTTAAGCGTCCCGAAGAATTCTAGAACGTCTGAGGTTATTTTGAACATGTCTAATGTACACATACCCTTTTCAAAAAAAATTGTGAACACAAAACTTACTCTTATGCCTGGTTACTCAAGACGCACATAGTTTTATTGCACTCTGGTCAAAAATAAAGATAGATCGAAGTTTTGTGGATAGAACCTCAATATTCATAAAATGCGATTGGGCAGCTGATGAATGAAATATCGTAAACTAAAACTGATTAATGTCCAAAAGTAATTGTTGTTTGATTCGTTATCAGCGGTGATATAAAATATAAATTAATATAAATTTTTATAAGCGATCATAAAAGGAGCGCGAGTGCCCCAAAATTGCACTATATTCATAGAAATCAGAACAATATACAATTTAAAATTAATTTTGCCACTCAGATAAGGAGCGCAAAGTTGAGCTCCGTTTGGTCTATCGAAAGGATGTATTTGTAGGCATCCAAAATAAAAATATGAGGCAGATCTATCCATAGACATGTTTGTCAGCATCGATTATATGATAAAAGATACAGAAAAATAGCAGTTTTGGGGCACTCGCGCTCCCTCTATGATAGCTCAAAAAAAAAATTTTAATTTCACAATGATGATCAGAATGATGATATCTACGATTTTAAGACTCAGCCGATTGCAACCCACCTACTAGACATTAGTACAAGTACATGAAGAGGTGTGCACGAAAAAGTCAAAATAAAATGCCCTTCAATGACAAGACTCTCAATGAAATAATGGCCAACAAATATGAAATCAAACCTAAGGTGAAGCAATGAAATAATTCCTTAACAATATGAACAAATCCCCAAACAAATAAAGGAAGCAACAGCCCCCAACAATAAGGAAAATAACAATGTAAAACTCTGAGCCGCACCCTAATTTCCAATGAAATTAGAAAACAAGGGTAGAGATAACTCAGTTAGACGCTTCTACCAGGGCTTAGAAACAATTTATGCATAAGGGTTAACTCTACCCGTGTAGAATATAACTAAGTAGGTAGAAGCGTAGCACTAACAGAGTAATTGATTACTCTTTTCCCTTCATAGGCGCTACAAAATAGCCCTCAACAAAATAAATCCCAAAAAAATTGATGAGAAGCACAGACAAATAACACACAAAAAAGACTCTTATCCATACTAGTGCTTCACCGAGGCTGCGAGGCAACCTCGTTCAACCGAGGCGACGCGAGACCGAGGCGAGGTGGAAAAATAAATTTGCCTCGCTCGACCGAGGCGAGATCACACCGGCACCTCGCCTCGCCTCGTTCTCGCCTCGCCTCGTTCTCGCCTCGTTCTCGCCTCGTTCTCGGTTCTGAGAACGAGGTGCCTCGCTTTAACATCGATACTTCGTATCGGAAGTGAGTGCAGCATTTTTTTTTTTATACTATTTTTTGAAATTTGACTCGATATTTATTTATTGGAAAGCATAGATAAGACTATAAAACTTTTATTTTGAGTGCATCATACAAAAATATTTTTTAAATATCATTTTCTCGAAGACCGATTAACCGATTCACACCTTAGCTTAGGCTACTTTTATTGAGAGTCCATATATTTCGTCATATCTTCGGTCTTTAGAGTCAGCCGTACTAAAATGATCTCTAATCGAATGAGAGTTACAATAATACAGCTACTACTCTCTTTTGTTATTATTATATGACGAAAGATTTAATAAGGGGACCTCTACGTTCGGTAAAAAACTTTGTTGTTAATGTCCAAAATTGTTCAACCGATCGCCTGAAGATTTGGCATGTGTTTATGTTTCTTATGATTTGGGGAAGGTTCGTAGCATACTTTGGTAATATCAACTACTTGACGCAGATGAATAAACTTTTTTTTTATATCTCAGTAACTATATGACGTAAATGGATAAGATTTGGTACATATAATTCTTATAGTTTGTAAAAGGTTCGTAGCTTAGCTTGATTTGAATAAAAATGGACAATGCCACGCCGTCCCATATAAGAAAAAAATTAAATTTATCATAGCTCATCAATCATCATATATGATTCAATCCACCAAAAATAAAAACATATATTTTATTTTACTTCTTGAGGCGAAGCAACGCTTCGCACTTATTATTTGTTTGCAGATAGTCAATTTTGCTGGAATGCCGATAATATACAGGCCTGATAATTTTTTTTCAGTTTAATAAAATCCTCGGTTCTTACCGAGGCGAGGCGAGGTTTTGGCGAGGCGAGGTATGTGATTTCAAGGCCTCGTCCGAGAACGAGGCGAGGCGAGACTCATATTTATAAAACGAGACGAGACCGAGAACAACTAGAACCTCGACTCGCCCCGCCTCGCCTCGGGTGAAGCACTAGTCCATACATTCTTAAGAGCTATTTCACAATGAAATAAAAGCCAACGTTTACGGACCATTTCATTTCAATTGGTATTTTTTGCATTCGTTATCATTGGGAGTTATTTCATAATTATGGTAAACTTTCTAACTACAGTTATCACAATGGATCACATTTGGTCTAAGTGAAACGGTTCGTAACTCCTTGCTCAAGATCGGAAAAACCTCTAGAAAATTAAGAGGAAAAGAAGTAAAAAATTAGGAAGAAGTGAATATTAGGAAATATGGAAAGTGTATGAACCGGGAATCGATCCCGGGGACCTCTGGGTGGAAAACACAGTACCCACCGTCGAAATAATGTTAAGACAATTTTTGTACGAAGAACAGAAGAGGCTTTTTGATAGCTATTGGGAGTAAAATCCTTTACATGAGTGAGCTTACTGAAACCAAGAACACCTAAGAAAATTTGATAAAAAAAATTCAAAAAAACCCAAGAAATCGAATTTTAACCAATTTTTATTATTTGGTAGTAAACGGAAATAAAATAAATGTTTGCTATTTGTGCTTTATTGCGTAATTTGGAGGAAGTAAAAGTTGTTGCTTCAAGAAAACTAAGTCTAATTACATAAAAGTTTAACAATGCTCAAATCTCAATAAGCAAAAGTCATATTTTAAAGTTGCCCGCATATAAAGCCATTACTGCCGACGAGGCGAGCGTTGCCGCGGCAATAAAAATTAAAGTTTCAGATTTTTTTGTAAATTTTGAGAATGTTTTTTTCTTATGAAGAATTTATTGTTGATAAAATGTCACATATTTTCTGTACTTCTTTTTAGTTCGGATGTAGTTCTGTTCGTTCCAAACGTTACCTACTACCGTACGAGCTGAACTGAAATGAAATACACATAATATTTCAAAAACTATTCATAACCAAAAAAGATCCAATCTGATCCGACCTGGCTGACAGATTTTTGAAGAAACTGATGCTATTGTTTGCTATCTTTCTTTTTTTGGGGTTGGGACTTTCTAACTGTACCCTTGTTCTACACCTCTGCTTGAAAAAAAATACTTTAAAGCTTTTTTTTATATAATACGGTGTTTTAAGTGTATCTCTATACCCTACATAAAATGTGAAAAAGTAAATATTTTTGTATGTATATTTTTTTGGTATTTCTCATTTATTGTACTGAACAGAAAGCTTATTAGAATAAAAAAAAAAGTTATTTCAATAATCAGCAAATAAGTTAAAACGGATGCATACGTGCGGGCATCCAACGTCTAAATTTTATCGGAAAAAAATTGCAGAAATTTAATACATAAAAAAAGTTTTGGTGCATTGTTCCATGATGGAAAGAAGACACAGTTCGCCTTTTTTCTTTTTTATTAAATGTATATTTATTGCTTCAAAGTATCAGTGTAAGAGCTTTAAGTGCTTACGTAGAATTAAGCAAATGTTAAACGGAACATATTCTCTAGATAACAATACGGTTCACAATACTTCACTTTAAAATACGAAGTCATATCATATTGTTTGGGTGTCTGATAAATATTATTAATGATGTAAGCTCGTGGTCTAAAAATAAAAGTGGATATTCAGAGTCTAAAAATGTTTAATTTAATTGTTAATAGGAATTAAGTTCATATCGTTTGCCTTCAAAAGATGGATTTTAACTGGACGCTCTTCATAATTTTAGTAAGGCTGTTAATGCCCGGATATGCAGCTTATAATGTGCCATTAGAGTATGAGGCATCAACCGCGAGTAATCTGCAGTTATCTACAATAGCAGAATCACCAGGAGATATGCATGCAAAATTAGTTGTAAGTAAAGCAACTTCGAAAGAGACGGGTAATTCAATACTTGTGCACAACAACAACAAATCTCTAACAATATCTGGAACTGCTGATATACTCAAGTTCGACAAAGGAGACTATAACATAAGCTCCAAGCTTAATATAACGTTAGAAAACGAAGTTAATTGTCCAACTTTAGAAGAGTCCAGTGATCTTACACAGACGCAACTGATAAATAGACTAACAGCACCTTGTAGATACGATCGTTTAGAAAGACCTCTAAACCAAACCGATTCTTCAAATGACTTGCCCATAGATGTTTATGTACGTGCCTATATATATTTGATACACAGTCTAGCTATGAACGAATTGCATTTTAAGTTGCATGGACTAATGCAAATTCGGTACACTGATTCAAGATTAGCCTTTAAAAATGCTCTTCCAACTCGTAATCAACCAATACTCGGAGAGGGCGAGCTACGCAACCTTATTTGGGTACCGCATATTATTTTAGCAAATGAACAGGACTCAAGTGTTTTGGGAACAAATGAAAAAGACATCCTTACTTCTATCTCGCCTGATGGGACTGTCATTATTTCAACACGCATACAAGCTACACTCTATTGTTGGATGAACTTGCAGAAGTTTCCATTCGATACCCAATATTGTTCTACAATCTTTGAAAGTTGGTTATATAATTCCACGCAATTGGTCTTACACTGGGAACAAACATCACCAATTATGGTTAATCCAGAGATGCGATTAGCTGAATATACTATTGAAAACACATGGACTAATGAAACAATAGTTAATACAGACTATAATAAATTCCGACATGGTGCCTTCGAAGGAAATTACAGCTCATTAAGTTTTACTATGCATTTAACCCGCGAATCTGGTTTCTACATGATGGATTACTTCTTACCTTCCATGATGATTGTTGCTATTTCATGGGTTTCATTTTGGTTACAAGCCGATCAAACGCCAGCACGCACCACTCTGGGCTGTACAACTATGTTGTCATTTATAACGCTTGCCTCGTCGCAGTATAACAACCTACCAAAGGTTAGCTATATCAAAATTTCAGAGGTTTGGTTTTTCGGCTGCACCCTTTTTATTTTCGGTAGCTTGGTGGAATTTGCTTTTGTGAATACAATATGGCGACGCAAGAAGAGTTTGGAGATGAAAAAGATTAGCAGCAGAAACATATTGAAGTCCACATTGACACCTAACATGATGCGTCGGCACAACTGCTTTGAGCGCACACCTAATCTTTATAAAAGAAAACAAAATGGTATGGCGACATTAGCAGCGCCTGTTATTATTACTGAGGCGTATGAGGACCAAAATGAAATTATTATTGAACCTAAAATTATAAATGACTGTGAGTTTTCCACGATAACACCACATGAAGCTTCTTCGTGGATCGACCGTAAATCAAGATTTGTATTTCCTTTAGCTTTTATTATATTTAACGCTATTTTTTGGTCACTTGTATATTGCTTATAATTGTGAAAAATCAAAATCGAAGCCTGTAAGAACATAAATGGGACACAAATAGAAGGCAAGTTACCCTGCCTGTGCAGCAGTGGCAACACAGTGAGTTGTATAAAAACTTTGTGCACTAAAATAAATGGTTTTCTAAAAACAGGAACACAGTGTTTTTATTTCAAAAATTGTTAAGTTTTAATGTTCCTTATAATACTTGCTAATATTCGAAAATTCCATGAGGAGCGTAACTGTTGCCAATTCGTTCCAATTTTCGACATTTCATTTTCTATCATTCAGCATCACAATATTTTGGGTCATCCTCAGCATCTGACATCCTGGGCGTGCCGCTAATACGCGGTTCGGTAAGTTTCCCTAGCATCTTTCTTGAGTGCATGGTCTATCCATTGTTTAAGTATGTATATTTGGCGACACCAAGTTCATAATATTCACCTCAAGTATGAGTACACAAAGGTTTCTATTCATAATGACAATGCATTCGTGATGGACTATGGGACAAAACACATAAAATCATGCTGCATCAAAGCATCTGTCATTTCATTTAAAAACACGTATGCTTATGGAGTAACGCACATAAAAAGTGTATATGCATGCTTGCTTCAATATGGATGCCTGAAGTTGACAAACCTTCAACTTTTTGTAGGCATCGAGGCATTGACAGATTTTTCGTGAGAGAATCGTATGGGAAAAGAGAGTGACAACTTTTAATACATACTTGCCATGTGTGTTGAAAAGCATACGACGCAGACATCGATGCCAATGATTGACAATTATAAAGTAGTACTGATTGAAAATTTGATTTAAATACTCGTAGCTTTGTGTGTGTTGAAATTATGTTTGATTTCCATATCCTGTGGAGTTGTGCAAGGGCACCTCTTGCTTTCCTTTAGTACCGAAACCACCGCCAAGGTAGCAGAACGTTGTATTAATGCTTAAGTTGTTTTCGTATACACCTGCATAAGTTTGTGGGAAGTGTTCTTGTTTATTTAACTTCTTCAAAAATGCAGTTGCTGCCTGAATGCTAAACATAGTGTGTTTCGTTTTCATGTCTGGATGATCTTGTTGACAGCAGTGTAATAAAGCAGCATACATCATTTCTTCCAAATGACTTCAAAAGTCCCACTGGATTACATGTTTCCCAGTAGAGTACAGCATTACAGCATGCTGTCCAGTACAATCAGAGATAACAAGTCAGACATTAATGCTTGAACCAATTTTCTGATTCGATTGGCGATGAGGGATATGAACGGTGCTCCCCAGAGAACGAGCAGACGCTTAATGAGCGTAAAAATGAGAGCGAGAAACTGCTTAAAGAACTTAAAATAGTGTTCACGTATATAGAATCATCAACATATGCTTATTGTAGCTTGTGGTAGTGGGCACCACTGTAAATGAACAATGCGACATTTAAGGATGTTATACTACCATCAGAAGCGGAAAAGGCGTATCTCAAAAAAATTTATTGTCGCAATACTTATGGCATCGGTTCGCTTAAGAAATTACGCATTTGATGACACACGCCAAATGCCAATTTCGTAGTTGAGACCCCATTAAAAATCTCCGAATCTATCTCAATTTTGTATTTATTTCAACAAATTGACATAAACAAAACATCTATTATTTCGAAACGCCTTTTTTTAGATGCGTCCATTTCGCGCCTGAAGGCAGTATAGTGCGTCTTAAATATTTATGTTTCTTAAAATAATTATATAAAAATAAAAAAAAAATTTATTCTCATACACTAATGGGCTCAAAGGTCTAGCACTTTCAGCCGTTCTTTTTGTTGTATTGTTTTTGTTCTATGTAATTTTTTTTGATGTAAACACACACTGTACTGAACAGTGAGCCCAGTAAAATAGATAATTTCATTGTACATTTACGTGTGGTTCTATTAATTTCTACTTTATGATTATTAATATATGTATAGTATGTATAAACTAGGTACAGATAATATGCAACAATATTGTAATATTTCATACCAAAATACCAATTATGGACTACGGGAGCGTTGAAATTTTTTCTTAAAAAGAGCGCAATGGTCCAGAAAAGATTGAGAGTCACCGATGTAGAAGAACCATAAATATGGCTGATGTGATTGAACGTAAACATGATGTAGGCTTCAAATTGTTCTGGTTGTGCGATCGATTTCTGAACTTAATTACGATTGTATGGAGTTTTTCAATTCGGAAAATATTTTGATGAGTAAGCTTTCTTTCTTAACAAGGCGCTCATCGTTAATTTTGCTTCTCTCCAAGTTTAAGAATAATTAGCAAGAGAACGCTATTTTGTTTGGTATTAGATGCTGAAATAGATATATCTTTAGTCACAGTTGAGCGAGTAGCTTGCGGTGATGGCTTAGGGGTGATCGGTGGGGAACGGACTGATGCACGCCAAGCTGATAGACAGGCTTTGCATTTATAAAACTGCTTTTTTGCATATACTTCAAACTATCCTCCTTTAAATTGACGCAATGGCAAATCACTACAGCTGACGCGTTTAATTTCTTGCCTTCATCCAAGTGCTTTCAACTTTTGCTGAACAAACGCACGGTATATTGGATAATCACAATGTTTAGTTAATTGATCAAAACTGATCTGCGTTTTAATTTATTATCAGTACAGAATTATTTGAGTATCGAACAAAAAAATATTGCATACACTTAGGCTGTACTGATAATCTTGCAGTAAGTGGTTTGCAAGTGTAGCTTCTTGTTGTACTGTACAACAACAATTCAGTACATTTCGGCTATATGAATAAGATGAAAGTATTGTTTTGCCAAAAATAACGTTATTTTCTATGGCGTAACATCAGTGTTTACATTCGTAACATTCTTTGTGAGCAAATTTGAAAATCATTTTAGCTCTAATATCTGATTTTTTGGAGCAAAAATGAGAAAGGGAAGTACTATTTGGGGCTTCTTTGAGAAAGAAATAAAACAGAAAATTCCGGTAAAATATGCTTCAAGCAATTCCTTTGCCGATTCCATAACTGGAATCAAACTGGACGAAACAAGTGCGTGACTGATTTTCGTCTGTCTATATCTTGAAAGTGTAAACCTGAATCTTAACTTTTTTTTTAAATTATGTTATTCAAGTTAAAATGAACATAAAATTCGGAGCAAGTCTTTAATAATAAATTTGAAACGACTGTGATGAATGTGACACTTTCAGTCACTCACTTGTTTCGATTTACATAAGATGGCGGATAAAGTATTAAAAACCGATTTCAATATATGATAAGACTTTTCATAAAAGGACTAATTTTTAATATTTTAAAATATTTACTTATTTGCAGAATATGCGTATTTTTGCCGCCAGACAACGGTTTGTTTTCTCAGAGATATCGAAGTATAAGTGGCCTTAAACTCTGCCAAAACACCAATGCACTACTTCCCCAAGGATAACTTTAATAACCGCAAGACACATTATTATCTCTGAATTCAACAGATAATATTGTGCCATTCATTAGCTTCTCAAAAGGATTCCTCTGCACTTTTCTTCTGAAAATGAAATTAAGTGTTAGTGCGTATCGTGCACATGCATCTGCACACAAAAAAATTTTAGCAAGTGGATATCATTCGCAACATAATTACGGAAGCACAGGAGCTGCAAGTTCATCAACTTCAAGCACTCACAGGGTAAGAATTTTAAATATATTAAATACAGATACCCGTGTCAAGACGCACGACGTGTTCGTGTTAGAAAATTTGAATTCGTGCGTGCTCGTGCGTGTTTCGTATTGACTAACACGATCCAATACAATAAACATTTTGTCAACCCTACAAACAAAAACAGAACAACCTATTTGGGCAATGTAAATTTTTTTTTTTAAATGTTTTTAACCGCGCGAATAATCAATAATAATAAATTGTTTTTTGTACTTTTCATAAAAATATCGAAAATTTTCTTAAAACGATATTACTATGATATTTTGAAGTTTCAAAAATAATTCGTCACTTAGAATGTATATATGTACTGATCGATTTTCTTCAAAGTGCTTTATGAAAAACAATCATTTATTTACAAAATTTTAAGTTTAGTCTGATAATGGTTGGATCTATAATTTTTTCTTCCAATTTTTAATGGCGGGACCTAAGATTACTGAAATATTTTTAATAAATTTTCTTATTTTCATGTTTTCAGACGGATTTCGAAGAAAGCATTAACAAATTTTCACAAAGTATAAGTAGAATGGAGTCTAACAGTGATACTGACGTGATGAGTCCTGCTGGAACTAGCAGTTCGGGTCAAGAGCAAATAGAATCAGCTCATACACACCATATCAGCAGCGTGAATTCTTCAGAGAGCAAAACCAATAGTCAAAGGTAATTAGAATGTTAGTACTAAGTATATACACATAGCATAATCATAAATAAAAAAGTACCTACATATCTTCTATTTGTATCCTTTCGTCTTTGCTTAAATAAATTATTAAGACCACTTCAAAATTAAAAGAAAATATATCATTCAGTTTTGTAACTTCTCTCTTACAATATGCCAGTCATTCCGAAAGGCATATATATATATTAACCTAAGGAAAGGACTCAGAAACACGAGGTTTTTATTGAGTCCTTACTATCTCTGTGATTGTGAATCACTAAATTACACGATCGCCTTTTTAAAGGCTAAAAATGATATCCCACTGGGATTGAAATCGTACTTAACCTATATGTTTCATCACTTTGAAAAAAGCATGTGGAACGGATCAGACGCTAAGACCCTCGCGAACGAAAACACACGAAACGAAAGATAGTTTTGTAAATTCATTCATTCATTTTGTAAATTCATTCATTCACACCATAGAGTTCATAAGCTTTGATCATATTTCGTCTAACTGTTGTTCCTATATTAGAGCGTTCAGCGTTGTGTTTGCTAGCGCTACGCAATTGTTTTGAGCGTCAACCCCAAATAAGAGCGTAGCGTCAAATGTAATGTGGAGTTTATTTGTTTACTATTTGTGACAGGTAAAAAAATCAACACAACAAAAATAAAAAATTTGATGTCAACGCTCTGTCAAAATTGAAAATTCAAATGGGCTGGCGTTAGCGCGTTGCTTATTTCAGGTGCGCCCAAAAAATTGCTTAGGCTTTTGTATATTTCGACAATTCTTCACAGTTAATTACATGATGATTTTTGAAATCCCTTTCTAATGTTTCAAGCAGATTTTACACAATGAAACTTCCGTCGTATTATGTAGAGAAACCAAAGAAAAGTCGAATTTAATCGTAATGCTGTCCGAGCGATTTTTTACTGTAGGAAAACATGTCATAGATAATTCTAGAATTACAATTTTGATATACTCAAAAACTACGAGTATTATGCATGTACATATGTATACATATATACTTAAATATATTATTTTTTTGTGTCATTCCTTAGGAAATCTGGCAATGGAGATGGAGCATCAGATCCAGAATCTGATTGGTAAGTTTGTTTTTTATATTAGAAACAAATTTAACTATTAAGTATAAGAGTATGGCACATTTTCTATTAAATTAAGTAGATTCTTAATTAACGCAATGAAAAATCACAGATATTAAAGGATCTGCGTTGTGACGGGTACGACATTTATGTATACTAATTTTTGGCATAGGGAACCCCGTCACTTGACATCCTCATTAGATAAGCCAGAGACTTTCTGTAAACTAAGTATCGAACCTATGTCCATTTTAATAGCGGTCATAGTTCCCAAATAATTTGGAAGGCACTTAGGGTTGCGTTGACATTTTATGAAAGGTGTCCTAAAATTCACGCAAAATTTGAAAATCTCACCATTTTTGCGGTAAAGTTTTTTTGAAAACAAAAGGAAAGTTGGGATTGCTCAGTCTGGGATAGAACTGTTACACGAAAAAACAACGCGTTTTCATTGTTGGCCAATATTTTTAAAATAATGAATATTTGGCAGCTATATTTCGCAATTACCGATCTAGTTGAGCTAATGTCCGTATCAAGCAGATAAAAGAGATCTCAGTACTCTGGAATACCAGATGACAGGTTTAATATAGGCAACCTTACAATCGATTGGCATTGATTTTAAGTGAGGCTGGGTACATGGACCTACATATCTAGAGATTCAGAACAATTGATGACTCAGATGTGCAAGGACAACAAAGCCTTTGATAAATTCTAGCGAGGGCTCAAAGGGGGCTTTCTAAAGTGGATAAGCAAATAAAACAAAATTTCCCCATATTACTCTCCTAGAGGGATTGTACCCAAGAAATTGAGTGCTTCCGGGAAAAAAAATGTTCTGGGTTGTAATTGATAATGAAAATTTGTATTTTGTCACAATTGCTCACAATCTCAGATATCAATGAAAGGTTAGTTCAGCTATTGCCTAGCTACATATGGAACTATTTGCGGCGATCGACTTCAAGTGCTTTTTCCATCAGTTTCCACCATGTTTGAAGCTGAAAGCAGCTGTTTCTAAATATTGATTATGTACTTCAGGCCTTAAAAATTGATTAAAAAGTAGTCTTACAAACAAAATTATATCAACAGAGGAGCGCCCTGTTTTCAAAAAAAAATACTTTGAGGTAAAAAATTTTTGGTACGAGACCATTAGGGAAAATATACGAAAAAAAATTTAAGTATTAATATATATACACATCACCGTATATAGCGAGAAGATCACTCTATCCCAAAAAAGCCTGAAATAAAACAAAGTACCTTGAAAAATGCTGTAAAGAATGTTGCTTCTTAGTCAAGAGAATGTATTTCACAAATACATTGGTCTCTGCCAGTTTCTAGATCGTTTCCCATATGAATTTTAAAAACACATCCCAAAATCATTTTTGGAAAAAGCTTTTCTATGGAACGAAATACACACCTGAAAAGAATGAAAAAAACCGCATCTTATCGTAACGTTTAAATCGCACAACGCAAACTTTACTTCTCATATTCTTTGTTTCGCTCTTTGATTCAAACACCAACCCGTACTAAAGCAAGCAGAAATAAAAGAGAAGAACATAATGACAATGTTCTGCTTTACGTACAAAAAACTTTATTCGCTTTGTTGTGGTTTTGAGTAGCGATTGCTACCAGAACTCGTATCAAATGCCATGTTTTGGAAGTCAAAAATGTGTACCATGGTACGGGGACCCATTTTCGGATCAAAAACGGTTCTTTCCAGGGTCCCGAACCTCACTTAGTGATGTTCAAATCTATTTTCCGAGTTATCTGTTTTTTGAAAAAACAAAATTTTTACACGAAAATGGATTAAAAACGTGTATCATAGTCCGGGGACCCATTTTCGGGTCAAAAACGCTTCTTTCCAGGGTCCCAAGCCTCCCTTAGTGTGGTCCAAACATTTTTTTGAGTTATCTTTATTTTGAAAAAAAAAACTGGTTTCCTCATACGAATCCAATGACTAAAACGGTCACTACATTTGGTACGGGTTCGGATAGCATTCGCGAGTCAAAACCACAACAAAGTGAAGAAAGTTTTTTGTACGTAGGGCAGAACGTTACCATTCCGTTGCGCTCTCTCACGTCGCTTGCTATTGTTTCTGTTAGTGTTTCAATCAATGAGCGTAGTACGGAATGCAGAGGGAAAAAGTTAACGCTCATAGAACAGACCGAAATCGAACCATACGATAGAGTTTTTTTTTCATTCTCTGCACACCTGAATCTCTTCAAAAATCTATAGCCATCCTGCTCTGTGATGACATTTGGGCTTTGTGAAAATGTTCTGAATCGAGACTTCAAATGTATTTTTTACAGACCCATTATATTTTTTTGTCTTGAACACCCAATTTTACTTGAATGTACGAAATTATTCTAAAAATATCTAACTGTGCGATCTCACAAACCCTAGCAATATGAGATATATTTCATATTAAATTACAAAATCTACACATTGCGATTACTTTCATAATCTAAAAGGAAATATGCAATCATTATAAATTGTCCAAATGTATCGAAAAAGTACTGAAAATGAGCTGAAAATTCGCCAAATGGAGCCGAAAATTCGCTAAAAAACTTGTCGAATGTACTGATAATGATTTTTCTGGACGCAAATGTATTGAAAAAAGTACATATATACCGAAAATGCCATCACTGGTTCTGCTGTTCAAGCAAGACGATCAAAATACCGTTCCAATTTTAGAGGACTTTCACTTCCTAATGCTCTATACAAAATGTTCACAGGTCACATTCTGAACAAACTTGTTTGTTGTCTAAATTGTAAGGGTGTAAATTCCTAGTTGGTTTCCGCAAGGCTTATTCCAAGTTGGTTTCCGTTTCGCTGAATATTAAGGATTTGGTTAAAATATCCGGACTTTTTCTATTGTGCATTCGATTCAATTCCAAGAAATACCTTATTTTATAAAATATCGAGTTCTGTTGCGTTATGAAGTGATTATGTAATACTTTATTATTAATAATTATTTCTTTTAAAGACTACTTATCGTCTGACATTTAATTTATTACACTGTTATCTAAGGACTAATTAGCTAATAAAAAAAGATAAAAACAACATTTTTAAATTTAGGAACAAATCGAATCAAAGATGGATGAAACTACGTACAACAGTTCAAATATCATCAGCGATACAGAAAAAACCCACTTTAAAAAGAGAGGACTCATTTCTAAAACGTTTTTCTACAAGGCAATTACCTGAAACGCAGGTATGTATTATATTTGTTCATAATAAAAACTACACACATAAGTGGTTGCAAGGTATAAAAGTAACATTTTGGCTATGTCGAGTTTAAATGACCAAACAGACAATACAGACCGTCTTCGCGTCGCTACTAAAGTCGTTGTAACGTCCGCAAACGACACAGACAAAGTTTGCACAGACCGAATTTTTCAATTTTGACATCACCATGTGCGCGTATCGTGAGTGTACTGCTACCATATTGTTCGCTATTGTTATTTTTTTATCTTTTCCACTCGTTTTTATTATTTTCACACGTCTGCACTAGACGACAATTTAAATTTTGTGAGAGAATTTCACTTCACACGTCATACCATTTGCGCAAATCAATTTTACGCAAACGGTCTGCGCAAACACAAAAGCAGCACCTCACACGGCACAGCAGTCAGTGCAAACACACATTTCCGTAAAAAGTCTGTTTGTTTGGGGCCCACCCCTAAGGCTGTGCAATGAGTCCATCATGCAAACCGAATAAAACTCGCACGGTTCGATCGACTCAAGCGTTTGGTTCGATGGATCGATTGCATGATTTTCAAACAATTTCGCTTCATTAAATCAATTATATGTGGTGGGCATTGAAATAGATAACCCATGGAGGAGTGTTGTGTTAAAGTATTTTGAGAATTGAGGAGCTCTTGAGGACAAGAGCTTATCTGCTACCAAGCCACGTGAAAGAAATAGTGTCATTACTCAAAAACTTCTCATAGCTCGAAATTATTTGTTTTTCTTATTATTATTATTATATCTGTCACTCACTCACTCACAGGGCTTAAAACGCAAAAGCAAATGATGTGCTGTTACTATGACAAAAAAAAAGAATATACAGTGGAGTCTCAATTATCCGTCAAACACGGGACCAGCAGCCTGACGGGTAATCGAATAGACGGGTAATCGAATATATATCAAAAAATTTTGTTTTAACTTTAAGGTGACGCTAGAATACAAGGAATTGAATATATATAAGTATGTACTGTAGTACAAAAACGCAAGAATATTGGAAACGCAAGAAAAAACGAAACGTAACAAAAAATGTTGATTTGTCATTTTCGTATTTTATTATGGAATTAAAAAACAATGTGATTGTTTACAATCGAATCAAGATGTTTTAGTGAAAAAATTGCTCACTTTTGTTTGCTTGTACCAGCTTGAGGCTTTGCAACGCCAAATTTCTCATTCTTCGTAAAATCATCGCATCAGTTTGATTGGCGTCATTTTGCCATGCATACGAATCCATAAATTGTTGAATGTGATTTGTAGTCTAGTCTTTTGCGATAGCTATTTCATGAACAGCATCACCACCATCAAATTCGTCATCGACATCATTTTCCAGTTCAGTTGCGTCTGGTTAAATGGCCCATCCGATGATTTCTCCGTCCGACAGCAATTGATAACAATCATCCCCATCGTCACAAAGTAAACCTTCGTTAATTTCCTATTGATTTTCCAAGCCGAACACAGCATCACGTTCAACTGTTTCAGACACAATTTCTCCGCTTGAGTCAGGCCACAATTTATTCCATGATCTTGACATTGTTTCCTTAGAAACTTCAGCCCAAGCATCAGATGCATTATCGGCAGCACTTCTCAAATTGTAGACTTTCCAGAAGTTTTTCAAAGAAACATCCTCTTCTATAACAAGACCTTAGATGAATTTCTTTCTGTATCGTCGGTTGAAAGTCTCGAAAACCGCTTGATCCATTGGTTGCATTTTCGATGTACTGTTTGCTGGTAAAATGTAACACGTAATTTGTCTATCGTCACTTTGCAACAAATTGGCTTCAGGATGGGCTAGTGCATTATCTAGCACAAGAATGGCTTTTGGTGGTAAATTCTTTGACTTGAAATCGCGTTGAACGTAACGAACGAACAGCGAAAGTTTTATCCTCGAATTTCGTAAACAAAATTGCAGACATTATCTCTTCGCGCATTGTGTGCATACATAAACAGAATTGAAACAAAACGAAAAAAAAAAATTCCTGACAAAATGTGACGGTTAATCGGAGTGACGGTTAATCGGGAGACGGATAATCGAGACTCCACTGTATAGTCAATTTACATAAAAATAGCACTTCCGCAAAAGTGGTCATATTCCACCCAATTGCAACTCAATTGGAATTGTAAATTGTAAATAATTAGTTGATTTTTAAGAAAAATGGCCTGAATTTAGAACACGCATTTTTCGGGGGTTAGGTAGTAGTTTAAGCCTTTATGATAAAAAAATTTCAAGGGAAAAAAACACCCACTTAACAATTTTTTAATTTGAAAAAAATGCCTCTGGCTTATGATATGAGCAATATATTCTAGACGATAACTTTGAAAAATGTGGCTTTCAGAGCAATAGAAAAATTACGGATTTCTTAATGTTGAACGTTGAATGATCCTGTAAATTTAAAGCAAATCGATTTGATTAATGAGTCAGACGCCTTAATCGATTTGAGAAATAATGTGTCATTTAAAGATTTATCATTGAAAAGTACTGAACGAATTTGGAATCAGTGTAGTAAGTATCGCTTTCCTTAAGGTTTTATGGTAACATATTGCGAAGTCGACCAATTCAGCAGCCGAACTAAGTAGGTCAAAATCTATTGAAAGCACCTTTTCTTGTCTTTTTTGCAAGTCCATTGTAAGTTATAATATTTGATGGATTGTGCTTTCAGACCACTTTTTGCTGTCGTGAGTACTTTAGTTTAACATAAATATAACTAAAAACTGAAACATTTAATTTGAATAGCTATTATATAGCTGTATAAAAATTTATTGTATAATACTCATTGAATTTTTAGGAAACTATTGAAGATACGGGCTCTGAAAGCGCTTCTGGAGAAGTCGATAATTTGAATAGCTATTATATTGAATAGCTATTATATTGCATACCTATTATATAGCTGTATAAAAATTTATTGTATAATACTCATTGCATTTTTAGGAAACTATTGAAGATACGGGCTCTGAAAGCGCTTCTGGCGAAGTCGATAAAAGTACTAAAAGAAGAAAACGATATCTCAAAAAACGTCGTTCAGTTATTAATCCAGACGAGAATTTTCACTTTTATTGGCTAATGATGATGACAATTTGCGTTTTGTACAACCTTTGGACTCTTATTGTTCGCCAGAGTTTTCCAGAATTGCAGGTATGAATATTGAATATTTTTTTTAAAAACAAGACAGCAAAAAACTCTGATTTCTCATAAAAAGGATGAGTTACAAAAAAAAATTTAAATAGAGCATTATTTGTGATGTAATTTAGAGTCAATACCCAAGTAGAAACTCCTATCAGACAAGCATTAACATAGCCAGCTTCGGATCTGGCTACGAAAGGCGCATCCTATTTAGGGCAGCCATATGTAAATCTTATCAGTATCTAAAAGGTTAAAACCTAGTAAGGAATTCCAGATGAGGTATGGGAAAGCCTCAAATTTTTGAAATTTTAAAATTTTTGATTTTTTTGAGGTTTTTGATTTGTTCGAAGTTTATTTTAGTTTTTCGATACTTTTTGAATTTTTTTTGAAATCTTCAGCTACTTGTAAGTTTTTAAATTTTTTTAATTTTTCTATTTTTGGGAAATTTTTGATTTTTTTGAAGTTTTTTTTAATTTTTCGATACTTTTTGAATTTTTTTTGCAATTTTTATAATTTTTTTCTAAATTTTAAAATAAAATTTCTTCGAGTCCTGATCAATTTTGCCAAATCCTTAACGGGCCTGGACGATACTGGTAAGGATCGGAGCTGGCTAGCCTCGTTTATGTCCTTTTATGGAAAGTCGTAAAAAACCCAATACAACTCTAATTCAATTAGCCAAATCAAGAACATTGATTTAATTGGTTGATTTTTTTTTTCGCCTTAAAGATGTAGAGCCTGGAGAAACCTATAAGGCCTTAGCCAGATCAGATGTTTTGGGAAAATTAGAGCCAAATATTATTAAAAATTAAGTCGTATCTACTGGGGTTTGAAGCTGAGCATACACTGTTAACACAATTGTTACATGTGCAGTTTAGCTATGTACATCAGCCAACCTTTTTGCCTTTTTTTGGCTGGCTAAAAGTATATTATTTGAATTAGCCATTAGCAACTATATACAGTGACAGGCAACAAATTTAAATTTTTTCTTTGAAGTTTTAGAGAAACAGCGCAAATAAATTAGCAATACGCAGAAGTAGAGAAGATATGCCAGCTTAGGCATACCTACTGATAAGTGCCGCATCAGGCACTCTGATCAGTACAATGTTAGGTTTCCTTGGTCCGAATAGCATGGTTTCATGCGTTACCAAATATATTCAGACCTGATCCGATTACCCAAGTCCGCACCAACCATATGTGATGAAAACTTCTGCTTGGGTTGTTGTGACAGGAAACTTTCTTTCGCAGGTGCCAAATTTCCGAATATTTTCTCTAAAGTAGTTTTGGATAATGAGAAACTTTTGTAAAGTCAGATAAGCTTAACTTTTAAGTTCTAATTTCCTTAATTAAGGTTTAATCGGAGCCTTTACTTCAAAGAAATTTCTATCTAAGATTTATTGGCTTAAACTTAAATTTATGATAAAACCAGGCCTAAGAATCTCACCGTTCTTCTAACAATAACTAAAAATAGAGTGCTTGCTTATATTAAGGCTAATAATTTTTCATTTCAGAAATCTGTTCCAACACTTTGGCTCTCATGTGATGTGCTAACGGATGCATTTTATATTTTTGACATTGTTGTTCAACTTCGCACTGGTTATTTGGAGCAAGGGCTTATGGTAAATATATACAAAATTATAATTAACGATGTTACAGGAGGTTCTTCTTTTGGTTTCAGGTTTACGATGATAAAAAACTTGCGTTCCATTATATGAATTCCAAAGACTTTTTTTTCGATATGATAGCTTTAATTCCATTGGACTTATTACAATTAAAAATGGGTGCTCAGCCCATGCTACGTTTTACAAGATTTTTAAAAGTATGAAAGTCAATTGCATATTTTTAAATTTTTAAAACAAAATGTTGTATTTTTTATTGAAGGTTTATCGAACTGTTAAATTTTATTATATTGTCGAAAGTCGAACTGTTTGGCCAAATTTATGGCGAGTCGTTAATTTAATTCATATACTCTTAATTCTTGCACATTGGTTTGGCTGCTTTTATTACCTGCTCTCAGAGGCGGAAGGATTTCAGGTTTGGAACAAAATTAATTTATTATATTTTATGGAATAAATAAATAAAAACATATATGTGTACATATCAAGTCTTCCAGCAAATGAGCGTTATGTAAATATCGTATATAATACACAAATACGACATGTTCACAAAGAATTGTGGATAGCTCTACGCGTAGGTCTCACTCTATTAAAGTTTTTTGTTTTTGTACCCCGTTAAATTTCACGATGTTAATATAACGACAGCTAGGTTAGGTAGGATTGGCAGTCAGACACGAGACCGACTCACTTAGACCAAATGTGATCCATTGTGATACCACAGGGTGTCTGACTATACCCTCGTGTTGAACCAACCAGATTTCGTAATAAAACTAAATAGCTGACCTATACCAACATGTCTAAGGTCATCCAGGTCATCAAATAAAAACGAACCAAGCGTTTTGTGCCATTTTCTAGCTGGCGCGGGGCAGGAGCAGAGAAAATGTTTAATGTTTTCTTCCTTTTCCACATCTCCACAACTTCTAAAGATGTTAAAAGACCTAACGCCTAATCTCTCCGCATGTCAGTGGCCAGTTATGACTGCAACAACTGACGAGACACTAAATCTAACACCCTCCTTGTCCTGAAGGATTTGTGCAGTAGTACCTTGCACCCATATGAGCGGAATGTTATAATGCTGAGCCATCTCATTTAGAGACGAGCGGCATTGCTGGGCTACTAGTGAGTTTAGGAAGACTGATTCTAGAGCTTTGATAGTTGCCTGACTATCTGCATTAATGTTTATATCCTTTTTGGATACAACATTCATCTTCAGTCAGGATGCTACCTCTTTTATCGCTATAACCTCTGCCTGAAAAACGCTACAATGGTCTGGTAGCCTCGCAGCAATTCTTATCTTCAGCTCCTTAGAGTAAATACTATAACCCACTTGGTTATTTAGCTTGGAGCCATCCATGTAGAAACTAATATAGTCCCAGCTCCCCGGGAGTCTTCCCTTCATAACGACAGCTAATGGACACGGGAGTCCTCCCTTCATAACGACAGTTAATGGACACGGGAGTCCTCCCTTCATAACGATAGCTAATGGACATGGGATTGGCGGTGAAAAAATTGTGGATGATTTTGCAACCTTGAAGTAGAAAGTTGGTTGGAAACGGCGCATTTGAAAGTTAATCTAGAAAAAAACTCAATTGTTAAAGAGTCAAGTTGAGTTCTTAAAATACCTCGTTACCTCCGACGGTATTAAAGTGGATCGTAAAAAAGTGAAGACCTGAAACTTCTTTCACCGAACAAGTTGAAAGAATTGAAAGTATTACTGTGATTAATCTCGTGTTACAAAAAATGTATACTCAATGAAACGAAGGTTGCGAAGCCTTTGACTAAAAATAACTCAACGTTCCGACGCTCGGACTAAAGCTAATCTATCCAGAAAAATCGCGATTAATGTCACTAAATAGCTCTTGATTTCCACAGAGGTACTGTCCTTCCCAGAATTTGTCAAACCATTGTGCCAAACATGGGGTACCACGCATTGAAGAAAATACTAGAACTACAAATAAGAAAGATTTGAACAAGAATCGGCTCATAAAAAATCAGTTACTTTTCAATTCAATGTTAATATCTATATGGGACATTCCATACCAAATCGGCCACTTCTTTCGGTCACCCCTCTAATTTTTTTCAAAATTTTATATGTTTTTGAGACTGATAGGAAAAGCATTCATGCATTTTTTCAAATTTTTTTGACCATCCATTTCAGAAATACGAACTTTTTTTCAAAAAACTCATAATTTTGTGAAAAATGTATCTGGTCGTTTTTTTTTATAAATTTATGTTTTGAAATGCTCTTTAAGGAAAGAAATACGTCTGCATGAACAATTTTAGTCTTCATTGTTTAGTTTTATTCAAAAAAATGTATGCCATCTTCGATATTTCTGAAAAAATTCTTAAAAAAACTTTGATGAATATAAGAATTTTTGGAACCGGTCCGATCGTGGGCATGTACATATCTTGCTTCAAGTATAATTTGCTGCATTTCCTTATATATGATCTTTTCAATTCTCTTGCGTAATTTAGTTTCTGTTCTGTTAATTTTTACACAGGGTGAATGGGTATATCCATATCGACCAGGAGACTATGCTACATTATCAAGAAAGTATCTTGGAAGTTTATATTGGTCAACTTTAACTTTGACTACGATTGGCGACTTGCCCACTCCGGAAACTAACGCTGAGTAAGTTATTTTTAGGTTTTTTTTTTTTATTTTTAGCCATTATTTTAAGACGTATGCACGCAGAGTCTTTTTTCCGAGTCAGTTTATTTTTTAATATGAATCGAAATGTGTATACTAGTCGTGTCAGTTGATACTTATATTGTAAAAGGTGAAAAAGGGCCTTGCTTACATGATGTTAAGGTTGGAACTCTTTTGGTAAATCCCAGCTCCAATGTCTGCCTCATTGGCCACTTCGGTTCAAAGGTTTCAAGATTTCTTTCTATAGAAATCGTAAGCAGTTGGGCGTTCGGTAAAAATGTGTGCTGCAAATTTAGAGTAGATACACATGCAAACATCTTTTTTACGAACCTTTTTTTAAAGTCTCATGCGTAACGAGTTAGAGATAAAGTAAAAACTTCTTAATACAAACCAAAATCACTGGAGCTAGTAAAAAATTAGGACAGATAGTGTATTGATCTGTGGTTTTAAATTTCGAGCACCTCAATAGACTATACTAATCACGGCATGCAATGGATATTCGGCGAGCATTTGGAAGTCCTCGCTTGTACAAATGACATATGTAAGAATGTACATGTGCCATCGCTTCCAAGCAAAACTCTCCGACCTGAAATTTGTTTTGAAAAAGATGCATTCATGTGGAACTCAACATTATTAAAATTATGTATTGTGTCCATCCATCACACCAGTGTCAGCAATAACTTGTTGATAGGCGGATCCAGCATAGCAAAGTTGGATAATTTCAATTACGTAGGCAGGCTAATAAATTTATCCTTGCTGAAATTAATAAAGTCAATAGCATCATCAGACATCTTCCTAATGCCTTGATTCATTCAAGTACAGCTAGTGCAGAGCAAACACTACACTAAGATCAAGGATAAAGCAGTCTTGATCTTGTTTTAGTAGTAAACTTGTAGAAAACTATATTTAATGACGGAATTTTTGGAAAACAAACAAAGTTTTCAGTTTTTATACACCGTGTCTCAAAATAATGAGTGCCAAGTGAGAGCAAGCAGGAAGCTCTCCAAGGCTATCCAAATTGGACCCATGGAGTGACAAAACCTCATACTTTTGCATATAGAACATTCCAAGCTTACCGTATCTTTATTAGGTAAAATTCAACTTTGGGCAGATCAATTTTTTTGACTCTATACCTTCATGTAGCATGAGTGAGGAAGAGTTAGCTCTATATGCAATTCACCAATTTTTAATAAAATATTTTGAAAACTATTTTTTACCATTATAGTAAGCTTTGAAGCAGATATGAATGGATTTTTTTGAATTTTGCGGACAGTCAATTTTTAATCCCTCGAGCTCGAATTATTTTTTTTTTGGTACTGTGCTTACGATATCTTGCAGCAACATATTTGAAAATTATGAGCATAGGAACTTTGTACATCACCCTATAAAACTCTTAAATAAAAAATTAATAAACATATGGTGTGCTAAGCTATGTTTTTAGAACTCAAAAATATCCGTAGCCATAAAAGTAGTGACTGGTAGGACGCCTGTGGGAAGCAAGTCTACAACAGAATGGCGTTGAGCTTCACACATCTGGTATTGGCATTTAACTTTGGTAACTGCCCCAACTTTACGGTACTGTAAATGATACTCAATATTTAAACAAACATATTTTCTAACCCCATTTCTAAAGATTTACTGGGGAACAGTGGCAAAAATTTATACTTAAGCAAGTCTACGTTTCGTTATATCTTTCCAAAATATACATATGTTTGGCTTAAGTTAAAAAAAAAGATATTTGTCTTACAATTTAGGACCATTTCTTAATAGTTGTGCTTATTTGTTTCTCATACGAACACTAAAAACTATTAATAAGTTTTGAATATACTTATAAATATTCTAACGACTAAATACTAATTTTAACATTTTAAACGTTTCTATTTATTTTATACAATCAAGACCAAATTTTTCGGTGGATGGCCCAAGATCAATAGCGAGGCGCGGTATTAAGTCGAGATTACTTCAATTTGGTTCAATTTATGGGTATGCTTTTATAAGTTTTTATTAACTATTTCAAGTTTAAGATATCATTGATCGTTTGGGCGGTCCAGCCTTTGAAATAACAAATAATAAAAGAAAATAGGCACACACCTGCAATACAAATATTTAATAGTACTTTTTCAAGAAATAATGTGCAGACATGATGAATTAAAACAAAAAGGCAGTCTTAGCGTTAACTGATATTAAATAATTTTTTAAGAAAACGTCTACATTCATGTTCAATTCTTAGTCGTTTATCCCGTATGTAATTTTTATATAGGGGGGATAAGGAGTTGTGCTGTTGAGCTAAAGTAAATGGAAAAAATGTTTTTTCATAAGAAACAATTTTGACTCAGACACTAAACCTTGCGGATATGGAAAAAAAGGAGACGTAAAAACGCTAGAACCATTTCAATATTACTGACGTTTAGGTCAAAGTCTGATGACATATTCGAGTTCAAATTACCCTTAGCTTATATCAATCGATGTTCCTCCAGATTTAGGTCTCAAGTTTGCATATAGTGTAATCAGATTAAAAAAGGAATTCATAAAAAAAATACCATATATTTTGATAGAATATTAAAAGAAATATTTCATAAAAATAAATCTCGTGTCCAATGACCAATATATTTATAAAGCTCCTATAAGTATTTATTTGTATTTGTATTTATTCAGAAAAAAATATTTATGCACATAAGATAAATCTTTTTGAGTATGCACAAGTTGGGTTCACAATATTCAGACTTACATACAATAAGTAAGCATAACTTAGGATTAAGCAAAATTTAAACTTAAACTTAAGAAATCATTAAAAAAAAGAAAATAATAAAAAAAAAAAATATATATATATAATTATAAAATTAAATTATAACTTCACAACAATAAGATACTATAATTATATAATAATAATTGCACATTTTATTTCTCTCTTTAATTTGCAGATATCTTTTCACAATAGTAAGCTACCTAATCGGGGTTTTTATATTTGCCACAATTGTTGGACAAGTCGGAAATGTTATAACAAATCGGAATGCAAACCGCTTGGAATTCGAAAGATTGTTAGATGGTGCAAAAACGTACATGCGACATCACAAAGTAAGTTAAATGTACAAAGTAAATTGTTGAACTTAACACTTTAACAAAAGTTTGGAAGATTTAGTCTTAGGCGATTAAATTTAGGCGCGATTAGTAAGCACATTAAGGCCTGTTAACTTATCAATTTCCTTAATATCACTTTAATCGGAGATTACATTTGATAACTTATCTCTGAATTTATTTAATATTAAGCTATCTCAGTTTAACAAAAAATGCAACACATAAAGTCTATTGTGAATTGTTCATGTAGACATTTGAAGTTGATTGAGAATGGCGCATTTGACAAATGTCAAAAATATTTTAGAATAGAGAGGTGCAGACATGAACAAAACGCCAACCAAGTCCTCAGTGGCTTGCAAAATGCTGCCTATTACATAAAATCCCAATGTCATAAGGAGCTTATCCCGAGCCAATAAATTGTAGGCCACTTATATTTTGCATAAGGGCTAATAAATGCAAAAAAATTCTCACCTTGACTGTGTTCTAAAATATGCGAAAGCGTTGGAAAAACTTTTTCAGTCCATTTTGTCCAATTATTGGATCGCAACAAATATTAATTTCGCTTGCTTTCGCGATTTTGTGTAATTTCGACTTCATAAAAGTTTCCAAAAAGGTCCATCGTGAAATATGCGTTGCGCAGTGGATGGTTTTGTTTGGAACAGTGGCCATAAATAGCAATAATTGCGCTAGATTCCTGAAATTCTGTATAGAGGTTTTTTTTTAGGTAAAAACAACAAAAAATTGTGAATATGAAAAAAATCCATTAACGGACACACCTGGGTTGAGTTTGAGGGTTTTTCTTCAAAATGGGTATCAATTTCAATTAATTTGGAAACGGTAGCACAGTAATACCAAAAATGGTGGTCATAAACGGTAAAAAAAGCGCTATAGTCTTGAAATTTGGTACATACATATGTTCTCAAGTTAGAATAAAAAATACGAAAAACCGCCCATGGACACACCTACCTCCCAGACAAAGCTATTTGAAACGAAAATATTTCATAAAAGAAAATAGAAATAGAAAACGTAAATTCTTAACCATGAAACTTTGGGTTTTGTTTAAACATATTTTTTTTTTGATTTTATAAAAATATCATATATGTATAATATTCGAAATTTTTTTATTTTAGGTCCCTGGTGGTATGAAACGCCGGGTCTTACGATGGTATGATTATAGTTGGTCCAGAGGAAGAATACAAGGAGGAGGAGATATAAATACAGCCTTAGGACTACTACCTGATAAGTTAAAAACCGAATTGGCCTTACATGTTAATTTAAGTGTTTTAAAAAAAGTAACTATTTTCCAAGAGTGCCAGCCTGAGTTCCTACATGACTTGGTGTTAAAAATGAAGGCATATATTTTTACACCTGGTGATTCTATTTGTAGAAAAGGAGAGGTAGCCAGAGAAATGTTTATAATTGCAGATGGCATACTTGAAGTGATAAGTGAAACAGGAAAAGTTTTGACAACTATGAAAGCTGGAGACTTTTTTGGCGAGATTGGAATTTTAAACCTAGATGGCCTTAACAAGTAATGTTTTCTTATGAGCACTCATATATGTTAATGCAGGAGTGGGCGATCAAACTGAAACATTTCAAATTTTCAATGTCTAACAGCAAATAAATAAAAACTAAATAAGTACTTAGAGAGTTAAAATTTTTATGATAAAATTACATCGATTAGCGTTTCTAAAATTAATTTTTTTTTTATGACACCAAATTTATTGGTTTTTAAAATGGAATTGTTGAGTTTTAATGGAAAATTCTGCAAATGCCAGCAAAAGTTGAGATATAATAATGTTTCGCTTCGATCGCTCACTCTTATATATCAATTGAATCACTTATACGTACATACTTATGGGGAATTAATACACAGAAACCAAAATACTGTCGATCAATATTACCTTCTATTATTTTAAAAAAGCTTTCTTTAAAAAACAACAAAGAGAAAGGAGAGGTTGCTGTTTCTATATAAGATCCTCAAATTATGAAATCTGATGCATTCGGAAAACTATTTTAAAGCTTTTGATATTTCTTTCTCAACTTAAAACAGTTGACCTTGTAATTAAATCAGCGCTGGGTTAAGACCTTGCGGAGAGTAGATCAAAAAACCGAAAAGTGACATCTTATAGCTGAATATAAAAAACTTGATGACCAAAATGGTCATTCCAGGGACTCTTTTCCATAAAAAAATAACATTAGATATGTATAGAACGTATGCCACACGTAACGAGTCAAACTCGAACAACTCAAAATGAACTGAGTTGAGTCGAACCAGACGAACTTGTTTCGGTGCTGAAATTTTTGTGAAAAGTTCGTGAGTTTTGAGTTTGTTGGAACAAGTTCGGCTCGTTGCATAGAAAACCAACAAAAAAGCAAAGCAAAAAAATTGTCTAATTGTTATTTTATTGAGCTAATCAGTTCAATAACTTTTGTGTCTCAAAACACCAAAAGAATTACACTTACAGAGATAAATAAAAGGAAGATGTGTTATACTGATTTCGTACTCTGCTAGGAAAAACAATGTCATCTATAAAATAAATACTCTAATCCCGTCTGGTCCAACCTTAGCCAAGCGCTAAATTTAACTTTTAATCTTACATCGCGCTGCTGCAGATGTCAGACTGTCCATGCTATCCTGAACTTTGAGGCTTTCAAAATAACAACAAGAAATTTATTACATTAAAAGGAGCCCATCAGATTTACTCGGGTCCCGCCAAGTCTTAATTCAGCGTTGGCTTGCACGTTTCATTTGGAACGAAAGGTAGCGTGCGAGTGTTTGCAAACATTAAGTGGGAATACGATTACCACTCCTTAGAGAGGAGGGATTCCTTGCGAGCATACTGAAATGTACGAAAATCCTGCGAGTGGCTTGGGAGTGCAAGAAGACATTTGCTGTTTTACGAGTTAACCTTCAAGTTCGATTTAGAGGAATATCACTGATATGTAGAAACTGTTAACTTGACAGTAGATGAAATGCTAATTGCTAAAATTTATAAGATAATGACATAACGTTTCTGCTGACGTTCGATCCAATGTAACTTTTTGTTTATGAATTAAACAAAATGTTCCGTGACAAAATTTAGTTGGTTTTTAAAAAAAAAATATTTTTAATGAAAGAAACAATTAGAATTTTAGCGGTACTAAAAGTCCCTAGTCTAATGTGAAGTCCATGAAACCTGAGTAAGGAATGCAGTGCTAGTAGGGAGCAGTGATGGCATTTTGTTGTTTTCTGAATGTACTGAAGTTAGAGTCAGAATGTATTTTATAGATGGCGAATGCATTTTTTATGTGGGATATCCAACAAATTTATTATTTTACGAAACTTATGAAGTAAAAAAAGTAAACGGGCATGTTCCAAAAAAAGTTTTTTTTCCATATATGACATTTTAAAAACAATTTACTGGCTATAAATTTTTATACACATTCCAAGTGTACTAAAAATTAAAAAAAGTACAAATGTACTAAATGTCCCATCACTGACTTTTCCAAAAATATTTTATGTGGCGAACAGTTACTTATGTTGAAAAATTGATTTTGACGAATTTTACAGGGTGTTAAAAAATAAGAATTCGTGGGTCTAAAGCATCCTCGAGTAGTACATCAAAATAAGAGATGACGTTTTAAACTTATTTTTCGCTATACACATATATACATATATAGAGTTTCTTATAATTTATTTTTATTACAGGAGAACTGCTGACGTTCGATCTGTAGGATACTCAGAATTGTTTTCACTATCAAGAGAAGATGTACTCTCTGCTATGAAGGATTATCCAGAAGCTCAGGATATTTTGCAGACTTTGGGTAGAAAACGACTAATGGAAGTTCGATGTGTCAATAAAAAACATGCAAAAGCTCAAAGCGAAAAAGAATCATTAGCTGCTCATAACCAACTTCATCACATAGTCCATAATGATGGCAGCGAAAATAGTGCCTCAAAAAAAATGGTTGATAAATTACGAAATGATGTTAAAGGATTTAAAATGGTTTTGAAAAAATCAAGGTACATTTTTTTTATTTAATTGAAAGAAAAAAAATATAATCAGCTTCAAATTCTGTTTAACAGTTCAAGAGCCAATGTATAGCTGATATATAATAACTTACACATATACTATGTATGTGCTTCTGGTATGCGTACCTGAAGACAACTTCGCCCATTTTTGATCCCAAAGTGCAACTGCTACTTGAGCTTTGTCCGATATTCGCTTTGTTTGTGTAATTTTGTCCTCAATGCACTGGCTTGTTCGGCTCTTTCCGTTACTCAAGTTATAAATTTTTCGTTTGTAAGGTTGGGCAAATAAAAAATATTATTGAAATATCGATGATCGATATTCCTAAACAGTATCATAATATATCGAGAAAAAATATCGGATACATCGATTATCGATTTTCGATATACTTGCTGAAAAAATTAAAATGCGAAAAATGGCGTCCCAACCTCTACTATGCGCACTTAGCATTGAAATTCTGTAAATGTAATCGTAACTTTCAACTTCAGTTGTTGCTGCAAATTTAAATGCCACATGTAAGGCATTTGAAAAATGTGATTTCAGTCTCACATAGTCTACAACGCTCCTTCTTAGCAAACACAACCCAAGGCCTATTTTGACAATTGGCCTTTTACTTTTCGCATCCACCATGGGAAAGACATTTTTTGCGTACTAGAGCCCGACGTCGGGAATTAGTTCTCTGCTGTTGTCAAGGGTCACCCTCTTTTTTTTTGGGTAACAGCCGAGAAGTAAGGCGAAAATAGTAAAAGTGCATTAGAGAATTCAAGTTGAAATTTATTAAGAGGCATATGATTTCCTTCTGGCTCAAGCAATCCCAAGTGCTTCCGAAAATGAAGCCAGCCATTTAAAACATATATGCGCAGGCACCATGAAATTATTTCCAAACACCGTCCGGTATCTCAAATACTCTGAATCTTATTCTAAGTGACTTTTGAGCAATTTGATGGTAGTTGTTTTCAATAATATTTTCAAAAATGTCGATTTCGTAGCTTTCTCCTCTTTCCACAATACCTTGTAAACTATTCTAAAATATTCCCGACTCATTTTCCACTTCGCTCATTTGCCGAAGCAAGCCAATCGAAATTGTTAAATTGCTTCCTTAGGCATAGATTTTCCTGTGACAGAAGTTTTTGTTACCACTATAACCCAAGGTTGCCCACAAGCAACGTTCGTTAGATAATTACTTCGTTAGGTTTGGCCCACCTTCTACTTTTTACTACCTTGCTACAGTTTCAGCCGCTGTGCAAATCTAAATCCGATGATGATTATAATTATTAATAAGTATCGTAGAAAGTTTCATTAAAAATAACGAAAAATGTTGATGATTTCAGGACATCACGAAAAAGCATTGAATCCTTAGAGATGGAACCATTGAACAGCATCTCTCCAAAAAGTGGAAAAACCATGTTAAAAAGAATGTCTAGAGTCAAATCAGATGAAAAGGGAGAACCCGCAGACATCGAAAAGCAACACGAAAAAACCCCAAGCACAATTGGTGCTGGATTGCCATTGTTACAAAGGCTAAGGTTATTGAAAGAAAAACAGGTAAGAAAACACATTTATACTTTAGCTTAAGAATTAAATTTTTTCGATTGATAAAATTTTGTGTTGTTCATAGCTTCGCACATTTTTGTCAAACTAAAAAGTTTAGATATATTTCTGGAGCAAAATGTACCTTTTTCACAGTAACAACCATTTTTCTGCACATTTTTTACGTCAATAAGTTTTAAAAAACCCGCTTTAATTATTGTTGTCGATTTTTTTTTTTCCATTTTACATTCGAACGTTTGCTAAAGGGAATTCAGTACTTTCAATTTTATGTTTGGAAATGGTCCTGGGACTCTTATATTTTTTAAATTTTTACTCGAGTCGTCTTCTATTGAAATTTATGAATCTTATGATTTTGTTTTGTTTCTGAGTGCCTCCACTCAATATGAAATATTGAAAAAAAATGAAGAACCTTTCAGCAAGAGGTTGATAAGATATGGAAAATGTTGAAAAACGTCAAAACAGTTTAAAAAAGTATGGAAAATGCTAAAATGGGTTGAAAAAGTCAAAAAATGTTGGAAGAGTCGGAAAAAAGGGAACAGATTGAAAAAAGTTGTAAGAAGTTGAAAATATTTTGAATCTGGTGAAAAAGGCTGGAAGAGTCAAAGATATATGGAAAATGTTGAAAGAGGTTGGAAAACTCGAAACATGTTGAATGAAATTGAGAACTTCGAAATAAATTGAATTAGCTGAAAAAGTTAATAAAATAAAGTCGATAATATATGAAAAGTGTTGAGAGAGGTTGAAAATCTCCAAAAAGTTGAAAATCTCGAAAAAGGTTGAATGAGGTTGAAGTCGAAAAAAGCGTAAAGTAAGGAGATACGAGTAAAGTCGAAAAAATATGGAAAATTTTGAAAAAAGTTAAAAGAGGTTCAAAAATATTGAAAGAATTTGAAAAAATCCAAAAAATATGGAAAATGTTAAAAATATTTGAAAGAGGTTGAAAGACTCAAAAAATTTGAAATTCTCGGAAAAATTTTAAATGAGGTTGGAAGTGTCGACAAAATTTGGAAAATTTTGAGAGAAGTTGGATGAGGTTGAAAACTGTTGAAACAGTTGTAAGTGGTTGAATAACTTGTGCAAAGTTGAATGAGGTTAAAGGAGCTCAAGAATATTTGAATGAGGTTGAAAAAATAAAAAAAAAATTAAAATCTCGAAAAAAGTTTAATGAGGTTGAAAAAGCCGTACAATATTTAAAAAGGTTCAATTAAGTTGAAAGAGATTAAAACAGTCGAAAGGAAAATGTTGAAGAAAGTTCAAATAGCCAAAAATTTTTTAAGTAAATCAAATAGTGTTACGCTTACAACTTTTTGTTAACATGGAAGGTGCCACGCCCACTGATGCAATCCTGTCAAATTCTATTTAATAGCAAAGCTATTTTTAGTTACCCACATCTGTATTCCAAATTTTTTTGCCACCACTCATATAGTACACTAAATATGACATTAAACGATTTTCGCTTATATGGGAGGTGCCATGCCCATCAATGTAATCCCGTCGATTCCTTTTAATTTTAAACCTTATAGTATACGACACCTGTTTACCAAATTATCTTAGAATTACTCACATAGTTCACCAAATATAACATAAAACGTTTTTTACTTGTATGGAAGGTGCCACACCCTCTACTACAATTCCGTCGAAATTCGTTTGATTTCAAAGCTTGTAGTAACCGACACCTCAGCACCAAGTTGTATTAAGATCACTAGCATATTACACTAAATGTAACATTTAACGTTTTTGCTTGCGTGCCCACCAGTGCAATCCCACACCAAATTTTAAAAAAATATATCCCATAGCACACTAAATATGTATAAGACTTAACGTTCTTGGGATATTGCGTCCATTTTTGCTAATGCGATACGTTATGTCAAGTATGTCAACCATCTTATTATTACGTTTATAAATATTGTGGGCTGTGCCACGCCCTTCAACGGATTTTGCCAATACAGTGATGACTAGTTGTGGCATTATCTTCAAAGGAGAAAAATCGAGCATCGACTTACAATTTTCAATTGTTGCAAAGTGAAACGCCGACTTTTTGGATTCCGCCCACTATTGGCTAAGTTCAAGATATTTATGATCTGCATCTGTCTGACAAATTTCATCACAATATCTTGAATGGTTTACGAGACATGATGTTATAGAAATTTAAGGTTAGAGCTGTAACACGCGCCTGTTACAGTCTTTAAAAGCTTAAAACATGCCTCGATCTTAAGTTAAGTTAAGTTACATAAAAATCGAAATAAAATTCAGCCATAAATTTATATATTATATATACATACATATATATTTATATATATACAAATATACTTATATACATACAATTTTAGCTCTTTTAATTATAGTAGATATTATATCCAAAAATATAAAATAAAAAAATGAAGCTATCTGTACTTTAACCTAACCTTAAAGCAGTGGAGGCACCACACAGCACAATCGTGCGCTCTGACATCACACGCATGGTTATGCTTTGTGTTTCACTGGTCGCAAAACCATCGTACAAACCAACATCGTGCGCGGATGTAGTTATAGCCACTTTTTATTTACATAGGGAATTTTGTTAACAGCCATGGCCTTTTCGTTGTAAATTCGATATTCTCTTTTGACGACACACAACAAAAAATTCATTGCGCTCTGATTTATAGAATCTAAATACCTTTTCAGATCTTTTTTTATTTTTCACTTCTGCCGCAAAATTTATTTTGCAAACGATTTCTGGAAAAAAATTATTTTAGTGCAGCCTCTCCTCTCTCACCAACACACTCACGCTTAAAGTAATAATCTGTGTATTAATATGGATACTATTTTTTCAACCTCTGCACCCCTATGTGCCAGTTAGCCTTCCTTCTGTAAGGCATCTTAAATAAAATAAAATAAATAAAAAACTAAATGCAGTGAAAATACAACCTGTTGGCGTGGCACCTCCCATAAAAGTAAAAAAATCCAATAACGAGAGTAATATTTTCTGAACTATGCGAGCAATCATAATGAAGTT
The DNA here is from genome assembly GCA_963680825.1 of Meiosimyza decipiens. NCBI lineage: Eukaryota > Metazoa > Arthropoda > Insecta > Diptera > Lauxaniidae > Meiosimyza > Meiosimyza decipiens. The sequence goes on along the minus strand of OY804258.1, from coordinate 93,757,692 downwards.
TAATCTCATTATGGTTACTACTTATAGCATTCTTTGGAGAAAACTGTTCCAATTCGCACCTATTAGCGTGCATTATGCGAACATTTTATTGGTACCTGGATGAAATTAGTCTAATAGAAAAAGGCTTTTTTCTGTTAGTTTGATAGACATTAAACTTATTCGAATTAAATAAAGTCTTTATTTCCATAGTTATTATTGTTGTTGTCCTAGTTCCTAAATTAGTTTTGTGTATGTTTTTATATGTTTGATATTAGGATCGCGAAGAGCGAGCTGTAAAATCTGTAGCACCATTGAAATCACCACCTCATCCACATGTATCGTGTACATTATCACCGCAGGAATCCATTCAAGAAGAACCAGAACAGGAGTTAAACGAAGGACTGCCGTTAATTCAATGTGTTCAACAGATCAAGAGTAAAACTGATGCTGTTCTAAGTGAAGATATATCCTTGGTAAAAAAATGTAATAATTTAAATTTATCATTTTAAAACAGCCATTATCTTTCATTTATTGTTAGGTAAATCATACATTATCATCACATAAAACCGAATCAGCAACGCCACACATGGAGTTAATCAACAACAACCACAATGGCAGTGCATCTTCAACAGCATCACAAGTAAAGCCAACAATGAAAGTTTCATTTAAACAACGAATGCAGCAATTGCAGTCCACAAGACAAGTAAAGTCTGCTCATCAAGCCAATAAGCTAATTGACGATGAGAGCATCATTTTGAAGAAGGAGCCTCCCAAGACATTATCTGTTACACCTTACGAGCCTAACGAAATAGTGTTACAAAGTATTTATCCGTCTGTAACGAAAAAAATGTTGAAACCGTCCATAATATTGCCATCGTCCATATCAGAGGCAGACGCACCCATCAAACCGTGGTCCAAACTTAAATTAGCTACATTGTTATCTTCCAGTAATACTAGCTTAGAAAATTGTTCGCCTGGAGATTTTAAAACACCCATAAAAGACTATTCATTGGGAACTATTCCGATTATGATGAGTATAGATAAAGAAAAGCCAATACGCAAAACCAGCAAACAGAGAGCGACGTTAGAAACAGAATTTTCAACAAAACCATCTACAAATGACAATACTTTGCACCCTTCTTGTTTCAATAAATCGAAATTTTATAACTCAGTATTCGACTTATCCCCAGAATATAGCGGTCTACCTTTTGTTAAGCGTTTGAAAATTCTTAACGAAAGACAAAAACTAGCCGAACTTGAAACAGTTCTTCAAAGAAGAAGCTCTAGTTTGGACTGTTCTAAAAAACATGGTGAACTTCCCTTGTCCGAATCATTATATAGGTGTTTAAGTGATACTTCTGCAATCTATTCTCAGTTTGTTTCCACGCACGAATCGAGCTCGACAACATCAACAAATACTTCAACATCGGAAAGTTCACAAAGAACGCCTACAACAAAAACTGAACTTAATAATCAATATTCCCCCTTAAATTCTGATCTCAATGAGACCTGTGTAAAAAAGCAATTGAAAAGTATTTTAAAAAATCAGCATAAGGACTCTCAACTGGAATTGAGGCAATCCGGCAGGCTTAACACAGAACCAACATTGATAGAGTACGTGCATAGATAAGCCCAGTAAACTATTGAAATGTGTAATTTTCATTTCAACTTTTTCTAGTACATCGAATAGCGCAACTTATTCTGCTGGTGAAAGCGAAGACCACCAACCAAAAGATGGATACAAATCAGTTGATTCATTAGAGTCCAACACTCCTACAAGTTCATCACATCAATCATTTTTTAGAAAACCTACCGAATCAAATATCAACTCTCCTGAGAGCGCCTTTATGCTATCGAAGAAAATGTTGAATTTATCATTAGATACCCCAACTGAACATATAGAAGGTATTGAAGGTAAATAGATATTATTAATTTACTAATATTAGAATTTCAAAACAGAAAAAAACACACTAATCTTGATATATATAAATGAAACATTTGCGCTTAAGATTTAAATTTATAGTTTCTATATAAAAAGATTGATTTTTTGAAAAGCCTAAAATCAAATCAGCGTACCGAATGATAGCTTTTAAAAGGTCGTATGACCCTGGGTGACATGAGAACCCACAGAATAGAAATTGAACAGGTTTGAGAATGGGGAAAGAAACAGGTGTAAGAAAACAAAATAAACTTATCCAATGAGAGAGCTAAAGGACTCTGGAAAAATTACTAAAGCTTTGAATGGGATGTGCCACGCCTTCTTTTTGAAATTCAACAACTTTTTGATGGCAGATTACACCATTTTTTGTATTTGTGTGAAATTTGACTTCATTACTTAAAATAATTTTCTCAGTATAGCGTTTTAAAGCTTTTGTTTCTATTAAGGGTGCCACGTCTACTGGTTGAATTTCTCCAAATTCTTGTTCAGAGCTATTCCAAATTATTTCTACTGTTTCTATAAAATTTGGTTCCACGCCCTCTAGTCCAAAGTTTCCAACTCTTTTCCTGATGCTAGTCTGAACCATTTTTTGTATTTGTGGAAATTTTGGTTCCAATACCTCAAATACAGGTAGTCGTTACAGTAGCGTACCAAGGAGGGCACAAGAGGGCGATCGGCCTCCTCTTTCCTGTTAGTGGCGTGGAACCGCCCTTTCCACCCAAATATCTTTATTCAGGATTCAATCTATCTCCATACTAAATTTCATCAAAATCGGTGTGACGGATCAACCGTGTCAGCGTTTTTTCCTACTAAGTGTGGTTCCTCGCTCACTTAAAGAACGCAGAGCTTTTAAATCCCTTCCTTGGAGTTCAATCCTAATTTGTTGCAAACTTTATCGAAAGCGGTTCATAAGTTTAGTCATGGAAACATATTTTTCTTCACTTATGGGAAAAAAGTGCTTCTGTACTGCTTCTCCTCACAACCTCTGCACCTTTTCTCAGGATTCAATCTATCTTCATATCGAATTTCATCAAAATCTGCTCATAAGTTTAGCTCTAAAAACATATTTTCCTACTGGAGGCGTGTCACCTTTCACTTTGAAGAAATAGCTATCCTTAGGATTCAGTCTATCTCTGTACTGAATTCCATCAAAATCAGTCTATTATTTTAGCAGTGAAAACGCTTTTAAGTGTTAGAGATGTTGCCACGCCTATTAAAAAAAATTTGAGTTTTTAGAAATTTTTTTTAACGTTCAATCTATATCCTAACAAAATTTCATCAAAATCGGTTCGTTAGTTAAGGAGTAATGACGTATATTATTGTAAGAGGCGTGGCACCGCCCACTTAAAAAAATAAATTTAACTCAAGAATCAATTTATCTCAATACCAAGTTTCATCAAAATCGAAGAATCGGCTCAGCTGAGAAAGCGTTTTTTCCATTAAGAGCGGTGCCACGCCTCCTTAAAGAAATCAAAGTTTCTAATAACCATTCTTAAGGTTTAATCTATCTCAATACCAAATTTTATTAAAGTCGTTAATGGAAACGTTTTTTCCTGTTAGGGGCGTGCCACCGCCTATTATAGAAAAATAAAGTATACACATCCCCCTTCTCTTCACCGCCTTTTCAACAAAAAAAAAAATGAAGCAATTACTTATGTTGTGTTATGGCTGAGAAAAAGCGTTGTAACCGTTTACCAACTGTGTGTTTATATATAGATATACTATAAGTAGTTCATATTTTGGAATAATTAAAAACACAGATATTTTTAACATTTTAGGTAAAACAAAATCTCAAGATTTTTTCCATCACATGCTGTTTGGAATAAATAATGCAGTTACGAATCACATGAACGAAATACACTCAAAGCTTGAATTACAATTCTCTATTATGCAAAATGAAGTTAAAAGACGAGACGATATTATTACTAATTTAAAGAATAAACTAAGAAACTTAGAATTAAAAGCAATATCTATTAAAGGCAGGGAACGGGAAAAAACAGAAGCATTTTCAGATGAAGAAGTTTTTAAATCTGACGAGAACAACTCAGAATCATCAGGAGAACTTCTATTTATGGTATGCGAAACCTTTTATATTTGAATCGGTCATTCTTTTACAAGTCGCATGGATTTCGGAGAAAAAAATCCACTCTGCAAATGCGATAAAAATTCCGGTCAAATAGAGACTCTACTTTTATGTAAAATGGGTTTTGTAGATAAAAGGATATCGAACAAAATGATATTTTCGCAAAAGAATACTACTTGGGGGAATACCCTGTTAAAACTATTTGTACAATTTAATGGTTATTATTTCTCTTCTGTTGACAATAAAATTTTAAATCTAAAGTTTTTAAGTATTAAATAAAACAAAAAAAACTTGATTCGATCTGTTCAATTGGAGATAATAAACTTCAGGTATGATAAGATAGATATGTGAAAATCCAGCGACTTATCGAACATTTTTCAGCAAAATTTGATCCCGGTTCTAAAATCTCAGGTATAAATTGGTGTGCAGTTTGTAAAAGAATGACCGACATCAATAAAATAACGAATTTCCTTAATTTAACTCACTTTCATTAGCGCGGCGACTCTCTGGACACAATATTCTCATCATCCCCACCTATACAAGTCGATTGCTCGATCAGTACGCCAAGTACCAGCCGTTTTTATTCGACAAATACCTACTTTACATCCTATAAGAATAAATCAATTCCGAGCGACAAAGAAAGCGAAACAATTCGAATAAAAAAAAGTCCATGTAGCGAAATACGCGATTATAAAGTTACTGATAGTGCGATCTTAGATATCGAAGAAAGTTCTAGTTCGAGTACATCGTCCAGTAAATCGAATTTAGTAACCGACGATAACTGCGAAAAGCCGATGCATCACAATGATTGGGAGTTAAGGATGCTTGCTGCAGAATTGGATAAGCAAGAGAGAAAACGTGGAAACTCCCTCTGTGATAACCCTAAGGACCTCAAAGACTGCAGCGCAATTTTCAAGAGACGTCGAAAAATAAGTAACTCTGAATCTGAATACAGTGAAACTGCGAATAAAGAAATATTGGAAACAAAAAGAAACAGAGCCGCTAGCTTAGATCAGTTCAATACAGTGTATGAACATGGCAACGGAATTTTCGAAAGAATTGGCACCGATCGTGATAAAAATAAGCTTTGAGAAATATAAGTTATTATTTTTAGGCATTTAAATGCTTCTTTTTTTTAAGTAAAGCAATTTAAATTACTACACCGATAATATCGTATGAAAGAGATAGTGTGTCTGGTTATGTGTTTAGCAAGGGTCTTCGTCTTGAAACATTTTATATTAGCTGCGTAACCACTGGATTTGAAAGATTATCGCTTGCGTTCAATACTAAAGCTGAAATCGCAATGCAGCGTTCGGTCGGTCGCACTCTGACAGCTGAAGTAGAAACAATGCATGCTTATGCTGTAATATTACATGCGACCTCAGGCGTTGCGTTGCGTTTTATCGTAAATACGATAAACGCCATACCCGAAGCTCGAGTAGAGCTACTTTCTACTAGAACGTGCGTTTGACACATTATTCAGCTGTCAGTGTGTTTGTTTACGTGTTTTTGCTTCAACTGAAATTTAAATAAATAAACGAAATGGAAACATTTGAAGAAAATTTAATTAATTTAGTCCAGATCCATTTATTTTATGAAAATAACAACCAACACTAAGAAATGAAATGATAGACACTCGCAACATTATGATTTACAAAAAGTAAGGTCAGGCGTTTTGACAGCCAATATCGTACATTTTTGTAAAGTTTTTCAAATGCCGCTGCATTGCGATTTAAGCTTAAAGCTTAAATACATGAGCCGTTTAGTTTGAAAATGCCTATGTACCTAGGGATATTTATTTCTGATTCGAGATATTTGCAATTTTTGTCATATGACAATTGGTAATTTTAATTGTTTTTTTTTTTCTTAAAATATAAAGATTTCTCATCTCAGTCATTAAAATAAACATTTTTTAAGAAATACTATTATGTAAAAAGTATCAGGAATTATTATTTAAAAAATGACGCATTGAAGATGCTGTCAGATATTTTCTTTATAATGGTAGCGCTGACTGTACATAGTTACCATGCAGAACATGAGTGCGATCTGTGACTCAGTATGTCTACTGTTGTTGTATTTGCTACTTATACTGTTGCAGTGCACGATCCGACTTCGGTTAAACAAAGAGTTTGCCTTAAATTTTGTGTGAGAAACGAAATTTCATGGACAACGAATCCCTCAAAATACTGTTAAACCTACGGTTCAATGGATGTCTACGACCATATACCGTATTCACTTGATATGACTCCCTTTGACTTTTTCCTGTTCCTGAAGATTTAATTACGACTTCGAGTAAGTCGGTTCCTTGAGTCGTCAGAAGCCATAAAAATATATTCGATGAAGAAGCTAAGGGCTATTCCCCAATCAGAAAGCATCAAGCGCTGACGTAGTTGTATTGCAAATGGTGGGTCCCCTTTTGAAGGTCACAAAATAAATTTTGAAAAATATGCAATATTGTTTCCGGTTTGTTCAACACTTTCGGATACTTTTTACATAGAAGTAGTGGAGGCTGTCAATTGGCTTAAGCAATTTCAAAACTAAACTTGTTTTCAAATTAATCATTCGTTTCATATTGAAATTTTTGTAAGTTATTCTCTTTTTTCGTTATTTAAAAAAATTAGTAAAATAATACATCTGAATAAAAAGAGGCTATGCTAATATGGTTGCATTATGAACATTTTGCACGAAGTTTCAAATAAATTTTGTGGCTATTTACGATATATCTGCGTATTTAGTGCAATTTTGATCATATCATAAGATTTGGAGGCTTTTTTTGGAAACATTGAAAGATTACGCGAAATTCATTCATTAAACTTTATTCCTTATCTATTTCTTAATTTATTCATTGTAGTAGTAGTATATGTAGCGTTTAAAGCCCGAATTGCTTACAATTTGTAAATAATTTTTAATATGAATAGTTCAAGACCATAAGGTTTTAATTTAGAGTACGTACTGGAAAGTATAAAATATTTAATTTTTTTTTATAATGCCTTAATAACTCTTCAGCTATTCTTGGGTATTTAACAACTCGCTTCAACTTAATCGAATACTAATTAACACTAGAAAATGCTTGTAGATTTTCTATAAAAAGTTTTAGTAGGCTTTAATGTATGACCAACCGACATGAGACCAAAAATTATTCAGAAAGTTTATTTCCGACAAAACGTCCTTAAGACATATAGCAGTTATATGACTACAAAAACCTTTCTAACATTCTCAATTTTCACTTATTTTTTATCAAAAAATATATATATGGATATACATATAAATATATGGTAGTAAAGGTTGATTTTTAGAGTGATGGAGCTTTAAATTGAAACTAAACATATATTAGGAAAGAACCCTCTCATACAAGTGAAAGTCTTAATATGTGATTCCATCGGAATCACTTGAGCTATTGTAATGAAATTTTCCCTGAGATCAACCCAAAAATCTGAAATTTAAGTGCTTACTTTTGGGACCAACGTCAATATGTTGAGGACTCAGCACCACAATCTCTTAAAGTACACAAAACTTCCACATCGTTTGATGCCAATATTTAAGGTCAAAGGTCACAAGATGCCCTTTTTCGCATTTATCTCGATTCATATTAAACAAAGAGAAATTCAGTGTAAGCATGTTATCGATAAAAAATCCTCATTTATTCAAAGTCTTAAGGAATTAATCACGCAAGTGCAACCATTTTCAAGATATTCCCGGTAAAATGTTGAAAATGGCGGTAACATTATTTTACCTTGAATCATGAAAACGTTTGGTCACATTTAAAAATGTGTCTTAAATTTTTTTTTGTGGAAAATCACATGATCTATAACTTTTGCATAACATAAATTGATATTTGAATAATTGGAATTGAGATATTAAAAATTGTCATTTTTAAGCTTTGACCTTGAATCGACACTTTACACAATCTCCTTAATGAAAAAATTGTCACATTGATAGCACGCCCACACTAATTTATATTCTTTTAATAACAAGCGAGATCATAGTGAAAACAGTTTTTTGTGAACTTTGACCTTCAATATCGGCATTAACGGAGATGGAAAATACCAAAGAATTTGAGCTACTAAACAAGAATATCCAAAGCTCTACTTGCGAAGAGATCATAGATTTTTTCTAGTGTTAAGAGTTCATGTCAGAAAAATCGTCCAATTCCCGGTTATTTCAAAAATTTTTGAATTCTTCCCAGTCCGCCGATTTTGATATAAAATTTCAGGTCTGGCCGGGTTAGTAACCCTCGTAAAGATGAAAATATTTCTCAAAAAAATATCATGAAATGAAATCTCCACTTGGAAGTAGTGATATCCTTCCAGGTCTGGCCGGGTCAATTCTGTTCACGTAGTTACCCTGGTAAAGAAGAAAATATTTATCAAAAAAATTTCATGAAATGAACCTCCACTTCGAAGAAGTGATATCCTAAACGAAAACCGTAAGCTTAGATTATGAGAGAACTAGCGCCCTCTTCGTTATCTCCCAACTCTGAACTGTCAGTGCAAATTTGAACACCTTTTTCTCTCAAAGAGAGATATTAATCTCCTGAAGAAGTGGATATCAATTTAAGAGGGATTGTTTCCCAACCCTTGGTACGAGTCTGAGATTTTAGCAATTTCGCAATTTGAAGTAAATATCGACTGTATCAGATGCAGTAATACATCCAGAACAGAAGTAAGGATGGACCCGAGTGCTGCTGCAATGTAAAGACTTGTCAACAGAACACCGTCAATCAGATTTGTGTAACACACTTGTAGTAGACCCACAGAGAAATTTTAAGTCACAGGCCGCAAGCTTCTGCTACTAGTGCTCTTATTGAGTAAAGCTCTATCTTATCTTTTGTTTATGTTTAGCCCTCAGTCTAAATTCCTGGCAAAAATTACACCAAGAAATCTAAATAAATTCAAAAAATGATAAAAGATTAAATTTTTTATTTTGGGGAAAAACTCGATAGCTTTGAAGTTCATGTCACAAAAATTGTCCACTTTCCGGCTATTTCAGAAATTCTTTAATGCCTTCCAGGCTCCCGGCCTTGATGTGAAATTTCGGGACCGACGCGGTCAATCTCGGTCACTTTGCAATGCTGGGTTGTCATGTTATAGTGAAAACAAAAGTTCTGGATATCTTTTGCAAATTTTATTTCTTAAATGGTACTTCCTAGAAACACCGTTTTCAAGAAAAAGGCAAACAATTTTTTCATTTGCAGCAACTTCAAATATTTTTTGAGCTTGTAATGATTTAGACATATTTTGGGGGACATCTTTTGGGGGTCACCTTTAATCTTACCATGCTCAATGTGATAATCCTATTCATGTTGGAGGCTCCATTTAGTCCCGTAATATTTAATGTGGTACAAAAAGAAGAAGTCATCTATTCTTACATCACATCGAAAGCAAATTGTTCCGTTTTTTGAATTTTAATTATTTAGTTGGCAAGTTTTCTAAGCCAAGGACTAGGAAAAATCCTTAATACTATATTTATATGAATAAAATGTTAATATTATTATTATATAGATAATCGCTAGCTATGAAAAATAGTACTAATTCCACTATTTTTTGTATATACCTACCCTTTCATATCATTACTTTTATGTAAATGTAATAATTTATTAAATAAACAAAGTGTTTTCAATAAGATTCAAAAAAAAAACATATACCAGACCTTAGCAGAAGCATACATAAAGGGCGACGGGCAGCTGCAACAGTCTGGTACTAGAGGCAGCCTTGAGATGAATGTAAGCTCGAATTTATCAAAATCATGGAAAAAAAAACTCGAACGAAAAAAAAGTCTTCAACAAATAATTTCAAACGAAAAGATACTGAAATTCTTCGAAAATCTGTATGTATGTATATTCCCGAGTAAAAATAATTTATTTGGTATATTCACGAACAAATCAAGTACACACGTTTATATTTTTAAAAGTATGGAAGCCGTATAGTCACGGGCACGTATTGCGAATAAACGCGAGTGGTACGATTATGGCACACTCCTGGTGCAGGTACAAAAATTCCAAAACACGCCTGACACCCGTTTATAAACGCTCCCGCTACAGGCACAAACATTAAAAAATGCGCACGCCATTGCGGTATGCACATGTACGCTTCTGTTGCAGGTATGAATGTGCTCGTAGTCGACTAGTCACATTTGTTCCCTATGCGCACTAGTGACAAATCAAAAAATACTTTTTGACATTAAAAAATTGGTATTAAAAAGAGGTATTTTTAGTAATCGCTTCCAAAAACAAAAATTATGGTACCATGTTGCCCTATCTCTATCACTTATAGTTCATTATATCTATACGAAATTTCAACAAAATCAGTCGATTAGTTTGGCTGGGAAAACATATTATCCTATTCGGTTCATGGCGCTGTCCACTTTAAAACATATACCATTCCTCAAAATTCTATGTATTTCTATACCAAATTTTATCAAAATCGGTTCATTAGCTTAACAGTAAAAAAGAATTTTTTCTGTTAGGGGAGTGGCATCGCCCACTCAAAGCAAATATCTTTATTTAGGATTTAATCTAACTCTATAACAAATTTCATCAAAATCGGTGTAGCGGCTCAGCCGTGACAGTTTCTTTCCCATTAAGGGCGGTGCAACGCCCCCTTAAAAAACTTCAAGTTTTTACTAATCCTTATTGGGGTTCAATCTATCTCCAAGCCAAATTTAATTAAATTCAGTCTATTGGCTTAGCCATGAAAACGTATTTTTCTGTTAGAGGCGTGGTACCGCCTACTCTTAGAATACAATTACATTCTGGCGCTGTTCTTCTGCACAACCTTTCCAACAAAAAATAAAAATAAGCGATTATGTTGTGTTATGGCAGCTAAAAAAGAATGGAAACGTCTTGTCACTGCCTATTTATATATACGTACATAGGTATGTAGGTAGTTAAAGACGTGTACTTGGATTCGGCGTGAAATATATAGCAATTAAATTATTTCATAGTTATCTAAAAATGATCGAAACTAACATAAGCAATGTTGTTTACTATGATGCGTTATCACAAATTTGATTTTTAACCAAAATCTAAGTTTTGCATACGAGGGCTTAGGTTTATCCATTGGTAGTTAAGTGAGGATATGTGAGTTGTCAATGATATATTTCCGAATGCATGTAAATACCTCTTAGAGAAAAACATAACAAGTATTATTAGTATTATGGAATTTCAAAGCTTTAAATAAATTTTATTAGAACTTAAGTAAAATACCATTAGATAAGGACATTCAGATATTTATTCAATAGAGCTTCACCGTATACAAATATGAATAAATGTTCCAAGCTCTATATAAAGAAATGGTTCATGCACAAAGTTTTGTTGCTTCCGCAAACAAAAACCATTGAAAACCTCGGGGCGGCTACTGTAACTGATAAGAAAAATATATAGTACGTATTTTTTTTTACTGAAAATTCCCCTTTGGAGGCCAAGTGTACAATAATATTGAATTTAATTTACTAATTGTAAAGTAATCTTAAGAAAGGTTGCTTACAGAATATCAACTGACAACATAATGTCCATGCCAAAAAGTTATACGCATTGATATTTGCAAGATAAACCAATTTTTGCCAGCACCAAATTACTAACAGTTACGAAGTCCTGCCCTTTGTTGCAAATGTAACTTTTTTTATTGTCACAAATAAATTTTTATGAAATTGGGTCCTGTAGTTGATATTAAATTAAAATAAGACAATTTTTTATTAAAAAATTATCGTTTAAGAAATAATATATATCACACCAATTTTTTTTTAAATTGTAAAATAAACATTACCATGTACTTATGTAGTCATAGAACAATTCGCAACAAATGTTGTAATGAGATATTATTAATATAAATGCAATAGTTGATATATTCATAAACATAATTAAGGTACCATTAGTTATAATTAAAAGTAATTAAATAAAAGGAAAATGTTGCCAACTTAATGCAATTTAAGTACCTATCGCATGTATTGATTTTAATTAATTGTGAGATAAAGCTTGAAGTTAGCGATGGCCTTAGGGTTTTGTGGAAATGCACAGAATCGGGACATGGAATGTACTGTTTAGAGGGCGAAGATCGTTTTGTTTTTGTCATGGACACCTAAAATTTACAAACATTTTCTAAAAAAAGGTTACTTGATTTTTTTTTTAAACTATTTCAACACATTTACTAAAAAAATTAAACAAAACGAAGCACAAATTTTCTACAATTTACTAAACAAAAACACAAAATCAAGGCAAATATTCGAAATAATCCAAGTGTTCCAAATATGTACTGAAAAAGCGCCAAAAGTACTGAAAATTCGTCCATTGTACCGAATGTGCTAAAAATTTGTACAAATATACTGACAAAAATCTACTGAAAAAAAATACAAATGTATCAAAAATGCCATGCCTGATTCAATTTCATGCGGATGGCACAGTCAGGGGGCGACAAATGAGATGATCATCAACACGCTCATCATTTGACATATCACAAAAACGGTAAGTGTTAGACCTCTTTTTATACCCTACTAGAATTACTCTGTGCGCTTCGCTTCACCTTAAAATGAATAATTTCGTCCTAGTTGTTAAATACTCGTAAAAGTTTTATTTCTATTTGCTTCCTGTGGGAAGGCCTTATGGCACTGCTGCTGTGGAAAGGCATAAAAGCACGCCTGCTGTGGTAAGGCAAAATAGCATTTCATGAGTATACACTCAATGGAGTGTAACTATTCTGCTAATTAAAATTTCAGTACTTGTAAAATTTACATATTGTTAATATTGACAAATAGTAAACAAAAACAAAAATCATAATAAAAAAAAAAAAAATATTAGCAAACATGTTTTCATTTGCATGAAAATTTAGTTTTGAGAAGGCCTCTTACAATGGCAGCAATGCAAGCAGGCCTTCTCCGGGGAAGGCCTTGTTCAATTGCCTGCTGGGAAAGAGCGCAACAGAATGATAACGTTCTGCTCTGCGTACGAATAACCTTATGCGCTATGTTGTGGTTTTTACTATATAGTTATCGCAAACCGAACCCAAACAAAATGCACTGCTCGTTTTTGCCGTTGTTTCGCAGGCTGAGGAGATATTTTGTTTGATCACAAAATTTTAGTTTCTTATCTACAATTCATTAGTAAGTGGCTATAATATAAAGCACATTCAAAATACCGCGGCCAACAAACGATTTGTTGCAGTTTTTAATAATTTAAATGAAATTACTTATACTCGTATGTTATAATGGAGATTGTAGTGAATAAAATTTTAAAATATCATACTAAATATCTAGACACCATATGAAAGCTAAACGTTCTTAGCAATATGACAGCTGCATACAGAATGCCAAATATTAAATAAAAATCCAATGACAGTAAATCTTTCATGTGAGTAAATAAGCCTAATATTGAAAGTATTATAGTAGAACTATTTACTAAAAATGGAAGATTTTTACGAATGGCACATGGTCGTGCGCTTAAATCTTTAGTTCAACCTGATTTCAGTGCTTTAAATAGGGCTGTTAATAATCACAATTAAATGGCAGAATTAATGCCTTTTTTTGAAGGAAAATCGGGAGTGATATAAATTATGCCATTTTTGCAACCAAGTGATTTCATAATTGCAAGACGAGGTGCAGCACTCAAGATCATTAATCTCGTCAAAGCTCAATACGAAGCTTTTAAACATAAAGTATTCATAACATTAAACATTCTGATCTATTTGAGTCCATCTCAGGTACGTGTCAAGGATGTTTGCTGTTTCCAGTACTAGGTACTTGATAATGTTCTTAGCAGAGCCTGTAGTAAGTGTAATTATTTTCAATCTCTTAATTTTAGTAAATTTTTATCCACAAAAAAAAACATTTCATCAGTGTGATAAATTAAAAAATTATTATAAGCTTCCAACATCACTAAAGCTTAAAAATTTAGTTCATCGATATTTTATTAGGCCTGCTGGCACTGAATCTGAGTTCCGCTCACTAATAGTGAATGCGTAGATAGCATGCTGCTCATGAATGTAATCGATAAGGAAAGGTCGAAAATGGATCTTGGACTTTACTTAGGGTGGCTTCAGACCCTCGAAAGGACCGTTTTCGACCCATTTTCGGAAAAATTTTTTTGGCACTATTCGATGGAGAAAGGTTGAAAATATATTTTGGACATTACTTCGAGTGGCTCCGTACCCTGGAAAGGACCGATTTCAATCCATTTTTGTAAAAAAAAAATTTTTCACGATAGATAGCTCAAAAATAATTTTGGACATCACTAAAGAAGGCTCGGGACCCAGAAAATAACCATTTTTTACCCAAAAATGTGTCCCCGGACCATGGTATCCGTTTTTGATCCGTTTTCGGGTCAATAGTTATCGCATATGGTGTCGATGTTAGTACTTTTATTGGAGTTACCACGCCGACTTATTAACCCTTGTACTTAATTTGTCCAATATCACCAAGTGGTCCCGTACAAAGTTTGGTTAACTTTGCTTGGATTTCTACGCATAAGGTTTCAAATGTTGTCTTTGAAATCACACTCAGAGCATTTTAAATATTTTGCTTGTAGAGGAGGTGTCACGTCCCTTTTCTTTACTGAAATTAAATAAACCCTATAACGTTCCGAGCTCAATGCGTTATCTAATGAAAAACAAAAATATTAATTTGGTCAGTAGTTCCTGAACCCATCCCAAACATAAGTACAAATAAAGTATAAACATCGATACATTTCTAATTCACTTATTACATTTATGTTTATCAACTTGTGCTGCGTTTCAGGAAACTCCCGATAAACTATATACATATATCGCTGTCTAAAGCGTCGAAACAAGTGTATTTTTTTAGGTTTTCCATGTTCGATCGCATTTGCAGTCAAAGCTGGTCCATCAATTGGAATATTTCAACATCGTTTATTCTTAAACCACTGCACTGTGCTTAATCGATTTCTGGATATAATGGAAGTCGAGTTTTTTATTCTTGCTTTGGTCATTTTCAAAATGATCATCAGTTTTCTTGTGGTTTTTATAAGTGTTCGAAATCGTGCAATGTGATCATTAGCGGTGGAAAGAAGAAACGCAAATAGGGTCCAGTATACTGGACCCTATTGAAAATGAGGAATTAACGGCCTTCCAAAATCAAGCAATTGGTTAAAATGGAGAAGTCTTTGGGAAAAAGTTGATTGACCCTTTTTTTTTGGTCAGCACTATTACATATAGTACCTTATTTTTGTGTGCGTATGCATGATCTTGTTTGCTTGTATGAAAACAAATTTACCTCCAACTAACGCCCTTTAACGGCTTTTTTGCAAAGTTTCCCAATTCCTACGCGGTCTACGGTTTTGGCATGCAATTAAAGGCCTGGTCGCGTCAAAAGCGGCCACTTGGCAACGCTGTAAATAAGGTAGGTACATAATGATTCCAGGCAAGTTGTAGAAATATAATTAGTATTACCCGTGCTCTTCGCTTCACCTTATATCGAAAATTTGGCTCTAATTTCTTAAGTGGTCTTTGTGAAAATGATATTTCAAAATTAGTCACACCAAATCTACATGGTGTAGATTTGGTGTGACTAGCCGTCAAAATGATATCTTAAAAATATTTTTGTGTGACGGTCACCCTAAATAAAAGTTTTGTAACCTGAACTATGCCTCTGCATATAAAAGACAAAATGTGTAAGTTCCATGTGAATCGATGAAGTGGTTTTTGTGAAAATTCCACTTAAAAATATTTTTTTGTATGTGGGCCACCCTAAATAAAAGTTTTGTCTTTGCCATGCCCTTTAATATAAGAGCTAAGTGGTGTAAATTCGGTGTGAATCAATTAACCGGTCTTCGTGAAAATGATATTTAAAAAATATTTTCGTTTGAGGGCCACCCTAAATACGCACCCTTAATATAAGTTTTAAAGCCTATAACACTTGTCTGATCGACACTCACATACTGCAAAAATTTTATCAAAATCGGCCGGATAGTTTTCGAGACCATACAGACAAAAACAGAATTTTATATATTAGACAACTGAATAGAAATGAACCTTCATTTCACATTCATTAAGAAATCAAAGTTGTTAAATTCAAATGAAGCACTATTAAGAATTATGAACCATATATGAGGAAAAAAGAACCAACTGTCAAAGCTAGCAACATTAAATTTGTTCAAAATATTACGTCCTCCGCAAAGAAAGAATTATTCCAAACTCTTTGGGAAAAAGCAAGCATATTTTCTTTAGCTCTGAATCGCTGAAAAAACTCAGCCTTTTGTTGGACAGGAAGAGTCTTTCTTTTTTTAGAATTCATAGCCAAAAACACAGTAAGCATTAAAAAACCAATGAATGTGTTTATAAGTAAACCCTTTAATATCCACAAACACAACCAAATTAGCACACAAATTGAAGAAAAATTCCCTCGCATATTTCATTCAATAAAAAAAAATCGAGGAAACACTACTTTGTTATTTGACTTTCATTTTCAAATTCAGTCGTTAGCAACGAAGAAACAAAAATAGCAAAAAGCGGTTGTTTTATGGGACTCGTTGCTATATCCGATGATTGTTGTAACCGACAAAACACTCATATATATAATATGAAAATGAACCAAACGACTGCTAAGCAGTTGTCATAACCGATTAATAGTTACCGCCGGGTTGTTAAGGTGACTTCGACTGTAAACATATTGAGCTATTCTTATCGAAAGTTAAAGTGAAAAAAGATTCTATTAAGCGCAGTTTTTAGAAAAATGTTCATGGTAACAGTCAATTTTTTTGATTATTTTTTTAAATATTTTGAATCTCTCACTGGGATAAGAGTTGTTAAACGGGCGAAATGTAATTGAGGTTTCACTTAAAAAGGGCGAAAAATGTAGCTTTTTCCCTGAGTGCAAAGTTATCGGCTACACTATTTATTGCAGTTTTGGATGCGTCTAAATATGGTCAAAAAAAAAAAAAAATAAAGTACATTGAAATCGGTTGGACTAAATTTCATAAAATTTGCTTAACACTGCGATAACAATAAAATCTACGGCACATACTCTCAGTACAACATAATGGCAAATTAAAAAAAAAAAAAAACATAATTTCTTGTACAAATTTCGTACAATCTGTTATACACAAATAAACTTCTCAAAAAACTGACTTGCGCTCTAGAACACAATATGGCAAGTTGCCGACTTTTACTAAAAACTGACATTGAAATATTGACACACAAAAAAATTGAAGCATGGATTCCTTTTCAATAAATTCAAACTCATATTAAATATTAAAATCACATCAGTTATGTTCTATTAGATTATAAAACAACAATTATTATAATTTTCTAGTATACTAACAGTTTCATCTCGTAAAGATTATTTAAAATAAAGAAATGCAACATTGGCAATACTGTCTTCTTGCGGATGTATAATGTTTTGTTAAAGTATTTATACAATATAATGAAAAGTGTTCAACAAAATATTATTAGTCTTACGAAAACAAGTTTAAAGATTTGTATTTATTAAATGCACATGTTTTGCATTAAAAAATGTTTCAAGTATGAAAAAATTGAATATCAGTATTACGTTCCTGTGTAAGTAAACATTTCATTTAAGTAAACAAAATAGCAAAAGCGCATAGGATATTTGGCATGTTGCTGTAAAATTAAATGTTTTTTTTTTTGTTTCACAAATTTTTTCTTTCTTTCTACTTTCTATGAAATTCATTTTCGCTTGCGTCTTACAAAGATCCATTTGAATTGTCTACGTTTGTCCCAAAATATTGTTTTTTTTTCTATTTACTTTTTTTTCATTCACATCAATAATGCAACTGCTTGTGCAGATGTCGCTTGTTTCAATGTAATAAACTTAATTTAACTGAAAACTAAGAAAGTTCCCAATGCATAACAAAATCTTCGATATTGATACAAATTTTGAAACTACACATTATTTAATGGAATGGATTTATTAGGTCAACGTTGGAAGTGACTGTGGCCATCGTGTTTAGGAACATAAATATATAGGATGAAAAATCAATTATAAGTTTTCAAAAGCATACAATGAACAAAGTTGTCATGTAAGCAAATAATTCGAATTTTACAAGGCTGTAGCTCTGTTATATAAATTTATGGAAACGTAGCTCTATACGACAGTGATACACCCTGCATAAATTATTGTAAAGTATCAATATTTCTACGTTTCAAGCAGCATTTCTTTCTTTTATTTTCTTTGCCTTAACATAATAAACAATTTCTGTAGTTATAGTAACCGTTCCAAATTTGCTAAGAAATGGGAAAAGAAATGTTTGAAATCACAACCCATAATTGACATAATATATTTTGCAATAATATACCTATAGGACTTATTTATATAGCTTGTTATTCTTGAATAAATTTCAAACTTGGAAATTCGCAACTAAGTGCAGAAGGTCGTGCCCACACACAAAAGTTTGGTTTCAACTAAGTAAATATATTTGTTAGATTTTCAACAAGAATATTTGCTTTATTTGTGTTAACTGGAACAAAGCAAACTTTTATGCACTTTGCAGAACTTTGCTGCTATTGGGTAAGCAACTTATACCCCGGAATATTTTTCGCCTTTGATTTGGGTTTTAAGGGAGCAAAATTAAAGCTTTATTTGTGTTAATTGGAACAAAGCAAACTTTTATGCACTTTGCAGAACTTTGCTGCTATTGGGTAAGCAACTTATACCCCGGAATATTTTTCGCCTTTGATTTGGGTTTTAAGGGAGCAAAATTAAAGCTTCAACATTTCACATTTATTCAAGTTACTCAAGCTATTTTAAGCTATTAAAAATCATATTTTTTAAAACACGAGCTCTGTACAAGAATAGTATCAAATTTGTCATATACTCTATTTCTTCCAATATTGGTGAAACTGCCGAAAATCTATACAAATTTTTTGCTTATTCCGAAAATTTTAGGAATTTCTAGCTTAGTTTTTTGTCAATAAATAACATGATCCATAGAGGAAATAACGCTTGATATGAAAATAGAGCAAGGCAGCGTCACTGTTTTTCTAAGTTAATTCATTTCCGAATTTTGAATATATTTGAAAATATGTTGCATGAAGTACGCAACATTTATTCTTTACATGTTTTGTATACTTCATAATTAATTTGATTTCTATGAATAACTGAAGCATACATTTCGATAAGTACTTTATTATTAATAATGTGGAGAAATATAATGTTTTTTGATACGTGAACATGTTTTAAGTGCCAAGGCTTTGATTACAATGTATTTTATTAACTAGTGGACCGGAAAGTGACAACATTTTAAATCGGAAATAAATCAAAATTTAATACTCCCATTACATATTAACTCGAATGGTAATGGTTTAGTAAAAAGTTGATCACACCTACATTGTTAAGGGTTAGCGTTACCATCAAAGGTACGAACTTTTCTGTGTAGAGTGTATCAAAGTTTTTGCTTGTATGGGAGGTGTCACGCCCACTTTTTCAACCCCTTCTAACAATTTACAGTCTTTACTCACCTGAAACCACTCTGGCATAGCGTTTTAAAGTCTTTGATTTTATGGGAAGTGCCAGACCTTCTAGTCCAAATAATTCACTTTTACCGATACTCATTGCCATTATGTTACATCAATTCACACACGATGTTAAACTTCGGAAATTAAGTTGACTATTTTATAAGATAAGAGACAGACAGGACAGAAAGGACAGAAAGGACAGAAAGGACAGACAGGAAAGACAGGACAGACAGGACAGACAGGACAGACAGGACAGACAGGACAGACAAGACAGACAAGACAGACAGAACAGACAGAACAGACAGAACAGACAGAACAGACAGAACAGACAGAACAGACAGAACAGACAGAACAGACAGAACAGACAGAACAGACAGAACAGACAGAGCAGACAGAACAGACAGAACAGACAGAACAGACAGAACAGACAGAACAGACAGGACACACAGAACAGACAGAACAGACAGAACAGATAGGATAGACAGGACATATAGACGTGGCTAAATCGAAGGTGACTCTTTTATAACTATCAACAGTACCGTACTGCGAAGAGGGCAATTCCCCTCAGGCCCAATACTTTTAGAGAAAGTTACATATATGTTTCGCTATCAGTTAATCATTTAGATCACAAGCAGGTCTTAAAAAATAAAAGCTGTAAATAAAAAAAAAATCTTTATTCGCCACCACCACTTCCATGAATTTTAAAAGGAAGGACATAGTGAATGTTATGCAAGATGTTATATAAGATCTTGAAGTTTTATGTACTATTGTATTAAATACCACTACTTGCTTACATTTATTACTCAAACTACATAGATAATACAAATACTAAAAATAAAAAGTGGTTCTTTTACAGTAATGCAAGATCAACGGAATGGCATTGCAAACCTGGCGTTTGATTGGTGTATCAGCAACGATTGCAATTTACATTGGCGGTGTGATATTCCTGTCCATGAATAATGTTCCTGGATCGCATCCAAAGCGATTCCATATTGAAAGGTTTGGAGAGGTAATAAAAAGAATAAAAAATATTAATGAATGAAAACAAACAGTAATACTTTATATTCATCTCTACCCTCGATGGGCACCCTCATTATTTACATAGTTTTTAATCATGCTCCCAGTTATTTTCGTTGATCGTTTATTTTGCTCTACACAGAAAGAACTCCATCGGTCATTTGACTTAAATTGTGTGATGTACTTTTCTTTTAACAAAGATATTGCAAAATTAATCCTCAGGAAATTAGAGTAATGCATTTATCAAAAGATTGTTGCTCTCGAGCAAATGAGCAAATCTGCATGAAAATTTGGCATAATAATGTAATGAGTTGAACTTCAATTAATCGTTTGAAATTTTTCAAAAAATTATTTTTTCATAATTTTTTTAGTAATTACTCATAAGGAATGTCCTTAGAACTTTGTTGTATGGCGATTTTTTTGTCAGATTTTTAAAACATAAAAAAATTAACATTATATTTTTTTAATTGAGCTTCTTGCTCAGTACTTTTAGTGGGAAAAACACAAAAAAATAACTGCGCATACTACATTAAAAGGGCAACTAGCTGCTTATACCAGTTTCAACCACTGCTATATGGTGTCATCAGTAAGCTTTGTTAGCAGACGTTTAAGAATTTACAAGCATACTATGCTATACGTTTTGCATTAACTAGTTAAGAATCATAGCATATGCCATATCTAATAAGATAAAATGAATAATAATAGAGCTTAGCTATGAGACTTCTTGGCTATTTAATTTGAAGCCTTAAGTCAAGTAAAAGCTTATTAAAAAAATAAAGGGTGAGTGATAATGAAAAAATTATCATTGATATTTTTTCATAACTTTTTTGCTTTTTCCACTTTCTCAACATAGGTACATATGTACTAACTCAGACCATATGAACACAATACTAAAAAATTTAATGTGTAAGCTCACATGGTTCAAGGCATAAGTGTTGTGCGGCTCAGACAACTCAAACATAAAAATGCAAACAAACATTAAGCTGCGAATCTAGGTACAGATAGTTTTCAATCTAAGCTTGAGTTGAACTTTTGATAACATAATGTTATACGAATTGTTAAAAAGAGTTGTCATACGATTAAAAATAGCTGTGTCATTATATCTAACCCTACGAGCTGATTTATTTAATAGCTGATAAGAGTTACATGTAATTCTCCTACAAAATCTCTGGTGCAGCAAGAGGCCCAGATTAAAGTACATAGATAATATACATAAAATTTAAAATGGGACCATTAGCTTGGGAGATACATATATAAATTGAATTTCATCGAAAGGTAGTTTTTTATTGTGAAATCTTTAAAGGGATCTAAAAGAGCTACTCTTTCTCCCCATAATACACTTTGAATTATATCGATACATATTTTTTTCTCCGAAATATCGTAGATTAAAATTCACTAAGTTTAAGAATAACTGGAAAATGTGTAATAAAGAAAAACAAAAGAAAGATATTGAAACAATTTTAAGTGTGTAATGAAGAGAAAGATTAGTTGTTTTCATTCCTATTATTGGTTTTATAAAAAAAAAAGTTAAAATATTAAATCTAAATCTAAATCTAGAGGCTGATACAAGGTTCCATATATATTTACTTCGATCTGCATAGTGTGTATTTTGTTGCACAGTGTTTAAGAAATTAAAGATCTACATGTTTCCTAAGGGAAATTTAATAACTGTTCGATGAGATTTTGATTGAGCTTTGAACAACTTATTTTACGATTTATTTACATATGTATATCCTTTGCTATTACATTTGATTGAAACAAGTCATTTTCATTTTTTAAAAAAATGCGTGTTTACTATAAAGTCTGTATTTCTAAAGTAAAAAAGTGAATAAATTTGCAATTTATTTTTAGCTACAGCTACTGGACACCACATGTTAACAAATATAGGGCAGAAAGTCACCAAAGTGCATTACTCTACTGCGGTCTTCTTTACAAATTTACATTCTTTGTATTCATGTGAATCATTGCCGCTAAATGCTTTTTGACTTATATTTAAGCTTTTGCTTTATTTTTATTTACACAGATAAAGCACGTGTGATATCATGGTAGCAATTCGACTTGATGTCGGTTAATGTTGGTCATATGCACACTAAAGTAGTTAAATGTGCAATTAAATGTTAATCATACGTCATGTTGACTGATGTAAGTAGTTAATGTAAAACTTTAGTTGGGTATACGGTTTCTTTTATTGGTCCGGGAAGTAAATTTCTATAACATATTTTATATTTTTTATTAAAAAAAATGCCGTAAAAGCTAATTAATTAGCGTTAACATATACGGACAAAAAGTCACCATATTTTTAAGACAACTTTTTCGAAAAATTGTTACACGTCCCCGACGATCTTGACATTCAAATATGTTATTCCTGAAATTATTCTGAGAAGTGTATATATATATGTATGTGTGCATGCATATAGGGCGCGCTCGGATTTCCTTCGTATTTTCCTCGAGCTTGAAAATCACATTTAGTTTGAAAATGTTTTTTGTTAAAATGAAAATGTTTACACAAGTCTACAAGTGGATGTAGCACCTCCCATATCCACAAAAAGTTGTACACGTTATTTCAAGCAAACTATTGCAGCAATTTTCATATAATATAATGTAGATAGCTTACATGCCATAATACATATTTGATCAAAAATTGGGCGTGGCACCGCTTACACAAGCAAAAAATTTAAGAGTATTAAATGTACGAACAAGGAAATCCGGTATGACGATATTAGTTAGTATAAACTTTTACTGAATAAAGGATGCATGAGATTGTATCAGTGGGCGTGGCACCTCTTACATGCATAAAAAATCATAAAGGCTTTATTTAAATTTTCCAGTAATTGTTTTAAAGCTTAATATGAAAAGTTGACTCAATCTCAAGTACCTCTATACTTGAAGTGGAAAGGATTGTAGCAGAAAGTGTGGCACTTCCCACATAAATACGAAACTTTAATGTTTATATATATATATATACAGTAAACGTACATCGAACTAATTAATGCACGGGTCAGTCGGAATATTGATAAATTCATGGTATCGAAGTGTTTTTTTACTAAAGAAATTGGCTTTTAATTACGTCATGTTTACTTGCGATCACTTTTACTGACATTCCTTTTTTACCATCATCAAATTTGGCACTTATGTAAGGCGTTTGCATTCAAAAAGTATGATTTCAACACAACAATCAATTTTATAATATTGACAAAGCATCGAAGGAGTGACCTTAGAAAATAGTTATTCCAAGAAAATAAAACAAGACAACTTGTTGAATTATACAGAGTGGTTCTCTATTTAAAATAGAGCAAGATTTTAACTTTCGTAATTTAGAGACATCAATGTAAAAATTGCAATTTCAAAAAATATTCATTAAAATGGAAATTCATTATAACGTTATATTGGACGTTCACTGTATGCAGTCTGTCAAGTAATTGTTTACAAAATAAATACAATTTTCAATTTAATATTGAATTAAAATAAGAAATGCGTACAATTTTTCAAAAACTTTTTTTATTCAATTCTTTTACTCATTCCTCATTAGAAAACAACAAAAGAATTATTGGTTAAAAACAAATAGAAAACTTTATGGAGCATACATGAAAACAATCGCTATTTCATGGTGTCAAATAATCCTTCGCAAAATGCAAGGAACATGTGAAGAAACTAAAAATCTAATGAGAAAAAGTTGAAAAGTGCTGTTTCCACCACGAACAGCAATCAAGGCTTGTAGTTTTCTTGGAATAGATGCAACAAGTTTTTGTAAATCATGTCCTTCCGGTATCTTTTTGTTTTTATTTGTTGGAAACCGTGTTGAATCTTTTTTTTTTAAGTGTGCCCATAAATTTTCAGTTGGGTTCATCCTATTCGGGCCTTGAGCTGATATGCTCATCACTTTACTGCAAGTATACAGCACTCAGGACCTGAGTGACTTGGGCTTAGAATCATTGTTATGTATCTTAACTTTTCTGGTTTTTGAGTATCAGTGAAGCCGAAATTCTGTGCATTTTTTTTTCAATTCGTTTGGAGAAGTGTTGACTCCTTCGTCATAATATCGGTAAAAACTCTCAATTCACCAACGTTTTCCCATGATACGAGCATGTATCCCCATACCATAACGGGCAACTTTCCACACTTCACACTGAGTATTATACTCTTTTTTAAATTTGAATTCGATTTTTGGCGGAAACCCGTACGCATCATGGTACTAGCATAAATGTAATACACTGCGCAATATACTTTTATTATATAGTAATCCGTAATTTCTTCGTTAACATTTTTTAGGAAAGCTTCTCAGTAAAATAAGAGTTCTGACATTCGAGAAAATTTGTTTCATTTCGAGAATCGAGTGTTAGCTAGAAAAATTTCCAAAAGACCATTCTGACCCGATAGAGCAAAACTGGCACCAGATTCAGACAAAGCTACCCAAAACCTATAGGAAAAATGAATTTGGTTCAATTAAAAAAAGAATCTTACTATAAACTAACCTAACTGTTATATTTTATAGGATCACAAAATTTTTGGTAAAATTTCTATGTTTATACAGGGTGGCCCCGTTTTGAGTAGCCATACTCTAGAGTTCGATACCGTGGTTCATCTTCAGTTAAAAATTGTATGAGAGGGGGTATAACTTATAATAACAGGGTAATTAATGAAGCTGCTTTAGATTAGTACGAGCATTTACAAAAAATCATAACTTTAGTAAGTAACAGATCTACAGCAGAAAAATGGGTGCATTTTATTAGGTAATTGACTCACATTGGTTAAAGTAGTACCATTATTTTTAGTAGTGTTTTCAGTTCAGAACTGTTTGTTTTTAAATTTTTTTGAATGCAGTTTTTTCCAAAAAGACCATAATAAAATGTTACTTTTTACCTACTACTGCTACTAATTTAAAAAAAAATTACAAAAAAATTTTTTTTGATTTTAACGAGCGATAATGTAGCCCTTCATTTTGAAATTGGTCTAAGTCCCTCCTCGTTGAGTAGAAAAAATTAAGTTTATTGAAATCAACTGTAAGAAATCTATTTAATTTTTTTATCTCAACAGGGTTGCCAAATTGAAAATAGTAATTCCTTCTAAAAAGACAAAAAATGTTTAAAATGCGAAAATTGTTTTTCAAAAACGTTGAAGACTTTTATTTTGGTCACCAATATCGATTTAGACCACTTTCAAAATGAATAGCTCAATTTTAAACTGATGACAGGGCTAGCAAAAATGGTACCACAATATGTGAAATAAATTACCCAATGGAAATCACTTGTTTATTGTGCTAGCTCTATTACTTGGAAATCTATGAGATAATCTTTGAATGAGAGTACTACCCTAAAATAACTTTGTTGAACACCCTGTAATTTAGAGGATGTTTAAGTTAGAAACCTCCCTCCCTCATTATTTTTTACTCACAATGAACCACAGAATCGAATGCTAGAGTATAGCTGCACAGCACCGGACCACCTTATATTTAACCCAAATTTTTTTTATTGGTTTTAGGTCACTGAAACTGAATCCGGTATCAGTTTAGACCTAGCGGCACACATGTACTTATTCCTTCATTGGAAATATGCCATGCGACTTTGGTTCGTCTAAAAAATATTATCAAATTAAACATTACTAAGTTGCACAATTCATTTTAGATTCCAGGCTTTCGAAGTCAACGACTATCTAGCATTAATCGAAGAATGACAATAAATTGGTGCAAACAATTACATTTTTTAGATACTAAGCATCCTAGCAAAAATGTAAAGAATAATTTAGCGCCGCAGTATTACTCACACAATTTTTCACAATCTTCGAACCACGGTATGAATACAAGTCATTTCAGGCAGTTTACTTCTACTGGACTTACAGCGCTTGCTTCATTTCCAGGTAGCGGTAATACCTGGCTTAGGTATCTGCTTCAACAGGCAACGGGTAAGTTAAAAAAGTTTAACAGTAAAACAAAAAACTTTGACAGTTTCTTACAACATTGGAGCTAATTTGCAAATTCATTATGTAGGCTTGACATTCCTTAATCTTATCACTTGTTTTTGCCACAGATCGCTATTGGTGCGCATTTTCATTAGGCAGTGCCAATGGGCGTGTAAGTTCTTCGAAAACGTTCGGTCGGATTGTAGCAGTCACTGCTGCCAACTCATTTTATCGAAAACCCTATAATTTTATTTTAAAAAACGCTAAATATCAAGAAGATATAAAAAATTGTCAAAGCAATAAAACGAAATGACGGAAATGTTACCAGGGAGGTTCAAAAATTACGAAGCTTCGAAAATGCAATGGCGTACTGAAAATCCTTTTTGCTTTTTGAAAAAAAGAAAATCCGTAAAAAATTCTGTCGGAAGACGCCTGTGTGACAAATTTTTTAAAGATTGGAACAATTTACATTTTTTCTCCTCAATTTTGGATTAAAGGCCGAAAATAGTCCGACCAGACAAATTAATGGAGAATTGACAGACGAAGATTTAAAAATAAAAAATTGTTTCGAATGAATGTTGATTTCAACAAAATAGTCACTTTATCACCACTGTGGGACGGTTTGCGTGGGTATGAATAATGTTGTTTTGATAATGAAATACCTATTAAAAAACATATTCAGGCCAGTGTTGTAGAGGATATGAAAACACATTGATCTCATGCTCGAAACATTTTCGAATGACAAGATTTGACCCACCTTTCATAGTGTTAAAATTATTAATGATAATCTCCAGATTTGAAAAATACGGTTCAAATCTGAAACCACATTTTCCGCCCAAATTAACTATTTTTGATTAAAATTGAAAACTAAAAATCGGTGAAAGGTGAGTCAAAGATTGTCGTATGGAGATTTTTTGGTCATGAAATCGATCTGCTTTTATCTCCTCTATGACATTGGTCTCAACATATTTTTCTACTTGTGGCTTACTTTCCGAGTTATTGAGCGAAATTTCGTTGGCTTCTCATAACCAGACCCACCACAATTCTGGTGACTGACGCTTACTTCGATTATCAGCCATACTTAAACTATCAATTGCAAGAAAAATTAAGCGGATGGAAATGACTATGAAAAATGCAACGCTAGCTCCCGAAATAATATGAAAATAGGAGTTAATTATGGTCGTTTGAAACTGCACTTACATATCCCAGTGATGAAGTGACTGTGCTTCAAAAAATTTTTAATACAAAAATAGGTGACAAAGTACCCAAATTTAACTTTATTTTAGTTTTATTAGGTATTCTTGTAAGCTACTACTCAAATGGAAAAGAAGTTCAGATAAAAAATATTCTGCTTCAAGTTCTAATCAATAAAGA
Source organism: Meiosimyza decipiens (assembly GCA_963680825.1). Taxonomy (NCBI): domain Eukaryota; kingdom Metazoa; phylum Arthropoda; class Insecta; order Diptera; family Lauxaniidae; genus Meiosimyza; species Meiosimyza decipiens. Next base: position 93,729,989 of record OY804258.1, on the reverse strand, counting down.
TCTTAAAGAGATTTTGTTTAGTTTTCAATATCATTCACTGTTCAGTGTCCCCCTTAGCTTATCAATTATTTTTCTTTAAGAAAATTTATTTAATAGGGTCAGTATTTGGCCAGAAAAATCAAATTAATTAATTGAAAAAACTTTCAAGCAAATATTTTTTATGCAGAATTATTTATCATTGAGTTTACTTAAAAAATAATAAATTTAAAATAAAGTCTATTTTGGGAAGCTTCACTAATTTGTATGAGATTATTGCAACACTATTCACGGTGAGCTTGAAATACGTTATTATCGAATCACAAATTAATCCAAATTTTTTAATTGAAACTTATTCTACAGTGCATAAGGAAACATTGCCCGTAAAAATTAAAACCGGGACCTGTCCCTTTTGGAGAAAACCGATTTTTATCCTTTTTTTCATATATTTCAGCTTTTTATGATTTTAGCCCTTTAACTGATGTTCACTGCAAGTTTTTCCGACATTGATTACCATTTTTAGTTTATTCTGTAATGCATAAATATTGTGGTGCCGTCCAAGTACTTTAGTTTGGGCACTCTTAAAGGTCATGAAGTATTCATCTATATACAATAAAACAACGTCGGTTTAGTTATCCGCTTCGTAACTTAAGAACGACTGTACCGATTTTATAGATCTCTGATTATTTGGATTTACCTTCGCCCTGAAAGTAACATAAGCTATAAAAATTTTATTTAAGGTGCATGTATAGGGTGGCTCTTGCACAAAAATATTTTTAAAAAAGCATTTTCACAGAGACCACGTAATCGATTCACACCAAATTTACACCACATAGCGTTTATATCAAGAAGCATAGCTTAGACTATTAAACTTTTATTAAGAGTGCATATTTAGGGTGATCTATATACATATACATACACATAATCGCTGGTGTGTCTGTTTGTGATTGCGTAACTTCTGAACGTCTTCACCGATTGAGGTCAGGTTAGCCAGGTCAGCTTGTTACATTATAAATATCCCTTATAATACAATGCGATGTGCATTTTGATTTATATGGTTTTTCTGTAGACTTAGTTCATGGATTATAGACTATAATATTATAATTTATAGTCAATCAAGTTTTTCAATAAATATTATAAAATAGTTTTTCAATAAATATTAAAATCAATAGGCGTTGGGATGCTACTGCAAATATCTTCTAAATGGTTAGAGTAATTGATTAACCACTTGTGACCTTTTTTGTAGAGCGTTCAATTTCCTATAGAAATAATTGAAGCTCATTTGACAATAATTATTTTTTAGTAAGTTAAAAATTCAAAATAAGAAAATAATTTTCCTCAAAATACTTCAATCTTTGACCTTGAATATCTTTCAAATGGTAAGATTAATGAAAAAGGTGTTTGAGATCATTTTTGTAGAGCGTTCAATTTCCTATAGAAATAATTGAAGCTCATTTGACAATAATTATTTTTTAGTAAGTTACAAAATTCAAAACAAAAAAATAATTTTCCTTAAAATACTTCAATCTTTGACCTTGAATATCTTTCAATTGGTAATATTAATGAAAAAAGCGTTTGATTTAATTTTTTATAATTATTGGTGATAAGATATGACCATTTTTATATGAGACAAAATTAAAAATGGAAAACTATGATGAGCATAATCTTCCCGTTAATATTAAAATCTCAGATTTGGTAAGTACTTCCTATAGGTACCTAGGAACTAGTTTCCGTGTGTCGGTCTCAAAAAAAACATTTGATTTATTTGACCCACCCTAATATGTATATAGGTCACCCTAAATATGCACTCTTAATAAAAGTTTTATAGCCTAAGCTATGCTTCTTGATATAAACGCTATGTGGTGTAAATTTGGTGTGAATCGATTACGTGGTCTCTGTGAAAATGCTTTTTTAAAAATATTTTTGTGCAAGAGCCACCCTATACATGCACCTTAAATAAAATTTTTATAGCTTATGTTACTTTCAGGGCGAAGGTAAATCCAAATAATCAGAGATCTATAAAATCGGTCCAGTCGTTCTTAAGTTACGAAGCGGATAACTAAACCAACTTTGTTTTATTGTATATAGATGAATACTTCATGACCTTTAGGAGTGCCCAAACTAAAGTACTTGGACGGCACCACAATATTTATGTATTACAGAATAAACTAAAAATGGTAATCAAGGTCGGAAAAACTTCCAGTGAACATCAGTTAAAGGGCTAAAATCATAAAAAGCTGAAAAATATGAAAAAAGGGTAAAAATCGGTTTTCTCCGAAAGGGGCAGGTCCCGGTTTTAATTTTTACGGGAAATGTTTCCTTATGTACTGTAGGATAAGTTTCAACTAAAAATTTTGAACTAATTTGTGATTCGATAATAACGTATTTCAAGCTACTTGTGAAAAAAACTGAACTAAATCCAAGCATTAAATCTATTTAAAATATTTTTTACATGTTCACAGCATAGAAAATAATTTAAATTTTTTTCAGGCGTTCTGACTGGAAGCATTTACATCGATTACGGTCTACTCAAAACTGGATTTCCAGGAGAAAATGTTGCTAACAATTCGGTCTTGGTTGTAAAAACACACGAATGGGGTCCAAGGGCATGGACACCGTTTTCAAAAGCAATTCTGTTAGTAAGAGATCCTGAAAAAGCACTATTGGCAGAATTCAATCGGCGAAGTGGAGGACACATTGGGTTTGCCTCACCTGATCGCTATAAACGGACAAAGGGCACATGTATATACAACAAAGTAATTTACTCAGCTGAAAAAAATTATTTTTCAATTTTATATTTAGATTGGCAGCATTTCGTAGCTAAAAACCTAAAAGGATGGGAAATTTTCAATCTTGCGTGGGGAATGAATTTCACTGGAAATGTTAAAGTTGTGTTTTACGACGAACTAGTAAGCAATTTGGAGCATGTTTTAAGAGATGTTCTTAATTTTTTGGAATTTCCAATTGATGAGGTAATTTTGCAAAATAGAAATTGCTCATAAGTTTTCAAAGCTTCAAAGGAGTTGAGAAAAGTTTTAAATGTTTTAATGAACCTTGTTCTACTTTAAACAATCGGACAATGGGGTCGGATATAAATCAAATTTTTATAATTTGTAACTTTTTTTTGATGCTCTTCACAGCTCTGTTAAAACAGAATTAAGGATACCTATGTAAATATATGTAAAGGTATACATCAGACATGGGGTTAATGTATTACTTTCAATTTTCCATTAAGCTTTAATGATAGTTGAAAAATTTTCATTACCATTAAACTCAATAAAATGTACTAAATATTTATTGCATTACCCCATATATATATATATATATGGGTCATACCATCTATAATGGGCCATTAGCTTTTATATTATTTTTAGGTAGTTGTGTACTAGTAGATGACAAAAAAATTGCAAATCTGAATAAATGAAGGCCTGAACGGTTTCTATGTGGTAAAAGATAAAAAAATTGACTTTCCAAGAAAACATCAAATTCCCAAATACTCCATCATCGATTTCAGCCATTTTAGGCACAAAATTTTCAGAACATACATAGTATATACATAGTTTAATAGATTACACAAATGATAGAATGTAAAGCTGAGACTAGCACGCATTACGTCTTTTGATTGTATTCTTGTTAATTAAGAAGAATGATAGCTGAGGTGAGCTATGTTCCAGTTTAACAGTTTCTGGCTAAGACGAGTCAGAAATGATCAGCAAATTATCTATATACCTTAAAATTCGCACTCAAAGTTAACAACAAACAAAATAGGCTTAAAATAATAAAAATTTCGTACGACATTTTCTAGATAATGTTGCTATGAGTGTAGCAACATTGTAAATTTAAAAAAAAAGTTAACGAAAACCACGCGAGTTATGCTGCGTACCAAATAGGCAAAAGAATTTTAGAAGCCAAAAAAAGAATATCGATTTCTAAATGAGTTTACATTGGCTTAACTTATTAAGAAAAACAGAGCAATATTCGCTAAAGTAAACTATAGCCGAATACCGAAACATTTTGCACCACTTAAATGGATATATCTGTTGTCTTGCCCGGTTTGCTAGAAAAGCACTGATCGTTTTGTTAATTAACAAGAATATCGGTTTTTAATACTGACTGTATATTTAATCAAATTTATTTCATTAGTCAACGTTTACACGAGGAAACTTTTCAGAAAAAGTTTTCCTGTTTGTTGGCAAGAAGGGAAAACCCAAAGGGTGGTTACAGAATTTGTCGTACCCGCAAATTCGCTTTCGTTCTATTCGTTAGCTGATATTATGCTTTGAATTAACGTTTGTTGTGGCGGGTTGGCGCAGTAATTGGTTTGAAATTCTAGTTTTCGTGTGTAAACGCAAAACAAATTCACAAAAGAGAATAGACAAAAATTTGTCTGACCGAATTTCCTCGTGTAAACGTTGACTTGGTATATTATACTGTTGGGGACCTTTGTCATCAGCAAGATTGCTCGTGAGTGGGTCTTCAGGATGACATAAAATTTAATTTAGCTTGCTTTGAAAAAACTCTGCAGAATTATATTTATCAAGAAAAAAGGTGCGGTGTCTTTTACAACATTGAATTACAACCATTATAGAAATAACGAAATTAATACAAAACTCACCAACTGGAACGGGCGAATAAATATCAATTTACAACTCGACTATCGCATAACTTGCCAATTCGATTTCAATTTTTAGAAAGTTATGAACACAAAACCATCAGAACAATTTAGCGAGGAGAAAACAGGAAGATCATTTACAAATTAATTTGCAGAAAAGCAGCTAAAAGACATGCAGCTCTGCCGACGCTACGATGAGGCTGCATTTTTCACTTAGGAAATTCTTATTTAATGGGAATAAATAGTTTTTCATTAATGTAATCACTTCACTCGAAACCACTGCATTTAGCGCTTCGAAGACTGCACCGCTGCCACATATATGTAGATCTTTTTGAATATAGATTTTAACTCGAATCTTATGCACTTTTATTTTATTATTTTAGACCTGCATTGAAATCATAATATTCACTAGCACTCGCGAATTCCACAGCGTATAAATTGTAAAAAGTTGAACTTACGACCTCCTTATTGATGAAAAATAAAGAAATAATTAACTTGAAGAAATTCACTTTAACCGTTAACATTGCGGATGTTAGTTTTGTGCAAACTGTTATCGATAGTTGTGAAATATCGAATTTGCGTTAAAACATTGCAAAGTAATGGGCAAATTGATCTCGTCTCAAATACGCTATTCACACACACGCCGAATTTGAGCACCGGCGTATGACTTCGAAGAACTCTATTGATGCGTAAGTGCGAGTTAAGTCGACATAGTAGTTCGATCTATATACGTCGGCGTAGTAAGTCGATGCCAAGCTCGCTGTCGTGTGAATAGGGATTTGTGCGTCGGCGTTCAAATGTCAAAAATGCTTAAATTAAAATTTAAGTAATATAAATGTGTAAAATAGGATTTAGCTACAATTAATGGAAAAACTTGACATAAACAAATTTGAAATTAAAATATAAAAGAAAAATAAGAGTAATCATCTATTATTATTATTTTTTTCTTTTTAGTTTAAATAAAAAAAAATGAAAAATTGCCCTTACCACTAAAATTATTTAGAGATAGTGAACCATTTTTCACATTTATCACTAAATTAAGTGAAATATTAAAAGCAATGCATTACCCCCATGTCTGATCTTCACCAGACGCCAATCATTAAATTATTGAAAGTTTTATTATCCTTAATCTTATATGCAATTTCAATATGATTGATAAAGTTAAGCATAACCACCCCTTTTTAAAATTTTAAAACGCGTAATCTGACAATATGTCAAAAACGAAAAGTGCGAGCCACTTAAATACTTAAATACTCTCATCGAAATCGACGAACCATTTTCCATATGGAACAGGGGATTTTAAAAATAAGAAATTTCGATTCTGATATATAAAACTTAACAAAAGCTTTGATATTGTTGTTGAATGCTTCAAAAGCATAGCTTATTTTCTGTGTAGTAAATTATACCTCAGAAACGATCGTAAAAATGTGAATAAAATTCTAATGCAATTATTTATATCTTTTTTCTGAACTTTTTTTTAAAATAGCGCAAAATATTTTGTTATTAAATGAGTTGTGACTTAAGTTTTGAGCAGGTTGAAAAGTGATGTGCAATGAAATTGCATTCCCTTTGATTTTGATTCAATCGATTATTATCTTAGTTTTATAATCGATTGCTTATTACTCTATTTGTTTGAAGTAAATGATGACCTTCTTTTTTTAACTGAAGAAACCGTTGTAGTCAGTTGGCAACACTTCCTTAAAGTAGAGTTCATACAATCATACGATTTCACGAGGCATAGTAAAAAAAAAGATAGGTCTACTCTAAACGTGATTAAATCCTGTAACAAAGTATTAAAAGACGTATAATTCATTTAGTTTATGATTTGAGCTCTACTATGGTCAACTTACAACCGGCTTATGTCGTATGACTGCGTTTATGGACCTTCCATTCGCATGTTCTTTTGATGATTTTCAATATTATTCCTATGTTAAGTCCGTTCTTTAACTAGTCAGAAGTAGTTAGACATACATGTTTTCCGGATTTAGTCTGAAAAGTGTTCGTGTTCTCAAAAAATCTGTAAAATAAAGCGGGGATGAGAGACCTATTGAAATTCTCTCTTTATTCAAAGTTACAAGACTTATTCAGAAAAATTTTTGCTGGTAAAATCATGAGAAGTGTCAAACTATTAGCTGTTCTGTTGTATGAAATCATTGTAAGATGAATTGATAACATTAAGTTTATTAATTGTTTGTATTTAGAAAATTCAATTTTTTTTACATTGAGAAATTTTTGACGTTTATTCCCGGAGTAAAAAAATGGTTTTTGCCGTACCTGTACTTTTTATATTTTTCTTTTTCACAGAGCGCAATTTTCATACTCTCTTTGACAGGTTTCCTGAGCTTAATCCAAAAAGTTAAAGAATGGAACTAATATAAAAAAAACTAGATATTAATTTTTAAAAACAATTTTTTTTTATTTATTTATAGACTTTATTGAGGTGTGCGCTATTGCGGAAAGAAGGAATATTTAGAAGAAAAAAACGAATTCTGTCTTTTGATCCTTTTACTCCAGCGATGAAGTCTGAAATCATTTTGAGGCAGAAAAAAGTGTACACATTGCTCGAAAAATATTCATAGCAACAACCTAGTTAAATTTTGTCTTAAGTGCATGTACTTAAATTAATTAGATTAAAAAATATATGAAACATTAAAACGAAATTATTCAAAATATTTGTGTTAAAAAAATTTTTTGGTAAACAGAAATCCATTGCCCCCAATCAAAAGTGGAACAGCATATGCTGTTCTAGGGTGTTATGCGACCTGTGCTAAAGATCGTTCAGTTTGGGGACGCAGCTCAGAAAAATAACTCAATTGCTAGTAGAACATACCGGATACCATACCCATGCACCTGGATTTCTGATGCCAAAAATCAAAAGACAACCAGAAAATTCCTGACTTTTAGTGAGGTTGTAAAAGTATGGGGAAACTCTTGGCGGATCTTGACTGGATATCAGATGATGTACAAACTCCCCGTGATCAGAGGAAGTGGGCAGATGCCGCCTTAATCAGTACCATCTTCCAGATAATCGAGTAATTGTTCGGACCTGTGCTACCTTGTGAAGAGGCAGACTTGCGTCAGGGTCTTATGAGACTTATCTCGTGTAAGGAAGAGGGGCTTGCCATGTTTTACAAGGTAGTCGTGACCAGGCTAGGGTAGGTGTGCACAGGACTGGGACTGAACGCTAATGAGAAAGATGAAACTCCTTCCTAGCTCCGGGCTCACTTCTGGCTACCCAACAATCCATTGGGTAAGGACACAGTCCTGCAGATGTTCCGACTATGCAACCCCAATCCTTTAACCTACAGCTGAAGATTGTGAAGTTAAAACCTTCAGTTGGTCCATCAATCAGAGTCATAGAAAAGTATAGAACTGTGGATTATACAACAGTAAACTCGCAGCGTAAACTCTCTAAGTCCCAGGAGGTATCTTGCCCAGTTAGTAGACCCTGACGAAAGAAAAAATCCGGCATTAAATCTAGCAGCAGGATGTCAGGTTCAGACAATAATGAAAATGAATAGACAAGAGTTTGCAAAGAAAGACTTAACGTAACTCTACTAGAAAATTTGTCAAATTCGTGACACAATTATAAAATTAAGAGCAAATTGTCAAAATTTTAAAAAATTACACTGAGAGAGCTTCCATGGCTTATGTCAAAGTCATAATCACAAGAAAAACTTTCACGCGAAACAAAAAATAGTTTTCTCCTCAGCCAAATTATCACGTTTTGTTTTGCTCTACCCTGACATTTGCGGTGAAAGATGTAGAGGCAACATTCCACCACGTGATTTCAATCATGGTCAAATTTTTTGTTTCGCATCCAACAATTTAACAAACAGTTTCATAGAGCTCAGATGGTTGGCAAACAGTTTGATATTTCGAACCCACTAGTTTATGAAACGATTTCACTTTCTGATGGAAGCCCGCAATCGCACGCACCAGGAAAAAATCCCGTTAAATTGATTCCTGCGATTTTCGAATTTTGTTGCTTCGCTTTAATTAGATTTTTGTGGCCAAAAAATCTTACAAAATTAGACTATTAGTTGGGACTGAAAATTTGTTGTTGTTTGCTGAAAAATTGTTTATTTTCAAGAAATGCTTTTGGGCAACATTTTAAAAAATTGTACATATTCGAGGGAAAAAAAAACTTTTTGGGCATTTTTAAAGTTTTCATCTGGGAGCTCTGTTTTTAATTGATTATCTGTATTGGTTATCTTTTTAATTGATTTTCTTTTCTTTTGGAGCTTAAGATTCGGGCTCTTGAGAATCGGCAAATAAAATGAGGTTCAATCAATAAAATTTTGGAGCTCTAAATTGTAAATAAAGTGAAGTTATTAAATAAAATAAACAGTATTTTCGATTAAGCAAAAATCATACGAAATGGAGATTCTGAGAACAATTGGTGCCACATTTTGGTCAACAAATATTTGGCTGCCTGCGAATATAACTTGGGAAGACATTGCTCCTGGCTCGAAAGCGGATGTGAATCATGCTGACTACAGAGATCTTATCTGGCCATTACCAATGGCGCTGGTAGTAATGTTGCTGCGCTACGCTCTGGAAAGGTGCGTTGAATATTATAATACCAAGTCTAAATAAAACGGCGAAAATTATTCTTGCGAGTAAACTTAATGCTCTTAATCTGACAGATGCAACTGAAAACATACATACGAAACTTGACCTTCAGTGGAAACGCCCAAACCGTAATACTTTGAATGGAACTTTACTTTTTTGTTTCTAATATCATTAATTTATCTCATTTAGTAAAACCTGAATGAATCACCCCGCATATCATTCAAATAGAGAAACACAGATAATCAATTTATTGAAAACACTAAACTTCTGAACATTAAGATAACATATTTGGTTATAAGATATGCATTAAGTTATTACGCCGTGAATGCGTATTAATTTGACTCCGCAATTGAATGATTCAAAAAACTACATTGGTAGTTAGTTACCTACTATACATTGTGCTCCCGTACTCAACTTTAGGTGTTATTGTTACCTAAAGCTGACTAAAATTTATTCCCGTACCATGAAGTGAAATGAAAGTGGTAGAATGAGAGAAACGGGGAGCTTATCATTTTCCCTCCAAAAAAATATTTACCAAATATTTGCCAAATATTAATCAAGAAATAGGTCTGTTCTGGTACTTTTTGTAAAAAAACGTTACCAACAAAATCTGTAAATGTATCTTATCGTCAGCACGGCAAAAAACTAAAAAATACGGGAACAAAAATTTCTGTAAAAAGGTATTAAATAATTTTACATTATCTCAAAGCCCAAAGGTAATATGGTCAAATTGCAAATTGATCCAACGAAAGGAATTTATGATCATAAAGTATAAGATCTGATCGATGGATTTTAAATGTAGCAAGTAAATCTAATGGTATTTTTAAAATAAATGGTTAACGCGTTTAATAACAAACAGGATACCATAAATCCGAACTCCGGAATTTTACGATAGCCTTTAGTTATTTAGTTGATAATAATTTGATACTCTTCCAGACACTAGAACGTACGGTGTGTTTTTATTCAATATTGTAACATGCCTTTGTGTTCTAATTTAGTGATATGACAGGATCAAGGAAAGTAAAAGGAGAGTGCTTCGTAAACTTATGTTTTTTTTTTTAAATTGCTAAAGAAATGATTGATTTATAAAATTGCGTGTAACTCCGTCCAGTAATAATAGTCCTTATTTTAAACTACCATACTCCTTCAGACACACATTTGCATAAAATTACTGTACAAAATTGTCAAACCGATTCATTTAATCTTAAAACAAAATAAATCTTTAATGAACTGTTTTTTCAAACACATTTTCTTTTAATCTTTTTTTCAATGTCAGTGTTTTTACCTCTAAAAATTCAGTCGTTAAAAATTTCTAACTTTTGTTTGAAAAAGAAATTTGTGTATGTTATTTTACCTTTATCATTTAACAATTTTTTGTATTCAGAAACGCGTTTTTGGTAAAATCTGTCAAGAATTGATAATGCTTTTGGTAGCAGACCTATTTTCTTTAGGGCAATATTGTCAATGGTCGAAAAAATAACAGGCATCCACATAATTTCACTACTTTATATTCTCAGTAAATTTAAGTTATTTATATTATTATTGGCATTTCGAGGCCAATCAATGTTTTCAGTAAAGATTTTATTACTTTTATTTGGTTCAAAAATTTAATATAAAATCTGAGTATTTTGGTTCTATTTTCCAACTTTTCATTAGAACTTAAGGCTTAAGTTTACTTTAGCTGACATTCTCCACATTTATTTTCTTTTCTTAGGGTAAAAGGGGGTCAGAAATAAATAAAAATTATGAAAAAAAAAACGGGCCGCTCCGATATAGCTTTTGTAAAAATGATCATAAGTTGGGAACCCCTGCATGGATATCAAAAATTTTGGTGTCATAAGAAAGATAACAACAACAACTACAACAACAACAACTATTATTATTATTATAAGGCTATTATCATTGTAAAACTTAAAAATTTTTATTAAAAATCGCACGAGCGATAAAAATGTTTCGCCTAAGGCGCTCTTTTTTTTTTATAACAACCTTCAATTTAAAATAATTATTAATTCATGAAACAAAATAATCATTATAACATTTAAAAATTTTTATGAAAAATCGTGGCAGCCCTATTCTTATATAAAATTACTGTGGCTAGCAAAATAGGTGTTGGATATATTATAGACTGATCCGCGGCCAAAGGCCGCCGCGAAGCCGGTGTTGGATTTTAGGATTTAAATCCTGAGCTGCGGCCGCAGGTCGCCCACTTACCCCTACTGTTAAATAAAATAACTGTGGCTAGCTAAGCCGGTTTTTGATATGCTCTAAGATATAAATGATTGAAATATGCTATAAAGATTATGGGAAAAGTTTTTTAAAAAAAAAAATTGGTCAAAATTTCAAAAAAGTCGTCATATTTCCAAAATTATAGGTTAAATTTCAAAACTTTACTCACCATTGTTGCTGTTGTTGTTTTTGTTGTTGGATTTTTATTGTTTTTGTCCACAAATACATACTTTCCATAAGAATTCATTGAATGATATTTTTTGTTTTCCGGTAAAAAAGGGGGTAAATAATAAAAAATTTACAAACTATATACCATTTTAAAGGGAACGAACCAGGCTCTCTTAATATGCTAAAAAACTCATGGGTTATTAAGACATTTTTAGGGAAAAAAAAGGTTTTTTTAAAAAAAAGTTGGTCCAAATTTCAGAAAAGTCGTCATATCTCCAAAATTATAGGATAAATTTCAAAACTTTTCTCACCAGCTATTACATTATCTTTCTTATGACACCAAAATTTTTGATATCCATGCAGGGGTTCCCAACTTATGATAATTTTTACAAAAGCTATATCCGGAACTTCCGATGGCTATATCTTCGAAACTAGATTCGAGCGGCCCGTTTTTTTCATAATTTTTATTTATTTTTGACCCCCTTTTACCCCTAAAAAAAAAAAATTGGAGAATGTCAGCTAAAGTAAACCTGTTCCGAACTTAAGTTACTTTCTATAAACAATTCGGCTTTGGTATGGTCACTTGCTACACGCTTGCGTTACTACTGTGCTAGCATTTTTGCTTTTCGGTCTGATGCTGTTTCACGTATAAAAAACAGTGAATATGTCCCTTCGTCAACAGCGGGCTAGCAAAAGTTTATATAAAAATTTACACAAATTCTCTAGCGGAAATTCAAAAATAAAATTCTTTTCCGATTTTTATGAAAATATATCCTACGCAAATCAGATTTGATCCACCTGCCTACTAGGGTCAAACCAAATCAACTTATTAGAAAAGCTCAAAACGGCAACGCTTGATCTAATCAAAATTTTTTTAAAATTAGTATTTCATTATAAATTTAGTATTATAGGCATGCCATTTTATTTTGCGCGTTATGGTTATACTTTATGCCTTAAGCATGAAACTTTTACGTACATATTTATAAGTTAATATCATATTCAGTAGCAGATTCTAACATGTCTACTCTTTAATTTGTTTGCTTGTTTTACTTTTGGTTAAAATATTTTTAGCTCTGAATTATATTTTATTCATTAATTTTAGCTCCTCTGACTAGCGTTTTCTTATAAACTAGAATTGTGTAAGACACGTCTTGTTGAAATTTTTCCTGCTGGATTTTTATATAATCAATATTAGTTTTTACATAACGTTTTTCTTTGTGTGGATTTCAGCTATCACATTAGATTGCTTCTACCTGTCGATGGTTACCACAGTGGGTTTGGATATGGTGAGTTTGGTGTACGTCTTCGGATGTTGCCATAATTTCGTATGGTCCTTTTAGCAGGGGTACTTTGTTGTCGCGTATACCTTGAGGGACGTAATTAATAGTAGATCCATGCCATGAAGTTGCTGATACATTTATTTAGAGTTTTATTGTAAGTCGAATTGCCTGCCCGTAGACCACTTCAGCTACTGATGCGGCAAGCTACTCTTTTACCGCTGTTCTGAGTCCAGCTAAGCACAGTAAGTATACTTGTCCAGTTTGCATTCACTAGGATCAGTTGTAATGTATTTAGGCACACAAAATCGACTTATCCATCCTGAAAACAGGTCTTCCGAAATAGTTTTTGCCGTTATGTCGTTAAGAGGCAAGGCTTCAATCCACCATGAGTCTCGTTAAACACATGTGAGTCAATATGAATAACCGTGTAAGAGTGGTAGCAGCCGGATGATGTCCAGATCAATGTGTTCAAGTCGCTTATCTGGAACATTGAATGTTGTATGTCGAAATATTTTGTGCGTTGACAATTTTTAACAAAATTCCTTTATTCATGTGCTTCCATACAAAGTTTGTAAATACTAACATTATCGATAGTTAAATGGGCGCACCCAACGCTTTGTCAAACACATCAGTCATTAAAGCAGTATGTGGCGGTATAAATTAGCTCGTTCAGAATTCGTAGGCCTTGTCCATATATTGCTTTTATACGTGATAATATTTATTAAATTCTTGTTCGTAAATGTTTGAAGCCATTTTCATGGATTGAATAGCCAAAAAATACATCCATTTAACTATAATTATTATCAGAACTTTGTTTCGGTAACGTTTGAAACGTTGTTCCAAGTATTTAAGGTACTCGTATAAAGATGAACCAAGGCATCATCCAAGTATGGAAAAACGAATGTGTTACTACGTCATCTATAAATATTTGAATATATCAAATGATAAACTCAAATAACCCAAGGTGTTATAATGGCCGTTTTCGTAATATCTGACTAGTTGATTGGAATTTTATGGAATAATTTTTTACAATCTGTAACGAAAAATACTCTCTTTCCTGTAAGCTTTCTGACAAAGTCTTGAATGTGACAAATTGAGTTCTGATCTGAGGCTCCGGAAGGCCTCCAAGCATTACCTGGTTTTGCAGTTAAGTTTAACTGTTAAACAAGTAAACAGTTTTTTAATCTATTTCCAGATTTTCAAATGTATTAAAATGCAGCATGTCTGTTTTACCTCTATTCGTGTGTTGTCCGTAAGATCGCTACAATTCGGCGATTGATCTTGCAATTTGAAAAATTCTGGAGAAGCCGGTTGCACAATAAACTAACGCATTATCTTTAATGTCAACCGAAATGTTGAAACTGTTACAAAAGTCAGTACCAAGAAGAGACCAAAAGAAAAAATCACTTATTTTTGTAGGCTTCAATGTATTATTTATAAATAGTCTACTGCCGAAATGACGACTTTTTGTCTAGTGCTTGTACAGACCACTCCTTGTGTTTATGTGAAACTTAATGCATTATCATTTGAAAATTTGCCCAATTTTCGTCAAGAGCTTGTACGACCCATTTCTAGTGTTTGTTTGGTTGCAAGATCTTAAATAATTCCTTCAGTATAGCGTTTTAAAATGTTCTTGCTTGTATGAAAAGTGGCATACATACTTGTTAAATGCACCTATTTTCTGTCTAGAGCCTGTCCAAATGTATGGGTGGTAAATGCCTTCTCGTAGTAATTCGCCTAGTTTTTGTCCAGAGCTTCTCTAAATCATATCAAGTTTTTGTGTAAAATTTGGTTGCAATACCTTAAATATTTTCCGCATTATAGCGTGTTAGGATTAATTTGAATGGGCGGTAGGCGGAATTTCGAAACAGCGGTCATTTTCAATGTGTAAACTTTAGTTTATGTCTTCCGAAATCCTAACAAAAATTAATCTTTTAGATCCATTCACTATAGCTGGGTTCCATAATTTTTCATTTATAATGACTAAATGTACTTGATTAATATACTTTTTACTCATGAAACATTGATCGGACAAAATTGGATTCTGAATTTTTTTCAAGCTTAAGTAAAAGTCCAATAATGATATATTTTATAACGATCGATCATCGGTCGTTGTCGCAAGACAGTTATTCTCTGCTAAAATCACATACTTAGATGTTACTTATTAGTGACTTTCTCAAAATAAGTTATTTGGCCTTTAAAAACAGAAGAAGAAAAAAACCCTTCTCATGCCTGTTGTTTCTTTTGTTTGTCCGAGTAAGTTAATGTTTTATGGCATGACCGCAAAAAAAAAGATAATAATTCCTTAAAATGGAATTCATATCTGTCCATTTTAGATTTGATTCCAGGAATAGTCCGATCAGTATCGACTGTCTTTAAGTCTTTCCAAAATTTTCCCAATTCTCGTATTGTCTGTTCTATCGATCGTGTCCACCATGATTTAGGACGGATGCGTTTTCTGCTGCAATGAGAGTTCTACTCCAATGCTTGCCGGGAAAGCTTGTTTAATACTTATATTTTTTATAATAGAACATTATAAAACTGCACAGTTATAAGCAAATGCCGATATACTCGTACGTGTGAAATTACACAAATCGGTTCAATGCTTTAAATGTACATGACAAAGACAACAAATGGATCATATATATTTGTAGACAAATGCGACATTCTACGCCAAAACGACACTTTTTTACTTTTGATTTTTTGCCATTTTTTTATTGTTGGTTGAGAATATTCTCCATAATTTTTTTTCAATTTTTTTAATCAAGCTGTTTAAGAGACATATATTTTTGAAAACTGACGTTTTTTTTAAATTCTGATACACTAATCAGCCAAATTAAATTAACTTTGTTTCAAATTTTGTAAAATTATTTTTAAAAAACAGTTATTTACTAAATTTTAATCAAATTAGACATTTCTACCTTGAGATAAAGTCGAAAAATTCAAAAACTGTTTCATAAAAAAATTTTGAACCTTGATTTTCGAATTCAGCTAGAGGAAATACATAAAATAAGTCACCTCTCATTAAAGGTAGGTACATGAAAAAAAAATAGTTTTGTAAACTAGTGTAATGTGCAAACGATTTTAATTTTCAGTGCTCATTTTGTTAGTTGTCCGTGTTGAAAAATATCCAAATTATATAAAATAAAAAAATTGATATTTTGGGCGACAAATGCGGCTTTCAAACTTGAGCAAGTAATTTTAAGTTGAAACATTTATTAAAAACCGTATTTTTCGAAAATGGAGATGGCCATGATAAATTTTAAAAATATGAAAGTTGCGTCGGAAATTTTTCGGGCTTGAAATCGATGTGTTTTCATCTGCTCCACAACATTGGTCTTAATACATTTTTCTACTTATGGCTTATTTTCCAAGTTATTGCGCGAAACTTTTTTGTCGGCCTCCCAGAACCAGGCTCACCACAATATTGGCGACTGAAGCTTATTTCGTTTAGCTATCCATACTTATTTATTAATTGCAAAAAAAAATTAAGCGGGAGTAATTGACTGATAATGCAACGCTATCTCCCGGACCACGAAGTCAATATCAAGCACGATACACCTTCCCTTATGAATGTTATGCCATTTATATTTTTTAATAATAAAAAAATATATATTTCTAGATTCTGGATCGGACCCATTGGAAGATCTCTTGGAATAAGAAGTTCTAGACCAAAAAAAGCATTACCAATTCCAGTTTTACAAAAAGCGTATGATAAATCAAATCGGATGAATCATAAAATGGTAAATATAATCTCTTTTGCAGCTTTGTTATATTACCTGATTAGTTCTTCTTCTTCTTTTTTTCTTACAAAAAAATTGAAAATTGAACGGAAATGAAAAAATACTTTCTAGTGGCAAAATCGCCCCATATTATTTTACCGTCGATCCCGTGGTATATTTTTAATGCATATATAATGATATTTTTATTTGCTTCCAAGCTAATTCAATGAAATTTGGCTCAAAATCTTCAGTAATTTTTTAAATAACAAAAAAATTGGCTGTACCTGCCCGAATGCATTGGTGGCCAATTAATTGGTTTTGAAAAGTGTATGTTTTGCGATTCAGCATATCATATTGAGGTTTGATCTCTTAGGTTCATAAGTTTTCTTCAAATGATTTGTTAAGTGTGCGAAAGTTTCACAACGTTGAAAAATTATCTTATCATTCCAAAATTTTAAACTAACTCTTTAATGGAACAACAACTAAACAGTGAGCATAACCTTTATGTGGAAATAAAGCAGGGCTATGAACCAACGAGAATTTCAGCCCTGGTTCGGTACAGTGGCTCACAGCTCTTCGGCATAAACAGTTATGGAATTAATCGTTCGTTATTCTTTTGGTTATTATGTTCCATTATTTTCTCTCTCTTTAACAAATCATATTGCCATAACCCTATCTCTATCCCTTCCTTAGAGTTCAATATACGTATCTCGATACCAATTTTTATCAAAATCAGTCGATTAGCTTAGCTAAGAAAACATAATTTCCTGTAAGGGGCGAGGCGCCACCCACTTAAAAACAAATATCTTTTCTCAAGGCTTAATCTATCTTCATATCAAATTTCATATAAATCGGCCCATTAGCTTAACTGTTAAAACATATTTTCCTTTTGGAGCTGTGTCATCGTCCACTTTAAAACGAATTCCTTTCCCCAGGGTTCAATCAATTTTTGTACCAAATTTCGTCAAAATCCATTAGCTTAGCAGTGAAAACGGTTTTTCCTGTTAGAGGCGTGACACCGCTCGCTCAATGCAAACTTACTCAAAATTGGAGTAGCGGCTCAGCCGTGACAGCATTCTTCCCATTAAGGGCGGTGCCACGGCCTCTTAAAGAACCTTAAGTTTTTAATAATCTTTCTTTGGTTTTAATCTATCTCCAAACCAAATTTCATCAAAATTTGCTCATTAGTTTAGCCGTGGAATCGTTTTTCCTCCACCTTCTATTAACAAAAAAAAATACATTTTGCACGGCCCGTCTTCACAACTTTTCCACAACAAAAAAATTAAGCGAATATGTTCTGTATTGGCAGTTCAAAAGGAAACCATTTTGCAACAGCCTATTTATATGTAGATTAAAGATAAATATCGTCTGATTTAAGTTGCTTTAATTCTAAATTATTTGAATCCGAAAGCAAGTCGTCCACATAAAAATCTTTTCGGGTTACCCTCGAATGGAGTGGATATTAGTCTTTACATATAAATGTTGCTCACTTGGTGAAGACACCTCATTGCCGAAAAAGGTGCTGATGATGTGCCATATATACAGTACAAAGGTGGTAAATTTTGATTGACATATTTAATTTATCGCGTCATAGGATTAATTGGAATTTTCTTGTCCATACATTTTAGCTATATCCGCAGCTATTGCAAATAGAAGGACCAACCATCGAAATATCGTTTAATGAAGTTTATGTTGATGTTGTGCATGACGCATCAAAAACAACTGTAAATTTTGTCGAAGTGCTTTGAGGTCTTACGACACATTTGTGGGGTATGAAATAATGAGGTTCATTGATATGATGCAACTTGTAATAATCAATAGTAGTGGCTTGAGCTAACACAGCTCACATGGCGTGTTCGTGTTTGGTATTTAAATTGAAATATTTTTTTATTCGTTTCCTACGCTTTGCCGATATCTTTAAACATGCACTCAGATTCGACAAAATTACATTTAAATTGTGTGTAATTCTACATTTACACTTTCCCACTTTATTTAATAATTCTGTGTCACTTATTTAAAAAAATACTTTTATTAGATAATTATGCTTACAAAACAAACTGATATGACTGAACGACAAATCGAACGTTGGTGGCGGTTGCGGCGAGCTCAAGACAAACCTTCAACGTTAGTCAAATTCAGTGAAAATACATGGCGCTGTATTTATTACACGTATAGTTTTATATTTGGTGTAATTGTACTATGGGATAAGCCTTGGTTTTGGGATGTAAAAAGCTGTTGGCGTGGATATCCACATCAGGTATATATTTAAATAATTTATACCACCGGTGCACTTGTAAACACACGATTGTATTTAAAATAAATACTTGTTAAGCTTACGAGTAAGAAGAAATAAGTCATATTTGTTGTTGGTTCACCGAAGAAAATCGAAAAATATATATGGGTCATTCCATCTATAATGGACCTATCATTACCCTCGTGTTTTTTAAAGGTTGGAAGGTCAATTTTTTTATCTTACCACATAGAAACCGTTCAGGCCTTAATTTATTCAGATTTGCAGTTTTTTTGCCATCTACTAGTACACAACTACCTAAAAATAATATAAAAGCTAATTTGGATTGTGTTGGTTTGTTTATATTCATCAATGAATTTTTTTGTTTTACTTACGAGTTTTTTTTAACATAATTTGAAACTTTTTTTTTAAGCAATAATACTGGTGAAAAAAATTTTTTCGATTTTTTTATATCTTCTACAAGATAGACCAATCACTGAAAAAAGTTTCAGCCTATTTAAAAAACACGAGGGTAATGATAAGCCCATTATAGATTAAATGACCCATATATATACTGTTTTAAACTCATGTGCTTACAATTATATCGGCGATATATTAGTATATACAAACTTATAACATATATTTTTCAGTCGATTTCAAATGATATTTGGTGGTACTATATGATATCAATGTCGTTCTACTGGTCACTAACGGTTACCCAATTTATTGACGTAAAAAGAAAAGATTTTTGGCAGATGTTTTTGCATCACATGGTAACCCTTTTATTAATGTCGCTAAGTTGGGTGTGTAATTTGCACCGTGTTGGGTCATTGGTCCTGGTTGTACATGACTGTGCTGATATTTTCTTGGAGGTAAGTTTTCTTATACATTAATATTCTGACTGCAAGGTTTTGAAATTTTTTTAAAATAATATGATCCTCTCCAGCCTACATCAAGTTTATTTCAACTCTGTTATTGCAAAATCTTGTTGCGAATGCAGCAACCTTGTCATGTTGTGATACTGAGCATGAAATCAATAGATATATCTTTGTAATCTTGATTTAAAAATAACTAGAATTGGAGTTACAAGGCAATTGTCAAATACTAAAGCTTGCCGAGAAACCAAAAAGGACCGTGAATGTTGATGATAATACTTTTTCACTTCAGTCTGACTTGAAATCGTTTGAAATTTGTTATTCTAAAAGTGACTTGCATCTATAAGATAAATGAGAGACGAAAATTTTTCGTGTCGATTGAATCAAAGACTTAGATGATGCTAAACTATTGTTTAATGAATGTGATAATTAAATTTGTGAAAATTCTTCATCTCTGCTTAGCTGGTGGTGACCAAATAAATTTTAGGAACATATTTATTTTAATACAATTTTTTTTAGTAGTGCCTACTAGGGGGCTTAAAGCAATAAAAATTTGGTTGTATATACTACATATGTAGTTTTGAGAACATAGCCATCGGAACTTGCCAATATAGTTTTGTAAAAATCAAATGTGGGTCATTAAATTATCTCTCTTATGGTGCCCATATTTTGGATATATTGATTTTAAGAAAAGCTATATCCGTACCGTTTTGATAAGAAAAGTTGGCGAATGGGACCTAAGTCAAATTTTATATCCCTTTAGTATTGGTGACTTTATAATGTTCAATTATTACCTAAAAATTGAAGAAAAATCTGCTGATGTTCATGTTTCGGTTCCTGAGCTCGAATCTGCCATCAAGTCAGCGTTTTGAGATAACGGTCGATTGATCAACACGAACACGGTACAAACGCTTTTCTACTTTTTTATTTCAAGTCTGCAAGGTTTGCTGCCTGAAGCTAATTTTCCACCATCATGGTCATCATTTGATAAAAAAATATTGACTTTTGAAACTTTTCTCCTTATGAGAATGGTTTGAAGTTATTAAGTACATATGTATGCAGTCTTTGATCATCCGCGAAAATATTGCGAATATATCCTATCTATATCAACTTGTAACTTAATCTCTTGCTGCGTCAAATGTAAATTTTTTACTATCTTGAGAAGTACTCGTAGTCTCATATATTATTTTATCAACTGGTTAGAAGAAGGAATTAGTATATAACCACATTTCCCTTTAGTTACGAAGTATCCTAGCAAACATTTGGAAGATTTTTAAATATTCCACATTTATGGCAATGAACTTATAGCTCTTTTAGAAGAGTTTTACGCGGTCAAACTTTAGCGCGATTAATAAGCGGACCTCTTAACACTCTTTACAAAGATAAATAACAAATAATGTAAAATTTTAATAATTTTAAATCATGTGTGTGATTACTTGGCGACTCTTCCAGAAGGTTATTTGATCCAATCTCCCAGGCTATGAATTTATAAATTTTCTAGAAGAGTTAAATTGTCATTTTAAATTTTTTATATATGAATGCTTTATGAATCGATAATACTTTTTTGTCATTAGCGTTGTACATAGACAACTCCAAATGTAGATAAATGGTTAGAAGAAAAGAACAGTGTTGTGCCAAGCTGGTCTTCTGTTTTCATAATATCTTAAGTTAGGTTTCGCAGCCACTTTCATTTATACTCGTAAGTTACAACGTAACAATAAACTAACAACTATTAAATATTCCACTCAAACTACGCGGATAAAATGATGAACTCTGAGAATGATGGTAATACCATCATAACCATTATACTGTTTACAACAGAGACAGAAATATTAATGTATATCCATCATCAGTCCCCTACTCCAAAATAAAATCGTATTGACGCTATATAATTCATTGTTATGTAAATTGTAACAAACAAATTTGAAACTATCAAAATCTTTCAAATTCAAAAATTTAGTTAACACCATTGAACTTTTCCGTTTGAATAATTTTTCGATACATTCTTAGCACTTTTAAAAAAATCATATTTTCCAAAAAAAATTACTACGAAAAAAAAGTGTGTATCGAATATTTCTTGAAGAAGCATCATAAAAAAATGATTTCGCAATTATCTAAAATTTAATGTTAAAATCATGAAGAGTAAATAACTCAAATTTTTAAAATTTAAATTGCGTATCTGTTCCAGTAAACGAGCACTTAATTACATTTTAAAAAAATCTTTTACTTATTTAATGCATTGCATTTAGTTATAAATTTTTTACTTTTTCGATTTTTAGGCAGCAAAATTGACTAAATATGCCAATTACCAAAAGCTATGTGATGCTATATTTGCAGTTTTTACAGTAATTTGGATTGTTACAAGGCTTGGATTTTTCCCGCGAATTATATATAGGTATTATAAATTGTAAATTTTAAAGTTTTTTAAGTAGTAAATGTGTATTTTACAGCTCAACTGTTGAGGCTCCATTAATTTTGCCCGTATTTCCTGCTTACTATATATTCAACTCGCTTTTGATTATGTTATTGCTATTACATATCGTTTGGACTTATATGATTTTGAAAATTGTAATCGATTCACTTCAAAAAGGATTGGTAAGTTTATATTGAATTAAAAATTGATATTTGGCTCCATAGAATAAACCTCATAACTTCGTACCAAAAATCATAATAATACAAAATGTATTGCACATTCGTATTTACACCGTTTCATATCACACTTTGCAAATTTTAAGTGTGTAAATCAGTGTTGTACATTAGTTTTGACTGTTAAAAGAAGCGATACAGTAAGCCCCAATTTAGATACATCAATTAATGCAAGCAAATTTTCTAACATTCTCTTTGAAATTGTCGTTTGCGTTCTTTTTTCTCTTGGCTTTTCCGTTTGTTCTTCATTATTTCATATTATTTTTAATCACAAAACACAGCGTATAAAACAAATTCAAATATAGAATTAAAAAAAAATATAAAAGAAGCTAAGTTAACAATGAGAGAAATTAAACGATGGAATGTTAACAAAGAGAAAAGCCCAAATGGAATATTAAAATTGTCTGCATACCGTTGTGCGTACTAGAGGTCTGATGAGTGCGAAACGATCATCGTATAAACCTCCGAATGCAATAAACTTCGGGTTCAGCACTCACCTCTCTTGCTTGATGTTTTGATTTGTGATTTTTGCGTGATTGACTCGCAACGTCGCGAGTGGCTTGATGGTCGTTTCGAGTGCACTCATGCAGACCTGTAATGCGCACCCCTTTTTTTCTCACTCTCTTTGTCTATTGCCTTTTGTGAATCTTGACTAATAAGAACAAAATGCCCGAAAAGCAGAAGTTTTAAATGAAAACGCCGTAGACGAATTGTTAATTTTAGAATTCTTTCGAAGCGAAGACGCTTTAATGTGATTTACCCCTTAGTGGATACTTCCACTTCTCATTAGTCATCTTTGTCACAAGGCGTACTTGAAAGAAACACAACTTTAAAAAACAAAAAAAAAAACAAAAAAAATAACAAATCATTCGAGCTGCGCAAGCCCAGCATGAAAACACTGAAAGAAATGTGTAAGAAAATAATAAAGTGCACAATGAGAATCTTTTTTAAAAAAAAAATAGTAATAAAGTGCATGAAAAGTAAAAAAAAAAAATACGCTTAGGAAGGAGCAAAGAAAAAAAGAAGAATACATACTTTTGAAAAAAAAAAATGTTGAATATGTCGAGGGAATCGTTTTCGCCCACAACAACAACTGAAAATTCCCAGCAGAGTCCCATACGAATTCGTAGCCGATTCAGCAACAGAAATTTAAGCAAACTCAGCACCGCAGATACGAACAGATCAATAACTGAGGTCACAGCAGAGTTCCAACAGAGTCCCCATCAGAGTCTTAATAGATTTCCCAGCAGAGTCAACCGCAGAGTACACAGCATAATCAACAGCAGAGTCAACCACAGAGTGCACAGCAGAGTCAACCATAGAATGCACAGTAGAGTTCCCAGCAGAGTCAACAGCAAAGTTCCCAGCAGAGTCCCTACAAAGTTCCCAGCAGAGTCAACGGCACAGTTCCCGGCAGAGTGTCCAGCAGAGTCGCAACAGAGTTCCCAGCAGAGTCAACCACAGAGTGCACAGCAGAGTCAACCACAGAGTGCACAGCAGATTTCCCAGCAGAGTCAACCGCAGAGTCAACAGCAGAGTTTCCAGCAGAGTCAACCGCAGAGTACACAACGGAGTTCCCAGCAGAGTTCCCAGCAGAGTTCCCAGCAGAGCAGCAGAGTCAACAGCAGAGTTCCCCGCAGAGTCCTAACAGAGTTCCAAGCAGAATCAACCGTAGAATCAACAGCATAGTTCCCAGCAGAGTCTTAAAAAATTTCCCAGCAGAGTCAACCGCAGAGTACACAGCAGTGTCAACAGCAGAGCCAACCGCAGAGTACACAACAGAGTTCGCAGCAAAGTTCCCAGCAGAGTTAACAGAAGCGTCAACAGCAAAGTTCCCGGCAGAGTCCCGACAGAGTTCCCAGCAGAGTCCCCAGCGAAGGCAACAGTAAAGTTCCCAGCAGAGACCCAACCTAGTTCCCAGCCAAGTCAACAACAGAGATATAAACAAAGTTAACACCCGAGATACCAGCAGAGTCAATAGCAAGGTCCTTCAGCTTTAGCAACTGCATAGTACGCAACAGAGTTCCATAATAGTTTCCAGCCGAGGTGAAAAATAGCGAAACACAGTAACATCAAGGTTGTTACCCTAATAACCCCCGGAGTGAGGGGGAATTGTGAAGACGAAAGTCGGCAGGGCCTCGTTTTCGCCCACAACCCCAACAGCAGCAGCAGAGCTACCGCTTATTTCTTACTTTTTATTTTATTTGATACACTAATTATAAGTTAAAAGACCATGAAGGCACATTAAGTTAGAATTTGTTAATTAATAAGTATTTAATTAGAATATTTAGTTTATAATCGCGTTGGATCGCGTGAGAATCGGAGTAAAGTTGCATCGAATGCCCAGGTGGCAACACGAGACACTACTGTCAATACACCAGAGGTATCAACATACCAGCGATGTCATCGATCAGCTGTTACAACCACGAAATGGCGAAATAATAAACCCAGCTATTTTAACCATATGTTGGTAAAAATTAAACAAAGCGACAGAGTATAAAAGAGGAAACTCAAGCAAAAATCGGATGAGTTGTGCCGGGCCGCCGGCGAAGGCGGACTTAAGTCCTCGTAAGCCAATAAGCAGTAGCAGCAGTGGTCGCAGAAGTAGCAGTGGAAGCAGAAATAGCAGCAGGAGCAGTAGTAACAGTCGAAGCAGTGGCAGCAAGAGAAGCGGAGCATTTGCAGTAGTTACCAAGAGGCTACAGGTATATTTTCAATTTCATAGTGAGTAGAGTAGAGGTTCTGACTGAGTAGGTAACATAGAAATTGTCGTGAGCGTCAGAGTTTGGGTTCGCAAGTGTGTGCACTACCGTATTCATACACTTGAGGCCTAGAACTGGACACGCATACGAGTAAGCTAAACTCGAGGTTTCCATGGTGACTCGCTCGCTACCGTATCAGTGAGTCACGGTGGAGGTTGAGAGCACGGCAGGAGCAAAGAGCGTAGGAACTGTCGTAAGCGTCAGAGTTCGAGTTCGCAAGTGTGTGCACTACCGTATTCATACACTTGAGGCCTAGAACTGGACACGCATACGAGCAAGCTAAACTCAAGGTTTTCATGGTGACTCGCTCGCTACCGTATCAGTGAGTCGCGGTGGAGGTTGAGAGCAAGGCAGAAGGCAGAGCGTGGGCAGAACACTCAGTCTGACCTTTTTCTCACAAATCTCACTACAACGACGCAGTGGAAACACGACAACCAGGGTACGCTGACACGACGGCAAATACGTAGAAATATTTAATCACATAATTTACACATATATATATATTTTATAAATAATGAAATAAAACTGGAAAAAAATCACAAAAGCTGTGCAACTCTCTCCTTTCAATAAAAGAGCCACTCCTTGCAAATTATAAATTTTTGTGACCGAACCTCTGGACTCCGGCGAGTCAAGATCCCCGGCCGAAGGTTCGTTACAAAGTCTACTGAGTTGCTTAAAAAAACTTCGACACATGACGCTGGTAGAGCACTACAAGATCCTTTTTCATCGAAATGATCGCTTTCGTAGAGAGAATTAAGTGTGCAGCAGGAAAAATTTGGAGGCAATATTTGCTGAACTGATTGAAAGGTCTATGTGTGTAAAAGTGTTATGCGTCGAGAAGTGAGTGGGTACGCCGTAATTCAAAATAATATCAAAAAGTATCGGATCCTTAAGAATCCTCTTAGCTTTATTTTATCCCTAATAGGGGCTTCAGGCGTTAAGGTTACATATTAAGAGAATAGGTTTGGAAAAACTTGAAGTTATGTCATGAATTTGTCTGAGGCTGAAGCTCTCTTGCGTTGAATTTGGAACCCAGGTTAATTTTAATTGCGAAGATTGAAATTGGTAGCTATGTACATTGGAATACATTTGTTGGATTTATCTTTTTTCACCTGAACTGCTGTGCTTTGTTTATTTGATGAAATATTATTAGGGTTGTGAGAGTAGTAATTGTATTATTTAAGGACTATTGCGTGAGCCTTGCAGGATAAGTGTATTTCTTGCTGAGATATAAAAGATGGAGAGAACACTTTAATAATAAGCTGTAAGTCGTTATAGATATTGTGGAAGCCTTTCATGTTCCAATGTAGAATGCCAAATGTCTTATTGTGAACTATAATAAAAGAGTATACATGCAAAGCCGCATTAGGTCAAAGTGGCATTTGCGTTAAAGTTCTTAGGTGTTGTAAAATACTGATTTTTATGAATTAATCCTTCTATAATTTCGGAAATGGGGACTTATGAGATGGTTACTAAAGTTACACTTTTACTATTTTCCATTTTATTGTTGTCGATATCAGTGTTATTTTTTGACGATTATGTTTTTAATAATGAAATTGTATTAGAATTTGATGTCGTTTCTGCTACAAAGCTGTTTATTTGAATTTGATTGAGTTTGATCCTTTTGGTAAAGGACTTCATAATAGGATGAAGAAGCTTGTGGCTGTTGAGATTTGCGGATCTACCGGATCTGTTTAATATATTTGCTCTGATAAAAAATTCTTTAGTAAAAAAAGGACATAATAGTCCGAATTTTGATTTTCTTTTCACTTTAATTTTAAGTGGTAAACTACTCTGTGCAAGACGTAAAATGAGTGCTGTTCCACAAAAAACTTTAACTGCCTGGGTTTTGCTATATGGGTCAAACTTGATATTCGAGCACTTTTCAAAGAAAATGTTCTTTACTCACGGCTATCGGCTCGTAAACCGTTTTCAATTTTGTTTTTCTGTCTTAAGCAAAGTTGTAGCTATGGACTAGGAGAAAAAAAGTGTACAAAGTACTGACCCGAAAAAACTGCATCTAGTGCCTCAAAATCGCAAAAATGTCAGAAAAGTTCACCTCTCCTTTTACGCAGAAAAATCAGTTGAAAAAATGACAAAAATTATATTCATGTTTGCTTTTATCTACCATATGTGCTTCACATTATGATCATTTACTGCCAAGATTTTTCTTTGGGGGGTTCGTAAACGGCAAAATTTACCTACAAGTTTTTTGCGACAAAACTTGCATGGATTAATTACCCTGCCAACATCACTTAGATTGGGCCAGGTGTCCCCAAGTTATAGTAAAACAAAGTGTACATCGACCTGGAATATAAAAAGCACCCGTGGGTACATGTGTATGTATTTTTTTGCTCTTCAGGAATCTTGCATAAATGATTGATGCTGTTCTTTATTTGTTTATACCTACACATGCGCAGATCCATCAATTTAATTTTTTTGTGTTTTTATTTTTTAGATGTCCGGTGATATAAGGTCTAGTGATAGCGAAGATATTTCGGATAGTTCGGAAAGTTCGCGCTTATTGAATAATGGAAACATTATAGACAAGTCTGCTGTCAGTGGCCTAAAGAAAACAAATGTTTCATCGATGAATACAACAAATTGACGAACAAGAAGAATAAACTAAGATACCAAAAATTGTGTACAATTCAAATTTAATTTTCATTAAAATTTTATACACGAAATTTTTACTAAATATATTAAGAGTTGTTGAATATGCAACCTTTTTTCCTTAGGCCTTTACAACAACAACAAAATATTTAAAATTAATAACAATTAAATAAATATAGTCAGTGGAAGCATAAATGTAAATATAATTTTTACTTACAATATTAAAACCTTATATATAGTAGATAGTTATTGCTGATTTGTTTTTCAATGCTGTAATAAATGTACAATTTCACTTTAAGCATTTTGTTAAGGTTAATAAAAGATATAAATGCATTTAGAGCTGCAGCTATGTAATTTATGTTTAGTTAGTTAAAGAAACTAAATATATTTCAAGATGAAAAAAAAATATTTGTTTTAAATTGATAAGAAGTTTGTGAGTAAATCAAAATTTGAAAACAGTAAATATTTAGCCAATCTTATTCTATTTTTAAAGAAGTGAACTCGTTTTTTTATTCATATTACACTATAACTCAGAAATATCTGAAGACATAAAGTTTATTTGATACTAAGTATTTGTTGTTACAATAAGTAGCAGTGTTCATATCAGAACCATACCGTGAGTTTGCGAGTCCTGAGGCGAATTAAGAAAATTTATTCTTTAACATTCTTGGAGAACCTCTTTTTTTGTCAAACAACAAAAAAAAATAAACAGTCCTCAAATTGTAATAGAAACTTGCATTCTAAAAATTGCAACTATTAAACAAGCAAATATTTCAACAAGTGCGGGATCTAGGGCGATCCGTCGCACTAGTTCTCTCCTTGGTACGATCCTGATGCTTATTGAAATGGGAAGAAAACCCTGTTTTTCGTAATGAAAATCATAATAGCAAAAATATTTCCATAGATGAACAAACCCAAATAAGATTTTTGTGGACTCCAATTTTTTTTATTTTAGCACAAGAAAGTTCATAAAAAAGTCAACAGATAATGTTAGGTTTTATGTTTTTTTTTCATATACATACTCGAACTCATTTTGTTCGAAAATTAGCGATAAAGTACGAGAACTAATTTTTTTTATTCATACAATTGAAATGATCATATTATCAGCATGTTAGTACAGCTGTGGAAACATATTTTCTTCTTAGAGGCGTGGCACCACCCACTCAGAAACAAATACCTTCCTTTAAGCTTCAATCTATGTCCATAACAAATTTCTCTAAAATCGGTCGTTCTTTTCGCTGTGAAAACATATTTTTTGGTCAGGGCCGTGTCATCGCACATGAAAAAATCTTTTCTGAGGGTTCAATCTATCTTTGTACCAAATTTCATCAAAATCGCTATTAGTAAAGCAGCGAAAACGTATTTTCCCATTTGGGGCAGTGCCACTCCAATGAAAAGATTACAGAGTTTTTAATACCCTTAGGATATCTACATACCAAATTTTATCAAAATTTGTTTATTAGTTTTAGCGTGGAAACATATTTTCCTGTTAAAGGTGTGGCACCGCCTACTAGAATAAAATTACATTCTGCACTGCCCTCTTCACAGCCATTCCAGCAAAAATTGGGGAATTTTGTATATTTTGCATTCTTATCGGCGTTAACCAAATTGGAACATCTGTTTTAATAATTTTAGTTTTAAGTGCAACATGTTTGTCAAATATCTCAAAAATCGTGAAGTTGAAAAAAACGAATTTGATCATCTGCCCGTGGGATATCCTAAGTACTGTTTTACTGTGTAAAACAATTCAAATTATTGTAGCCATGGAACAAATAGATTTTTGAGGAAATTACAAACTGGCGAACTTAGATGTCATAAACAGGATAAACAGAATGGAGCAGAAATCTAACTATAGTTCAGTACTTCAAAAGTGTCGCTAACAAATTTAACATCGATCAAATTCCATGACTTATAATAGAATTGAGTTGGGTTTTTTATATTAACAGGTGACAGACGTATTGATATATTGGAACGCGGAGACATGCGGTAAAGTTTAAAAATGCGAAGGCTTAACTCGCGTTACAGCAAAAAAACTCAGATCTACTTTCTACGCGATTGCATGCGGCATCTTCACTATCGCTGGATTATGCTCCGTATGAATAAATGAGCTTTAAGGACAATGTTTGCGCACAATTAAATGTGTAAATTTCTCTTCATTTATAATTAATTTTAAGGTACTCAATTTTTTTTTGTATGAAAATTATCAAAAACAGCGCTCGATATATGTATATACCTGTTTGGCATGTAACCCTGTATGACATGAAGAAATCAGCGCTACATCGTGTTTTGTGTATTGAACTAACTTTTATTCTGTTGCGGTTGAAATCTGTGAAACGGATACGATTGTCGATGGCATCTCTATCAGCAGCTGTCATAAATGACAATAAGATTAACAAAATAGTGCAAATCAGTGAACAAAGATTTTATTATCGAAAACATTTCTTGAAAGTTAATATTTTTTTGCATCATTAAATCATTCGCATACATAAATAAGCGAAATATAAATTCCGGTAAGTTTTCAAACTCTATATCTAATAGAGGAAGAGGTTAATATGTATGAAAAGTTATTTACGTCGTCGATTTTCAAGGACATATAGTATAACAATTGTTGCTAATGATATAAATAATCATTGTGTTCCCGTATTCACCTAAAGGTAACTTGTATCACCTAAAGTTGACTATCTTGTTACCGTTCCACAGAACTTAGTGAACTGAAAGTGCAAATATTAAAAATAAACAGCTGATCCTTTCTCCATAAAATAATAACCAAATTTTAACTAAAGAACTTCTTAAAGTAGAAATTGTTAAGTGCCATTAACGTGACATCTGAAAAAAAAATTAAATATAGATTATAATATGCGTAGATTAAATAAAAAAAAAAAAATAACAAATAGAAATTTTCTACGTCGAATTTTAAAATATGAGTATCTGTTGATAGATAGTTTAATATTCTATAAAGTTAATATGCAAAGGTTTCAAATAGGTCGAATAGGTTTTCAGTTAAAGCAGAAGTCATTTGAAATACAGCTGAGGATAGAAAGCTCACAATCGACAACATTTATTGAACTAATTTTTTCTTATGTACTTTTTGATTCTAAGAGTAAATACGCCGTCAAATACTGTTGGTCTGATCTAGCTTCGGAGATATAGACATCGGAAGTGGCGGAATTTTTTTTTTTAAAATCGCTATTTATTGGGAATCCTTGTATTTATTTCCAAAATATGGACGATTTATATATGCTAATTTAATAAGCTACAATAATCGAGCACAAATTTTTGAAATCTAACTCATAGTTTTTGAGAAATATCGACTCTTCTGAAATTTTGTCCGATTTTTTTTTTAAAACCGTTATTTTTATAAGAAATGTGTTATTGACTTACAGCTTTATTGACATATTAAAATAGGTCAATTCATTACCTTATCTTATATCACCAAATCATTTTTTAAATTACAACTAAACAGGAATATGCGGGAATACGCAACGGGGTGTTGCACTTTCGATACGAGAAAATACTTAAAACGCTATATTTTCGCTCCTTTGATAGCAAGAGTCTTGAAATCGTGTTAGGAGGCATATTATCTATGCTAAGCACCTCGCAAAACTTGAACGGCATTAGACGACAGGACGTGGCACTTTCCATGCGATAAAACAAAATGCTATCTATATCTGGTTACTTATGGAAACAAAAGTTTTAAAATTTGGAACAAAGATGTTTATTGTCCATTTTAAGAACTTCATGATATGAGGCGTTCGTCCGAACAGATCGTGTATCGACCAAACTAATACCCTTCGCACTATCGTCGATCAAGTAAATGAGTGGCAGACTTCGTAACATCTAATTTTCATCGACTACAGTAATGCTTTTTATACAGGGACATTTACCAAATCAAACTCATCGCGCCACCTTACGGAAAGGGCAGAACAACGTCTGCCGGGAAAGCTAGTAAATTAATAAAATATGACATTTAGTAAAATAAACAAATAGTAGATGCTTTTGGATTTATTTGTAGAACGCCTGAGTGCCTTTAGAATTTTACGTCACTTTTTCTGTTATTAACGTGAAGAGTATTTAATTTTTGAAGATCAAAAATAACACCTTTAAGTAGGTCACAAAAACGAGAGTAGAGGTTGAAATATGTTTTGTTATAATTCTTGGAGTCCCTAAAAAGTTATGAGTTTTGTTTAAAAGTAATATTCTTACATAATTTATTTCTTTTTTATGAAGTTCTCCAATGGCTACGCCAGAAGTCAATTACAGCTCACTGAATGAAGGAAATCCTTTTCGGAACGCGACAGACGATCACGAGAGTCCAAATGACGCGGAGGACACTCCAAGGAATAGTGGAGTAATGATACATATTGTCCCAGAGACAAGCAGAGGTAAGAAAGTGTTGACTTAATTCTTGCAATGTTAAATTTATATTAACAATTCGCTTCGATTTTAATATAACAATAAGCATTATATAAAAATCGCCCGTTATCTCTATCTGTTTGTACACTAGAGCAAAAAAATATTTTGGCTGAATAACCTCTGTGGGGCCTCCAGTTTTTCTCCATTTCGTTGCCCATAATTATCTCCTAAAAAAAATTGAGATGATCTGCTGTTTAGTGCCGAGTAAAAACTCCACAACGCTGCACTTTTTTTTTGCTTTAACAACTAGAAATAAAATGGCAAAACAGGATACTCTATTTTATACCTCACAAAAGAAGAATGATGTAATTTAAGCTTGTAAAAATTGCGAGTAAAAAGCCGAAAACATAAAGATCGCTGGAAAGTGAGCTTTTCCGTACTCTGGCTACAATTCTATAGCAAGCTAAATGTGGCGTTGAGTGTGCATGTTGTGAAACGTTTGAATTGGTTTCGCCGTACATAATACAGCGATAAAATTAAAGCAAATTATGGCAAAAAGTGTTTTTGTGATAATTTTGTTTTGTTCAATATAGTAATTATTTTGACTATTACTTAGCTAGATATTAAAATTTTCATTCTTCAAAACAAATTTCATTTTAGCACGATGGAATCATATAGAAGATTTGGACTCATTTTTTACCCGCATGTACAATTATCATCAGAAACATGGCTTTACTGTTATTGTGATGGATGAAGCTTTTCAATTATGCGAAATTGGCTTCGTAGTTTGGCTACTTACTTTTACTGTTCATTGCATAGAGTATCCGATACTTTTTGGGTAAGATTTTTATCATATTGTCATATTCATAATTTATCAGTTACTAGGAACTGTTTATAAAAAAGGTCATGTGTCAAAAAATATGTTTAACTGTACGAAAGCAACAGTAATTCTATAGTTAGTTAGCATATCGAGCTCCTGAGGACACTATAGAAGTCTCCACTCTAAAAATTTTGTGACTACCAAATTACTATTCGACGAACATTTTGGGACCGCGTGTGGGAAAAAAATTTCGGGGCCCACGTTATGAAATCTAAAAAACAAATAAAATCGACCAAAAAATCATACTGCGCATTCGCAAAAATTTTATTACCCGCGACGAAAATAGTTTTCAGCAAACAAGAAACAAGTTTTCTCTTAATCATCATGTCATGAAAATGCACCCAATTCGAGTTATTCACTCCTGAAAATTATGAAAAAAACGGAAAAATCGGTCTACCCAATAATCTGTTTAGGATATATCTCGGGTTTGGCGACAGCGATTGGCGTATAAATTTAGATGGGTCATCGCAAGCTGTTGAAGAACAAATTCACGGGTTAAACATCGTTTTTTGCTTTTCGTCTTAAAATTTCATATGGAATGCCCCATTTTTTTATATATAAAATTCTTCACTATAACACTATTGTAGTTATTGAAGTCAGTGTTAGACATATTGGGGGATGTAAGTCCTCAGTCGCGGCTAAAGGCCGTCCATTTACCTTAACTTTTATGTAGAATTATTCTGGCTAGCGAAACTGGTATTGCTTATATGTATTACACGATCCGACAAAAGTTTGCACCCATGAGAAATTTCAATGTACTCTGAAAATAGACTTTAAAAAAGTATATGTATCTTGTGTTATTTCTCCAGCACGTCAGATTTTTTTAATCGATGCCACACCCCCCCCTCATGTGAAAGAAAATTAAAATTCATCATATCTTGTCAACTATTTGACGCAAATGAACAAAAATTGGTATACATATAAAAGATAGAGCCAAAAGTAAGATTCAATAAAAAATGTGCGGTGCCCCGCCTCCAATATGTGAAAAAAATAAAATATTTTATATCTCAGCAACTGGTTGACGCCGTTGGATAAGATTTGGTACACATGTATACTTATAGTTTGTGTAAGGTTCTAAGCTTTGTTGGGTTTGGAAAAAGAGTGTAAAGCCGCGCCCATTTAAGAGAAGAATAAAATTCATTATATCTCATAAACTATTTATTTTACGCATATATATGAAACTTGGTACGTATATACAAAAGAGATGCAAAAGAAAAATTCAATAAAAAAATGGGTAGTGCCACGCTAAAACATACCCTATTTAAGCCGGGCTGAACTTAAATTCTGAATTGGATTGAGCCTTAGGGCGCTCCAACTGATGTGTTGGTGGGTTCCTGTAATGATATTTGCATTTCAAGTGACGGTTGATTGCTATTAAGCAAGATGATGTTTAGATTATTTAAAGAGCAACACAAGATTATCACTTTTGACTGTATGTGAAAAGGAATACCACATATATTACCATGTGTAAATGGAGTTTAAATAACAATAAAAAGCCATCACTTTTGATAAATTTGTCAACTTTGTTTTAAAAAAACTTGTTGAATATTGTAACAAGTTTTATTTATAGAGGTTTTGTTAGTCGTGTCGCCCTGAGTTCCCAAAAAAGATACTATGCCGCTGTGTAGCCCATTTTTTCAGCAGTACCCTGAATTCAGCCCAGCTTTTAAGAAAATCAAGTGCTAAAATTTTAATTTTGTGATATATTTCCCAGTTTTGTAACCACATTTTTCAATTCATTACGTTTCCTTGTTCTAAGCTTCTAATTTTGTGGCTGGTCAAAGATAAAACTTTTACGTTTTCATTTTTATATACATAGCTCCATGCTTTTTTTCCAATTGATCATTGAAATATGTATTCATATAGATTTTGATATTAGCCTTTATAATTCATTAATGTTTCAAACTTTTACTCTAGTAATAAATAATAATTTAAACAACTTATTTCAGAGATATCAAGCCAGAAAATAGTACAAAAGTAACCTTAAATGATGTAATTAATCCGATGGGAGAATGCATTAAAAACTTTGGTGGGATAACGTACATTATTTTATTTATTGCAACATTATACTTTATGATGCGTTTCATCAAAATGATTTACCATATTACACAGTATTCAGATATAAAGAAGTTTTATAATTCGGCCTTGCTCATAGAAGATGTAAGTATATGTACTGAAACAGCGCTGTACCCATTTATTAAGAGAAATCTGCCCACTCACAATCTTTTTTTTTTGCTGAATTTTGTATGGCACCTTAAGCTGAGTAAAAATTAGTAAAAATAATCTATAAAACTATTTTCAAATATAAACTGGTCTAAAATGTCCCGAAGAATTCACTTGTCATATGAAAATGCTAACTTTATTTTTATGTCACATTGTTTCGTACCTGACTCGAAAAGTAATTCTGGACACTAATCTTTTTACTCAAAGTTAAATATTACAAAATGTGTACCGGAAACACTAAAAGTCAAGAATAAACCCTTCATATAACTTTGACAGAAGTATCAGGTAGCGTTCACCATACCATAAAAGTTATGGTTTCACTGACTTGCGTGTTTTCAGATGTATGTAGCAATTTATTGAGAAAAATTATAAATATTGAAAGAAGCGTTTCGATTTTAAACTTTTAAGAGGAACATTTTTATGGATTTAATCGTCAGTTTTTAAATTTTTGCGGAATATGGGTTGAAAGATATAATATCAAAAAATATTAGATACGTATTTAAGTCGTTTTATTGGATAGTATAACTATTTAAAATTACATAATGCCTTGATTTGTAAATATTTGCACCGCGAGGTCTATATCTATCGAAAACTTATTCATAAAAAAGAAGTTTGTATTTTTTTTAAACTTTTCAATGGTATTGACCAAATTTTTATTTTTGTAAGAATATTACAATTTTTTACAAATAAAAATTAAAAGGTATTTTCCCTTTATGTATATAGTTTTTGATAATATTCAAACGCTAACAATATATTTTTACAATTAAATTTTAACAACCAATGGTTATGGCTCTCGATATAGTAACTTTATTTCAATTCAGATATCCCTGAACTTTTTCCGAGCAATGTCGGTATTTTTGGGACTAAAAATATTCGAAATTTTAAATAGCAATCCCGCGCTTAGCCATTGTACTTTCTTTTTTCATTTTCCACATACCAAGCAAAATGGGAAATATTTCGGCCTTTGGGCTTGTGAAAAAAGTACCTTTCAAGAAAAGTACATAATATTCCGAGAGTTTTTTCGAACTGTTTTTGTCTCAAAATTGTTCCATATATTTTTATTTAACTGTTTTTTACTCAACTAGATATTTAAGTGATAGATTTCCCTTATTATGTAAGTTAATTCAGCTCTGACGTGATACTGATATTTTTATTTTGAAATCGGAATTTTCACAACCCTTAGAATGAACTTGATAATATTACTTGGCATGAAGTCAAAAAAAGGATTCGTGAAGTACAAGCCGAGCAACACATGTGTATTGATAAGGAACAACTTACCGAACTAGATATTTATCATCGAATTTTAAGGTATTTAAAATAAATTAACTAAAATAATATTTTTACTATCTGTATTTGCATATCTCATTTGTTGTAACCATTGTATTTTGAAAATCAGTTTTGCACCTTTTCTGAATATCTTTAGAATAGGGTTTGAAATGCATGTATCATAATATTCACTTCTATCGAGATAGTTTTGAAACTTTTTATTCAACATTTTCAACATCATTTTCTGCAGACTGCAGAAATATCCATTTCGATAAATATTGTCTCTAAATTATTTGCATTCGAACTTAAAATTATTTTCTTAGGTTATATGAATTAATTTATTTCCAACTATTAATGAATGATCATTTTTTAAAATAGGTTTAAAAACTATATGGTCGCACTGATGAATAAAAACTTATTGCCAGTTAGATTCAATGTTCCGATAATGGGAGAAGTAGTTACCCTTAGCCGTGGTCTTTTATATAACATCGATTTTATATTATTTCGTAAGTATTGAATTTATTTTGATAGAAAGAATAACACTTTTTAATATGTTTTAAGGTGGACCTGGATCACCATTTCAGAATAATTGGCAACTTCGTGATGATTACAATATTCGCAGTAACCAAATGGAACTTGCTCAACGTCTTTCCAAATTAATTTTTTGGGTTGCAGTTGCCAATTTAATAATGGCGCCAGCTATATTTTTATGGCAATTGATTTATTTTTCCTTTGCATATGCGAATGTAAGTCTTTAATAGAAATATCAAAATAACTCAAAATCGGTAACGAGATATGGTCTATTCCGCGAAATATGTTAAAAATATCAAAGCGCTTACTTACTTAATTACAAAATATTTGAAAATGAGTTATTTTGCATCCTGCAAGGGATTTTCTATATCTTATATTATAAAATACACTGAGTACGATGGCAACATCAGTTTTTGTTAAAAGCGTCCAAATTTGTTTTTGTTTGGACTTAAAATTTTTTCATATAATTTTTTTTGTCAATTTCATGTGTAGTACGTGTGTACATTTTTTTTTGAAAGATCAGTAAGAGATTAAAGTCAATTTTTAACTATTTAAATAAAAACCAAAATTTCTATAAAAAAAAATCAATTTTCTGTTCCATTCATGAAAATGTTTCATGTTTCATGTACTTTCACATACGAAACCTTTCACCATGTTTATCTCCAAAAAACTTAGTCAAAAAACACACTGAATCTAAAATGTGTGCAACATAATTTGATGATCGAAAGTTTCCCAAAAAGTTTTTTGTAGCTGCTTTGTTCTTACTTGAATCAGGAATTCATGAAATTCACTGTTAGCCTAAAAAGTTCATTGCGAAAGCGTCTATGACTATGAATTTTTTATGTGAAATATACATAAAAGTATGAATTTTGTAATGTTTAAATGAGTTTTGATCGTTATAGAAGAAAACTCGTTACAAATCAGCTTACTCGAGTTATATAAAATCGCATTCAAGTCACTGATCTTCTGAAAAACATTGATAACATACGAGTATGAATTTATTTTAAAAAAAAAAAATTTAATGAACCAAAAAACTAAATCCTATACTACATATTATATAAAGAGGTAAAGTGCGTTTGTTTTGTAGGGGGTAATCTCTGGAACTGCTGAACCGATTCTAAAAACTCTTCTATCAATAGAAAGCTACACTTTGATAAAAATAAGAGGTCTGGCACTTTCATGCAACAAAAATATATAAAACGCTATATCTTGACACCTGTGAC
The DNA here is from genome assembly GCA_963680825.1 of Meiosimyza decipiens. NCBI lineage: Eukaryota > Metazoa > Arthropoda > Insecta > Diptera > Lauxaniidae > Meiosimyza > Meiosimyza decipiens. Next base: position 93,691,828 of record OY804258.1, on the reverse strand, counting down.
AGCAATAGTATTGAAATGTAGTGTTATGATGTATATAGTTTATGCTAAGCACTTCATGAAATATGAACGCTGCAGCCCTATTCATTAAACAGCCTGAAGTAGATAGAAAATTATACTAAGTTTCGTTGTGGTTTCTTTTCAGATTCTAAGGAAGGAGCCTGGAGCTTTAGGAATGCGTACTTGGTCAAATTATGGAAGATTATATCTACGACATTTCAATGAACTTGAACACGAATTAGATGCTAGGCTTAATAGAGCATATGAGCATGCAGACAAATACTTAAGCTCATTTTCTTCTCCCATTATGACAGTTTTTGCAAAGTAAGAGAATTTAAAATGATATCATAAAAAGGTATAATTCATGATTAAGGAGTACATATATTTTGCATTTCATGTGAAGCGGACAAGAACGAATGTAAAATTTCGAAATTCGTTCACATTCGGCCTAATTGTACCTCTAGAAGGTGTGCATATTAACGCACAATTTTTGTTTTGTATAAGACTGAGCTGCAAGTTATGCCATTCTAAAGAATTGAAGTAATCTAAATACGGATTTTTCGGAAGCAGTTTTTGGATTTAAACAATTTTACAATAATATATATATGAAACAAAGCGACTTTTATAGGAAATTGACTGTTCTTTCGAATTACGAACTCAGAATTGAAATTTGAATTTTTTGTTTTGTAGAACACCGGAAGTAAACATTTCATATCAGAAGTTCCACAATTTCGGCAATTTTCTTTCACAAAATTCAAAATGATACGTTAATTTTCGACACAAACGTTATAGAAAAGTCCAGAAGGCATATTAGAGTTATTTGATTCTAATCATAGGCAATGCGGAGGTCATCAGTAAACTTTAACATGGCAGTTGAACAAGTATACCCTACACGAAAATTGATTAAAATGAGGAAAACACTTGGTATTTTTTTAAAAAGTGCCTCACATATATTGGATAAAACCGACAAAATACTTATGGGACGGAAATCACTAGGATTGGTTAAAGAAGGTTTCTTTGGAATCGGCATTATGACAGGCAACTTACAGATTTGAGGAAAGCACGAGATCACAATGCAATGGTTAATAACATGTGTTAGGGGTCCAAGATCATATGGTCAAATAAGTTTAAGGAACTTAATTGAAACATTATCCGCACCCACTGCATTAGACTTTATCTTCATAATGGTTTTAAATTCTTTAAATTCATCAACAACATGAATTTCAAAAGAGTTCATTGGACATGTTGAAGCACCTACTTAAGGCTGATATGAAAAAAAAAATCATTCAATAAATCATGGTCTTTCGAGCACTCATTCTTATCATTTGTATGGATATCTGTCTGATATTTTTCCATAATTTGAGCAAAAAGTTTCTTTCTACGATTGTGTAATCATAAAAACAGCAGCATTACAGATTTATATTCAGACTACAGAATATTAAGTCAAGATCCGAAAAAAAAAACAGATTTAATCAAAGTTTATCAATGGCGTGTTCTCGGAGAGTATGAAAAAGTAGAGTAAACTAGGAGTTGTGTTATTAGCAAAGCGAGTGGGCCCAACCGAATTGACAACCATAAATTTATTTATGAAAATTACAAGTAAATAAATTACAATAAATAATGGCAGTACAGCAACTGAATTTGTTTTAAATTTTAATTACAAATAATAATTGCAGATCATTCCAATTTCAATTACAATTGAAATTTTTCAGTCGTTGCTATAATTTCACTTTCAATTAAAATTAAAATGCAGATTTTATTGAAATTGCAATTGTTATTGGGATGTCATTGGAAATATAATTAAAATTGGAAGTTAATTTGTAATTGAAATGTATTGCATTACAATTATCATCTCCATTGCAGTAGTTATAAATGAAATTGAAATCAAGTCCAATTATATGTAAAGTTAATTGCATGTGTAATAATACAGGACCCAGTCAAAAATTTATGGCAAGATTTTAAATCTTATACAACAATAATTCATTATTTTGAGAAAATTTAATTCATTTTTATTCAATTAACGTTACTTTTTTATGCATACATTTTAATATGAGATTAGATATTACTTGGGTTTATTTTAATAGTATCCTCTAAAATAGAAATTTTATTTCTTTTTTGTCGACTGATTGTTATTAATTAATTGAACATAATATAATCGAATTTTATAGTCATTACCATCAACCGATATGTATGTGAACTTACACAAATCGGTCAATGCTTTTAAACAAACAAAGACAACAGATAGAACAATTTAAACAGGTTAACCAGGTTCCATTGTTCCATTTTAAACAAACATGACAAAGACAACAGATGGAACATTTTAATCAGGCTAAGTTCACATGAATATCGATTTCTGCTAATGACTGTTAAATCCTCCAAAATATGCCAAAAATTCAAAAATCAATCGTAAACATAATTTATAAAACCTCAAATATCTTGAGCCGCGTGTATGTATTCGTCCACGAGAAAACTCCTTTAAGGTGTCAAAAAAATCACTTTTAATTCTTAAACGGTTTTGTGTGCAAAATATAGTTATAACTTTGAACTGCTTGCTATTAAAAACTTATTTCAGTACATAAGGTGGATTTTATCGTGCACATATAAATTTATGTCTGAAAAATGATATGAGTAATAGTGACCCAATATATATTAATTTTATTTTTAGAAATATACTTTTCCTAAGCGGTGGAATCCTAGTGTTGCTGCTAGCTCTAGGAATCTATGAAGAATTTGTATTCCAAGTCGAGCATGTATTAACAATTATAACTGCGCTTTCAGCAATAGGCCTTATATGCCGGTAACATTAAACTACTGACTTGTGTGTATATAAATGAATAACTGCAATTATTTATTTCTTTTGATACAGAACACTTATACCAGACGAAAACCTTATTTGGTGCCCAGAACAATTAATGACCGGAGTTCTAGCTCATGCACATTATTTACCCAGTGCATGGAAAAATCAAGCACACACCGCAACAGTTCGTAATGAGTTTGGACATTTTTTTCAGTTCAAAGCGGTATTTTTTAAACATTATTTTTTCAAACACACGCTTATATTTGTTTTCTTCAGGGTTATATTGTAAATGAAATATGTAGCCCACTAGTTACGCCTTTCGTACTTATGTTCGTGTTTCGTCCAAAAGCTGTGGAAATTGTAAAATTCTTCAGAAGCTTTACGGTTACAGTTAAAGGTGTTGGAAATGTTTGTTCGTTCGCTCAAATGGATGTGCGGAAGTATGGTAACCCTGAGTGGCAATTGCAAGGCAGTACAGAAGCAAGTCCACCTGAGAATAATGAAGATAAGCTTAAACGCTATCCTGTTGAAAATGGGAAAACTGAACTTTCTCTAGTACGATTCACATTGACAAATCCTGATTGGCGCATGCCTTCTGATGCGCTTAACTTTTTGAGAGGCATTCGCCAAAATGCTGTTCAAGATTTAATAAAAGCAAAAAGCACAAATAAAAACTGCGGTCAAAACGCTATGACTGAAAGTTTAATTTCGTTTGGAACGATAGGAGAAGAGGTAAGCTTATGTTTTTTCTTTTTTTTTTAAACTAACATAAAACTGATCGAAGAATTCAATAACTTTCTCTGTTCCAATGTCGTTAAAATTTTCGAAACTCTGGATCGCTGTAAATCTAAATGTGCTCCGTGGCATATTCATCCGTAAATTCCTGTCAACAAGGAATCATAAAAAAACATTTACCAACCATTTTAATATTTTATTAAATTAGCAAGTTATACCTTTACTTTTTAATTAAATTGTGTAACAGAGTACTGTTGGTAAGCCAAGTTCCACAGCCGTATAGAAAAACTGGCTTCACGTTTGATTTAAAGATTTTTGAGCTTCGTTTTCGTTGACAAGAACGAAGTTTGCCAGACATTACGAAATTGAGCGAAGGTGTCTTTCGCTATTTTATTTTAGCATGGATGTTCTTATTAGTACTTCAATCAGCTTTTATTAAACTGCCCAAGTGAGTAAAGTTATCCACTTCTTCTATGCCGTATTCGCCTAACATGAAAGAATTGCTGGCACTCGTTGCGCGAATAGACATGCATTATGTTTGATTTATCTTGATATGCCATCGGCAAAAGCGAAGTCTTCCAGATGCTCGCTGGAAGTCCCTTGAATGCTACTATTTGTAGAGTCTAAAGCTGTGCAGAGATATCTTTCGGTACTATCAGCAACAAGATTGGTGACAGCGACTTTGTCAGAATTTGTGAATTCTTTTGTACTTCACTTTATTTGTAAATTAAATTACACAATTTTTCATTACAGTTTCAATTTGAATTTATTATTTTGCACTTCAATTTACTTTGTTTATAAACTGGTTCATCTGACAAATAATCTAGCGTCAAGTATGCAAAATCTTAGTTGCTTTATTGACTGATTGGAAGAAATTATAAATAGTTCGGAAGCACTGACTGAAATTAAGTTTTCTATTCCTTAATTATTCATGATTTAAAAATTTTGTTCTCAGGGTAAACAAAATCCGAGAGAATCATTTTCCTCCGAATATTCATCATAGGAGTGATTGTGTAAAGGAAAATATTAATAATTTGCCTTATGAGAAATGTTTTCGACCACAGTTTGTACAAATGTTGAGAAAGAGAAAATATGTGAAGTGAAATCAGTATATTACAAATTGTCATAACACTAAAATTTGAAGTCATAGCGCCAAATTCGCATTTAAGTTTATTTAAAAAAAACTAATTTTTTCTTTTAATTTCAGTACTCTTCTATTGCCCAGTCAGCATTTAACGTACCCAACAATGCTAACGTCCTTGGCAATCGAAATCACCAACTTTTTAAACCTCAACAAAGTGTTCACATTCGTAATTTAAATTCAAATCAAGAAAACGGTTTCGAACAAATGCTTCAGCAAAATTTAGGAGACGCTTATCAGGAGAGCTATCGAGAACCTTTGGTAGGTGACGATGAACCTACTACGTCAAAATGTGCAACTTCTACAACTGATCAACTAGAAATAAGTACGAGAAAATTTAGAGTAAGCAAAACTGAGGGACGTTTAGAAGGCCCTTCAGAGGCTCTATTGTATAGGTAAGTCGTAATATTAACATATTTTTAAGATTTAAAAGCTAAGGCGTATGAATTGATGAAAATTTAATTTAATTGAAGGTTAGTGTATGGCTCAAATTTCGGATAGAATCAGTGATGTACCGGTGACCAAAAACCCACTTTGCTCAGCATTTATTTTAGAGTTTTTGCCAAACTCGTTTTTGCTGAGTGCAAAATTGGATTTTTAATTTTTTTTAAATAATTTTTAGCGAAATATAATTGAATTAATTGGTCGCTCTATTGAACTTAAGAATCCTCAGATTTCTAACTACTATCAATGAAGCAGCGATTTTATAGCGTCATTTCATAAAGGGTGTTTTTTTTCGAATAGAGATAAAACTGGCATTTTATGGTCAAATCTGGCAACTCTAATGTCATTTATGTTCAGTTTGGTTTGCCATTTCATCATGAACAGGTTGACAAAAGAACAACGCTTGCAAATCGTGCAAATTTATTTCGAAAATAATGGTTCAGTTCGCGAAGTTTACCGCAAGCTCCGTCCATTTTATGGTCGACATAATCGTCCATCAGAGCAATTAATTCGGTTAACCATGGATCGTTTTCGCACTACGTTTACTCTATGTGATAATACGCATCCGCAGAGACGTCGAACAGTGCGCACCGAAGAAACAATTGCCGCTGTAGAGCAAAATGTTGAAGAGGACCCGAATGAATCGATTCGCCACCGTGCACAGCAATTGGAGCTTTGTCCATCAACTTTATGGAAGATTTTGCGCAAAGATCTTGGCTTGCGACCTTACAAGATCCAGCTTGTGCAAGAATTAAAGCCGCGAGACCATGCAATGCGTCGTGATTTTGGTGTATGGGCCGAAAATGAGATTGATCTCGATGCTGATTTTCATCGCAAAATTTTGTTCAGTGATGAGGCTCATTTTTGGTTGAATGACTACGTCAACAAGCAAAATTGCCGCATTTGGAGTGAAGAGAATCCACATGAGACCCTTGAGACGCCATTACATCCACAAAAACTGACTGTTTGGTGTGCTCTATGGGCTGGTGGAGTCATTGGGCCATACTTCTTCCGAAATAATGCTGGAGAGTCAGTTACCGTTAATGGAGACCGGTATAGAGCCATGATAACCGACTATTTTGTTCCCGAATTGAATGGCATGAATGTGGATGAGTTGTGGTTCCAACAAGACGGCGCTACATGCCACACAGCGCACGTCACAATCGATTTATTGAAGGAAACATTCGATGAGCGCATAATTTCACGGAATGGACCTGTCAATTGGCCACCAAGATCGTGTGATTTGACACCATTGGATTATTTTCTTTGGGGATATGTGAAGTCGCTCGTCTACGCCAACAAACCAGAAACGTTAGGGGACTTGGAAGCCAACATTCGTGGCGTTATTGCCGACATACGGCCCCATATGCTCGAAAAAGTGGTTCAAAATTGGACCTGTAGAATTGGCTTTATTCGAGCCAGCCGCGGCGGCCACATGCCCGAAATCATATTTAAACATTAATGGCATAAAATTATCCTTCCAATAAAGCCAAATTGATGCACATTAAAACGATTTTCTTGTGTTTTATTTCAATTCGAAGCTCTATACCTCTAAAAAAAACACCCTTTATGAATGCACGCAATGTGTGCACAACGTGCTATGATATAATCATGGTATTGTTTTCTGACTATTGTAAATGTCAAATTGAGCGGTCTTTGTGTTTATAAAAATTAGCGCTAAAAATTGACAAGCTGACAGTGTTTAGCTTGTTTCCCTAGCACAATTGGATGCAGAGTTGCATAGTAGCACACTCAATCCAAAATAAGCACCACACCAAATATTGCCCATTCTCTATAATTTCTTTTTCTTAAGCTGTCAATATCGAGCAAAACATTAGGAAAAAGATGAATTATTTTTAGCTAATTAAAAAGAAAAACAAACCTATTTAAAATTTTGTAAGTTAATACTAATTTTTAATATTGATGAGCATAATGATGACGCTCTGAGAGAAAAACAAACACTTTATGCCAAGCCACTTAGCAGCAAGAAATCTTGATCCAAACTCACAAGGATGCGACTTGTCTGCAAATTAATCTATGGACGTAAATAAATTTCTCCATGATACAGACATAAACATGGAATCGGAAGAATTTGATGTAATGGTGGAGTTCGGAAAATATCAAAGTCGTAAAGAACTTTGGTGACGCCATTTCATATGGAAAGCGGCCAAAAAAAAAATTAATCCGATATTATGGTGGGAGACATATGCACTAGAAAGTAAACTGATTCAAGTCGCCATTCGAATACTATCGGCGCCAACAACATCCGCGGCAGTAGAAAGGTCATTTGGTAATTTTGGATGGATTCACAACAAGAAACGAAATCGACTTACTACAGAGCGTGCTGGAAAACTCACATATCTTTTTTATAACTACAAATTGTGCAAAAAAATATAGGATGCACAAACAGATGATAATTTCAGCGGAGAAGATTCTTCTGAATACTCAGATGTTCCTGAAAATGAAAGAATATTTTTCTTTCCTTTTTCTATTAACTAAAATGTATTTCTTTAACAAAATTCTTCAATTTAAATCTTCTACTAGTGCTTTCAGCCATTAATACATAATAAACTCAAAAAAACCCAATTCGCTCGTAAAAATGAAAAAACCGTATTTGGTACATCACTGGATACACTACAACCACTTCCATCGTAATAATCTACAAAAATTAAAATAGCTGTATACAAAAATACATTACATAACTACGGGCTCTTGATATTTGACTGTGACGATATTTAAGAAAACCCGTAACCTTCCAGATCTTTACTTGATAGTTGAATTTCTTTAAGAGCACAAACTTCAAAATGCAATGGTTACATCTAGCATACTATTTATAGGATATGCAAAATCAAAAGTAACAAAAATTTGTACTTATGTTTCGTAACGATTGGCCGGATAAAAATTAATTATTGTCAGGGAAGGATTTACCTCACCTTTTATTAGACCATAACAATTTTGTGGTCTAAAATGGTCGTCGATCGTTACAATTCTCAAAAATGGAACTCGGCCCTGCATAAAAGTTTTTAGTTAGGTTGCAGAGCCAACGCGTATAAGCGCCACATCATTTGTTTCTTTTTTTTTAACTTCTGTTTACACGTGTATGGATGTAGATACTGTAGAATTCCAGTTGTGCATTGGAATGATAAAAAATGTTCTGTCTGTGAGCGAGTTAATAGAATTTAGTTATACATTAAATGAAAAACAACATATTTGCTGTAATATTACCGATATATTTATTTGAATCAATACGAATATTCTTTTAATTATTCTCGCTAATGACATTTACTGATTTTATTAATAAAAAAATTTTTGTATCACAGCATTTACAATATGGATCCAAGTTTAGCGCCAAGTTCAACTGATATAACTGTGGCAGATATGTGTCTCAGTACACTCTACTTGCACGAGTTACACCGTCGGAATGTAATTAGCGACCGTTTTCTTGTTTGACTTTTTTAAAATAATACCTTTTTTGCAGAAAAAATCTATGCTGGTTTTACCTTCCGATAAGGTTTCAGGTGGACAGCAGCAAACGATTGTTACTTCAGTAGCAGCAGAAAGTACTCCCCTTCTAGGAACCTCACGTTCATAGCATCAAGCAGACTGGATTTAATTAATAAGATAAGTTAAATATTGCGTTAAGTGCAAAATAATGAAATTAATAACAATTGATATAATAAATTAGTGAATAAAATAATACTTAAATTCGAATTTTTGACCAATATCATAGAAATTTAAAAAGAGACTCGACAACAATTATATTAAAATTTCAGTGTAATTCTTTAGTATTCCGAATTACATTTTCGCATTTTTAGCTCTATGCATTTCATATGTTGAGATTTATTAAAAGTGATCATAGTGTTTTACCCTATCTTTTCTCAGCAAGCTGTGTTGTTTGTTAAATTAGTTCAACAAATTAAACCAATCCTTGTTTAGGTTCCAATATATTACTAATATTTGTCTTTTTCATTTATTATATCTTAAAATAAGTTTAATTCCGTTTCGCAACAAAATTTATGTGTAGGTACATATATAAAAGTGCTATATTTTTCTCGTTACTGTGCACCGAAAATCCACTTAGGTAGTTTCGTAATGAATGGGTCGGATAAAGGAATAATATACAGTTTTTCAGCGTTTCCACACAGAAACTCTTTTCGAAAGGCTCACTTTAAATACCTGGAACAAACACAAAAATGCTATAAAAGAAAATTTAAAAACTGAAAAAAGAACAAAAACGAACTCCACATTAATAACAACATTGAGTGGTTTGTTAACAAATCTGACTAAGAAATGTACAGTGGATACTTGCATACGGATTGAAAATCGCACTGCCGTTAATAGAAAAAAAAAAACCCTTGCCCTTATTCAACATGATCGCAGAAGTAGAGGATTGCATACAAATACTTACTGACAAAGGCGAGCAAAAAACGGGAAGAACGAAAAATTCAACAGACTGTGAAAGACGTCTGTGTTACAAATAATACAAAAACACAAGCTGCGTTTTATTCGCCATTAGCTGCGAGTTATCTATAGCTAGCAACGATAATTGTATGGGAAAGCAATAACAAGATCGCAAACTTAACCAGTAAAATTGTAGTTGCTATGTATACATAGCTAGTTGCTTAAATGCCAGGACTATCTAGCGGATTTGTATTTTGTCTATGGTGCATTTTGAAATGAAAAGATGAAGAGTTAGTTCGCACAAAAACAATTGTTTAAAATGTCAGACGGCAAAAAGAGCAATTTAAAATAACAAAAAATAGAAAGAACAAAAAACGAGCGAGAAATGCGAGCAGTTTTATTCCCCGTTTACACACAGAAAATATTTTCGAAAATTCTTTTTGTTTGTTGACAAGAGGACAAAAAAATGGTCGAAAAACTCTCTTCGTTCGCTGCTTTGTTTTATGCTTTGACTTACGTTTGTTGTGCCAGGTTGACGAAGTAATTGTTTTGACATTTACAAGCATAAACAAATTCACAAAAGAGAATAGACACGAACTTCTTTCACAGAATTTCCTAGTGTATACCAACTCTACAACAAAAAATTAATAATTTAGTTAACAAATCATTGTATAAAAATTGATGTTGATTCGCCGCTGCTCTTTACTTGACTGCATGAATCAATAAACTATATACTTATTGATTCATGACTTGACTGCATTAAATATTTATTTTTAGACAGACAACGAACTCGCAGCTTTGTTTGCAAAAATTACTACCAATTTTAGGTGTTGTCATCCTGTAGCAACATTCCACCACCTGTGGATCTTTGCTGGGATGCACTAAAAGTTAAAGCAGCTAGCTTGCAGGCAGGGCGGCGGAAATCTCATGAGGTGTTCGAATCTCTGCAGTTCGAGCTTGGGTTGGATCACAGATCCCGGCTGAAGTGGTATTTCTTTTTTGGTCAGCAACATTAAATAATTTCTACAGAAGGTAATACATTTTTTTAACGACTAAATATATAACCTTTTCTTGTTTGTAAAAAAAAATTTCACTTCACCTCCAATTAACGGCTTTGGTATGCAATTAACGGCCTGGCCGCTTGGCAAGCCGGGGTGTAGCCCTTCCTCACCATTTTGTCCTCAGCAACAGTTGCGGTAGATATTCTACTGTCCACCTCTTTCATAATCTATATTTGCGCACACAAGTTTTGTCCTCTAACTATGGAGTATGTGCTGAATTGAGACAACCCAATAAAAAGTGGACGGCCAACGGCTCTTCGTTTTCAGAGCTAAGTGGCAAGTCGGTTATTGGTCGGCTGTTGATCATATTTTCAGCCTCAATGATCTCGCTGCAAAAGGTTTCGAACCTCGGAACCTTCTCTTTAATTGCCTTATTTGGCAAGTGTTGAATGCACTTAACAAGTCTTTCCGAGCAACCACCTGCACTTGGATTCGCTGGGCTATTCAAAATCCAATCAATATTTTTTTTTGAATTTGATCAAAGTTAAATAGTCGGTTTCCTTTGTTTCATACCTTCTGCGTCACATTGTCGCTTCGGATTCTTACGGGCATACCGCAACGATTCACAAAATTTCTCAATATCTGTAGAAAGGTCCTCAGCGACTTCAAAATGCAACGCTCGTGTTTTTAAACAAATGAACAGAGCGATCCAGCTTCTCCCTCTGGCGGCCTATTGCAATATTGGATGGACTACTGTAGTCCACGTGGATGTAACTAAATGGCCTTACAAATGTCAAACGATCAACAGGTAGTTGGCCCATCAATGGCGCTGTGGGCTTTGCCTGTTGTTGTATACAAACTGGACATTCCTTCTTAATCGCTAAGCTGTGCACGTTTGTTCGGTATCCAGAATTTTTGATGCATCGTGTTAATATGACGCGGTCATTTTGATGGTGTGCTTCATACTGAAAATCACTCAGGATTAATTTGGAAACATAATGGTATCCCGGCAGTAAAATTGGCCGTCTCGCTGTACCTGGAAGACAAAAGGCGTTGTCATTTTGCTTCATCTTTATAAATCCTTCGTCAAAGTATGGTGTCAATATACGTGTATTACATTTGATTTTGACACGCACTTTCCAGTGCGCAAGATGGCAATTTCACGGGTGAAAAGTTCATCCTGGACCTGGGGACAAGTATCGTTAGGAAGCTCCTTGGGTGTGAGCTCCCTCTTTTTTTGGCATTTCCACTTTCTGGCGTTGTCTACGAATCGAAATATAATATTTTAGTAAAACTTATAATATTCTCACCTTGGTCCTTTGTCATCAAAAGAAGTCTTGGCTTTCTTCCACGGCACAGCGCGGTTAGACCATGAGCTGCATCTCTCGAGGCCAGTTTATTCATCATTTTGAAAAAATTTCATCTAAACGGCGACTCGAAAACTTTCGGCAGCTTGGCACTTGTGGCATCGTCGGCGGCATTCAAGTCAGTCGGCAGCCAGCACCACTGGTCCGATGTTGAATCATCAAGGACTTCGGTAATCCGGCAGGCCATGAACGAGCAGTTGAGGGAATCTATAGTATTACGGTTTCTGAGTCGCTCCAAAAATAGTTTTATTTAAATGAAAATAGTGAGTCTCTTACGGAGACGTTGAGGCGGAATGGTCACTTCTTTGGGCGGCGTACATCTGGCTGTGTACGCGCTGAAGGTGGAGCTGGTGCCAGCAACTGTGTCGCTGTGTCTCATCAGTGGTTGCCAGTACTGATGAATACTAATGTGAAATCGAAAAGCATGAAAATCGATGGAACTCTTTCCACCAAGCATTCCATTGTTCACACCACTGTGTGGCAATGGATCATCCCAGAGGATCCGCAGCTTCAATGTTGACTGCAACAGCAATTTTGTTAAAATGGTAAAGTTGCCTAAAACTCAAGTGGATCAAAAATTGATATAACGAAGTTTCTCTCTTAGTGGGCGGCCTTTTTCTTTCTAAGACGTCTGGCGGAATCTTGTGGAACTCGTTGATGTTTGACTTAAAGTGAAGTGACTTACAGTTTGGCACAAAATTACGCAGCAGATATATTAATTTCCATTGTCACCTTCTCAGCTTCTTTTTCATCATCGAAATTGACCACAAAGTTATCAACGTACATATTTTCGGCTGTAACGTTAGCACCTCTCTGCAAAATTACGGCGTGTTCGACAGCGTTAAGATCCTTAACTTACTCTGCGCAACAGGACAAGTAAACCAATCTGAAAATCATGGACACCGTTACGTACATGCGTATCGGCTCAGATAAATTTCCATCTCGTCATATAAAACCTTACGAATCCTAATCAGATGATTTTATACACACCTGTGAGAACATATCTCATATATCTCCAGAAACAGCAACAATACCCTGGTGAAATTTGTGGACAATGGTCAACAATGGTTGTGCGGGCCTTGGACCTTTCAGCTACACGCTATTCAGTGAACATTTGATGAGACAGCGGCCGCAACAAAAAAAGAAGCGCAGCTTGTCTGGTTTATGTGTATTAAATACACAAAAATTTAACAGGCGCCAAATGGTAGCAATTTGGGGACATATCCTTCAATTTGTTGATTATATTTTTTTAGCTAAAACTTGGTCTCGGCTCATTTTAGTTTCGAGGTTGCTCTAGCGTGGAAAACCCTTAATACACTTTCAACTTGTGCGCTGAGCGGGCCAAAGGCCATCCACACTATCCTGGTCATTGCTGCTACTGGCTCATACGGCCCTGCCTCGACCACCTTCTTGAACACTCCGAGAAAACAGTTGTCCAGCCCTAGAAGAAGCACTGGCTTTGTGGCCTTGTAGTAAGCAACTGGAACCGTCTTCAGATAGTCGTAGCTATTTTTGAAAAATGTTTGCATCAAATTCAAATTATTGACATTTGATATATGTATGTTTCAAGTTGAGCTCCTCACTTTTATCTTTACAGACTCGAATACTTATTGCTACCTTTTTCCAGTGCTCGGCTACTTTTTTGTCACCGTGCCATTGGAGAGTGAGTGGCATCGCACGCCCCCTCTGTGATGCAATGGCGATGGCTTCGCTTCCTAGAGCAGCATCATTTAAAACATTTTGACACGTTGTGGTCTTTTTGCAAGCATGCAGGACAAAAGCAAATTTTTAAACTTTTTTGTTTTTAAACTGAGGATTTCTTAAAATTTTTCAAACTTTTTTTGAAAATTTTCTTTGACTGTAAACCCTGCTGCTTTTGAGCACTGGATCGCTGTTGCTGCTTTGAACCGTTGATCACTGATGCTGCTTTGCTTTTTATTTCATTTAGCTTATAACTTTTGCAATTATATCTTTTATCTATTACTTTTATATGTATTATTTATCGTTTTTATTTTCATTTTAGTTATTTTAGGCGCTATTTATGTCTCTTAATATAAATTTATTTTAGGCTTTTTGTAACGTACGTTTGCTTAGGCGTGAGCTTGGTACGCTGGTTAATGCTGCGTCGGCTAGAGTTTGTGGAAAATGGTAGGTTTTTTTCGAAACGAAAAGAGAAGAAACAGCTCAAAATAAAAACGAAAGAAGAAAGGTACACTAGACTGTGGACTAAAAGGAAAGAGAGTCGCCATTTCCTGTGCTCTTACTTAAATGAAATAAACTTTCTTTCGGGATACAATTTTCAAATGAAGTCGCTGCTAGTGTACATAGTGAAGGCCCAGTCGAGCGCAAAGCAGATTGAATGCGGGAAAACAGTTTTGAAGTATGTATGTGGAAACCAATGTTCATAGCCAAAATGAACGTACTTAACTGATCGAAATTGAACGAAACATTTTAACGCGACGTGTCGTTCCGTAAGGGATGGACTTGAAACCGTGGCCACTTGTCATAACAGCTGCTTCCATTCGTTGGATAGCGTCACGTCTATTTTGGTTAAGACTTTGGTATGTACAGCAATGTCAGACATACCTAATTAGATGAATGTTACCAATGCATGTCAATGTGTGCGATAACTACACCATGAGAATTTAGGAGAGGTCAGAACCTTATTGATAATCGGAGACATTTTAATTTCAAACTGTAAAATATTATCTCTTTGATTGATGATGTGCTCTAAAAAGTTACGATTGTTATTGTGGTCTTAAGAGGACTTATGCATTTATACATGTATGTTTTGGTATTTCGTTATTACATTGAAAATTAATTTTACTTATCATCAACATATCAATTCCTATGAACTTAAAGTTTTTCCGCCATTTTGATGGTTTCTCTTTGGTGGTAGGAGGCAAAACTAAAATTTAACGAAAAATTTGTTCTTGTGAGCACTGATCAAGAAAACTGTTGTACAAACAGTTCCACTAAAAAGGTGATAGTGTGAACCATTCAGTTGTATATTTGACTGTATCGCGAAGTTAGCTGCAATTGCAGCCAGCCTTTGCGAATTAAAAAGGCACGTTCACACAGTCAAAGGTCCATCGCTTAGTGAAACTTCACTGCTTCCTGGTCGCATCCAATTTCATATGTTTATGACCACTACATTTGATTTAAGACATTCATGTCTTACTTAAATCGTTTAACGTTGCCAATATTGAATTTCTTTTGTAGTTTGCATATTAAACGTAACGATTTTTAGTATATCAAAAGCACGATTGCTAGAATTTTTTTTCCGACATATGAAACATTGTTCAAACTGTCGAATTGCCATTATTTATTTCTTTTCATAGTTGAGGGTGTTTCCCGCAAGCAAGATAGAATATTTTCGAAATTTACATATCTTTCGAGTTTTCGCGTTTTGAAGAATACCCTTGATGTTATGGCTACCAAGTCGGTTAGAGCACGACATTGACAAATCAATTGTTTTTGCCTAAAATGATGAGAAGTAACATATGTTTGTTGGGAGAGTTTTTGTTTAACTTTTTTAACAAAAGTTTTAAGTTTGTGTCACAAAAATCGTTCAGTTCCTGGCTATTTAATAAATTTTTGAATTCCTACCTGTCCCCCAGCTTTGATATGATATTCTTGGCTTAGTTTGGTCAATTCTGGTCACATTGTAATCCTGCTTGATATATTTATAGATTCTAAATATAAAAATTGACGCCCCCTCATTATTGAAAATGTTTTCGCAAGCTGCCCAATTCATCCCTTAAAGTAGCTCACTGAGTTTCAAACTCCGGCTTTTCTTTGTTTCTCTGGTTGATCATCTGATTTTGACATTTGAAGTTCAAAAAATTTTTAGTTCAGTGGAAGCATTTGGCATCGTGTCAACAAACAGAATTGAATCATGTTTGATTATCTAAATATCTGATTTAAAAGTGTTTAAAATAAATTATGTGGCATTGCTGTCAGCCAAGTGGAAAAAGAAAATGCATCCCTTTCTTTCTTACATGAGAATCAAATAGCTATTGTATATATTTGGCTGCGTCACACATTTGCTCAACTTTGGCTTGTAGTTTTTACAATTTACATTTAGTGGTTTTGTGTGAAATCTAAGATTTGCAAAATAAAATTGTGTTTAAAATACTTAAAATTTAATTGGAAAATGGTAAAATATAAAGATTAACTTGATAATTTAAGGTAAATGTAAAAAGAGAAGGAAAATTACAACGTCTCTTATATATGCGAATTTTGCTACGATTGTGAAGAAAATGGTGACATAGAAATTGAAAAATGTCTAAGGATTTTATAAAAAATATCGAAACACTACTTTTACTAAAAATGTGTTTCGTTAATTTCATCATTTCATTAAATCGCTATATATACGATATTTATTCGGTTGACAAATAAAACTTATTAAGTAGGTACATGCATCCATCAAAAGGCAAAACAGCAGAAGTCTCCTGCATTAGGCATACTACTTATCTTCTATTGTATTATGACCACAGATTTAGTGTGTTTTACTTGTCAACTTGTGATATAATTTTAGGGTATTTTATTACTTTTTATTTTCCTATTGCCAAATACACTTTTAAATTTGTTATAACTTGTTTACAATTTTAGATCAAATAATGAAGGTAGATACGAGCAAGTTGAAGAAAGGATCTTCGGATCTAACACCGGAATGTCGTCTGCTTATTGATCAGATGACAAAATGTAGAAATCGCGCAGAAAATTTGGATTTTCTGAAGAGAATTCAGGTCTGGGTATATGGAAAGTGTGAACTTTATCATTGGATTGAAATTTTGGATCGATTCGATACCATTTTGGAAGAAGCGGCACGTCACGTCTACGGGAATGAATTTGTCTTAAATTGTGATACAACATTTACAGCAGAGGTAGGTCAATTGTTTCAAATCCCACTAGTTCATAAAAAATACTTTAGTATAATCATATGTACATATGTAAATATATGCAATCAGTATGTAGAAGTCAGGTTCAAGAATTACAGTCCGTTATATTTTGAAGGAAATGTACAGAGGTACATTTAAAAATAACTCCAGGTTTCACAATATATTGTAATTCATAAGCTGTTAAGACCAAAAAAAATATATAAATACATGAAGAGATGTAGTTTTCAGTGATTTGAAAATTTCACATAATGGAGCGGAAGACTTACATTCTGATAGTGATTTTAGGTTCTAAAAGAGATTCTATGTTTAAATCCATATTTCAAATGTTAAAGAATTTTTTGCATTTATTTTCGGATATTTTTAGGTTTTTCGAATAGTGGTTCTTCAGATAAAAATTGTAACCAATGAAGATAGCTACCACTTATATCTTTTGCTTATTTAATAAACTCTTAGTTACAATGTCAAGCTATAAACTTATTTTTGAGATGTTTTTAAATGTCTGTGTAGACTTAAGATTTTAAAAAGAGTAATTTAAGGTCAGCTTTTATGTTACGTTACATTAAGTATATGTAGGTTTGGCTCATATTTATAGGACACCTAAGCAACCTTTAGAAAAACTTTAAAAAATTATTCTTGTATAATACATATACAAAAAGCACTATTTTTAGTTTTTTCATCGCATCATATTTGCTAACCAGCCGAAAATTTTTTTAAGTTAAACAAAAGCAATTAAGTTCGGTGATAATTGTTATTTTATTTAGTAGGTATGGTCTCCTTTTACACTTATTAACTTACAAATTATTTTTGGCATTGATGTTATCAAGTATTCAGTCGTTTAAAATGGTAAACTTTCCCATGCACTATGAAGCTCTTTCGCATAGCTGTAATGTTTCCAATCTGCGTAAACATGTCGGATAAGTATGTCCCATAAGTTTTCGATGATATTAAGATCTGGGGAGCAAGCCAGCCATTTCATTGTGATATTTTCTATTTTCAACCAAGATAGTAGCTATAACAGTGTTAATGCGAGGTTGCATCGGAGAACATTTATGCTGTGACTTTTCATTGCTCATGAAGTGAATTGAATTTTCAGTTTCTAATCGATCGTAAGTACTCGCCAAACCATTAGGCTACCTCCATCAAAGTTTATATTTGATTTGTTTCGGTTCGTTACTTGCAGTCGACAAATTTGTTGGTGGGGGTGGGGTAATTTAATTAAATTAATTAACTTAAAAAATCTAAACCATCGGTCACTTATCTGTTGTTGGCAAGGCTCTATACAGTGTTCGTTCTCAATCAAAATAAAGAATTTCTAATCCGATGAATCCATCATCCGAAAATCTAGATCTACCGAAAAATATCGATTGAATTCAACATTTCAAAAAAAATTGATAATCTATTGAGTTTCTGCTCCGTATTTGATGCTCTCTCAAATGTTGAACGTTTTTAAAACTTAAAGAAATAGTCACTCATATAAAACATACGAGTGAATGACTAACGTCGAATTTTGGTCCGAACACCATTTGAATGCAGCCCATCCGCTCTTGGAAACTCTCAAGACATTTTCTCACAATGGTTTCATTGGCTTGAACGAAAACTAAATAAGAATTTGCAACTTACAAATGATTACTCATAGCTTTTGAAGAAATATACAGCGCTCGGGCATATGTCCTTAGTCATAAAACCGGATTTAAATTATGCTCACTACTTTATACTACATCACTGCATTTTGAAGCAAATTAGTGAGACAACAAAACTACGAGTAGTATTTGGCTCTTCGTTGCCGTTCAGCTTCGCAAGTTTCCCTCAACGATTGGTTGTTGGTAGGACCGACCATTCAAAATAATTTTTTTTTATACTGATTCGCTTTCGGGGACACCATTTCGAAGTAATGGCGGATATAAGTAAAATGACTTATCGTGTCGCAGATAAAAATTGCATATGTATTTCTGTGAATTTCAAGTCGTACGACCAAGCTCCATGATAAAGCTTGCATGTTGAAGATAAAATATGTTGCCCATCAATTGAAAGCGAACTAAATTTGATTTTAAATATGCATCTTCATAATACAGTTTTTGGACTAAAAGTCTAATATCTAAGAGAATTTTGTGCAACTTAAATACAAAACCGTTATATCTGACAATTAATGAAATTAATAATTACATATCGTTTGAAAGGTATTTAAAGTATCTTCAAATATTTTTCTGTCATCCGCAAAGATTTCTACGTTGATGATATGGTCACTGGAGTTGACGACCAAAAATCTTTGCAGTAAATTATACAAGAAGCTTCGCGCTTGGCGTTAAATAGAAATCGGATTATGATGAATTTGTTTTCCATTTCAACCTGAAATACATGTCAGTGACTTCACCAAAAGGTCAATTGTTTCATTCTATTCATCGTTCTTCGAACCGTTGGGTTAATCAATTCAGCTATTGTTGTTCTTAGAGTAATTTTGTTGAATTTATAGATACAAAAGCTGTCAGGGGACGAAACCATCTCAGTAACTTTAGTGCGTTCAAGGAATTTCTAGCAGATTTGCATAACTCTTATGTATAGAAAATGTACATATCACGCTGTACATACGAACTTCAAACATGATTGAAGCGGAAATACTTTTGCGACGGTTCATCAAAAGCACATGAGTGTTGTTTGTACATAAAATGCAAAAACTCATCAGGTAATATTTTCATCAATTTGCTGACTTCAATGTCAATGTTAGGACCAATAAAAACAAAATCGCTGAGCTGTGCTCTGCTTACATAACTGTTAGAAAAGTTGTGGTCAAAAATTCATTTATCATTTCAAACCGCAGAAGTTAATTTTTAGTCCTACTCTCAAGTCAGTCTTTACTGGATCTAATAAAAATAAGGGTGTTTGTCGGCTACAGAGTAGCTGAAATTCAAAAACTGGCATCTAATTAATTCTTTAAGATGACCTGTGCAAACATTGACGAAATCTTACTTGCTTCATGGGTCAGATTTCCTGCAAAAAGATCCAGGTGAAAGTATTAATAAAAACTGAAAAGTTTATACCGTACATCATCGAGCAAACCCACTCCTATATCGATTAACTTAAGTTTCTGCACACGTTTGCTCACAAAGGTCGAGTCATCAATCCACGACCAACGTATCTACGCGTACTATCGGCAAAAGAAATCAAGAATTATTCATATCACATAGCTTGTGCTATTCAGTGGCGTCATTTTGCAAAGGAAATCACATTGCTTAAGCACAAAAAGCAATTCAAAGGTCCACTAGTAAGATGTGCCGTTTTATGACAAAGTCAAAAATATGCTACTGCTGCGTATTAGCGATCGATTGGTCAGAGCAAAATTGCTGTTTCTACCAAAGGACTATCAATTTGTTATATTGATGGTGAATCACATATATACTTCGCACTAACCAGATTTTCCGTCCGTAACGAATGAAATAAATATTTCAAGTTATATATTTTTTTTCATAACTCAATTTTACCATTGCTTTACTAATTTTTTGCTTCTATTATTCTCCGTTACATAACTTTGTATGTCACCATGTTAAATTTATGCTTTTAATATACTGTCACCTTCTCTTAAAAATCATACATATGTTAAGTTTTCATTTCTATTTAACGCATAAGCCCAGACACCAATATTCACCATAGTCAACAATTGCAGCAGAGCCGCGAATAACGCTGTAAGCGACAAAATTCAAATTGTTCACAATTCGTAAAAAACGTTCTGAAAGTACGAGTAGAAGACAATTTCTGGATAATTTTTTTTAATTCATTATGGAAGTACTTAGGTTAAAAAAACTATTTTAAGAAAAAAATATGGTTTAATAATATCATTTGTTTAATAAATTAGTTATTATTACTGTTTAAAATCGAATTCATATCCAAAACTCATTGGTTGATAAAACGTTATTCCACGTTGCACAACGGAGAGTACGATGGCATTTCAAGCGTTATTCCATATTTATAAAAGTAAAAGTAAATTCAACATCAAAACAAAAATTCGTTTTAAGAACATTAAAGAAAATAATTCAAAAACTTAAAAAATATGTTGGTTTGCTTTTAAACATTTTATTTTCCTTAATATAACCGCAGATCGATTGATAGCATGACCACGTTTCTGCAGTACTATGACTTGTTCTTAGTCTTAGTATATTTGAATTATTATTAAAAATCTGAAGCCATCTTGCATCGGATATTTTGCACTTAGGATATTTTTTCCACTGGCTGACACTTTCTTATTGCATTTTGATAGCGATAATGTGCATAATTTTGACTGATATGGTGTTTGAGCAATTTCTACATGCAAAGTAAGCGAAATGTTAGGGCTCAAGTCCTGGAACAGATAATTATTTTTAATTTAATTTTACTCACAATTTTTGTTTATAAAATTATTTGAATAACGCAATTTGATTCGACTGAGATTTGAAGCAGCTTCGCTTCTAGAATAGTTCAAGTGCGACCATGTTCCTTAGCTAGCTCGGCTACAGAATGTTGATGTTTAATTAGACAAAATTCAACAGTTAAAATGAAACCTGGAAATATATGAAAATAAACATAAATCACATCGATGAAACGCACTGTACAAATAGTTACTTTTCATCGATGAATTTTCCGAGTACTCTGCTTATTTGGCGCTGGGATATTTATTTTTATTTTTCTGTTATTCTTTTATATCAGTAAATTAAGAACTATGTCTACGAACAAAAGCAAACATTGCATAATGTTTTGCAATGAGCAAATTAAGATGCCAAATAAATGTAAACCTAGCATAAAAAACTAACACAATTAAATTAATAAAAATATTTAGAAAAACAAAAATATCCGAGAAAGACATGAATAAGCAATTTAGAAAAAAAAGACAAAATAAAATTCAAAAAATGCACTAAAAACTTTAGAGTTGGAATTCCACTTTCAGTAATTTTAGTTTCAATAATTTAAATCTTTTTAAATATTAAGTAACATAGCCAAAGTTAAGATCGAGCACAAGCCTGTATTCTAATCAAATTTAGTTGTAAACAACCTCAGTAAAATATAAAAATAGAATCAAATTAAGTGGAAGTTATATAGTTCTTGTAGTTTTACGGTTGCAGATTATAGTTGCAGTTTTTAAGGTGATAATTATAACATAGTAGAAGTTGTTTGAGCAATTGGTAATTTTTGTTTTAAATTACCAGTTAAATTATATTTTTTCTTAGAAATAGCAAATATTTTCCTATTTAAAAATATTAAAAATAAAAATAATTGTTTACGTTAAATATTATTATATATTTTTTTTTATTTATAGGATACCCATCTTCTGCTGTTAGTTTTAAACTTCACAACTTTATTGATTGAGCACTCGTTCTCCCGGCACCTTTACAACTCCATCGAACACCTTACTCAGCTATTGTCCTCACGAAATATGGATATCGTCCTTGCTGTGCTCAATCTGTTATATATGTTTTCTAAGCGTAGCAATTTTATACCAAGATTGCCGTTCGAAAAGAAAGAAACGCTTTTGATAAAATTATTTAACATAGCAGAGGTATGTATACTATCAGAATTACATATATTGAAAATATAAATAAATATATGTATTTTAAAATTGTGCTATCTAGTTTCCGGATCAAAAAAATATTTTCCTGTTAAAAGTAAATAGAAATGACTTAAACAAAACTGCAGCAAGTTTTGGTCAGGCGACAAACAACATAATTTGATGTTTTGATATTTTTTTGAGTCACTCCATTTTATGCCTTTGACTGGAACGACATCGATCAATATTAAAATTAGTAAACTGTAATCGTTTGACTAAATGACAATAAATTACAGCACACTTTTCATCCCTAAAAGTGATTTCGATAATATATATAGAATCCAAAGCGTCAATTATAACAGCGCTCTCTGAAATTGAGTGCTTATTAAAAAAAATGCTATGACAGCTTAAACCAAAGCTTTCGAAAAGCTTTGTTCAATCCAGATCCAATACCGTCAGTGTTTTTTTGGATGCTTGCACCTTCAATTCCCTTTGAAAAAAATACTTCGCTAAGAAAGAAATAAAGTTTAAAATACTCAAAAAAACTTTGTCGAAAAAGAGTTTTACTCCAAAAGTATGCATTAAATAAAAAATAACCTTAAGTTTATTTTAAAGGTAAAAATCAACGATTAAATTCCGTTGCTTTGAAGTGTGTATGCTCTCACTATTTATATATATATAACTTTCCCCCATTTCTTAAACCACAATTCAAAATTAATAATATCAAGATTTCGATTATCTTGGTTATACTCGTATTGTAAACTCGAGTAGTTACGCTGTGTGATGAAACTGGTAATACTGCTGCCAGTGCGGCTAAAACTTCACGCAATCCTCAGTAAAACAAAAAAAAAAAATTTTAATAGAAATGGGAACTAAAATTTGTCGGATTTGAATTTGTTTAATGTTGCAATTTGCTGCTTCCGTAAAAAAACGGAAATGCAAATGCTTACTTACGTGCAGCATGTGTCCGACAAGATTTTGTACAATGGAAATTATTATCTCATTGATAACAAAAAATACTACGCTTCTAGAAAATTGGTGCGAAAACATTTTGTGCAATAGAAATTATTATTTTTTATCGTACTAAATTTTTACTATTTTTTTTAGCGTTGGGGAGATCCCAACTACGGATTAGCGCTCATCGATTGTTGCATGAAGAAACCCAAACTTGAATTTTTATATCAGCTGTTTATTGAGTACATGGACGATAATGGCCAAATTGCATTACTTGAAATACCAGATATGATGGATGTCTGTAACTCCTTAACAACATCAGAAGTCGTGAAAGTTATATGTGATCAGATGTCCAATCCTTCAGATGCTATAAAGGTAAAAGAAAAAATATCAAGCCGTAGTTATGTTACAAATTATACTTTAAGCTGAGTAAGTGGATAACAACGTGTAATCTTAATTATCGGGATTAATGATTTTCTAACTTATTCGGATAGACGAATTTGTAAAAAAAGAGGTCGTGCATTTAACCTTTCTTTGAAATGTATTATTTCGTTATTTTTTATTAAAAAAATTGTCTGGATCTATCATGATATACGAATGGATGTGTTCCAAAGTATGTACTTTGACGTGGAGAATCAGGAGTCGAACTTAGTTTTAGCAAGTTGGATCTTAAATTCAAGACATTACAGCACTTAACAAAAATGTAATTGTTTCTAATAATTTGTAAATCTTTAGCCCTATGACTGAGAAAAATGATTTCTTATGAAAACTAGACTTAATAATGCTGCCAGTGGAATCAATTTCATCATTTGCATTTAGTGAAGATAATTTCAAACCATCATCACTGGGATGGGTTAAAGAATGTTGCCTTCGGTTGTATTAAGAGTAAATAATATCCTTTTCTTTGGACGACCATTCCACAAATTCGAATTGCAATCGCAAAATCCTAATCGATATGATTTGTGAAATTGCCCCTTTAACAAAATAAAGCAAAACCTAATCTGTTCAATGCATCCGAGATTCTGGCCGATAATATCAAAATCTACTGTAGCCGATAAAGGTTAAATTTAACGAAGCCAAATGGTATTTATTTGATCAATATACGATTTTTTGGGACGTGAACTTGCCTGTTGTTTTCGAAAAAGTCGTTCTATTTTTCCACTGATTGATGAAGATTTTTAAAATTTTTGAACGGAATTGATAGAATCATGATGCCCCTGTAATTATGGCATAGCATGGTTCCCTTTTTTCGATTTTTACTATGGTTTCTATTAGCCAGTCTTCAGGTATTCGTTCTTTCCAAATTTGGGTAAGAACAGGTTACATAAGTTCAGCTGTGAACTTCGGGGAAGCTTTCAACATTTCGGCATATATACGATCTGAGCCCGCTGCTTTATTGTTTTCAGGAGATTTGATGGTCTTAGTTATCTCCGTTAGTAAAGGCGAGCATGAGTCCAGTCGTTGTGGTTTTGTTTGCTCAAGGAGAGGCATATGGGGAGCTTTTTCGTGTGGAGGTTGACGATTGATGGTCTCCGAAAAATTTTCTTTCCAACGGATTAGCTGGACATCTGTAGTAAATTAAATGCAAAGTCCTCTGATTTCTGCAACTTTTTAAGTTTTGACTGTAAGTAAGGAGGCTTTTACTACCCTATTGAAGCCTTATTTATCTGTGCGAGATCTTGCTTCTGGTATCTTATTCGCGTACATCACGTACATCTGTTTTTTGCAGCTTTTCTGTGATTTCTAGCGTCCCTTATTCAGGATTTTGGCTCATTACATTAAAATTTATAATAGTAATTTACTGCAATGGCATTAAAAATAATTCGATTGCAAATATAATTTGAAGGAAGTCGTCGAAATATTTCAATTAAATTGGAAAACTTTATCGCAAATTCCAATTCTCTTATAGTAAATGACATCAAAACACTCAAAAGTCGATTCCAAAAATTTTGGAAGTGAACGAAGAATCAAAACATTTTGTCCACCCATTTTCTATCTTATTGACGTCGTCAACCTTAGCTCAGACAAATTATTTAAATTGAAATATAATCTTATAATAAATTTTCTCCTGAATTATTTCTTTCAAAAGATAGTTAAGTAACATAAACTTTTGAAATATTAAATTTTAGTTTACGTAAATACGTTTTTCTTTTGTTTTTTTTTTTTTAAATTTAGATGCGCATCGCTCACAGAGCTCGTTTGATATCGGGCTTTAAGGATTGTAAATTACGTTTGCAATTTGTACAAGCGCGTCTGCAAGCAGTGTCTGTGCTCATTTACTCAAATGCACTACAAGATAATACGGATAAAGTCTTGTACCCTGGTTTTGGTGAAGAGCTATGTGAGCTTATTGATAAAGAAGACGTTCTTTTAGTTGACATACGCGCTGCCGTATTGAGAACTTTAACTTCAATGTTGCACTTCGATCGTAATCACAATGTACCCAAGTAAGAGTTTTAAAAAACTACATAAATAAATATACTTAAAATATTTTTTTTTGTAGACCTGGCTCCCGATTACCTAAAATTATTCATTACACAGGAGCTGAAAGACAGGGAGGAATATTACCATTACTTGTGCGGGATTGTATTTCAAGTTTAACTGGCTGTGGAACGACTGACAAGTATCCACTTACTTTAGCTACATCGTTATTTAGTCTACTTTACCATTTAGCAAGCTATGAGGCTGGTGGTCAGGCCTTAGTTAAAAGTGGCATGATGCAATCACTTCTGCGTGTAATTAATTGGCCGGGTGTAGACCTTGAGCATATAACATTTGTTACTCGAGCTGTTCGTGTTATTGATTTAATAACAAATATTGACATTGCTAAATTTCATCAAAACAATGGTCTTACTGCCTTTATTGATCGTCTTGAAAAAGAAGTGAATATATGTAGGGAAGCAATAGCAAGCTCATCCGCTATTGTTTCAAGCTGTGGGAAATCCTCTACTACAAAAGAATCTGGTTCGATAACTTCGGAAGATACGGATGAAATTATGCCAGATGGTAAGTTATAGTTGCAGAAATACATATGGTTTTGTTAATTTATGATAGCAGCAGTGCATAACCTATTATCACCAACTTGGGTACTGCTCAGAAGCTGCAATCTTATGAAGGAAGAAAATGTGGTCCGGTTTCCTTCGATTGAATTTTTATATTACCATAAATTAAATGCGCAAAATCGGCTATACAACCTAAATTTAATAAGAATGAGCAAATGAAAGTTCAAAATTAAAGGGGAATGTGAGTACTGTTTATCAGTTTTGGGTTGTATGAATGTTCTTACGGCAACTGAATAATTCAGTGCAAGAATAGAATATATTGACATGAAAATAAGAGTAAATTTAAAAAAAGCAACTCGAAACTTTTGTTTTGGTTTCACTACCACAACATATACTTTCATGTGATTTTGGCTTGTGGGCCTAAAAAGTCTGTAGCACGCATTGAGTTATCTAATTCTTAATAACTCCATTTTAAAAAAAAGATTGGCTAGAAGCTAACCAAGTTAAAATAAGAGAGTTCGGGAAGGAACGAAAAAATAGCAATTAATTCTTCCAAGAAAAATGCGTTAGAAAATTTAAGTGCTATACTGTATTTTCATTATTAATTAAAACTTAAATATTACAGGCACAAACATTGCAAGCCGTGGCTCTAACCAAAGTCATTCATCTGATATTGATGTTATCTTTGTGGAAGGTACGAACGAAGAGTCTTCAGACGGTATTGCTACTGACCCAAAGCCTTCGGTATCCAACAACGATGATGCAAGTAATGAGCAGAATACCTCAACAGGCTCTGCATCAGAACGCTATCCGTCTAATAGTTACTATTCTCGACCCTTAAATGAGCGAAATGCTGAACAAGTTTCGTTAACAGAAAACCAACAAGCAAAAAAACTTACTTGTGTAACTCAACGTGCAGCTTTGCTTAAATCAATGCTAAACTTTTTAAAAAAGTCTATTCAAGATCATGCTCATTTTAATGGCATGCGGAACATAATGGAAACAAGCTTACCATGTTCTTTACGGCACATTATATCAAATGCTGAGTACTACGGCCCATCGTTATTTTTGCTAGCAACAGATGTTGTTACAGTATATGTTTTTAATGAGCCTTCACTTTTATCGTCCCTCCAGGATTCTGGAATCACTAATGTTATGTTGCAAGCATTGTTGCATAAAGCAGTACCTGCTACACGAGAGGTTTTAGGATCCCTACCAAATGTATTTTCAGCTTTATGTTTAAACGAACGTGGTCTAATGGAGTTCATGTCATATGAACCTTTCGACAAACTTCTTAAAGTTTTGCTTTCTCCAGACTATTTGGTAGCAATGAGAAGGCGACGATCATCGGATCCCCTTGGAGATACTGCTACCAATTTAGGAAATGCTATGGATGATCTGATGAAGCATCATCCGTATTTAAGGACTGATGCAACTGAGGCAATTGTTCGTCTTTTAAATGAGCTAGTACGTCTTGGAACTGATCCCAATTTTATTTGTTGGAGAGCTAATAAAGATAACAGTAACACTATTAGTGCTAGCAACAGCAGCAGTAACATAAATAATGCCTCAAGTACGAACGTACATCAACAAAACTTAAATAACACAAATGTAAACGTCAGAATTAGAAACAATGACAATGAAAATGACAGTAGCGGAGACGATGACGATGATGATGAAGAAATGTCTTCAGCTTCTCAACAACAACAGCAAAGACAAAATCGCACAGGTATAACAGCACAAGCCCAAAATATGAGAAGCAATCCATATGAGCGCGAAGCCATACCACTAATAGACTATATTCTAAATGTAATGAAATTCATTGAAGCAACCTTTAGTAACAGTTCAAATGGTGAACATTGTCGAGAGTTTGTTCTACATGGTGGTTTAAAGCCATTACTTAAGCTGCTATCTCTACCTAATTTGCCAGTAGACTCGCCAGTTTCTACAACGGCCCAGGCTGTTGCTAATGTATGCAAGTCAATTTTGAATTTGGCTCATGAAACAAAAGTAATTGACACTGCATTGCAGCAATTATCTCTTATTGTTGGAAACTTGCAACCACTGATTAAACACGCTAACTTGCCAGGAGGTAGTATACTGCTTCGTGAGCTTCTTACCTGTCCAAAGTTGGAAGATGGATTTTCAAATGCCGACTACACACCAATGCTGCATAATATGAGTTCTGTGCATGGATATGTTGTTATGTTGGTACATATTTGCCGCAATGCTTCCACTGAAATGCGGACTATTTTGTTAAGACGTTGGGGTTCGAACTGTTCATCAGGACTTAAGCTCTTGCAAAATCTAGTTCAGCTATATATTTCACTAGTATGGGAAAGCACAGTATTACTTAGTTTGTGTTCTGATGAACCAATACAGGAAAGTTCTAATTTAGGCTGGGATGAGGTTGCAGGTCTTCAGATTTCTTCAAAAGATGCTTTTAATGTGCACGAAAAAGATGAGTCAACTTCTACTCCAAAAAACGCAGAAAGCAGTCGCAAAACTGATAAAGGCTCTGCAGCAAAACCAAAGGTTAATCTTAAATTAAAAGTATGCTTAAATGTTTTATTCAATTGTTTTAACGTGTTATTGTAGATAAAACCAGAGGAGCAATTGCGGTATATAAAATCCTTATTAGCTGCTTCATCTCGTCTTGGTCGGGCACTTGCAGAATTATTTGGCACTTTAGTTAAATTGTCAGTAGGAACACCACAGTCACGACAGCGTAGAAACAACGATTATCTTTCAACACTTGCAAACAGTAAATTTCCGTCAGCGGATTCTAAAGAAATTGCTCGCGTATTAAGTTCAATTTTAGTCAATGGATTTTGTCACGAAAGCTTAATGACAAAACCAGCTCCAAAGCTAAAATTAACTTTTCTGATTTGTTCAGTTGGATTCACTGGTCCCATGCTTTTTGATGATAAAAGAAGCTGCTTTCATTTAATGGTTTCACAATTCTGTGAAGAAAATGGGCTTCAAGCCTTTTTTGATATGTTTTACTGGGCATTATCAATTGGAACGCAAGAATCCTATGAGCAATTTTCACATGAAAGCTGTATGAAGCTAGAAAACATTCTTGAAAGCCGAGAAGATGATGAAAACGATTTTCCAGAGGGAACTGGGGAATTCTTAGATGCTTGGTTACAATTATTGGAGAAAATGGTAAACCCAAGGGCCATATTAGACTCCCCATATGCTTTGGCTACTTCTCGTCAGCAGCATTTACCGGAATCCTTGAATTTTGAACCAATTTTCTATCTGGTTCAAGTCCATCAACTTGCCATGCTGGCAATTAAGCGCATTTGGAAACGAAAGCCTATACCAAACTATGGAGTTTCTATGACCGAAACAATTATGGCAATTTTAAAGCACATTATTAAGTCAAACAATATGCTTTCGGAACGTTTTCAAGCTCGACTTAGTGAAATAACAACTGAAAGTAAATCACCGCCAGGTCAAAACAAAAAGCCTCAAACAAGTGGGGAGGAAGGTAAATATATAAAACTTAAAAATTTTTAAAATATAAAAGAATTTTGAATATTGTAAGGGTCAGTAAAGAAAAATAAAAAAGCGAGAGTATTATGAAACCAGTAGTCCGAACACGATATAAGGCAAAGCTTTGTACATTCAGTTTTATTTAGGCTGCTTAGCAAAAAATAGCAATAGCTTACAATCTAATATTATTATTAACAAATATTATATTATTACGACTGAAAAGCTACTGACAAAAATGCATTTATTTCAGTCATTCCTTAACTTTTGTACGATGGTATAATTTTACAACGCTTGCAGCGAGTATAGGTACAATTGTACCTTCATACATTTTTCACGAGAACGAAAGCATGCATAATGTTATCAAACAAAATTTAGACACTTATTACTTCTTGTACTGTTGAGTTCACTACAGGTTATAGAAGATTGTTAACACCCACAATAATGCTTACATGGTGAGTAACTATGAATTTGAGAACGTGAACGCCAGCTCTTCAGAAACGCTTTAGCAAATCTGAATGATATTGCTACCGTACGACTTTTGGTTTTATTGGACTAAACATAACTTATATAGGATTTGCTACTCCCACCTACCACACCCATTTAAAGCCTAAAATGTGAAGTATTTGATACTTAGCACATTTTCCTTCTGCATAGCTGTTTTCTGTAAGCTCTATTAAGTAAAATTTTGTGTCATTCAAAAAGTTAGTTTTAAAATAAGCTTAATTTCATAGTAGGAGTCATACCTACATATGTTTGTTGTTGGTTTAAAGAAAATTTCTAGAGCTCGTTCATTTGTTTTCCTTAATAAATTCGGTTGGCAAAGAAAAACCAATATTGAATAGCACATCATTTAAAAGAACACAAAGTGTGCTTTCTTTTTGTGTTTATGAAAATGTATTTAATAATAAATTTTTTGCAAAAAATAACGGCTTTAAAAAAAAAAGTTGGTCGACTTTTATATAAACTGTCATATATCGAAAACTAAAGCACAAATTTAGACTTTTATGAACCAGTATCATAGCAGCTTAATAAATTATCTTTATATGACATCCATATTGATCGAGGCGTTCTTAACTAATAACAATTGTTTAATTAGAAGCTATATCCCCTACTTCAATGTCTACATCTCAGAAACTACCGTCCCCCAACTTCTGATTCCATATTCTTTGTTCAGTATTAAAAGCCTCGCGAGAAATTAATGACTTAATAAAAGGAGAGTGACTCCTAAAGAAATCTTGTACCGAAACTTCAAATTATGGAATGTCAAAATACTTATGCCACTCACAAAATGGATTTTTAACTCTTAAATTTACTGCAGCACAGAAACTAACAACAAAAATGCGCAGTAGTAATTCGCCTTTGCTTTGCAACTCGCAATCATTATATTATTACCTTTAGCCAGTGAAATGAAATACATTTACAATTAATTTTTAATAATTATGTTCACAATATTATTTACTATTTTCAGTTAATGTCAGCTCAGATCATTTAAGAATTTTAACAGATATGGGATTTTTGAGACAACATGTGCTTGAAGCTCTACATGGCACGAACTCACTTGAACAAGCAACAGATTATCTTCTCAACCATCCGGAAGCTTCTGGCCAGACAAGTTCTCGAGAGCCTTCAACTTCTGCCTTAAATGCATCCAGTTCCTGCAGTGAAATGGATATCGATGCAAGTGCCTTAGCTTCTACAGTAACATCAAATGTTGAACTTAATTTACCATCAGAACAGCAAAGCTCTTTACTTTCGCGGAATAAAAAAAGTTATAGTGAACTACAGCTTATTTCTAATGAGATCATAAACCAATTTTGTTTAGAAACTCTGGAAAGAACATTTTCATTTATAGAATATCTACCTGAAACTGTAAACACAGGAACTGACTTATTATCAGTGCTATATCGTCGTCAGAGTTCATCAGACAAAGATAAATTTGTGCTCAACTTAGTGCAAAACATTAATGAGTGGGCCGAGTATATTATGGAAAACATAAAGCCTATTTTGTCAAATGAAAATATGATTCAACAGGATCTAATTTCCGGATTAACAGCAACGAAACTTTTTATACGGCTCAAAGTTGCAACCTTGCTTCTTGACGAAATGTATTCAGATATGCGCAAGGAATTTTGTAATGCTCTTTGCAAGCAACAAACTTTGGGCTTACTATTTACGCTTCTAAGTAAAACAAAATCAATTCTTGAAGAAGAAATTACACTTGGCTTAAAACCAATATCGCCGCGATGGTTGCAAAGTCTTATTGAATTTATGGATGCTATCGATAGTGTTAGTGTTATTTTGCAACGCAATATAAACATGCGTGCTGTTTGTAGCGATATTTGGAAGTGGTATGATACTTCAACTGGAAAATGGAATTTTTATTCCGAAGCTAATAATGCAATGATCAAAAATGCTTTCAACGCTGGGGAACGTTCCGTTATTATAAATATTGGTCGGCAAAGATATACAATCAACTTCAACTGTATGACTCAAGTGAGCGAGGCATCGGGAAGTCACCGACCTGTGATGCCAGCTCTTAAAATAACGGAGGCAATTGCATTGATGTGCAATGGAAATTCAGGTTCGGTTGAGAACATAATAACTCGTGTAATTAAAAGCGATAGTGATAACGATGACGGTTCACAAAATGAAATTGTACTGTCATTAAGTTCAATGCTAAATTTTAATGAAGATATTCAGAATGCTGCAGAAAATGTATTTGAAAAGACCGAAGAGGAATTAGAAGAACACAATTTTGGAACGTCTCTCGAAGGTACGTTTTACAATTTTACAATTAACAATTTATAATTTTCAATTGTTGTACAATGTGACTTGGAATTCTGTAGTACATAACTATTGTAATAAGGTAATATAAACAGAGGGAATTAACTTTGCGCTAATATTATACTATCTCTACAACATTAAACAAGAGAGGTATAATTGAATAAAGTGGTGGAAACAAATAAAAATTTAGTTCTAGCTAAGAAAGGAAAGCAAAGACCAATGTAATTTAAATTTTTAAGAAGGAAGTACAAGCCTTCTTTCAGTTTAATACTAAAGTTAGCAAAAAACGGAGCAAACCTTACGGAGTATAAAACGCACATAGGACAAATAAAAATTTTTGATAAAAATTAAAATATAAAAAAAACATTAAACATAAATGAAAGTGATGTGTCGGAACAGAAATTAATTTATAATTGATATTTTATTGAGCTAAATTACGCTAAGGATAAATCAAACAGAAAAAATGGGTTGAAGCTAGTCATACTAGTTTCATCCGCTGCTAGGTGGACTCAACAGTGACATTAAAGTCGGCTTGTAAGACTGATATATTTCCCCTTTTGTATAGATTTGTTAGAACCCAGGCAAAAAGTGTAACAAAGCAAAGCAAAAACTATTTTTTCTGTTTGTTTATCTTTGATTTTGTTACTTTTTTGATGCTACACTACATTACACATATCAGGCTTACAAATTCTAATTAATCGGCTTAAAAGTCACTGATGAGTCCGCCTAACAACGGATGAAACTATTATGACTAGATTTAGTCCATTTGATCATGAATTAGACATTTGCATTTTTCATAGTTTATCTGAGTCAGACTTTATACTCAATATATAAAGAGCAATACGTTATTTTTATTGAAAGTTGGAAATGGAAGGAGTTACTCTTATTTTTGAGAACGGAATTTCTCTTTTCAACGAGTTTCGAATAATTCGATGGAAATTTTCTTTATAGGTCGACAGAATTTTAGGAAGACTTTCCAAAAAATTCTAGGGTAATAGTAAATTTTCCTGCTTATTTAGTTGAGTTCAACTGGGCACCCTGTAATCATATAACAATTCTACCACACGGTCAAGTCGATTTTTGATTCCAGCTCGGACTGAAGTTATTAGACGTCTGAATATCGTATATGATGAACAAATACAAGCGTTTATGGAATTAAAAGCATTGTTTTAAAAAGGCTAACATAATCGACGTAAATAAAATGGAATATTCAAGTACGATGTGTACAGTTGTTGGAGATGAAATTACAAAAACTTTGATTAATAAAAGTATTGATGGACTAATAAAAGATTTAAAATTGAAATAGCTAAAAAGCTAAGAAGGCTAATAACTGTAGTAGCTAAACTCTATTATTATTATTATTATGATATTCGTGTAATTGGGAGACAAAAACAATTCTTACCAATTAAATAATTCGATTTTATGATATTTCTTCAAAATATTCTGAATATACCGTATTCCTCAAGCATATAAAAACAAAATTGAAAAACAGGTCGATGATATATTAAACAACAACATCATAGAACATTAATTTTCACCTTATAATTCACGACTTCTTTTTTTACCGTAGAAAAACTCACGGGACATAAAAAATGGCGAGTTGTAGTCAACTTGCGAATCATTAATACAAAAGTAATTAATGCTAAAGATACGGAAAATATTGAACCAGTTTGCTAAAGAAACAATTTTTCACAATTCTTGATGTAAAGTTAGAATTTTATCAAATGCCAGTTGATTAAAATTCAAGAAAATATACACCCAATTCTTTCCAAAGGATGATAAACATAGCTTACACCAGCACATCGATGCCATTATCTGTTTTGATTGCTCTTTCGCACATCATAATAAGAGTTTAAAAAAAGTTTTTGAAGCCTTACGAAATACAACTTAAAATTTAATTCAAGTTATTCCAGTTTTCTACCGACCAATGCTACCTATGTAGGACACCAAAATCAAATATAGGAATTCGTCCAGCTCCAAATAAATATTCAGAGTTACAAAAATATTCAGATGACGTAAAACCTTTCGTATCATTTTGCAATTACTAAATAGGTTTTATGCATTTGTACAAACAGTTTATCCATCAGATAAACTTTTCAAAAAAGATGAAAAATTGATCTGGACTGGACAGAACGCAAGTTTTCCTTTGATGCACTCAGAAATATATTTATAAATTCAACCATATTGCAACACCCAAAGTTTGACGAGAAATTTAATCTGACTACTGATGTTGCATATGGGTCTATTTTATCGCAGGTTAAAGATGAGAGAAAGATGAAAAACACAAGCATCCTGCTCTAAAATGCATTGACTTAGATTGGGCTGTAAATTTTTTGAAAGCATACTTAATTGGAAGGAAATTCAATGTTTTTTATGTTTAGCAAATAGCTTTGAATACCTTTAATTTGGTATGAAGAACGATTCAATTGGGCATTTTAAGCTCGAGATATGAGCTTTTAAGTGAAAAGAGGTCGAAAAATTTAAAAAACTACAATATCTCGAAAACTGTACCAATCCAAAAATTTTTATTTTCGAACTCAGCAGTAAAAAGTACATAAGAAAAGTAACCTCTTATCAATGGAACATTTTGAGTGTAAACTAGTGTTATTAACTGATCAATAATAATTTGTAGGCTATTAAAAAATTATAATTGTATCAAAGACTTAACAACGGTATAGGGGTCATTCCATCAATAATGAGCCTATCATTACCCTCATGTTTTCTAATTAGGCTGAAACTTTTTTCAGTGATTGGTCTATCATGTAGTAGATATAAAAAAATTAGATAAAATTTTTTTAACCAATATTATTGCTTAAAAAAAAGTTTCAAATTGTGTTAAAAAAAACTCGTAAGTAAAACAAAAAAAATTCATTGATGAATATAAAAAAACCAACACAATCCAAATTAGCTTTTATATTATTTTTAGGTAGTTGTGTACTAGTAGATGACAAAAAAACTGAAAATCTGAATAAATGAAGGCCTGAACGGTTTCTATGTGGTAAATGATAAAAAAATTTACCTTCCAAGAAAACATCAATTTCCCAAATACTCCAAAATCGATTTCAACTTTTTTAGGCTCAAAATTTTCAGAACATATGGGAGTACCATCCCTGAAAATTTTATCCATGTTTTTTCACCCTATTTGATTTTACAATCATTTAAAACTATGATTTATGATTTGCAATGTAAACTGAAACATTGAGAATGAGTCCGAGAGAATAAAATTTGAATTGATTTCAGCCTTTTTAGGCTCAAAATTTTCAAAACATTCAGGAGTACCATCTCTGATCATTCATTTATTTTCGTTCACCTTATCTCATTTTACAGGTATCTTAAGTTAAGATTTAGGATTTGCAATGTAAATTGAAACATTGAAAAGTAAAGCGAGAAAATTTGAATATTCCGTTATATTTCTTTCATAAATATTCCACTGTATACACTCACTTTAGATGCTTGTAAAATGAAATAATGTGAACAAAAATGAATGAAATTTTCAGAGATGATACCCCTGAATGTTCTGAAAATTTTGAACCTAAAAAGGCTGAAATCAATTCAAATTTTATTCTCTCGCTTTCATTCTCAATGTTTCAATTTACATTGCAAATCATAAATCTTAACTTTAAATGCTTTTAAAATCAAATAGGGTGAAAAAACATAGATAAAATTTTCAGGGATCATATTCCTGTATAGTCTTAAAATTTTGAGCCTATAAAAGCTGAAATCGGTGATGGAGTATTTGGAAAATTGATGGTTTTTGAAAAAGTAAATTTTTTTATCTTTTACCACATAGAAACCGTTCAGACCTTAATTTATTCAGATTTGCAGTTTTTTTGCCATCTACTAGTACACATCTACCTAAAAATAATATAAAAGCTAATTTGGATTGTGTTGGTTTTTTTATATTCATCAATGAATTTTTTTTGTTTTACTTACGAGTTTTTTTTAACACAATTTGAAACTTTTTTTTAAGCAATAATATTGGTTAAAAAAATTTTATCTAATTTTTTTATATCTTCTACATGATAGACCAATCACTGAAAAAAGTTTCAGCCTAATTAGAAAACATGAGGGTAATGATAGGCCCATTATAGATGGAATGACCCATAGACCGCAGAAGAAATCACCACGTGATATCAGAAAAATTGATAGCATGTTCAAATTAAATCCTTTTTCCACATCCAAATAGGCTGTGTTATACCTGTGTGAAATTGTCGACCTATCAAAATAAAACCAAAACGGATCGCAACTGGGGGTCGCGACCCACACTTTATAAACACTGGCATAGACTAATAATAATAAATCATTTTTATACATTTCAGATTTAAAAATATCTGCAGATACTTCCAAAAAAGGAAATTCAAACAATTCAAAACCTATTAAAAGTACTTCAACGAAACGCGATGAAAATGTAGTATTATACGAACAACCGACCGGTCTCGCAAAGTATAATACGAGTGAAATAATTTCGTGTATCGTTTGTTTGCTAAATCCAAATCTTCTTCTTAATTTCGAGACTAAGTTATCTCTGCTTAAAATGTGTGCCCGTCTTACCAAAGATCACGAAAATGCGAAAGCTTTTGTAACAAAAGGTGGAATCGAACTGTTACTTAAAATGCAACAGTCTTGTGGATTGATGGGCTTTCCAACTTTTGCAATAATAATAATACGTCATGTAATGGAGGCGCCAGCAGTATTGCAAGAATCAATTGAAAGAATATTATCAGCTCGTGCAGCTCAAACGGTACCCATTGGACATCGAGATCTTCTCTTCGTTTTAACACAAGTGTCTTCAGCTGTAGCTAGACACCCAACAATTTTTTTAGCTGCATCAAAACAAACGTTGCGCGGAGATTATGTACCCAGCCCGACATTTTCCATAGATGATTCCAAATTCCTTATTAAAGCTCAGACAACAAATATCCGTAAGGATGTAAATCCATTATCGACAGAGTCTCCTGAAGAAGATCAAACAGCTAGCAACATATCTGTGAAGGTAGTTAAGGATTTGCTTTTTGCTATCGTGCAGCCCTGTTCTCATTATGGTTCTGTGC
Organism: Meiosimyza decipiens; assembly: GCA_963680825.1. Classification (NCBI taxonomy): domain Eukaryota; kingdom Metazoa; phylum Arthropoda; class Insecta; order Diptera; family Lauxaniidae; genus Meiosimyza; species Meiosimyza decipiens. The sequence goes on along the minus strand of OY804258.1, from coordinate 93,654,240 downwards.
AAACAAAAGATCTGCAAATGAATACGCTCTCGGAACAACAAGAAATTCAGCCAGTTTTACATTCAGAAGTGCTTACTGATGTATGTAATCTTTAATTTATGTTAATTTTTTTACATTACTTTTTTTTAATTTTTTCTAGAATCTGTCATCAATATCAGTCTCCTCGAAGCAGCAGGAAAAATATGAGCCATGTTGTTGTAGTTGGCATGTTCCTTCCAGTAGTCACAATCATCAAAAACCAGTTCTTCCACGAGCAACACTTATAAAAATTCTGGCAGATGCGGTGCGTTCATATCAGTCATTAGTTCCTCGCATTATCATCGGACATATATATACTCCATCTGATAGCATTTTAATAAAAAAAGAGCAATCGTGCCTTTCGTTTATATTGGATACTTTCCTGCCTATAGTTAACCGAGAGCAGGATGCTGAAGTTAGCATAATGTCTAGAGTTCTTATATCCTCACTTGTTGATTGTTATGGATACACTTCAGTGCAAAGTAAAGTTGCCGAAGAAGTTCATGAGGCAATTGTCCGAACCTTGTCGTTCCCCGAATGTACGGAAAAACATATACGCCTGCAAGTACTAATTGGACTTTTACCAATGATGATTGAAAGTCCAATGTTAGTGAATAAAATACATGTGCAGCGCAACAACATGTATAGGATTTTGTTAAGGCAGGGTATAATGACAGATCTGTCTAAAATTGCACAGTATAGTGATTTGTCGAATTCAAATACGTTTTCCACAATCTTTTCACTTTTGCGTCCAATGGAAATTTTATTGCGATTAACTGTTGCACCGGGAGCACTTTCATCTAAACGTATTTTATTTGGAAATACGACTCAAGCAGGAAGTGCAATTGCGAATCGCCGATTTTATCCTCGATTAACATCACGTTCTAATGCAAGCACTAGTTCAACAACAATTAGTGGTGATAATGTGTTACGTGATATAATAAGAAATGTTTTATCTGATCGTAGGCACGGGTTTGAATTTATTTTTAATCCTGAAGACTTTATCGCAGATTCAGAAGACGGTCCAAATGCAACGGGTATGAATGCCGATGATGATAATGAAGATAATGAAAGAAATACTGAAGTTTCTTCAGCTAGTAACCATGTAAACACGCGTTCTCAGGTAAATTGAAAACATGTAAAAAGATCAATAGTAATATGTTTTTGAATAAAGCAGTCATTAGAAATAAGGTGTATTTTGAAAATAAGTAATTTTTTGAAATGTTGTGGGAGCCACTCAGTTTGTTAAGTTTTGGTACAGTCTATGAAAAGTATAGAAAAATCGTCATAACTCCAAAATTAAAGGTTAAATTTCAAAACTTTTCTATCCTCACATTGAATTTTATTATCAAAATTCGTGCTCTGTGAGAAATGTGTTTTTATAGAAAAATTTTCTTGAACGTCCGAAGCTCATTTTTGGCTCAATGGGTACGTCAAAGGACAGAATTGCCGAATTTGGTCTGAAGAGCAGCCAGAGGCACATCAAGAGCTGTCAATGCACCCTGAAAAATGCATTTTTGGTGCGGTTTATGGGCCGACGGCATCATTGGACCGTACTTTTTCAAAAATAATGAAAATCGCAATGTTACAGTCAATGAAACAAGGTACCTGGTACTGGTACTTGATTGACATGTGGTTTCAACAAGACAGTGCCACACGGCACACGATATCATGGACCTATTGAGAGGCGAGTTTGGTGAGCAATTAATCTCATGTTTTGGAGCAGTCCATTGGCCGCCAATATCATGCGATTTGACCTCACTAGACTATTTTTTGTGGAGCTACGTGATGTCTCTTGTGTACAGGGACAAACCAGCCACAATTGCAGCCCTGAAAGACAACATTACAGCTGCCATTGGTGAGATACCGGTCGAAATGCTGGAAAAAGTATGACAAAATTAGAGCTTACGGATGAACCACCTCAGGCGTAGCCGCGGGAAACATTCTGAAATAATCTTTAAACAGTAAAAGGAAGGAATTGATGTACCGCTCCAAATAACTATTTCATTCAGTATTGCAAATTTTCTCTTCTATTTTCAATTTTGAAAAACCAAACGGTTAAAAAAATCAACTGATATTTTCTCATACAGAACATTTTACCACGGAAAAAAAGGACAAGAAGTTAATATTTTGATTTATACATGTAAAAAGGCAGGCGATAATTGTTCTTATATTTCTTTGTAGTTTAAAAATTAAATGACCAAATTAATAATTTTATGATAGATAGTTTTCATTTATGTCGTAGATAATACAATTTTTATTTCATAACTCAAATTAATTATTTGTGCTTTAAAATATCTTTCATTTTTTACAAAAGTTAAATTTCGATCGTATACTTGATGATTTTATGCACAACGAGCGTGATTTTCAAAATCTTCGTCTTATAAATCGTAACACAAACACAGGCAGCACTGCAGCATCAATTCCTGGAGTTGCAGTGATGGATCATCATCGTCACTCTGGTAATAATTTAGAATCTACCAATAATGATAACGAAGCAGGTGGAAGTGATGGTGCTTCCACATCGTCTGAGACTGTAGCTGCGGCTACTGACAATGTAACATTAGGTGACGTCAGCACTAGTGACTCTAATGACTCTGACTCAAACGTTTCTACAGAAAATGAAGATCGAAATGACGAAGAAGATGATGATGATGAAGATGATGAGGATGGTAAAAGTATTTTAATGAAGTTATTTAAAACTCTAACTATAATATTTTCTTAGAAGGAAACGAAGAAGGTGCGGAAGATCCTAGTGAAACTGATGCTGAAGATGAAACTCGCCAATTTATCGAAGTGTTTGATCATATTTATGAACGCGAATCTTCAGAAACAGCATCAAATGATGCCGATGTTGATGCCGATGATGAAGCATCTGAGGTTGGAGGTGGAGTAACTGGAGCACAAGCTGAGTCTGGGTCTATTACAACAAATCATTCAGAAGCTCAGAATGAAAATCAAAACGAGCAATCTTCGCTAATTTCTGCAGAACAGTTAGGAACTTCATTGTTAAGTTCTGCAACAGAGGCCACTATTAATATACAATCAGCAGCAGTAAGACCAGAAGAAAATGAGGTAACCAATTCTGTACGCACAACGCCCTCCTCAGCATGGATTGCACCACGAATGGCTATGATTGGAACTGAAGGATATATTCGTTACGGCACAAGCATTGATTTCACTTCAAACGCTGCAAATGAAATAGTATCAACGGTAAACACCAACAGTGATAGAGTTGAAAATGGTATGGCGCCAGCTAGTGCAAGCCTTCAATCTAATGCTGCACTCAGTAATGCACAAAACATAAGCACCAACATTCAAAGAAGAGAACCAACTCGTCGTTTAGTTTTTATAGACCAGCAATATTGCGCTCCTATGCCTTCGTTCAGTAATCCAACGGAAGAGGGACAAATAGAACTTTTTAATCAAGATGGTATGTCTTCATAGTTTTAACAGACTGATCTTAAGAGAATCAAATAGGAACTTGAGTTCTAACCACCACTTTAGGAGGGATTCATCGTCACTTGAAATCGAAATTATTTTTAAAGCAAAACTAGTCACAGAAACTGTTTTGGGAAACGGTAGAAATGATTATTAATGCGCTTTTCCAACACATTTACACTCTGAAATAAGAACTTTTTTAGGTGGCGTATCAAAACGCCCAAATTCGGTTAAGACATAACGCCCAAAACATGTCACAACACTCAAATCATAGGAAATTTATGACATCTGATGGGCCTGATCCGATTACCAAAGTCTGCACCGGATCTCTAATAGTGCCAACCGTATGCGATCTGGATGAACATTTTTACTCGGGTTGATCAGTGATCAGTGTCATATCAGGCTTGCCTGGTCCGACTAGCCTATTTCCATGCGTTACCAAACCTATCCGGGCTTGATCCGACTACCCAAGTCCGGACCGGATCCATAATAGATCCAACCGTATGCGATCCGAATAAAAATTCCTACTCGGGTATGCGCCCAATCACCGGCATCATCGAGTAGGGAGTTATTTCGGGTGTCTGTTTCGCGTTCATAAAAGACAGACAGACAGACAAAACTGAATTTTATATAGTAGATGTACATCACATATTCTTAATAATATTATCTGGCATAGAGCGTTAATATAATCCTATATATTATTGCTTCACTTCTGAACAGGGCAGATATGTGTGGCATAAAGCTCTTATGTAATACTAAAATCATTCTTACCTATTATTTCATCTTTTTAACAGAGAAGGTGGGAAGAGTTAAGTATGACCTAAAATATCCATAATTTTATATAAGATGAATCAGTAGGACTATTCCACTTATTTCCTCAAATAAATAAGCATAGAAACTTAATTTTATTTGGCAGACATATTTACTTGTATGATGATATATATTCTCTTTGCAAAGTCAAAATTATCATACATATATTTCACAGCTCTGCATTGGTGGCTAGAGGAAGCCAAGCATCTAGATTTTGAGTCTCAAACTGATGCATGCCTCTACGTAGGTCACCTCTTAATTCCGTTTCTTATAAATGAATTAAAATCTGCACAAAGGCTTAAAAAGAAGACAGAGTCAAACAGCACAAGTGTAAGTGCGAATTCGCTAACAAATCGAAGAAGTGCAATTCCTGTACTTATACAACAAACGGCTAACACTGCAGTTCCAAGCGTCGCTAACACAGCGACAACAGCAAATATTAGGCATGCAGGTAGGAGACCATGTAAATTAACTTTTAGTTGCACTGAATTTTTTTAATTGTTAAAAACTATTCCAAATTATTTACAGAGACATCACAATTTAGAATTCCCCAGTCCTTAAGAGGACCCAGAATTACATCTAGACTAGATCAGCAAAATGTCAACATAACTCCTGTGGGAGAGATTGATAATGACAACGATATAAACTCTCTTGATTTTGGAAATTCTAGTGAACAACCTGATGTTTCCAATGCATCACAAGAAGTAACAGAATCAAATGTAAATACGAATGAAAACAGTTTAAATGAAACGTTAGAAATAAATGCGATAAGTCGGAGGATTGAGCAAGATGTAGAAAACGATGACGTACAAAGTGAAACATTGATTGATGGAGAAGTTGAAGATGACAATGAGAATGATTTTGAAGATGAAGAAGACGCAGAAGATGAAGAGGATGAGATGAATACCACTTTTATAGAAGAAGATGATATAAATTCTACCTTCAATGTGGAATTTGATGGTCCAGTCCAAAACGTTATTTCACAGGTACTTAAATAAAATGTGCAATTTTCAAAAAGATAGCACCACATCAAAATTACAGCCCTATAGGTGGTCGTGGTAGTGAGAACGTTCCATATTTGACTCTGAAAATATCCGTTTTTAGTCCATTTAAAAAAAAAATAATACTTAAAGCCTAAAAACCCAAATTTAACGTTGTGGATTTATTTTTTCTAACAATACTCAGGACCAGCCCATCTAGGGTGCTGAAATTTGGGCTGTGATGCTAACTTTCAATGTACTTTGAGCAAAATCGAAATTAGAACTGGCCAAAAATGGTATAGCGGAATATCTAAGAAAAAACTTTTTCAATATTTTTTGTTGTAAAGAATTTTCAGATAATCTTTCAGCGAATTTCTGGACAGGTCTAGTATGTATGCTGTACATGTGTAATATGTGTATATATATTATACATGTGTAAATATGCAATTAAAACAAAAAGCGCCTTTCATGTACATATATATCGACTATAAATAACATCACAAATAATTCCTAGATCATTTTTTTTTTGGAAACGGCGGTGCAATATAAACTTGGTTGAAGATGATGAAGGGAAGTACTTGTTTAAGGGCTTGTTTTCAAAAAGTTTAAAAGTTGAGGAAATACCACTAAAATGGTGAATATTTGCGAACGCATCCCGAAAAATTGCCAAAGGATATTGAAATTAATACTTTTTTGTTCCAAAAAATAAAATTAAACACTTCCTTTTGTCATTGAGTTGGAAAAGTCGATTCTAAATTCCAATCCCTTTGAATGGAATCAACATTATTTTCCTGCATTGCCAACGCATTGCATAATTCTAAATTCCGATTCCTTGGTACTGTAATTTTGAGGAATTCTAATGAGGTTCTGTGTACTCAGATTATCTACAAAGCAATTGGTGTCCTTTGTATAAATCTGGTTTCCGTGGCCTAAAATGAAATTTTGACAAAAAGGAACTTACAAATTTATCAGAAAAACTGCGTACTTAAGATATCAATCTCACGTCAAAAAGACGTTGATGACCTTAGAAAAATCGAATTTTTTTTATAACAAAGTATATAAATGTCGTCAAAAAAAAACTGTTTTTTTGGTGTAACATTTTTTTTTTTGAGTGCCCAAGAGCAGTTTTTTTTTTCATCTTACGCAGAATAAATTCGCGTACTTAAGATATCAATCTCATGTCAAAAAGACGTTGATGACCTTAGAAAAATCGAATTTGTTTATGACAAAGTGGATCTGCTTCAAAAAAAAAAATTGTTTCAGGGTGTAATATTTTTTTCTAAAAATTCATGATGTTTTTAAAATTTGTTGTATCTTACGAAATTGTCGGAAAAATTTAATTTGCGAGATATGTGTTTCCAAAAAAAAAGTTGATTTTAAACTTAAATTGTTTATAGTTATTTATAAAAACTTTTCTGGAACTTATTACTTTTAGTATTAAAATAACGCATAGGTGTTCCTGTTGGAAGATTCACAAAACTTTATTTAATAGCTGCATTTAAACTTTTTCCTCCCTAGTTTTTTGAAGAGTTTATTTTATGGAACTATTCAAACGTAAAAACTTTAAATTGATTTTTAAAATGGAAATAATTTATGACTTCTGCTTTATGTACAAAACAGTTAAAAACTGTAAACAAAAAATAATTTAATTTTTAACGAATGTGATGTAAAATGTATTTTTTAAGACAAATTGAGAGAACTTAAAATATTTTGATACGATGCCGATATTTTCATTATCGGGTACTCTGGTTCAATATTTATGGGTACCCAATACTTTTCCACCGATGCTTCAAATAAGTAATGTATTCGATATCGTATCCCTTCATCTGCTAAAATTGCAACTGAAAAAGCTGTTAACTCCATTTATTGATTTCAGTAACATAAAAAAAAACAAATTAAAAAATCTGACCATTTTAGTTATTTATTTGCATATTTTATAGTTATTGATTTTTTTAGAATTGCTAATGTGAGACTTAAATATATTTTTTAAAATTAGTGATTCGTACTCCTTTTTTGTTCTTGCATCTACAATCCCTAACCTATATATATTATTTTAATTTGTAGTCAAATTCACAAAGTCGTGGTGAAAATATTGCCGAAAGTACATTTCATAATGAAATCAATGAAAATCATGAAACAAGTACAACCAACGAAGGAATGCCAGCCCAAGATCAATTTTCTGAAAATAACCAGGTTATTGCAAATACATCATCTTCAAATAATGTTGTTGGTAATTCTAGTGACGTAACTGGCCCAGCATCAGAAATTATATCACCGGAAACTTCTGCAGCAGTCAATGAAATCATTGGTGCGGCTGTGGTAAGTTCTGAATCATCAAGCATTCCCGAAATGAGCTCAGAAGTTCGAGCTGCACTTGGTGGCTTAGAAGTGCCTGAAGGTGTTGACCCGTCGTTTTTGGCAGCATTGCCTGCCGATATGCGAGTTGAAGTAATCCAAGAGCATTTGCGGATGCAACGTGTTCGCCAAAGAGCTCAACAGAATGCTATACAAGTAGCACACGATTCTCTTCTTGAAGTCAATCCAGAATTTCTTGCAGCGCTTCCACCAAATATTCAATCAGAGGTGTTAATGCAACAGCGCATAGAGCAGCAGCGACAAGCTGCGCAGTCTGCAAATCCTGAAGATCCAGTTGATGCAGCCGCGTTTTTCCAAAACTTACCGGACTCTCTTCGCCAAGCTGTAAACATGAATTTATTGTAGCCATTATATAGTTTACTCAATTAAATAAAATTTTAGATACTTACTGACATGGATGAATCACAAATTGCTAGCTTACCCCCTGAGCTAGCTGCAGAAGCTCATTATTTACGTAGGGATTGGGAAAGTCGTAATGGTGCTAGACTAGATGCAAATCAAACAAACACACTAAGTGCGTCAGCGCGTGGTATTTTGTTTTAGTCATTATTAAAACATATATTTTACAACATAATTTTTTATCTCAGGTGGATATTTAACAGCTCGATTTCCATCCACATTACAAAACCTTAGTGAGGACTCACGATGGCATACAAATTCGATTTGGTATGACTCAAACGGCACTCCACAAACACAGCACCATCATCACACAACTATTGTTCACCAACACCATCAACAATTGCATGGAAAACCCATTGCTCTGCTACTTATGGAGGATGAAAATAAACTTTTAGATCCGGATTCATTGGCAACCCTTTTATTATTTTTATTTATTGAAGACCCAAAAATGAATTTTTCAAGGCTTCATCGAGTAGTACGAAACCTATGCTACCATTTGCCAACACGTGATTGGATTATAAATGCTCTAATAATCATTATTCAAAGGACTAATGAAGAGAAACCGGTTCATTCTATAAGAAAGTGTATAAAACCCCAATGGCTTAAACTACGAGTTGATGCTGCTTTTGGATACAAATCGAATGTATTCTTTATAAATAAAGTGAAAGACGAACTTGAAAACGTAAATAATGCTGAAACAATTTCAAATGCCTATGCCATCAACATCAATCCACAGGCTGCACAAATAATTGTGCGTAACTGCTTGGACATGCTTTTTGTTTTAGCAAAACATTTTCCACGAAGTTTTGTTCCGTACAATCGTGAAAATAAGGTAACCAAATATTTTAGTTTACTTTTAATTTCAATGTCGTTATGAAACAAACGAGAGCAAGTGAAGATTTTTAAATATGTAGATATTTTTAAAAGGTGAGACTTCGAAATAATCCTGTAATAAGTTTGCAAAATCTAAAACACTCGCAACTAAACTATGAAAGAGGTCTCTCTTTTTAGATAAGAATAAAATTCAATGGGCCCTTACAACTGGGGAACATTCGAGGTGTGAAAATTAACTACCCACAAAATTCTTTGCGTTAAATTGCAACACTAACGAACGGTCAATCCCGGCTTGTGAAAGTTTTAACAATCACGAGTAACTGATACAAATTTCGTGCAGATCGATGCGCCGGAAAGGAATTTGTACGTCAGAGTCCGAATTTGGAGCACTTTCAGGCTTTTCGCATGCAAACGTTTTTTTTTGAAAAGTAGAACCAAAGCAGACCCTAACGGTTTCTCCGGTAGTCAGTACATAGATATATTTATAATTCATTATCGACCTATCTGCATCGATTTGTGTTAATATTTGTTGTAAAAGAATGTGTAAATGATTTCTTTTTTTCAATTACTTAAAATAGTGATGTCCAGCTCAACTGCACGAAACGGTACTTGAGATCCGTACAGTGCTTGTCGAGGGATATTTTCAACTAAAACGTGCGAGCTAAATACCTAGGAAGAATAATAACTGTAGTAGCTATTATGACAATCTGCCCAGATAAGACAAAATCATTTACTCATAATAAACGACTGAAAAACATTTCACTTGCGGAAATGAGCTTATTATACTTACATATGTGCGATTTCAAAATGAGATCTACTTATTTTTTTTTTTTTAAAACTCTCTATTTCCAACCGTAGAAGTGCGGTGAGCCGTCGATATATTCAGTCTATGTTTCTACATTTCAAACCCAAATGACTTTCATGTGAAATTCATATAAATTTCATATAAGTGCATGTTTTATAAAACGACAACTAGAGTTTTAAATAGGTTGCGCTATGAAAAAAAAAAATAGAAAAGTTGAGCTAATCAGTTTGAACTTATAATAATAATTTAGTGCAAGCCATTTTTGAATTTTATTTTGATAATTGAGCAATTTAGATTTATTTTAATCTTGATTTATTCAAAATATAAGTACAGTTTTATGTATGAAGAAATGCTATTTGACCTTGCTTTAAAAGTTATTAGTTACAATTCTCATATCAAAAACTGTTGATTTTTGCGATCTGCAGAAATTAAGTACTATCCAAAACATCAAGTGTCACAGAAAAATCGAGTTTGTTGAGAATTTCTGCGAAACTATAATACATATAAAGGGTGTTTTTTTTAGAGGTATAGAGCTTCGAATTGAAATAAAACACAAGAAAATCGTTTTAATGTCCATCAATTTGGCTTTATTGGAAGGATAATTTTATGCCATTAATGTTTAAATATGATTTCGGGCATGTGGCCGCCGCGGCTGGCTCGAATAAAGCCAATTCTACAGGTCCAATTTTGAACCACTTTTTCGAGCATATGGGGCCGTATGTCGGCAATAACGCCACGAATGTTGGCTTCCAAGTCCCCTAACGTTTCTGATTTGTTGGCGTAGACGAGCGACTTCACATATTTCCCAAAGAAAATAATCCAATGGTGTCAAATCACACGATCTTGGTGGCCAATTGACAGGTCCATTCCGCGAAATTATGCGCTCATCGAATGTTTCCTTCAATAAATCGATTGTGACGTGCGCTGTGTGGCATGTAGCGCCGTCTTGTTGGAACCACAACTCATCCACATTCATGCCATCCAATTCGGGAACAAAATAGTCGGTTATCATGGCTCTATACCGGTCTCCATTAACGGTAACTGACTCTCCAGCATTATTTCGGAAGAAGTATGGCCCAATGACTCCACCAGCCCATAGAGCACACCAAACAGTCAGTTTTTGTGGATGTAATGGCGTCTCAAGGGTCTCATGTGGATTCTCTTCACTCCAAATGCGGCAATTTTGCTTGTTGACGTAGCCATTCAACCAAAAATGAGCCTCATCACTGAACAAAATTTTGCGATGAAAATCAGCATCGAGATCAATCTCATTTTCGGCCCATACACCAAAATCACGACGCATTGCATGGTCTCGCGGCTTTAATTCTTGCACAAGCTGGATCTTGTAAGGTCGCAAGCCAAGATCTTTGCGCAAAATCTTCCATAAAGTTGATGGACAAAGCTCCAATTGCTGTGCACGGTGGCGAATTGATTCATTCAACATTTTGCTCTACAGCGGCAATTGTTTCTTCGGTGCGCACTGTTCGACGTCTCTGCGGATGCGTATTATCACATAGAGTAAACGTAGTGCGAAAACGATCCATGGTTAACCGAATTAATTGCTCTGATGGACGATTATGTCGACCATAAAATGGACGGAGCTTGCGGTAAACTTCGCGAACTGAACCATTATTTTCGAAATAAATTTGCACGATTTGCAAGCGTTGTTCTTTTGTCAACCTGTTCATGATGAAATGGCAAACCAAACTGAACATAAATGACATTAGAGTTGCCAGATTTCACCATAAAATGCCAGTTTCATCTCTATTCGAAAAACAAACCTCTAAAAAAAACACCCTTTATGTATGTCTATTTGTATGTGTTGTAGGAAAAACAAATACTTATTTTTATTCTTTTTCAAAAGATTTCTGTTAAAACTGGCGAATCTGCAACAAATTTTTCATCGAATGAAACCATCGATAATATCCCTGTCGCTGTCACAATTACTGCAGACAGTGCTCCAAGTGTTGACAGTGACATGTCATCGGAAGATATAAGATCTATTTTTCAACGTGCTAACCAGGGTACAAGCTCAAGCGCTCAACGACAGCAGGTACCAAGATGCCAAATGGAACAACAAAGCAATGACTATAAGTTGGATGAATGTCCTTCAACATCTAAAGCAGCTGCTGCAGTAAGAAATATGCAAAAACCAAGTACGAACTGCAACCGGAGCAAAACTACAAAAGAATTACAATATAACACTAATGGGAACAATTTTTGGGACGTACTTCTCAATATTGATTTAAATTCACAGCAACGCTTAGGCAATTTACAAGCATTTCCAATCAATTCGGAACCTTCTTGGGAGTGGGAACTAAAAAATCTCGACTTTTTGTCTTTTAACGAATCTCCATTTGCAAAGCTCTTAGAAATGTTACCTTATAAAGTAATTTGCCGATCGCCACAGCTTACTGATATGCTTGTGAAGCTCCTGGCGTCACTGAGTGGGGACCTGCCGCGCGATGAAGACAATTTAGATCCCTCTACTTTAGAAAATGCAGAACTACCTAAAAATTCTTCAGATTCCGATTTTACTACAGTAGAAGCTTCAAAACAGGAAAAACTAACGGAAAACGATACTTCATCTGACGATGAGGATAAAAAAGATACCTTTAAGAATCAATCGTCTTCTAAACTAAATAAATGTAGACGAAAAATTTACTCCAAAAACTTTTCCCAATTACAATTAGTGATTGAAGTCTTAACACATCAGTGTGGCACAACTGAAGGACTGGATAACGTTTCTAAGCTAATTGTTAACTTAAGCCAATGTTCTGAAGCATCTAATGCAATATTTCTGCAATATCTTACTGCAGCGATATTAGGTCTTGCCCATGAGGTCAGACAGTCCATTCAAGATTTACTTAACGAGCTTCGCAACTTTAATCCAATGCCTGGTGAGAGTATAGCAGCAATATCTTCAACCGAATTACAGCAGTTACAGCAGCAGGGTATTATGCAGGATCGTTTTACTGCTGAGAATGTTGTAATTTCCTCCCCAATCAATATTAAGCCATCTTTCGAACTTCAATTGCCGGCAATGAAAAAACTTCTTTCTTCGTCATCAGCGCAGCCCTATTTTTTGCGTACATTAAAAATATTCATGCAAGTTCGTGATTTATTTGACACGCAAGAAACAACTGAAAACGCATCAACTACTTTGAACTGTAAGCTAACCTTGAGTCAAATTATCTTCCTAGATGAACTATGGAATACATTAAGTGAATGCTTAGTGGCGCTTGAGGATTCAAAAGATGAATATGCTGTCCTTGTACTACAACCGACAGTTGAAGCGTTCTTTTTAATACATGCTTCGCACAAAACTGATGCAAGCAAAAACCAGAGCCTTTTACGGACGACACAAGGAAATAATTTGAGTGAGAGCAATTTAGAAGATGCTCAAAGCGGACTGGTCTCAATGGACTTAGAGACAACTAATGCTTCATCAGCAAGTAAGTAGAACTTTCTTATCGATATTGGAACAAATAAAAAATATACTTATGTTTCATAATGTAGCGACTGAAGGCGAAGAAAACCTTCCCGAAAATCAAACCTCATATAAAAATTCTTCGCAAAATACATCTGTGAATCCAAAAGAAGAACAACTTAAATTAGATCGTCATAAATTCCTGTCATTTGCTGAGAAACATCGAACCGTATTAAATCAAATACTACGACAATCTCCTACACATCTTTCAGACGGTCCTTTTGCAGTGCTAGTAGATCACACACGTATTTTGGATTTTGACGTAAAACGAAAATATTTCCAAACAGAACTGGAACGCACTGACGAAGGCGTTCGTCGTGAAGAAAATACAGTTAGTGTGCGACGAGTTACTGTTTTTGAAGACTCCTTCCGAGTTCTCTATCGACTAGGTCCTGAAGAATGGAAAAACCGTTTCTATATTGTCTTTGAAGGTAAGTTACACGTGTGAAAAAATTGGAGGACGCCGCTAAGGCAGGATTTCTTAAACATCATTAACACATATTGGTCTCTGGAAAAGTTTTGGTATAATTTTCTTACTAGCTTCTTGATATTTCAGTGCATATTGTGGTATATTGCGAAATTGAAGAAACCCTTAGAGTTAGATGAATTAGTACGGAAGGCACGCTCTAGCAAAAGATAAACCATAGCATTTAGTTTAAAATTCGGCCACGGTTCATCCTCGCCGTTATGAGTGGCGGATAGTATTTGAGGAGTACTTTTATCTCATATAATAAGTGGATCCTAAGTAGCCAGAATTATATAGTTATTGTAATTTTCACATTTTTTTTATAGTGCGGCAGATTGTATTCTATCCTCTTCGGCAATCCTTTTTCTTCTAAAAAAAATGCTCGTAGTCACATTTTGATTGGATATTTTTCTTCGGATAATAAATAGTGGTTTTAAAAACATTACATGAACAATTTTATTCTAAAGTCGTAAATCAGCAATTTATGCACGGTGGGCTTTAACCAAGTTTAAATGACAAGTTGAGTTACTACAAAAACTTGAATGGGGAATTATTTGGGTTGTTATTTATAGTCGATATACATCATAAGGAAAAAAATCCCTAGAGCTTTTTTTTTGTAATTCCATATTTACAGTTTTTTAATGATATTAAACACGCATGAAATACGTGTAAAATGCGATTTTGCTCAAATTTGGACAAGTCAAGAACCTTGAAAGATAACTCTGCAGCACATGGTCCAGGAACCCATTTTTAGGTAACAAATGGGGTTTTCCTGAAAATGGATCAATAACGGGTTCCATGGTCGGGTCGGGAACAGTTCTTTTCAGGGTCCCGAGTCTCCCTTAGTGATGTCCTACTACTTTAATAGCTATCTTTCGTTTGAAAAAAAAATTTTTTTTCTAAAATGGGTCGAAAACGGTCTTTTCCAGGGTATGGAGCAGCCTAGGTGATGTTCAAAATCTTTTTTTGACCTTTCCCCATCGATTGGAGAGAAAAAAACAGTTATTCTTTACAACAGTTTAACACAAGTGGCTGCTTTAAGAATGCTACATTCAGCATGTGAGTGTGAGCTTCACACGCATTCACATTCATGAGACTAGAGCTACTTACACGCTCAACATTCATTAGTAGCATACTACCTACGCATTCACTATTAGTGACCGCAACTCAGATTCTCTCATTATTGCATGCAATGTGCACACTCACTTCTGATATTTTTGGAAGTGGCTCAAAACCCTCAGTGAGCTACTCAATGCAGTTCTCTGATATGTACCTAATAATATAAATACGTGAATTTATAACTTATTTTATTTCGGTTCAAACAATGAAAACCGAGCTATTTAGAAAAAAACTTTTGGAACTTGAATATCAGTAAAATTTCACAGCGCATTAGAAATATTATCAACCCTCAAGTCTAGGCGTTCAGGGACACTTATTTAACTGTCTTACTTCCAGTCTGTCTTTTAGTGGCAGTCGTGGGTAAATGCAAACTTCCTTTAAAACCTTAATACATGATTTATTAAGATAAAATATTTATTTATAAGAACCTTGTGTCTTATCAAAAACTATGCGTTGGACTCATTAAGGGAGAACACTTATATCTTAATCACCTATGAATTTATTAACTGTGCACTTGCCCACGGTTATGAGTACAAGGCAGATCGGAAGTACGGACATGTTTTGTAATTTATTGCAGTTAATTAATGCTTGAACCACTTAAACGTTCTTTCAGAAAGAAAATTGATGTGATATTTTTTTCTCTAAATGTTTTAATATTTCGTTTGATTATATTCTTATATTGGTACTTAGACTCCTACTTGATCTTAATCTCTACACCTTAAGAAATGTAATCATACAATTACAAATACATTTTTTCATCTAGAAAATCCAACTTTGATGAATTCCGTAAACCTTTTAAACAACAAAAACTTGTTTCTATCAAAAAGCTTCAATTGTATTTTAGTTCCCCGCTAGTATCTTACAAATAACAGTAGTATTGATTTGTTAAAAATTATATCTATAAAAATGTTTCTCAATCAATTTTGATAATTTGTTGTAGATGAAGAAGGCCAAGATGCTGGAGGACTGCTTCGAGAGTGGTACGTTATCATATCTCGAGAAATTTTCAATCCAATGTATGCTTTATTCTGCGTTTCACCTGGGGATAGAGTAACGTATATGATTAATCCTTCAAGTCATGCAAACCCAAACCATCTCAGTTATTTTAAATTTGTTGGTCGTGTGATTGGTAAGTTAAGTGTATTTATTTACTTCTGTGAATTGATTTTTATTTTTTTTTTAGCGAAAGCAATACATGATAATAAATTATTAGAATGCTATTTCACACGTTCATTTTATAAACACATACTTGGAAAACTAGTTAAATACACCGATATGGAGTCACAAGATTATGAGTTTTATAAAGGCCTGGACTATCTCATGAAAAATAATATATCTACCTTAGGATATGAGCTAACATTTTCTACGGAAGTCCAAGAATTTGGAGTTACCCAAGTACGTGATCTAATACCGAATGGTCGTGATATTCCAGTGACAGAAGAAAACAAATTTGATTATGTACAGTTAGTTTGCCAGCTTAAAATGAGCGGGTCTATTCGTCAACAGTAATTATAAAACAAATATTTTTTATTCAGATTTGCGTTGTAATATTTAAATTTAATTTAGATTGGATGCATTCCTCGAGGGTTTTTATGATATTATACCCAAGCATTTAATTTCAATATTTAATGAACAAGAATTAGAGCTACTGATATCTGGTCTGCCGGATATTGACATAGAAGATTTGAAAGTTAACACGGAGTATCACAAATACACTTCAAAATCTGTACAGGTAAGAATGATGTCCAAATTTTGCAATTGCAAGACCAAAGTACGTTGGTGTGCGTCTAATGACAGTTCATTAAAGTAAAATTTATGTATTCATATTAATCAAAGGAAAAAAACGCTTCTATATTAATAAACAATGGTTAGCAAGCGCCTAATTAATTACTGTTTCAACGACTGACTAAGCAAAAACCTGATAAATTTATGCTCGTAGGTAGTATATTTCATTTAGGTTTTTGCTTAGTCATTCGTTGAAACACTTGTAAGGTAGGCGCTTGTTTGTCATCGTTTATTAATAAAGCCGTGAGGGTATAAACTAATAACATGAACTAAAAATTGTGTGCATATGAACCATTGAAGCATGGCATGTTATGACAAATAACAATATTAATGTGATTAAATGTCTCACGGGTAACTTATTAACCGACATTAAATTTTCAAATTTATGAGATTAGGTGATCGAAGAACAAACAGATATGTGTGTATGTAAAACATGTTTGAAGCTTTTTATTTCATTAAAACATTCACAGAATTCTGTTGGTTTATTGAGAAGATAACTCGAGCTATCTTAGTTGTTACTAAATGAATAACAAAGTCTCGATATGTTCAATGTGTTGAAAAAAAATCATTTTACAAACGCGGTGAATGCGCTTAACCCCAAATTTATATACGAAAGACAATGGCTTTTTAACCGATTTGGTTCGGATTTCTAGCTGTTTTTTTTCAATTCAAATGCTTTTCTGCCATCGTCATTAAATTTCCAAAAGTCCCTAAAAATATTACTTATGCCGTTGGTGCAGCTAAAGAAACACAATTGTACTTTTTTTATCTAGCAATTGTTTTTGTATTAAGATATTACATATGTCTTATTAGCATTTCTATAAATCGGGTATATTTATACCCTACACAGAGAGTATATTCACGATGTATTCCGTTTGTCACGCATAGAAGGGGGCGTCGTAGTTATTGAAAAGTATATATATTTTTGATCACCGTCACCACCTGAGTCGATTTAGGTATGTCCGTCTGTCTGTCACGTTTACGAGAAAACCCAGCAAGCTAATTGAATGATATACAAGCTTAGCCAGTATGCTGGCAAAACTCGTTAAATGATCGGCGTGCCACAGCTCACAATGTTTATAAACGTTATAGTAAGAGAACTAACAACATAATCGATATGATATTTGATGTGGCAGATAAACTTGCTATAATGTATCCTCCTATAAAAATTTGGAACTGGCTAGTAACTGTGGGCGGGGCACCTACCATACAAGTAAAAAAAGTTTAATATTATAGATAGTGTGCTATGAGAGTAATCTTCATAAAATTTGGAAATGAGGTGTCGGGTACTACAAGCTTTGAAATTAGATGGAATTCGACGGGATTGTATCAGTTTGCGTGGCATCTCCCATATTAACAAAATGCAGCAATTGGTATGAAATTTAATGTAGGTGGCTTACTTGCCATAAGGTATATCTAATTCAAAAGCGGCCGAAATAGAAAAAATGGGAGTGGCACCTCCCATACAAGTAAAATATCTTAATATCTATCAAAATATGTTTTCATGGAAATTCTTTGTAATGGATCCGTTTTAAACGTTAGTTATTTCTGTGGCCCAATGTATTCATTCTCTTTATATATTTTTTTTTTTTTCCAATAGATCCAATGGTTCTGGAGAGCACTACGCAGTTTTGATCAGGCAGATCGCGCTAAATTCCTTCAATTCGTAACGGGAACTTCAAAGGTTCCACTGCAAGGATTCAGATCACTGGAAGGCATGAATGGCATTCAAAAATTTCAAATTCACAGGGATGATCGTTCAACGGATCGTTTGCCTTGTGCCCATACATGGTATGTAGGCATATATATAATACTTCTATATTGCTGCTATGGAAAGTTGTTGTTTCAAACATTTATAATAGCGAGTGCTTTCAACTCAATTGTCTGCATGGCTAAAAAATTTACAAATTCAATATTTAAAAATCAAGGCGGTTGAATTTTATCGATTGATGCATCATGCATCGGATCATCAATACAACCTAATATTTTTCTTGCAGCCATCCCAAAATAGATTTTATATTTAATAAGATTTTGCTGGAAATATTGGTAATCGAGAATGATTTTAGATATTCGAGTTATCGAAAAAAGAAAAAAAACTTAGGCACAACAAATTGCGGCAATCAAATATGTCAATAATTTAAAAATTCAAACACGGAGCGGATAAATAAGTAGCAACACAGAAGTATTACATATATGCATGTAGGCAATTTATATAACATCCCTAGCAGCTGAAATCGGTATCGATGTCATAAGAATCAAAATTTGATCGATGCAAACTGATTCCTATAGAAGATTAAAAGAATCGATCAAACAGTATATTTTAATAAAAAAATTGTGTGATTAAATATTTGGGTTAATCTAATTTTGAGACATTATTATCAAGATTGCATAAATAATCATCAACCTATGCGAATGAATCAGTTTTAAAAATATGTTCATAATTCTGTTCCAAAAAACAAAACAATGATTGTTTCCGATTACTTTCTATGTTTGATCAATTGTGATTTATTCGGTAGCGTGGAGGCAATATTAATTATTATAATTCGTTCAGTGTGGATTTACCACAACTATGGCTTGGACATCAGCTAATTCCCCACATTTCTTTTGGCAACATGATGTTTTTAATAATCTTTTGACATCAACAAATCATTGATTCTTTCGTATGACATGCATTGTAGAAAAAAAATTAAATTAAACTTTTATTTGAAAGTATATCGTTGATATTGAATCAACATCAATGACTGACGCATCGATAGTTTCGGCTGCTGGGTACGTTTATTACGTATAAAATTCATCATGTTTTTATTTCGCGTAAAAACCTTTTTATATTGATTATGTATATTGAATTAACTAAGCAGGCTATACGACAAGTAATTTTTAGAGGGATTATTTAAAAAAAAAACAGTTTTTTTTTCGCGAAATAGTTCATTTGTATCTCATTTACAAGATCTTAAATGATGTGCGTGAGTTCATTCATTCCCACTTTCAATTGATTCGAAAAAAATGGAGTGCCAGAATAGCGATTACAAATTTTCAAAGCTTGAAAAACCTTTAATGCATACCTTTGGAATCCACTAACAAAACATAAGTGGGTTTAATTTAAAAAAGGCTTATATAAATTTATTTAGTAAATGACTTACGAAATAATAACTCACGAATATGGTAGAGTCGAATATATATTTAGGACATCAGTACGTGATTTTCAGTTGTTTTCGAAGCAACAGATATGAAAAGATCAGAAATCACTTCAGACATGACCAGGAGTGCCCCCACCCTTTTGGTGGAATAATTTTTTACACCCTCTAAGGAGTGATAATCCTTTTCCTAGTTTTTCGTAAATTATGTCAAAAGGTGGTTTACGTTTAGACGTTTGATCTAAGAAGCTGAACTTTTCGCAGAAATTTCTTCTGGTCCAATGCTAAAACATAGGCCTATGGGCATGCAAAAAAAAACTCCTTCCAATGTATATTGTTCTTATTTATATGGCGTGGTTTGACAACAGGTATAAAGTTTTCCATTCCTCAATTATTAGCAATAGCAACATTTTGTTCGAAAGAAAACAAAAAATCAGAAAGAATCGATTTTCTGAGGTGATTATTTTCCATTATTTGTCTGGCTGTCTATGAAAATAGGGGGCTCTGAAGGTGAAAAATCACCATTTCTGGACATTTTTCTATGAAATTCATATAAACATTGCAAGGATTAACGTAAAACCTTTAGCCGTTGGTCATTTTCAGTAGCCAAAACCATAAACTGCAACAATTTTTATTTATCGACTTTTCTCGAAAGCTCCGCCTCGATTCTCTCAACGGAAATATGGGTGTTTTCAGTTGACTTCGCATTTTCGTCAGTGTCAATTGTGATTTAATATGCTATGATTTGTTATGTATTTTCCTCTGAAAATTCACAAGCTTGCTTTCTTCGATACCAGTGCAAAAGTCAGAATATTTAAATGCTATGATTTCTTGTTGGGGTCCTTATGAACAGATGTTTATTGCTGCTGCAATTCTTAAAAATATCATAACAGAACTATTATGCTCTGAACGTTCGGCTCTACATTAGTGCTGTCCATCGTGCAGGGCTCTTTCCCCGTTGGTCTGCTTCGACAAAATTAATAAATTTGTGGAAATCCTTAACAATCTGAATGCTAATTATTTCAGCTATATTATTAATAATTTCCTTAACTCCCAATTTGAAAAAAAGCATCATAAGGCTGTCTTACGGGATGATGGTTTGCTTCAAAATAAAACTATTACCGCACCTCCTATGTTTTTACTTCAACTTCTTCGATCTCTACGCTACGCAATTCCCTTAAAAAAAAGGTTCAAACATAAATAAAAAAATGTGGGTTATGTCGGAAAGATGTGTGGCACAACCGTCAATCGTGACAAAACTTACCCTCTAAGTATCTCTCTGCCTAATACCGATTTTCCTCTTAGCAAACCTTTAATCCTTTTCCTCCACTTTAAACATTTCTCCTTCTATTTCTGGTTGGTTCTGATGGTACGTACATATTTTGGGTAAGAAATCGATCCTTATTTTACTTATATATGCACATAATTGAGGCATATTTTCCCACTTATAGAGCAAAAATCTTTTTTCGGCCTCCTTGAACTGTCATCTATCGATATTGTACAACAAGTACGCCGTCAGCGTTCGATTTTGTTTATTTACGACATCCAATAAGTCTCAATAACATGTTTTCAGACAATATGGATTTCCGCACTCAAAAATGTCGCTAGCATTCGTACTATGTATTAAGTTAGCAGGTGTTCTTATTGGAATGGATTGCGATTGCTAATCTTTTGCTGTATAGTTTTTGTTGCTTAATGATTTTTTGATGTGTGAAAGTGTGAGTGATAACAGAAAAGTATGTACAGTATGCACTTGCTCATGTAACGCTATTGCGGGTCTCATGATTCCGAGAACTCCATACTTTTCTAGGAAGTGCCATTTTGACATGCTGCGCACACTGTCGTTCATGCACAGTTTTATCTATTGTGCGCAAATTTTTGCTTCCAAAATGCTAAGTTTCAGTACCCAGTTTTTTCAGTTTTAACTGAAACCTTTACTACTTACGCAGCGCCAGGAACTGTCAAAGAGTTCAAATGGTCACCACATATTTCCGCTCATTTCTATGTTTGTTTTTCGGTGTTAGTTTTAGTAAATTGTTTTCTCTACCCTTAACTAAGTGTGAAATTGCACACTCAGTTTCTATTTAAATTGATGCACAATATATTCTACGAGAATATTAAAGGAAACGCGGCGGGTTCATGTGCTATACAAAGCGAAAAAGGTAAATTTAGTATGTATTTCTCTGGAATTGTATAACAAGCTTGATAGCAACAAAAGTGATTAAGTTTTTGCAAAGCAGAAAACTAGTTAAAGATTTGTCTCGGCATTGTTCTCAGTAATTTTCTTTTCCGTTATCGCTATGAACTATAATTATATGTACTATATTTGGTTTGAGT
The DNA here is from genome assembly GCA_963680825.1 of Meiosimyza decipiens. Lineage (NCBI taxonomy): Eukaryota > Metazoa > Arthropoda > Insecta > Diptera > Lauxaniidae > Meiosimyza > Meiosimyza decipiens. Next base: position 93,632,246 of record OY804258.1, on the reverse strand, counting down.
CAGTGCCGCTATTACGCTGATTTAATATTGTAACTCATTTTCGAACGAACATTTAATTAGAGTTACATATTTTAGTTTTGTGACTTTTGATCAAATTTCATTAATTTTTTGAATTCGTAAACTTCGACGACTCATAAATATATCGGATATTTTACCAGAAAAATTAAAAAAGGTTAATTGCGAAATAAAAATTCGATTGTAAAATTTACGTAGCTTGGCATATGAACGTACATAAATATGTACACATCTATACAATATATAATATCTATACAATATATAATATCTATACAATATATAATATCTATACAATATATGATCTCTATTCTTATCTAGTTTTAACCAGTTGGATCTACCGATGTATAAATCATATGATAAACTGCGGAGTTGCTTGCTAAAAGCAATACATGAATGTTCAGAAGGATTTGGATTTGCTTAAAATATTCCTATAATTGTATATTTATATTTTTGTTATGATCTACACATCTGTGAGAATATAAAATATCTATGAGAATATGAAGCCTTTGCAATCGCATGATTATTCTTGTCATTCATTTTCATGTAAACACTTAAAAACCACAAATTCTTTTGTCATTACAAGAATAATTTTAAAAATGCAATAACTTTTGTTTATTATTCAAAAATTATATTTTAAATAGATGAAACAAAAATTATTTTGAAAGTAAATAAAATAAATTATAAGATGAAAACATACAATAAAAATTATATATAAGAACCTATAAAATGTCCTTGGTAATCTTTTAATTATAAAAATTACATGTATTGACTAATAAATCAAAATTAGTGACAGGACTCTGATTCGTTCCTTTCTTCTCCTAATTCAATATGTCTAAAATTTTGCCAGATGCATCGAAGTTTTTTTTTTCGTTTGCTTAGAATAATTACAACAGTTCGTCATATTCAGAAAAATATTGAAATGAAATTCAAGAATATCATTTCCATAAATAAGGGACCTGTGAACTTATCTGCATATTCTTTGCTATTTTTAGATATGCCCGGACGTGTATGGCATTAAAAAGTGACAATGTGGCAATTATTAAAAAAATGGTTTATTCTTTATTGACTAGATACACTTAAGCAAATAAGAATTGAGTATAATAAAAAAAAACATAAAAAAGGACAAACATCTTCAAATGTTTCACTGGAGTTAAGTTAATTGAAAGTCTCTATCAAGCAAACTTTTTAGTAAAAAATCTCAATACAACTCCATCTTGGTACTGAGACTCCGCCAACATAGTTGGGTGCAAGTTGTCATCCTCAATTATCGAGTAAGGAATTAATCACATACCTGTATGAAATCCATCTAAATCATAATATCTAAGGACTATAACATCGCGAAAAAAAATTCGGCTCTTCAAATCGTCAATGACTACTAGCAGCACCAACAGAAGCTCAATAAAGAAAATTAGAAAACCAAAGGCGAAAATTGTAATAAAGAAAATGATATAAAAATATTAGCATAATTTAGTACAAATACAAATGGCTCAGCGAGATCTCCGCCTTACAACAAACTTACATACCGTCATCGTGGGAGATCAATGTGAGTAAAACTATTTTGCTATTTGCTTTGATTTACTAGTTTTATTTTATTTACATAATCAAATAGATGAGTTCATAATTTTTATTTGGTGTTGTCAAGCATTTAATTTTTTTTTTATTAACTTAAACCTTAAAATTGCACCCATATAAACTTGATGATTATTGTGGCTAACAAATATTTTTATCAGGTTCCACCAATAAAAATAAAAATTTTCTAAAAAATAAGATCATCACTTTTTACATCATAGGAACCCCTAGCTTAAGTAAATATTTTTGCGTTCAAAATTAATTCAAAACCTCTTCATTTGTAATTTTGCAACAAAATATATTTAAATCTACTAAAAAGTAGAAAAAAAGGTCCATCAAATTGTTGAATACAATTTATAATTTATTGATGAAAAGCTAATTTTAATTCAATAATGCGAAGTCCATTTTTCCGTCCCTCAAGTCTAGGGGTACGGCTACCTTGCCATCCTCCCCATAACTACGCTACCGTTATGGTGAAGGACGAATAATATCAAGTATTTTCGGGTATCGGTTAAATTATAAAACATTCGGTTTTTGTTATCATCTCACTCTGCATACAATTTTAATGATTGGTGTGCAGAACCAGTTGGATCGTTACAAAATATCAAAAAACTAAAAGCTTCCCCTAATGAATTATATTTATAAAATCTTGGATTGCCTGCAAAATTGAAAATAACTTAAATTTGAACCGCTCTAATCATTAGAGTCTAAAGTATGTATGTAGAGTTGAGTTCATAAAAATAACAGCGCTTCAAAAAAATCAAATAACTTTGTATTGTACTTTAAATACTTGACTTTTTGGTAAATTTATTCAACTCAAATTTAGTATTTCCTGTGTAGTAGTTAATTAAAATAAATTACAACAAAACACTTTGTTTTCAAATTTTAAAAAAGAAAAAATCAAATATAAGCCTGTTCAGAAAAATAGTAATAATATCAGAGTATTGTTTTAAAATTTTTGATTAAAAAGTATGAACACTTATGAAAACATTAATTTTTTTAATTATCAGTGATTAGTATTTAGTAGTAAATCCATTATTTTTAGTATAGACACACATTTGTGTTGCATGGAATCGACCAACTCTTGGAATCTCTTGACTGGTATGTAGCCCATGCTTCGCGGACCACTTGCCACAACTCTTTGTAATTTTGCGGTTTTGCTTCAAATACCGACTGTTTATCGTCGCTCAACATGTTTTCTATAAGTTTGAGGTCGGAGTATTGTGCTGGACACTTCAAAACGGGTACGTTGTTCTGCTGAAACCACGATTTTGCTATAATACTGGTATGCTTTGTTCCATTATCCTTTTAGAATATCCATCTGAGAGGCATTTCGGATTCTGCATATGGCAACATTATTTCGTCAAGTATTTTAATGTATTTAAATCGATCCATGACACCGGGTATAGAATATATGGACTCATTCCCATAATATGAGAAACAAGCCTAAGCCATTACTTTGGCCACACCATGGTGGTCTTCTTACCTACTGCCGACGACCTTTGGACCCAAAAAGAACGTGGCGCCATAAAATGTTCCTCTATTTTTCTGTGTACTAATTGATGTGCTCCTTTGCAAGTGCCAACCTTTTTGGTCAACAATGGAACTTCGCGCGGACTTCTGGCGCAGATAAGATAAATCGTTTCTGATTCTTCTAGAGCTAAGAGTAGGCTTATTTTTGTCTAATTAAATGATTTAACGATCAGTTTGTCCATATATTGCCCGTTATTTCTTTCTTTCTCTTAAGTTCCCCATTTGAACACTGTGATTACATTTTTTTGTGATAAAATTTAATTCTTCTGGCCTTTTTATTCGTAAAATTCTATTAGAGCAGCTCACATGATCTCTCATGATTTCCAACATGGCTCGACAACATCAATGCTCGACCATGCGACACAGCCGAATGACACTCATGTTGTGCGGCTTTCAAATTTTTTGCTTTTTCAGCTGGCTGTCCAACCATAGAACCTGTGTGAACACTGACTGTCAGCCTTGTTAAAATTTTTCATTTTAAATAAGATTTCATGCAGTTAACTACAATGACGCTAATAAATTTTTATGCAATTTCTTTTTGTTGGCTGCTGTATCATGTGAACGAAAGACAATATTGACAGTCACACATGTTGTCAAGCCATGTTGGACAGCATGAGGGAGTCGAATTCAATGTACCCATTACTTTGTAACGTGTTAACACAAATTCGATATTTCACAACTATCGATAACAGTTTGCACAAGACTAGCAATGTTAACGGTTAAAATGCATTTCTTCAATAATTATTTCTGTATTTTTAATCAATAATGTGATCGTAAGTTCTACTTTTTAAAATTTGTACGTTGTGGAATTCGCGAGTGAATGTTCTGATTTCAATGCAGATCTAAAATAATAAAATAAAAGTGCATAAGATTCGGGTTATCTATATTCAAAAAGATCTACATACATATATGTGGCAGCGGCGCAATCTTCGGAGCGCGAAATACAGTGGTTCCGAGTGAAGTGATTACATTAATGAAAATCTATTTAACCTAATTAAATAAGAATTTTCTGAATGTCGGCAGAGCTGCATGTATTTTAGTTGCTTTTCTGCAAATTAATTTGTACACAATCTCCGGGTTTCCTCCTCGCTGTCTTGTGTTCATAACTTTCAAAATGTTGAAATCGAGTTGGCAAGTTATCCGATAATCGAATTATAAATTGTTATTTATTCGTCCGTTTCAGTTGGTGAGTTGTTTTAATTTCGTTATTGCTTTAATACTTGTAATTCAGTGTTGTAAAGACACCACACCAAACCAAGATATATTAAACTTTATGTCATCCTGAGGACTCACTCACGAGCAACCTTGTTGATGACAAAGGTCGTCAACAGTTCAACATTATAATGTACCAATGAAATTGAGGAACAGGTTTACTTTAGCTGACATTCTCCAATTTTTTTCTTTTTTAAAAAAAACTTTTTTTTCCCCTAGAAATGTCTGAATGACCTATAATTTTTTGGCTTAAGTTTACTTAAGCTGACATCCTCCAATTTTTTTTCTTTTCTTAGGGGTAAAAGGGGGTCAAAAAAAAAAATAAAAATTATGAAAAAAACGGGCCGCTCGGATCTAGTTTCGAAGATATAGCCATCAGAAGTTCCGGATATAGCTTTTGTAAAAATGATCATAAGTTGGGAACCCCTGCATGGATATGAAAAATTCAGACATTTTTAAGGGAAAAAAAGGTTTTTTTAAAAAAAAGTTGGTCAAAATTTCAGAGAAATTATAGATTAAGTTTCAAAACTTTACTCGCCATTATTAAAGGCCATTAAATTATCTTTCTTATGACACCCAAATTTTTCATATGCATGCAGGGGTTTTCAAGTTATGATCAATTTTACAAAAGCTATATCCGGAACTTCCGATGGCTATATCTCCGAAACTAGATCCGAGCGTCCCTTTTTTATTTCATATTTCTTGTTTATTTTATACCCCTTTGTACCCTAAAAATATAAATAAAATTGGAGAATGTCAGCTAAAGTAAACTTAAGCCGAAAATAATTAAATTGAACATACAATTGTTGTAAATTTACAAAACGATCAGTGCTTTTGAAATAAACCGGGCAAGACAACAGATGTATTTTTTTAATTGGTGAATCCTATTTGGGCATTCGGGTAAAGATACTTTTAATGCGTTTTTCTTAAAACACATTTTTGAAAATGGCACGAAGCATAACTCTCTCTCTAACAATATTTATTCAATTTTAACTGCACAATCATAGCAACATTATACAGAGAATGTCGTTCGGAATTTTCGATACATTGAGCTTCTCTACTTTTTTGTTAACTTTAAGTGCGAATTTTTATGGGTCAAGGTTCGACCTTCTTCAAATGCTCGCCATTTCCACATTAACTAAAATTCCATACGAAATATTTAAGGTGAACTCATCTAGATTTTTTTTTGTTAAAAATTTTGGCCGTATTAGCGCGCGCCGCGGAGCCCTTGGGCTTGGAGGAACAATTATTGGAAGAGCAACTTATTAAAAAAATGTTTTTTTAACACTTTAATAGTTGCGTAACAATTCATTATCATTTTTTTATTCCCTTATACGTATCCCGTCCTTTGTGCCTGAAAAAAGTTCGTAAAAAACACTTTTCATTCATTTATTTTTGCAACGAATATTCATGTAGTGGCATTGAGAATTTCAAATAATAGTGTGATAAGGTGAATATAGATAGAAATGAGAATATATATATATTATATATATAAAAACAATGTTAGCAAATATTAAAAAACAAATGAAATATACAACTTCGTTATCAATAAGTGAACATAGCAACAGTCAAGTAAAAAGTTGCAACCGCATTATTTTCTATATACAGACTTTTCAACTAATTTGTCTTTACTAAACTATATCTGACAAACAATAAAATTACGGCCGTATTTACGATCAGAAAATAACGTTTAGGTCAGAAACTGGTAAGTTATTTTACGCCTTTGTCAACCTTAAAAAAACGACGGTCGCATGTGCCACCACCGAACAGAAGCTTTTTCGTTTGCTAATCGGTCAATCTTTTAATAACTGTACACTTTGTTTTTTTTACGTTTTTGAACATTTTTTGAAACGAAATTTCTCAAAAACTATGGAAATAGAATAGACCTTTTTTGCTTAACACTTCTGTTTTTTTTTATATGCTATTCTTCAATCAATCCGAAGAATGTATCTGCTTTCATATCGAAATTCCCGCTATAACTTTGGAAAATATGAGGAGTTTCACCCGGATGAAATGTTTTTTTTTTTGTTTTGAATCGCCAACAACTAAGAATAAACTAAAATTTTTGTGTCTGACCTTTTTTGTGGTTAACAATATTAAAAAGTAATGTAAACGAAAAAATAAAATTTTTGTCTGGAAGAAAAAACTTGATGACCATTTAGCTTTTGCTCGTTAAAAAAAATTTAAGTACATGCATACATACATATAACAAAAATTCTCTAACTAACGGCATTTTCCAAAATTTTTCAATTCTTGCAAGGTCCACGGCTTTGACATGCAATTCCAGACTAGGCTGTGTTAAAAACGACCACTTGGAAACCCTGACAATATTGTAGGAATTTTAGTAAAACTGCAATCTTAAATTAAATAGAGTACATTTTTTAATGTTTTATTTAGGAATCTCTTCTGTTTAGTTTTAACACCGTGACGTACATACTCTTTTTTCCCTGGACATACTCGGCTGTGGAGATCCATATCTAAGAATTCCTGAACAGTTTCTGGAAGCGATGTCCAATCTGCTTTTCCTTTCATAACAAGTAATATTTGATTTAGTTTTAAGGGCTGCAACCCTTTTGGCAGTCAATAACGTTAAGTATTTGCTTTGCATCCTGTATTTCTGTATAATTTTTCCTGAAACTAATTTAGTGAAAAGCTGCCTAATACGATCGGAATTGGTTTTTAAATAATTCGTTTCCAGCTGCTTCTATAGGGCTTCTCCATATAAAAGACTCCGTCTGACCTCAGCGTTATTTATGCCTAATTTCCTTAAAGCTGCTTCAACTTTCGAATTTGAACTGTACTTCCTTTTTTGATTTAGTTTCATTTTCATACGACTAACTTGTTTTTTGTATTTTCCGATTTTTCTATTTAAATCGTCGATCTTTAAATTGTCGGCTTTTTTTTGGGAACGAATTTTCCGATTCCTAGCAGCAATTTTTTTTCCAGCTTTGTGTTGAGGTGTAGTTATTATTGATGCTGCTTGAACTTGTATTTCTTCTTGGAAAATTTCGTCTTCATTAGCAGAGGATGGTGGAGAATTATTTCTGATACGAGTATACTGTTCTGCTTCTTTTTGTGATTTTATTTTTTGTATTTGTTCGTATTCTTTCTCCAATTCTTTCTACATATTCTTTTTGCTCGAGAAATTTTTTCTGAAATCAATTTTATGGATTTATTTTCCTTTTTTTTATTGTATTTTAGCCGCTCTTTTTTTTTGTTCCTGCCATTTCAGCGGATCATTTTTAATTTTCTCGTATCTTTTTTTTCAGCTTCACGCTTTATTTTTACTTCTTCAGCTCTGGTTTTTTTATTTTTTGTTTTATTTCCAGCCATAACTAGTGATCTACAAATTAGTATTTATACAGATATTCAATCAAATTTGTTGCCTGTATATTTTTTTTTTATTTTTTATAACAGCTTATTAGTATTACAGTGATAAAGTCATTACCCTGGACTATTTGTCATTCCCCTGCAAATCTTATTACAGGGGAATCCAGAGAAATGACTTCCAGGGGAATGAAAAATTACAGTATTATTTACAATTTCAAATTAAAAATACCAAAATTCATGAAAAACTATTTACATTTAAATAAAAACTACAGTTTAGAAATATGTAAGACAAAATACTATTGCTAAAATTAAAAAGAAAAAGAAAAAATACTCACCAGGGGAATGATGTGTCAGCTTGTTCCTCTGATTTTTCTAGAGTCAATTTAATTTTTACACTTGAACTTCACTCTCTTAATAACAACCAACAACTGATATTTGAAGCGAAAACAGAGAGAGGCAATATCTAACTCTAGTTCTCAAATCTAGACACGCATTCATAAAAAAATAACTGTTTTTAAGATTTTGCAGGGGAATGACGCTTTTAGATGGGGACAGAATTGGGATAACAATAAAAATGCACAGTTTTGTTTAAATGCTCCAAAACTGGACTCTAAGCATACCTGCAACATATTTCTTCAATATTTACATTATCTTAAGTTAGTTAAGCAACGCCTTTGTCATTAAATTAAACATCTTGCTTCCTAGTCGTGATTGAGGACAACCAGGGGAATGACATTTCGACACATAAAAACATCTTAAAATACATAATTTATTAAACAAATTCTAATTTTTTTTAGGGAATTAGTACATTCCTAAAGTAAATAGCTCTACATGATATAATGTATATTAATAATTAATATAATTGCTTGTAATTAACCCGGGACTGCAATATGTGCCTTTATTGAAGAATTACATATGTATAGCTACAGTGATCATATTTTAGGTTCTAAACCCGGGACAAAAAAAAATTCGTTGAATTTGCGAAAAAGTTCACAACCAAATTTGTTTTGCTGCCAATAATTGATGACTTCTTCTTTTAATAAATAAGTTTAAAAAATTTTATTGAAAAACCTCATTTCAACCTGACAGCAAAACATTAATATCCAAATACGGGACATCTATACGTTCCGCATCTCTTAAAAAAACCAGGACAACATGAAAATATTGAAATAGAGCATTAATTTACGAATGACACCTTTTATGTCTGTAATAGGCTCATACATACATATATCAACTTATTTCGACTTATGGAGCCCCAAATACACACTAAGCCGCCCCGGTAACTAAATAAAAACGAAACTAAAATTTCATTTCAAATAAGGTTCATAATTTTATATATATATTATGTTATTCCGTCCTTGGAACTATATGTGAATTATTTTCGAACCCCTCCATATTGAGAATAGCACGAAAAAAACTTTTTTTATTTCATGACTTACAGATTTAAGTAACAACATTCAGCCAAGAAATGGTAAGTGATAAGACCGTCCATAGTAAGTTGAATATAAGTAATAAATTAGCCTCATATAATCTTGGTCAAAATTTAAGAAAAATTCTCATACCTTGAAAGCTGTGAAAGCCTTGAATTGAAATTTGTATGCACCTTTATTTCTGAAATATATTTAGTGATACCCAATATATGACGATCTTTAGAAGAAACATATCTGGGAATTCCGATGGCTTAATCTACGACACTCCGATGCCTGCTTGAACTTTTGATTCTATAAACACTAAGAAGTTGTATTCACGCTAGAAAAATAGAGTTCAATAAAAAAGGCAGATAAGCACATAATTCAAACTTAGAGCAAATTACATAGTTGCAAGATCGGTCCCTAATTGGCAACATTTTGTCACTCTACTAAATCAAAATTGGAAAATGCATTTCTATGACCCACCCTAACTCACATGCATTTTCAATGATAGCTTTTATATGATAGGTCAGCGAAAATTTGGTGTTGACATTGACCAACTAATTATAGCGGAAGATTGAATATGGTCAACGTTGAAATTAGGTTAGCTTTCTTGTTAGGTTGAAACAGAAATGAAAAGCGACTTACACTTAGTCTTCTGAAACAGGTGTGTAACTTAATACCAAAAAACTTAATACCAAAATGTTAATGCATAAAATTTTTGAGTGCTCTATAAGAAATCATAAGAAATTTTTTTTTAAGCTGGGTGTAGCTATTTTGATCTGCGCTGTTTTATGTTTAACGGTTTGTTAAATTAATCAATAATTTTTTTTTTGCTATTAACAAAATATATCTACAGTGTTTTTTTACAGAGTATAAAGGGACACATCTGATGCCACTCGAACCTAATAAACAAAAGACAGAAAAACGTGAGTATCTTTAAATTTATCAATTATTTTCCAACGTTGCACAATCTTGAACATACAACCATGTAGGTAATTCTACTTAGTCAGGAGTTTTACTTAATTTGTTTGTTTTATAAATTGCACATGTAATTGATTGTAATAATTTATTTCTGTTGTTATTGTGAAACTATTATTAAATCGTCATGGATAACTGATCTGATTTGTCGGGAAATTATAGAATATGAACTTACTTGCAGATTAAGTGAAAGAATACAATGTTCTGGTGAGTTTCTCATTTTATTTTACATAGAAAAGGTACCTCAAATGAAGTTTTATGTTACCAATTGACGAAAAAACTCGACCAAGGCCTCAGCTGACTCCCTACGCAAGAGTATTCACTCCGCTTTTGCAGAAAAACATTTTATTGCGCTTAGTTACGAAGATAATTACACTGCAGTGAAATTCGAAAAACATCGAGAAATTTTGGCCTACACTTCAGCGATTTGAAAACTTAACAGGTCGAAATGATTAAAATGAGGTGAAAACTGTGAAATTCGAAGTAAAATTGATTGAATTGATGTATTGTTAGTATATTGATGAAAATGAAGATTTATTTTTGAAACTTAAAAAAATCGTTAACTATCGTAAAAACTGTTCGATATTTTTTATGAAAAGTTCGCTTAAAAACGAAAATTCTTATATTTATAAAAAACATGCAAACTGGTTGATAATTCCCGGAGTTATGAAAAAATGGTTACTTTAACTTTGTAAACAAAAGATTGAACTGAACTTTAATTAATCGTTAAGAAAAAATATTTTTTTTTAAGTTTTTAATTAATTATTTATAAATAACAACTACTCTTTGTGTTCTGCGCCTTTTAAAACTCTGAAAAATGTCAATTTGTATCAAAATTTAGGGACCGCAGTTGTTTTAGAAATCATGATGAAAACAATGCTCTCCGGCGTGGTAATTTTTTCATAAAAGTCATTGGTGGTATTCACAGCAGCCTCGTTAACTCTTTTTTCGGCACTTTTTTATGTGCATTTTGCTTTTGTAAAACTATTGAACTATCGGACTAAGCCTATACTAAAATAGACGTGACGGACGATAGAATTAGATATTAAAGAGCAAGATTCCAAGTTTTGAACGAGTAGGATTGATTTTTTGCTGTGCGCAGAGTAAAACCTACGAACTAACAAATCAGGGGAATTCTTCAAAGCTGCATTTGAGAAAATTAATTTCTATTGCTTTCCAGGCAACCAGCAAATCCAATAGCATGATTTTCTATTTGAACTTCTTACACTCTTAACAAATTTGCAACAGACAGATACCGCGTTTTTTGCATTAGATATTGTTGATATATTTCTTTAGAAAAATTTTAAAAAAATACTTGAATTTGTTGTTGTTTTTTTTGTAGTTCACAACCGATGCCGTTATTTGTGTTGTTGTTGATTTTGACCGCAGACAAATTTTATTTAAAAAATGACAAAAATTATGTTCATGTTTGTTTGCTTGTATGTGCTTCACATTATCATTTACAGCCGGGATTTTTTCTTTAGGGGGTTTTATTATAAATAAACTATAAACATTTTGAATTTGTTTAACTTAAAACAAATCATTGCTTAAATCAAATTAAAACCTAAATAAATTAGATTAATTGTAGTTTAATTACTAGGTCTGAATTTTGAAAGACAAAATATGGATACTTCTTTAATATCAACAAGTTTTGGGAACTATAACCCCTCATAACGATGGATATTACACCCATGGGTGTTATGACCTTTTTTGTTTTGCTTGAAAATACTAATGGAACTTTATATTTTTTGTAAAAATTTATTTGCTATTGTTATATGCAATAAATTAAAATAATCGGAAATTATTTTAAAAACCAAAGACGTCCCCGATGGCCTTGACCCTGAAATATTTTGCTTTTGGGGCTATTCTGAGCAAGTCTGTATATATTTATATGGAGAGTGAGTAGTCTCGCGGCAGACTTCAGCTGCGGTTCAGTCAGGGTTAAGGGTCTTCGGCCGCGGTTCAGCCTATGCTATGTCCAACACCGGCTTTGCTAGCCACTGTAACCATACATAAAAGTTAGGGTAAGTCGGTGCCCTTCGGCAGCTGCTCAGAATTTACATCTTCCAATACGTCTAATACCGGGTTCGTGGAGGCCTCGGCCGCGGTTCAGCCTATAGTATGTCCAACACTGGCTTCACTAGCCACAGTAACTCTACTTAAAAGTTAAGGTAAGTTGACGGCCTTCGGCCGCGGATCAGGGTATGCGTCCTCCAAAATGTCAACATCGGTTTCGCGGCGGTCTTTGCCCGCTGTTCAGCGTATAGTTTATCCAACAAAGGCTTCGCTCGCCTCAGTATTTCTACATAAAAGTTAGAGTAGTTGGGCGCCCTTAGGCCTCAGGTCAGGGCTTACATCCTCCAATATGTCTAATACTGGCTTCACGGCGGCTTTTGGTCGCGTTTCAGCCTATAGTATGCAACGGTCCTATGGTATGTCCAACTCCGGCTTCACTAGCCATAGTAATTCGACATAACAGTTTGGCGTTATGTCCTTCTGCTTTTGGGCATTATGTCTGTTTTTAGAAGTGGTCATAAGCCCAAAAAAAAAATCGAACATAGGGTTCAAAATTGTTTTGGGAACTATGACCATTGGGGTTATGACCGGGTACCGTCGAACCACACTGCCACTGCCGACGCGTTATTTTTATTTGGGTTCAAGCCTTTGAAAATTCAGAAATTTTTATGTTAATGTCTTCAGCACCCTTAATCGAGTTCAAGCGGTTCCTAGAGGACTTAAACAAAATTGGGCCATTCATAACGAAATTCAACGAATGGATGCTAAAATAATTTTTGCGTCGAAATGTTTAGTATGCGCTAGTTTTTCATTTATATTAACCAACAAAAGATATTTAAAGTTCTATTTCAAGGAAATGATCATAAAAAACCTATGGATACCAATTTTTAACTTAATATTTTTAATTTTTTTTTTCTCAGTTATACAAATCAACCGAGGAACCAATAAAAATTTACGAAAAAGTAAACAGCATAATTTAATAGAAACAACTCGAAACTACGAATATCTGCAAGACAGCTATGAAAGCTCAGGTGACTTCATGAAAGAGGCTCAAACTTCGGCCTTAAACAACATTGTTCCGAACCTAATGTTGCATGAAATTGAAATAATAGACAACGAACATGAAAATTCAAAGCTTTTTAATGAAAAACACAGCCAGGATTTAAAATCAAGCGAAACTTCAAATTTTTTCGAAATAAACCCTGACGACTATATTTTACAGTCACTTTTTGAAGACATCAAAGATAGTGAAAATGAAAACATTAACAATTTCGGTTTTAGTAAATCTAAAAGCGACGAATTAACACAGGATAATATGAAAATAAAAGAGAACGACAATGAAAATATTTCTTTAAAAGATGACATAGACACCTATATTGGAAAGTTACTGCTAGATTACGATTCTTCAGAAATTGAAACAATAAATTCGCTAATTGGGGCAACAAATGAAGATGCAGTAAATATACCCGAAGCAAATACGTTTAATAAGGACAACTTTTCTGAAGAAAATCATAATTACTTTGATTACCTGCAAGCTTCTTCTGAGGAAACTGAAGGGTTTTTCGTATCTAATGAAGACGAAGATGCTTATTTACAAGTGGAGAGTGATGATATCCAAAGTCCAGAATTAAAGGAGAAAAGTCTTGCTGACTTCTTCAATTCTTTCTTGAGACAAATGCCATCTGTTTTGGTATCTGGATCATCTCGAGAGTTTTCACCCCTTACAAATTATTTTTCATCCCTGCCCACTCAGAATCTGAACGGCGATGTACTTAGAACAGAAGCATCAAACATACAGCCTCAATGGAAACCTAATATAATTAAGGACTCCAATAAACTCTTTAGCGGGCTAAACTTTCAAAACTGGTTTCCCAAAACAGATAATAACGTTTTGCACAGTTTTCAAAAGCCAATAAATGTTTTTTCAAAAATTTTTCATACAGAAAATTTGCAATAAAGTTTTATTTATTATTATACGCTGTTGTATGTATTTCTATAGGCATAAGACATCTCAAAACTAGCTCGATATCATAGAAAAGTTACATATCGTCGTTCTCGGGTGGAATGGCCCCAACTCATTTTTGAAATTTCACAGGAGATGAAAAAATTTTAAAACTTCATATAAAGAAGTTTTCTAATTGCAAATCCCAAAGTTTTAAGTGGGTCAGTTAGAGGTTATGACGTAAATGTTAATGGCGTCAATGATTTTTTGACACTTGAACATTTGCACCAAAAATTGCCATATTCGACACATAATTAAAAACGGCAACATTTACAGCAAGTTTTGAATACCATTATTATAGCCCCTATGATTACCTATAATAAGACGTCATCATTTTCGAAATCGATACAGCCGTTAAAGGATTATAGACATAAATGTAAACATGGAATTGCTCCTTCCATTTTTTCCCTTATATACTCGTCATCCTGAAGGAATCAGAAGGAGACTTTACATGCGCTTTTTAGCTTAGATCTTTAGTTGACTAACGATTCCAATATCGATAAAATATAGCAGGGCGATATTGATTTATCGACAAAAAGGTCAACTTCCACAAAAAAATGAGTTAGTTATTTCCAAAGAGGATCCTCTTTGGTTATTTCTACCCGCGAGCGACGATATGTACAATGTGTTAGCGCCCCGTTTTAAGTTGTCCACCGGTTTTAAAAAATGTTGATTGGCTATCAAATTTTCCAACAAAGTGGGATCATTTTTTGGCTATTATCGGTCGAGGAATTCGAATCCGTGATTAGTTTTTCTTCATCCTCTCTCTTATAAAAAATTGGAAAATTAACCAGAAAACAATGAAAAAATATCGATTTTCTAATTTGAAGTGGAAAAATCTTCCCATTTTTTTTTACCGCCAATCCCATAGTACATTAGTTTAATGTATTTTTATTTGCTTAAAAGAAAGTCGTGAACTCCATATCACAGTATTTTATTTCAAAACCAAGATATCTGCATTTTTCTAAATTACCAGACCTGACGTTCTTCGAATCCGAGTCTACAAATATACATACATATGTATCTATGTATTAAGGTGATCCAAACTTTTTTTGTTTCAAACAGCTTTAATAGCAAAATTCTGGTGTAAGGAGAGCCCATAATTTAATGTTTACTGGTGGCTGCTCATCGAGCTTTTTAGTTTTCCATGCTTTATAAGACATTTTCGCAAAGGTGCGTACAATATTTTACAAAAAAAAAAAAAGCAAATCAAAAAAAAAAAAAAACATTTATTTCTCAATCTTTGAATTTTTTCTGACTATGAAAGCTAATAAACTGACTGGACAATTTTATGTTCTTTCCAATAGGCACAGCCCCGTACATTTAAATTTTTTTTTATGAGATATAGGCATTCTTCATTCTTCCCCATATAAATCGTTTTAAAATTAAAAAGCTCGATGAGACACCAGTTAATAATAATGTTATGAGCTCCCGTTGCACCAGAATTTAGCTATCAGCTAAATTTTTTATGAGAAAAAAAAAAAAAAGAAGAAAAACTAATCACGGATTCGTATTCCTCGACCCATAGCCAGAAAAAAAATTGATTTTTAAGCAAATTTATTTAATTTTTTTTTGATTTTTTTATGAAACAAAAGCAATTCTTAACAAAAAAGAATACATCCCCTATATATCCTCTATAGTGTTTGTGGTATTTCGTTTCAAAAAATGTTCAAAAAGCTGAAAAACCCAAGAGTGCAGTTAAGACCGGTATGCACTTAATTTAAACCAATAAATGATGAAATTTACATTTTTTGAGGAAACTATTACTGGTCTTAAACTTTTGTACGGCAGTGGCAGTGTATATGCTCAGTACCAATTTCAAATGTTGATATGTATTATCAAAAATTGGTAGTTAGAATTGCAAGATAGCATATAAATTTCAGCATATAGAAGCTAAAAACTTAAAGAAAATTTTATAAAAGAAAATTTTATAAATGTTGTTAGCATTTTATGTCCGAACAATTTTTTCCTGATGACTTCAAAACTGATGAAAAACGGTAATAATGTGATTGCCGCCAACCTTTATAAGTGACTACCTCCTTCCTCACAGCGTGTGTTAAGTGTTTAGCTTTCAATTTTCTACTTACAATTACCTAGCAACACTCAAAGACTCTTGTGGAAAGTTTTTAAAAAATTTGGGAAAAAATGTACATATTTAAGAGCTTAACTCAAAAGGCAGATAATATGCTCAGCTTCGATCAAAAAGGTAAACATTTCTTTAGGGTATGGCTATGTAGATATTTCTACAAAATAAAATAGCTTTGGTCAAAGATAACACTGTTGACCTACTGAAAACCAACGAGTATTAAAACTATGTACAACAAGTACAAATTGAAAACAACAATTGACCTTTAAATGAAACATGATAAGAGCTTTCCAAACACGTGGCTGTGTTTCTGGTATGCTTGTGACTATCAATTGTACATATTTGAAATCTTTATTTATTCAAATTGTTTAAGGCCAGACTGTCTTCTTTCGTACTATCATAAAGGCAGTATTTACACACAGTAATGGGCACTGAAGCACTATATAAAGTGCTCGTAAATGTATGTATATGTGTTTACTTCCTCTAATGGAAATCGTATTCACAGACGTAATCAATATTTAATTAGTAGTGACAGTTTTCTGTCCAATGATCACTATAAATTGAGCATCTATTCTGAGTTTCAATTAGTCGAGTGTTGTGCATAAGTCTGGACAGTGCAATTGAATTTTAAATAATGGCAACAAAATTATTCATTTTATCAGCATTAGCACTTCTTATGGCAAGTTAATACAACGAAATAATTTGTATATTATTTTTTTACAAACATAACTCTCTCAATAGGTTGTGGCTGGTCGTGTTACTCGAGATGCTCCTAAGGAAGATTTCTTTGGCGACTTATTTGACAACGTCTCACATTTCTTTGATGATGCACACCAGACCTTTCTTAAGGCTGCAGGTGCTGAAAGCGATGCGGACCTTGAAAAAAAGGCCATAGATCAGGGAAAAGCATATTCAAAAAAATTAGACGTATGGGCTACTGACATCAAAACACAGGTATATTAAATTGAATATTCGCTTTAAGACGGCACCTATGTATATCATATATTTTACTTATATTTTAATTTCTCGTTGCAGACTGAATCCCTTAAGGACAATGAATCAATTAAAAAATTGAGGGAATCGGTTGATAAAAATATTGAAGAATTTAAGTTGAATAACCCTGTCACAACTGCCGATGTCCAGGCTTTTGCAGACAAAGCTCAAAAAGGTGCCGACGAAATTTTAACTAAGTTAAAGAGTCTTACAAACTCCGAAGAGGCTAAAAATATTAAAGATTTGTTTAAAGAGATTGGCGAAAAGTCAATAGACACATTTAAAAACCTTCCAAACGCCTTAAAAGATTAAAAAAAAATAACTAAGAGAATAGAAATAATAAAGTATCAATTTTAAAATTTTATTTAATATCTTATTCATTTTTCATCGTACTATATTACAGGCTTCTAATGTAAAAATCTGACTGCACAACAGTTGGGCTTCTTTTAAAAAAATTATTTTAGTTTTGCAAAACGCATCAAAATCTGAAATCTGCCCATCAGAAAATCATTTCAACCCAAGTTATTAGCTGCATACTTTTCACACATTGTGGACTCAATGCAAAAAAGCAACTTTTCAGAGAGTTTTTCAAGTGTTTTAGGAAAAATGTTTGAAAATATTTATTTAATTAAAAATTACAGTGCAATCAATTTTTTGCAAAAATTTGAGCTCTAACGCAAATCAAATCTAGCTTAAATTTATCGCTTACCAAATGAAATCACTACCTTACGCTAAAGAGCCCCACGATTGTAGACTCTTTGCTAGAACGCACCACTTGATACATTGTGATATTCTTCAACTACCTCTTTTAATATTTTCGAAATATCATATTTTTTTTATATTATTCTCCAATCAATCTGCTTTCAAATCAAAATTCCCGACATAACTTTGGAAATTATGAACTATTCATTGAAGGCGCACCACACATTAAACATAACAACAAAAAAGATCTGATGAATTTGGCAATAAATTTTTTATTTACTTTAATGGATATTTCAAAAACATGACTTGCAAATGTTTAAAAATACAGGTATGCGTTTTTTAAATAGAACAAGCAAATTCGACTTAACATGCGCGAAAATTTTAAATTATAATTGAGTGCCTCCCGTTAATTATTTCCTAAAATAAAAATAAAATGTAGAGAATTTAGCAACCGAAATGTCTATTTTTCCTGAATTATGGAAATTAAATTAAATATTAATAAATTAAGACAAACACGTTAGAGTAAGTAAATTCAATTTAATTCAACAGAGTAAGGACTTTCCCAATCACGATTAAAAACACTTAATAGCTGAGATCGTATGCTTGAGTTTGTAAAAGAATCAGTCTCACGTAGTATTAAACCTATTCCAGCTGTATTTGTAAAATAATCTCCTTCCCAATTTGACGTACCAATATATGCGATATTATCAGTAACCATATATTTATTGTGATTAACACGGGCAAATGGAATTGTCGATTGGTCGTCATTTGATGGTACAATGAATCGTCTCTAAAACAGAAGCAAGAATTTTATTTTTTCAACTTTCAAAGTTATACTTTAACTTACGATTTGTATATCGACTCCTTCAAAAGCTGATGAAATGCTTTTTAAGGACTGCAGGAAATAATCCTCAGAAGGTTTTGAGTGTGGCCACCAAGAAATTAACATTTTAATTGCAACTCTGTTATCTATTGCAGCTTTCCGGATAGCATCATCAATAAGCGACCAATACCTGCAACGACAAAAATACTTTAAAAGTATATCTTAAGCGAAAATCAGACTTAAGTGGTAAAAAGCAGCATTTTGCATGATATCAAATCGAAAATTGAATTGGCGCGATTTTCTATTCAACCCACTTTCGAACTCTCAAAAACCCTGTCGAAGCAGAACTAAGGAAAAGCTTAATAAGTCGGCGCCCAATGTAACGAATTGTATGAAGCTAAATGGAAACCTTCGTTTCATGACACCGTGGATGCTATTGCAGCTGAACCATAAGAAGTAAAAATAGAGCAAAAATTTTTAATGTTGGCACATAGATTTCTTAAATAAAATGAAAGCATGTATGAACATTTCACTGAATTGCCCGACTAAGACTTCCCATACATCTCTGCTGTTGGTTAACGAGGCTACATAGACGTACGGTTTCGAGCTTCGTTGTCGTTGACAAAAACGAAGTATGCTCGACATTAAGTAGCTGAGCGAAGGTACCTTTCGCTTTATTGGTTCTAGCATGGACATCCATGGTACCACCATCAGGTGTTATTTTTCAGTTGTTCACTGACATTATGCTGGATTTACCTATCATGGATAGACATGCTTTTTGTTTTATGTTGATTTACATACCTACTCCTGCGTTTTTCTTGCGTGTTTGTTGGCAAGGCATAAGCGAGGTCTTCCAGATGCTGGCTGAAAGTCTACTGAATGCCACGATTTCTAGAGTCTAGAGCTCTGTTGTTGTATGTTTTTCAATGATTCTAGAGAGGAAGATTATTGTCAAGACCTCATACAAAAAAAGATTAGAAATTGGTATAGCTTTGGAATTTTGAAAGCAAACCGATATAAGTTTATTTTAAAGACCAAGAAACAACAACAAAAGATATATAAATATAAACAAATAATACTTAAAGAACCCTGAATTAAAACGTTATTGCGTACATATATTTGAATTTGGTGACCGTTAAATTGCTATGGGTGATAAAATTTTAATTATAAGTTGGAAATAAAATAACTTACTGTGGCTTTGTGGTATAAATTAGCAAAGGCATATAATCCATCACTGCAATATTAACAAATGACTTCGCGCTCAAAATTATCTTTTGAATAGCATCTATATCTTGTTCTCTTCCTTTTGCACTTAAATGCGGTGGGGAGCTCTGAAATGACAAATTTTAAATTTTGTTATTCACACAAAATCTATATTAGATGCGTTCTATTCGCCATCCACTGCTAGCTATCTATAGCTGGCAACGATATTTGTATTGGGAAGCAGAAACCAATTCGTAAACTTAGCGAGTAAAATTATAGTTGATATGTATACATAGCAAGTTTCTTAAGTGCCAATGCTACAGATTTGTATTTTGTCTATTGTGCATTTTGAAATGAAAAGAAGAGGAGCTATTTCACGGAAAAAACAATTGGTTAAAATGTCAACGAGTATGCCACTTAGGAACTTGGTAATTTTATTCTATCGTAGATAGCAGCTTGTCGAATAGAAACACAGCTACTATCTTTTCACTTCTCCTCAGCAAACGGTTCGCAAATTCGATAATAAACTGGCAACCTATAAAAGAAAGAATATTTGTGGAAGGTACAAACTCAGTTTTGCAGTGACGCAAATCTTATGATTGGAGGAACATTATTGGAGCACAAGTTTAAAAATAAAAACGCATAGTTTTGACCCGATCACCGAACAGAAAACCAGATGTACCACTTCTGTATTAAGAGACTATGGAGAAATAGCCTTCTTGACGCGAGAGTCAGAACAAGCGCTGACATGGAAAAACTCTACTGGAGCATATGACTCCACCAATGTGTGATCAACGTGAACTACCAACGGATGTTAAGTATTTGCACGAATGCAACAACAAATAAACCATCTGCGAATTTAAAAATGCTGGCAGTTTATAGCAGAGATGGACCTAGCTATTATAAGTTTTTTGTCAAAAAAATTGCTTTTTAATACTTATTGGGTAGAAATATTATATTAAATGCTAATAATTATTAATTTTCAACATATATTTTTTACGTTGACTCAGCGGCTTTTCTCTAATAACTTGAAAACTCTAAAAGATATCGCACAATAGCTAAATTAATGGAAATTAATATCCATTTCGAAGAGAAGGCCTCAACCACATCCCACCTTTTTATGGGAGGTAAGCGTGTACGTGGACTGTTTTTTTATGTTCTCAAATTTTTTGTTTTAACTTAAAAACATTTGTCAATAATGCCAGTGTGAAGCAATTTAAAAAAACTTATAAGAACGATAAACAGAAAACTCTGCGAAATAAACGACTTAAGTCGTTTTTGCTCTCCCTAAAACAGAATTTGTTTTTGTCTGCCCTGAAAATAATATATTGTTTAAAACAGTGAGGTGGAAAATTAATTTTGGGACCATTTACGGACATATATATGTCCACAAATCGATATAAAAAGGTCGGAAACTAATTTCTTAGATGCCCGGGCTGCAGTTGCTCTTTAAGAATAGGAATAATCTAATAATGGATTTTGGAAATCACAAAAGGATTCCGATTTTAAAAAAGAGGTGTTTTTGCCCGATTTGTTTGAAAGCTTTTACTGAACTAATCTTTTTTCGATTTCTTATTTCATAAGAATCGAATAGAGCTAAAAAGAAAAAAGAAAAAGGGGGTGGAGCATAATCCTTTGCGGACGTCTTTAAGGGGGGGGGGGGGTGCCAAAATTAGACCAAAGTGGACAACAAGGAGGGATGGGGTGGAATTCTTATTTCGATTTCTTATTTCATAAGAAACGAATAGAGCTAAAAAGAAAAGGTGGTGGAGCACAATCCTTTGCAGACGTCTTTAAGGGGAGAGGGGGGTACCGAAATCGAACCAAAGTGGACATCCAGGAGGGATGGGTTAGAATTCTGGAATTCCTGTAGACGTCTCTTATGGACGATCCGTAATGTGGCGAAACTGAAACCTTAGTCATCAATTTCCAGGATAAATTGATTCATTTGTTGTCACTGACATGTATATTTAAGAAATCTAAACGAAGGAACATAGGTGTTTGCTTATGACTGTAAGATCAGTGTTATATGCCTTTTTCAATGTTAAATTGTTTTTATTTATTATATTTTGGAACCACTGTGATGGATGTGATACAGCTTACGAAAAAAAACACTCTCATAAAAAGGAGGTTAATATGTTTAAATTTTTTTTTTAAAGAGACGAATTGAGGTCGGTAAAACTCGATTAACTAAAACTCAAATCAGTAAAAAAAATCAGTACAAGACATCAATATTACTTACAGAAAAAAATGTTAAGAGTTTCGAACGGTTATTGAAGACAACTTCAGCAGGATTCTCGTAGTCGTATTTTGTTGAAAATTCATTCGGCCATTGGTTTGGTATCGTTGAAGTTTCTCCTCCCAAATACCAATAAGCATTAAAAATTTTTTGTACGTCCTGAGCCAAACCTGAACAGTCAGTTATTAAAACGCCCAGTTCTTTAACCTATGTTAACCAAAACATAATTTAGTTTTTAGATACTACAAATTTTTTAGCTTACCTGTGTCAATGATCGCCAATCCATATTCGCACTACCGAGATAGAGATGCTTGTTATCTACTATCCATAGCTTCGTGTGCAAAACACCACCGCCCAAAAGTCGTGGAAAGTCTACCGATACAACTTGGGCCGCATTCTCTCTTTCCAAGATTTCTGTATCCTTATTTGGCTGGTTTTCGGTAGGAACACTTTGTGCAATTCTTATTTTTATTTTACTGTGTATTCCTTTGGATAAAATATTTCTAAAAACTTTTTCACCTTCAGCTGCAGATGTGTGGTTGATAACATCTTCTCTTCGAAGTGTCCAATAAAATGACCCAATATCTAACGTTTCGTTTGCTAGATCAATAAGTTTCATCCACGCATCAAAAGTTGTCATAAATTTTGGAGAGTTGTGTGAAAAATTTAAACCTTCGGGAATACTTTCAACAATTTGTATTCTGCAATTAAAAATTATTTCAACTTAGTTGTCTATTACCATACATTTTTAAGTTAGGATATCTCAAAAACCTAACGTGATGGACTAAAACTTTGTTCGACAAAATTGTTCAAGACAATGTTTTCTCCTAGGATTATATCGTGGTTAGGTTAGGTTAGGTTAAAAGGGTTGCTTGCATATAACAAGATGCACTCGGAGACAGTTTGCCCATTGTGATACCCTACATAAATAAAAATACATATTCTCCTCCTTCTCCTTAAATTGTCTTATTGAATGGGGGTCAACCACCCAGAAGCCTTGGTGAAATCGAGGATGCTGGTGAGTTCCAACTTGGCT
Source organism: Meiosimyza decipiens (assembly GCA_963680825.1). Lineage (NCBI taxonomy): Eukaryota > Metazoa > Arthropoda > Insecta > Diptera > Lauxaniidae > Meiosimyza > Meiosimyza decipiens. The sequence goes on along the minus strand of OY804258.1, from coordinate 93,609,097 downwards.
AGTCCCTAAAGACCAACAAAGAACGCAGAACCAAAATATTTGGTTCGTTTCCTTATTAGCCGCGGACATTCGCAGAGCAGGTGCTTAACCGTCATATCTTCTTGTTCATCTCCGCAGCTCCTGCAGAAATATCTGAAAGTATCACGATATTTGGCTGCCATAGGGCTGTGGTGACTTAATACCACCACATATAAACAATTATAAAACTAAAACACTATACACAAAACAACTTCTCTAAAATAAATAATGTTTAAGTTTTTGCTGTAAGTTTTAAAAATCAAAAATTTGTTTCATATTAAAAAATGTATTTCAATTGAAAATTTTTATTCAAACTAAATGTACTAAAATAAAATTTGAAAATCTAATAAAAATAAAATATAACATCATCTACTTCAGGACCAATAACACAGTGCCCCGTCAATACTCCTACAAGAGTTCTCTGAATCTTAAGAGAGTTTGCGTTATCCCAGATTCAGTTTAGGTCACATGTTTCGAGACGTTCTGCATTCGGCGGTAAGGTTCCACCTTCTGTTCATTTGTTTCTTGATTATACCCTCTCTCCGAAAGTGTAGTTGCGCCAGCAGTGTCTTAAGGTCTGCCAGTTGTTGATTCTCCGGTTGTTCTGATCCTATTCTGGCACATTTGTCAGCTTTGCTTTGGCGCTCAATGCTTTGATCGCTGCCTGACTGTCCATACATATGGTAATGATGGAGAGAGTAAGCTCCTTGTTCCGTATCACCTGTGCGGCTTGATCTATGACATAGATTTCTGCTTGAAAAACTATGAAATTATTGGGTAGTCTGAAAGACATATCCATGCCAAGATTATCAGAGTAAACAACCGCTCCTGCGCCGCACTCTATCTTGGATCCATCCATGAACATGATTAGTCCCTTTCCTTCCAGAACGGTGCTAGACTTCCAATATTCTCTTGTTAGAAAATTGCCTACAATAGGCATTGTCAAAGTCACGTATTAATACTCGGTAATCACTTGCCGTATGGCAAAGTTCCCGCTGCATAACTTGCAAAATATATCCGTGACTCTCAGAATATTGAAGCTTGTTGCATTCTTTTAACCTAAATAATGCCTTTTGGTGCCATATTCCTGATGTATTGGTCGATAGGAAGAAGATGCATTATAATTTCCAGGCACGCCTGTATCGTGGTTACTCTGTTAGAAATATTCTCGTGATGTAATATATAACTATATACTCCTGAATTTAGCACAAAAAAAGTGTTTTTTGCGTTTTTAGGTTATATCTCGAAAACTTGACGTGATTCTATCGTTTTTACTCATTTAGAAATACACTGTCACGAAGTATTTTGACAAAAAATTTCTTGAATTTTTGGAATCAGTAAGCCATTTTATATACGAAGCAGTCATAATTTTTCAAATGAAAAGTTTCATATATAATGTTGTGCCTAAAACAACTTGAACAAAATACATATAGCCCAAGAGCCCGCTGTAGAAAAGTCGAGTGCATAAGATTACAGCGTGGGATGTACAGTACCAGTGGGGCCGATTTCTTTTAAGTAGAAGTGTATGTGGGTAGCAAACCATGTTTGGGTTGTCGCAATCCGAAACCCTATATTTTATATTTCGGCTCTTTCAGCTCATTTCAAGCTGTAGCCTTTGTCAAAAAAATTAACCCAATAAACCGGTGGCAACCAATGTTTCACCATATGTATTCAACATATTGTATTACATAAAAAATTTTTTCACTGTTCTTTGGCCCGAAAGAATTTTTTTTCGATTTTTTGCATGAAGAATATGAATGAATAAAACAACAACAATGTTAAAATTCATGACAAACAATAGCCAGAGCGTATTTCAAAAGATTGTCCACATTTTCCTTGATTTTACAAGCATCAAAAGACAATAAACATTTAACATGAAACTTTCGACCTCTAACTCTTAATAGAATTGGCTGCAATTTAACTGGGATTAATTTAAGTTCTTATAGAGCCGTTTAAGACTAGGAGACCTAAGCATTGCAAACAATCGATGGTTTCTTGCTGATCTAGTGTATATAGACATATTGCTCGAGGGTAGGTGAATATATTTTAAAATTACTTACTTGCAGTTTTGTTCGCCATATAAATTATCCGCTTTATTTGATTGGGCAGATGGAACTAAAAGAACTATGGAAATAAAAGCCAATATTATTAAAACAGGAATGCAAGCAGGTCCAAGACACGTATTTTTCCTCGTACTATATAGTTAATATGTGATTTTATTATTAACATGAATGAAATAATATCTATGTGCATTACTTACTCAACCGATTCGAAGTCATTATCGTCTTTAGTATTTTGCAAAAAATACTATACATAAAGAAAAAGTTAATTAATATCAGTGAATAACTTTAATAAAAGAACACTGCCAAAATGTAAAAATTTTCAAGCGAACTTTAAATTGTTTCTAATTTGGTTAGTTAACCAAGATTCATTTCTTTTTATGATGGTGCTTGAAATCATACCTTCAAAGCAGTGTCCTAAGAACACCAATACAACTCCTTATAATGTATTATAAGTCGATGGGTAGGTGTTTTTTTTCAAACTTATGTACTTACATTTTTGGAGCTGTTCTCCTGCAAATTCGAAGCGAATTTCATGGCAACGATTCTGAAAATGAACTTTATTTTACTGGCTTCATGGCATTATTATTGTATTTCTTATTGTCCTCTTGAGTATTACACTTATGATAAACATGTGCTTTAACGCATATGTTAGATTTTTATAAGAGTTAACACCAATAGAAAACAGCACGTGCAATAGATGTAAGTCACGCTATTCAATTTATTCAATAGAAATTTACTTGACAAAATTTTATTGTATTCAACCTACAGCTGAATATAACTTAAAAAACTTGAAAATGGTTTATATTTTTCTTTTGTTAATATTAAAGTTTATCTGACAATTCTAAAGGAAATAAATTATTATGGGGCACAAAATTGAACATTTTTATACGAAGGGTGACAAAGGTGAACTAAGCACACAGTATATTTTAATTTTGTCATTGCGCTTATAATGCGTAGAATGGATCGTTATAGAAATGTATGTCAGATGTTTATAAGGACTGTCCCAAAAAAATCTTGCGTTTTGTTTTCTAGTTATAAAAAAATAATCAGTAATTTTTTTGGTCTTTTTTCGTATTTTATTAGTAATGGCTAGGTTTCAGAATATAAATAACTAAAAAGTAGGTATCAATGTTTTTTTTTTCTATAAAAATTTCTTACTTTTTTCGTAAGGCCCTCCATTAAATTTTGCACAGTTGTTTCATCCACAGTACGGTACGATATTTTCCACTTAAGTCTAAAGTTTTGCAAGTTTTTTTGCAGTCTTATCACTCTTTCGAAGATCTCATTTCATTAGAACCCAATATCATTCAATTGGGCGAAGCTCTGGGCAGTTGGGCAGATTTGCTATTTTTGGAACAAAATTGATAGAAGACGTTTTTCGAGACACTCGAAATTTTGGAATTGATTGTGCCTTACGTAACAAAGAAGCTGCTTCTGAGACCACAGGTGCATATGGCGTGGCAAACCATATATTGCTTCTGAAATGTTGAATTTTTTTTTCTTTAAATATACTAGGCACATGCCTCTTCTTCGGTGGTGTATAATATTCGTGCCCAGGTAGCTGCTTAAAATCTGCTTTGACGTAAGTTTCGTCGTCCATAACACAACAATCAAATTTTGTCAGGTACCTTTCATACAATTTTCGGTCTCGCATCTGAGCCATCAACTGCTTTTCATCTGAACTGTCTGGTAGTTTTTGAACTCTATACGTCTTTAGCTTACTTTTCTTCTTTATCCTTTGTGCAGTAGATTTTAATGTACCGGCTCTAGCCGGCATATCTCGCACTGAGGTGTTGGGATTCTGCTTAAAAAGGCGCTCAACCTTCGTCGCTACCTTTTGGTTAAAAAACTCTGGTGTTCTGTCTGAACCCTTTTTCCGTGAAACAGGTAGACCCTTCTTATAATTAGAAATATTCATAAAGACAGTTCTTTCTGATGCATCAACTATTTTTGCAATAGCTGAATATTTTTATTCTGGTTTTTGCAGTTATTTGGACAAAATCAGTTCGCGGACTTTTTGTTTTTTGCTAGACATCTTTGTCGTTAGAAGTGCTATCTTCAAGTGTTTACATCATATTAAACGCCACTTTACATAGAAAAAATATTGTGTTTATTTAGACCCATAATATTATCAGGTAGAGTATAATACAAAAAATAAAAAAACGCAAGTTTTTTCTGGGACAGTCCTTAGAATTATGTTTAAAGCTTCCTTTGATAGCATAACAATTCTTATTAACAATTGCGAAGTTTATAACATTGGTTTGTTGTCAAAAGATCAATTCAAGCTTAGATTGAAAACTAACTGTAGAAGAAAATAATATGCTTTTTACTTGATTTAAAGCTTTAAACTAATTAGCTAAGGAGACTAATAAAATTATTCTAGTTATTTTAATTTTTTTTGTAAAGGCCCTATTCTCAAAATCTACATACGGTAGGCGCCACGCCATCTGCAATTTAGTTGGATTATGTTAAATAATTAAAAAGAAAAATTAAAATTGTTTTTTATCTGCCAAAATCTCCACAGTGAAAAATAGCACACAAAAAATTAAAAATTGGTCCAACTCTATATCCAATGTCAGAATAGCTTTCGAGGTTTTAGCTTATCTAGGAGATTCTACGCTGCCTTGTCGAGTTTCGTACAATATTTGACCATAGTTTTTTCGAATCATTTTATGTATTTGTGAGAATGTTGGTTACATTAATTAAAATATAGGGGTTTTTTTCTTCAAGTGTTAAAAAAAAACTTGATACTAATCAATTATCATCTAAAAATTACTTTTTGAATAAATTTCCACTTATTTTTAAAAATCCATTATTTTCTATGCGAAATTTGATATTTTAGTGGATGAGCTCTACAAAAAAAAATTAAACTATTGGATATTATTGAAATGGTCTGGTCGCTATCCTTATTACTGAGACTTAATATTATCCAACACTGATTCCATGTCAAATGTTTTGCATTTGCATTTTTATATGGCTTCTCAAAAACAAAATCTCATGTTCAGCCAAATCTTCATATCAAGTGCAGCAAAAGCAACTGTTGCATATACTCGCACATATGTAGTCCGAGTATTTATTGTATTGTTAAAAGATGCAGGGAAAATTACGTTCCGAAACCATTATATCGGTTTCCTAAGGAAGATTTCCATATAATGAAGAAGTTGTTGATAAAATATCGTCATGCAGAAAGATCTCTTACCGCAGCAGTGTTTTATTCGGAAATAAAGTTGCTAAGTTTCCTACTCGTTGTTTATACGAGGGCTCGTTGTTGTTCTTTCTGCTATTTTTATTTCAAATTGCTGCTTTTTGCTATGTATACATAGCAACTGTAATTTGACTCGCTAAATTTGCGATTTTGCTCTTGATTTCTCATACAACTATCGTTGCTAGCTATAGATATGTAGCTAGCAATGGATGGAGCATAAAACGCAGTTATTATAAAGTGGCAATAAACATTATAAACAGATCTTTTGATCATTGTTTAGAGTCAATAAGTTATATTTTCTCAATTGCACCTGAGTACCTTTCGATATATATATATATTTTTTGTATATGGGACATTACACGTCAAACGAAAAAAAAATTTGGTCTGTTTGAGACTTTGCATGTATGTCTCATGTTGAGACAATTTGATCCCTAAGATGGACGGTCACAAACGGTAAAAAAATGAAAATTTTGATTTGACTTCAAACTTGTAGCATTTTTTCCGTAGAATATAGCATGATTTTTTTATAATTCCAGACATTGTTGCAAAAACAAATAAAAAAGAAAATGTTCGAATTGTTTTAGCTATGCAAAAAATCTGCGATCTGAAATCATCTATATATATAATCCATCTGCTTCAAAGTAAATACATCGTTTTTATCATACATAATACTACATACTACATAAAAATCAATTTTGTTTAATTTTTTATTTAGTTCAAAATTCAAACACAAGTGATAATTTATTGAGGTACTCCTTTAGATTTTCGGATACTCTTGAAGAAAATAACTTTTTATAAAAGAGTATTCGACAAGGTGACTTAATTCCTAAAGCGGAAGTGATTAAAAATAACATAGAACAAGTATCAAAATTCTGAAAATGTGAATTATTTGACATTATAAAATCATCTTCAGTAACTTCAATTATATTACTTAAATATTTAACAAAGTAATCTACCAAACAAGTTGAATACTCTGTATTCTCAAAAGTTTTTAAGACAAGCTGCAATCCATTTTTCGATGTGGAAGATAAAATGTACATGGATCGAAAATATGAATACTTGATTTTAGTTTGCTTTAGTAATTCACAAATTGTGTCTTCTACAATTAAGCACTTAGCATAAAAAGCGCTGTCTTTCGGCTCAATTAATATGTAACTAATGGTATCAAAATCAATATTCTCAAGCAATCGTTTAATCGCAGTATCAATATGATCAGGTTGTAACTCAAAAATCTTCTGCAGAATGACAAGCATTTCTTTACGATTTACTATTGAATTATCTTTACAACACAAAGGAGTCATTAAATCAACATTACTGAAAGACACAATAACTTGTTCACTTGTCAAAAAAAATTTAAGGTACTTTTCTATAAATGGAATGTAATATCTACCAGAATTTGATTTCAATATTTGTTCGCATATATATGTTATGCAGCCTACATCTTTGAGTTTTTCAAATATTTTAACATATGTTGTTTCTCTAAATGCGTTATGATGAATTAAGGCAAGTTCTAGTTCATTATCAAACTTTCTAAAGCATTCGTTTAAAAATAGAGTTCCTTTGAGTATCACTTCTAAATCATTTGCATACGTAGTAGACAGTGATGTGTTTTGGAGCCAAAGCAATATGCGAGAACAAGGTTCAAGAATATCTTCGATGCAATCATCTTTATTAATCGCAAGTGTTTTTAAAAAATCATCCATCTGGAATCAAAAGTACAATACAATTATTATAACAAAATTGAAATTTTAGTTCATACATTTATCCTTAAAAACTTGGTGTAGTGAGCAGACACTACTACGTATAGTTACTTGGTAGCAAATAGCTCACATAAACATTTTTTTAATTGAGGAGTGTCGTATCAAAACCGGTTACTTTAATTAACATTGAATTCTACCTATATCTTAACTTTGAAGTTACTAAATGTGATCTTCAGCTTATGTATTTTTGGTTTGGAACCATGAAAAAATTCCTGAGAACAGAATATGTTTGTGTTTTACTTATGATTTTACCGAATTTTCTTAAAACTTTTTGAGAACTTTTTTCATTTGTGCGTACAAGTACGCAGTACAAAAGCCTAATTGGTGCGTATTGCACCAAACGAAAAACATATATTTTTCTAAATATTTTGACCAATCTTAAGAACTTTTTACTTAGTTCGATTTTTACTAAAAATTGATAGCTTAGGAGAAAAAATTATTATAGGAGAAATTTCGAACAAAACAGTTTTTATCACTAAATTAAATAACATTTGGAAATTAAAAATAAGTTTCAAGGTCAAAGGCTATCACTGTGATAGCTTTTGTCGAACACATTTACTGTATCTTGTATCGCTGTCTTAATATATTCTCGAGAAATCGGCCTAGGCAAATTAAAATAGATCACACTATGTACATATGTATGTATGTATGTACGTACATGCATATGTATGTGTGTACATATATTGAAAATTTTGATGAAGTTGAAAACAGTCAAAAAAGTTGAAAGAGTCGAAGAAAAATTAAAAAAGTTGAGAGTCTAAAAAAGTTCAAAAAATATTTCAAATGTTGAAAAACAGTTGAGTGAGGTTGGAAATCGAAAAAGTCCATGTAGGAGCATGTTGAAAACGTCGAAAAAATGTTGAAAAAGTCAATATTTAAAAAAAATCGCCAAAGTTGCTACAGGCTGAAAAACTCAACTATGAGTGTATCTGGGTAAAATACGTTTAATTTGCAAAAATAAAATGACTATCCTATTGCTTATCGAAATGATAAAAAAAGGGTTCTGTCAATATTTCAGAATAATAACACTGTGATAAAATGAGACCTAAGCATTGGAGGAACATCAACTAATGCCAAATTACGGTAATTTCGGGTCACTAAGTGCGAATCTGCCATCAGATTTAACCCACATGTCAGCGTTTCGATAGGGAGTTAAAGAGTGGTGTAAATGGAAAAAGTTTTTGTTTTTTTTTATGAGGAACAACTTTGTTTTTAACTTGAAATAAAAATAGTCGTGGAAGAGCGTTTGAAACCGTGTATATTTTCGGATAATTTACAGTTATATCGAAACGCAGACGTGTAAGCCAAAATCTGATGGCAGATTCGAACTCAGCAATCGAAAATTACACTGAATTGATATCAGTCGGTGTTCCTAAAATTCCATTGCACACAGTGTAATTATATCACGGGATCGTTCAGTTCCAGTATTATCGCTTATCAAGTTTTTTTTATCGGTAACTTCCAGTGGCTATACCACTGAGGGTTGCTTAAGTACACTATTTTCTCTGAAACAAAAAAATTGGTGAATAGGACCCAAACTAAGCATACTTTTTTTTATGAATAGTATATAAGTTGGGAACCCTAGGATCGATTATCTACATATAAAAATTTTTATATTTTCACAATAGCTGTGTTTCTGATATCTTTTAGTTAAGTTTTTGGTTAAAAAAAATTTGTGACTAAAAATGACGTTGCTCTCAACTAGAGATATAACTACAAAAAGTACGGGAACAATAGTTATAAATTTGTGCGGTCTAATTTCAAAGTTTTGCAAATCGGAGTCTTGGATTTGTGTGAAACTTAGTTCTTAGGAATTTTCTCAATTTAGAGTTTTGAAGTTTTTGCTCAACCTTTTTGGGCAAAAAAACTTCTTTGGTAAACATTTTGGAGGGGAAGGGAATTTATATAGTTAAGGCATAGGTGGCCGTCGGCCGCGGCTCAGGGTTTGCATCCTCCAATATGTCCAACACCGGCTACGCTAGCCACAGTAATTCTACGTAAAAATTGGTGAAAAATACGATTTACAAGCTCAAAATAATATGAAGGAGATCCAAGCGCAAAGTTTAAAAGGAAAGGCTATATCTACTTGATAGCATAAATGAAGTGTGAGATAATATTAAACATGCCTCAAATCAGCGTTTTTTGCAATCTGAAGGAAAACCATCTCAAAATACTGGAGTGATGGATTTATTTCATTATGGTTTCTAAAATCAGCGAATGATAAGTTTGGTCGGATATATACAAAAAGCCTCAATGAACTTAAGCCTGTGTTATGTGCTAGGTTTTGTTCAGAGAAAGTTTTGTGGATACAGCCACCTAAAAATTAGCATAAATTTATGTTATGGTGAGATTTTAATTTCGTTTTAGAAAAAGTAAACGACTATAGGGGTAAAACGGATAAATAACCAAAAATTGTGTATAGGATCTGGAGTTGCAGATATAGTCACTGAAATTTGTTGATGTCTTTATTATAAATTGCTGTAAATAAGAAACCTTGCAACTGTTTGGATAAATTGGGTAAGCGATTTTATAAGCTGTAACGGTATAACTTTTAAATCGGTTCAGTTGCTTTAAATCGGAAGTCCCTTAATTTTTTAAATCTACCTCATAGCTTTCGAGTTATTACTTTCCTGAATTTAAATTAATTATTTAAACATCACAAATTGCCCTGAAAAAAAAATTGGCTTAGTGAGTTGAAGACATGTTCCCATATTTTCCTTAGAATCGAAAACTATGTGAGAAGAAAGTTCATGCAGCAATGGAAAACGAGGCGCCTTAGTAAACTTAGCAGATTTTATTTTTTCAAGTATACTGTGCGATAAAGCTAATGTTATTTAGAAAAATTCTATCTAATGTGAAGTTTGAAAAAAGCTTCCAACTGGACTGAAAATTTTGCATAATTTTTTTGCAATTTTGTCCCAGGGTATAAAAAATAAAATTCTAATTAAAACTACGTAACGTAAATGAAAATCAGTCAAAAAGTGGAAACTTTAATTTGTCCGTCCGAGTTTGTTTACATTTTTACAGTGTTTACATGGTTACAGCCAAAATTTTTTCACAATATTGATTAGAAATGGTGTCCGCTGTATTCCCGCTAATATTTTTTACAAAAAAAAATGACTTTTGTGAATTGTCAAATTGAAACAAAAGTAAAAAAACCAAACTTACTCAAACTTAGCAGATTTTATTTTTTCAAGTGCGATAAACTAGATATTAATTTAATACCTGTTTAAAAACTCGTTTTTTGCTGTTTGTTTTGTTTTGCGTTTACGATTGCTAAAAAATTATCGCAATGCCGCTTTAAAATTATCGAAAGTCTACGATCGATAAAAGCGGGTAGCTCACATGATCCCACATGTTGTACGACAGCACTAGACAACATCCTTTATTGATGACGCGAACGCTAGAAACAACACGTTGTATGAATTTATTCATCAATCGTTTTTATTTGAGGACCTGGATTGATTTTCAGAATATGGGTGTCATATAAAAGATAATTTAGTTAGCTTAGTAATGGTGCACGACAGCTTCGAATCCATGATCTTTTGAGACATCTTTCGAAAATTCTGACAAAATTTTATAAAAACCAATACATAATAATATATATAGTACCAACATTTAATTTTACTAACATACTTTAAAAGCTAAATTTATGTACTTTCAATGGATATATCGCTTGTCACAGCATTTGATTTTCTAAATTTCCTTTTCATTAATATAAAATTTTAATGTTAGTTTCTCTTCGCTTACGCAATTTGATTTGAAAAACCTATTAATGGTCTCAAGATATCTTCTTAAAATTTTAGAATTCATTGACAACGACAATAACACTTTTGTCTGCGAACGTATTCTACACAAAAGAAATAATGAAATTTTTAGAACAAAACGGAAAGGAAGTTTCTCGAATTCGCTAAATTCCCTAGTAGCATCAGGGGAAGCTATAAAGTTCAAAATCCAGCTTATAAAACAGTGATGCCTTTAAAATGGCATTGCATCGTTATTAATAAGATAGTTTGAATCTTTAGCGAAATTTGGTGTCATAAAATCTTGCTAGAACCAGCTATAAAATTATGATATAAAGTCCGCATGTTTTTTATTTCTGAATACTGTAGCCATATAAGTCACTTGAAAAACATGACGTCTCATGTTTTCAGAGACACGAGACAGGGCACATTGTTGTAATTTTTTGTCGCTTTACCTAAACAAATGTGAGAAAGGTATGATTTGCCTTTTACATGTAATATAATATATGACAAGTAGCCTAGTAGGCAGCGTGCAGGACTACGCTAGGACATGGGTTCAAGGACGACTTTGCTAAGTGAGTAAATATTAAATTTGAAAATAAAATAAAATTAAATATAAAAAAATTATACAATTTACATAATAAATAAAATAAATATAGTCAACAAAATCTCTAAGACCAGAAATCTTTTTTTATCTATTTTCAAGTTGTCTTTTAGGTTCAATAGACAATAATATAGTGTTTTTCTTTATAAATGAAAAATTTTAAAAATAAATGTGAAATCTTGATGGTCATTCATATGACATCCAAATTTTAGAAGTCAGCTCAGAAGTTTCAAGCCTGTACTGATAATTTTTAAAAGCTATATCTACGATTTTTCCGAACTTTCGATTCCATGTTCTCTGTCATTATTTAAAGAATCACAAGTTAATTAAATCTTTTAAAAAAAAGAAGGGAGCTCCTAAATTAATTTGATTCAAAATATTAATACAGTCTTCACTTAATTGCCACCCTTATAGCTAAAATGTCTTCTTTTACTCCCACAGGTAACAACTTTGAGAAGTGGAACCATGGATGATCCCTTAGATGAGCATACTCGTATATTATATTAACGATCGAACCATACACGTTCTAACAGCAACAAACGACTGTAGTGCATCTTCATTATTTTGTGTATATCTCATCTTCAACAGCACGCAATGGATACGGATGTGGTTGTTCCTTTCATAATAAATTAAATAATAGGTCAGTTGCATGATTTGAAAATTCGTACAAGTTTTTTATAATTTGTGATTTTCTTACCACTTTTTGTTCCTGCACAAAAAAAAAAGAGAGTGAAAATATTAATACCAGTCCCTATCAAATGTTGATACTTCTGATGTAATTTTCAAGTAGTAAACATTTTCAATATAATCAACACAATAAAATATGAAAAAATAATATTATAACGTTGATTTTGAAAATTATAAACATGTTTTTACGCTTTCTTACAAAGTTGCAACTCTTTCGAATGTCTGCTCGAAAAGTTATGGAGCAGAGCTCTTAGATGAAGAGGTAAAAATAAACAGTGGAAAAGGATTTTATTTTTATAATTTCCTTTCTTGTATTCAATAATTCTGTCTTATTTTTTGTATATGTATTTCAATAAATTCGGGGTGCCAGTGTTGCAACGTTTTACTGTCAAGGTGCTCTGTTGAAAAGTTGATTTTATCGACCAATCGCTCTACACTCATTTCTAACATATCGTCTTCGTTGTAAATTAATCGATCATCTAATGTAGTTTTTTTATCTAAAAAATAACAATTTTAATATATACCAAAATAATATAAATTGATTTTATTAAAGTTTTTGATGAGTTCCAATAATTAAAAATTATTCAAAAAAATAAGAAATAAATAAATAAAAATTGCGTATAAGATTACTACAAAATGGATGTGGAGATACCTGTTTTAGCTGGATATCTAAATGTTCCAACACAATCAGGATTTTCACTAAATCGAATCTCAAAAAAGGCGAGTGACCTACGTTTAATAGAAGTTTCATTGTTTTTGTAAATAATTAGGCTCTTTAAATTTATATTAACAGCATTAGTGCTGAATTGAAATGAACAGGCGGTTTATTTATTGACAGTTTTTCGTCTTAAGTTTACTGATATTGCAATTCTCTCTTTTCACTATTCATACGAAAACAGCAGTACTTATGCTTAGTGCTTATAATCATGATTCTTCTGCTGAACTTGTAGATTAAGGATTTAAAGAATACAGATTTACTTTAGGTACTCCTATCTGAACATTTTTCGAAAAATAATTTTCTTAAGTTAAAAAATGTAAACAAAAAGGTTCAGATGGATCTAGTTTCGAAGATATGGCCATGTGGACCCCTGGATCGATTTCCAAAATGTAATCATATCAACGGCTCCCTACGTATAACGTGCTAGGGACAAAGGCACAACTTTACAGCAGTGTGAACAAAAACGCGGAACCTGCATAGAACGCATGTTGCTCATTTTAACTTATGAATTTTCATCACTTAGCATGAAATTTAAAAAAACGTGATTAAACTCCTCGTGGTACCGCAAGGAACCAGCCACTTCCAAAAATTGTTTAACGTTTTTAACGTACAATTTTTAAGATTCGCGCTACACACGTATGCGCTCAGTTCCAAGCGCCGAAGATAGTTTGGTTTTCGCACTTTATTTACTCACGTGTTTTTTTTTCAGTAGGGAGATAGCACCTCGCCAAAAGATTTTACATATTACTCCTTTTTTAGAAAAGAAATAAATTAATTTAGTAAAATGATTTTAGTATATCGTCAGTCACTTGTGCAACGGCCCTAATTGACACTTTTTTGAAATCCAGCTTATTAGATATTCCTGTGTTCTTAGGTTTAATTTTTCGCAATGAGTGTTAGGGAAGATGTTTTGTGTGCGATGATGCCTCTGATTCAATTCTGGAACATTTAAAACGTGATCGAATTCCAAATTAGAAAAAATGAATGCGAGGAGTTCAATATATTGGCGTTTCGATTGAAAACGGTTTGTGTCAAAGAGCCGAAAGACAGCTTGGACCACCTTGTACGTCAAAATATTGCAAGCAAAGACGTAATCTGTGCTGTTCGCTTTTTAGTGCAAATGCACGGGAAGCCGCCTGTGATTGGAAAATGACATGTGGGGCTAAAAAGTTATATGTAATAGGCCTTGTTGATCCGTAATGCAAGATTTGAAAAAGCTGTTGCTGATGGATTGTCAAAAATTTTATGATAATTTGTAATTCATCTAATGCAATCATCTGAATAAATTTGTTTATCAAATTGTGCATAGATTTGTGGTATTAATTAAAATGATTCTAATTTTGCTAATTTACATCATAAATTTTCATATCATTTCAATTCAATTCAAATAATCTTTGTTAATGATTCTTTTATATTTAAATACATGATTAAGTTATCAAGTTAGAGACTTAGCTAATAAGCTATTACAACTATGGTAAATATTTTTAGTATTAACAGTATTAATTTTTAATTTCTTGGAATAAAACATATTCTTTAGAATAGATAGGCTTATTAGAAAAACTTACATTTCATATTTACAAAGAACAAAAATATTTACAAAGAACAAAATTTTTATGGTCTAGAGATAAAGCGAGTACTTATGTTTGAAAAATAATCGCTTAAACGCTCAATTTCAGTATCTCTGTGAGCAGCTTCAGTAGACGACGATAATAAATGCAACTTTGTACAACAGTATTTTATTTTTTTTACTTAAACTAGAATTCTTATTAATTAAACTATATAGCATTTTAATGGATTTGTTAGTTTTTTCCAGCGTGTATTCTAAGCATAGCCTAAGTTCGCTTAAGTGGATTACGGCTGCAATAGCGCGGTGTTCTAGTGACTTTTTAACTTTTAAGTTTTTTGTTGTTGCTCTCTAGCGAAGGCTGGTGCAAATTTTATTGATTTATTTTTTCTTTCTTCTGTTTTTCAATTACTCTTTGTTCTTGTTATGGATTCATTGTCATTTGAAATCGAAAAAAAGTAGAAATATTTTAAGTACTGTGTTTCCTTGGTCTGGCCATTTAGTTATAGAATTATGTGCTCAGCCCGCTCGGATCGTCCTGCAAAGCCTTTTCTGATAGACAGCTTTTGAATAAAGATAAGCAAAATAGAGATAATTTAAACTATCCAACTAATGATTTCAGTGATATACAAAATAATTCAAATCAAGCTTCAAAAATTTTGGACCAGCTGGCATTGACTCCCATGCCGTTGAAACACATCACAGATGTTCCTTCTAATCTTGTTTTGTCCACGATACATAACTCGCTGAACAAGCACTTTTATCCAAAAAAGAAATACGCCAAGGAAGAAACATAAAAGTAATGTTGGGGTTGTAATAAAAAAATAAAATGTTTGTTCTAAAACCAATGAACCAGCATCAACTATCCGCACAATAATCTTTTGCCCTTATTCCTTTTATGTCCTCCAAGTGTTGTTTTAACAGAGGTTTGTTTTTATTTCACGGCTGTATCCAAACGATTTTACTGACAATTTCGAGGATGTTGTTACCCAAAGAAATATAGTCCCTAACTAATCTTATTTTTTGCTTTAAAATATGAAATAAGCGAACAAACGATTTTACTGACAATTTCGAGGATGTTGTTACCCAAAGAAATATAGTCCCTAACTAATCTTATTTTTTGCTTTAAAATATGAAATAAGCGAACAAAAAATTAAAAAGGCTGTTTTTAATACTGCCTATTCACATCCATAAAACTACAACTTTACTGATGATATAGATATACGGCTAAGTAGCGGAATCCTTGTCTTTGAGAACCCTGTTTGATAATTATTTCAATATTTTTAGAAGAACCAGACACAAAGGCGATTTTTCCCTCGTATGTGTTTTCATTCTTGTCGCTGTTAGGATCCTCTTGAATAGTTTGGTAGTGTCGGTTTTCTGTGCTTCTAAATATGAAGTGATATGAGTTAAAGTTATACTTGTCATATCGTATGTATATATTTTAAAGCCATGTGGCATTCGATTTATTCCTTGTATATATTGTTATAGTAAGAGCAGGCCATACAATCTACAGCCGCTTAACTTATAAATGTGAAAATATCAAAAAAAGACTCAATAAACTACATGTATACATACATTTTAAAACCTAGGTTCCTTGAAAAAATTGTACAGATGCATATTTTCTATGGAAAAAGCTCTACCGTCGAAGAATCGTAGAAACACTTCAAAAATGTTGAACCTATAAACAATTCAAATATACTTTAAAAACTTAAATAACTCAAATAAATTTTTAACTTATTTGTTTTGTATAAAAACAATTTCTAATTGCAGAAATCTTCACAGAGGTATTGTTTGCTTTTTAAAGCTAGTCGCCACGGTATAGAGCGACTAGAAATATGTGAATATAAAGAGGATAAAAACCCAAAAATTATAACATTGGAAAATTGTGTAAAAATTACACAGGAGCCATCACCAGCAAATTTAATACAAATTGTTAAAAAAACGGGCACACTAACATTATATACATTAACTGATGAGGATTTGAAGGAGTGGATCAATGCGCTACAAACAGTTGCTTTCCGTGATAAAGGTGGTACACAGTGTCACAAAGTTGCAATAGAAGAAGATAATGATCTGTATTGCAGTTCATACGGTGACGGTCTTTTCATTGTAACTCTGATTCCGTCGGATACCTCAATTCGTTGTTGTATTGAACCGAAGGCTTACATGTTGCATTTAACTGCAACCGAATTGCAATTAAAATCCGCTGAAGATATAAATGCAGTAATAGCCAAGTGGCCATATCGTTTTATAAGGAAATATGGGTATCGTGACGGTAAATTCACTTTTGAAGCTGGGCGAAAGTGTGACACAGGAGAAGGCATTTTTACGTTGGATCATACAAATCCTCAAGAAGTCTTTAGATGTATGTCTTCTAAAATGAAGTCCATGAAAAAGTTAATTAGTGGCGAAAGCATGAATAGTATTGACTGCGGTGAAAATCAATTAAGTGCTGCAGCTTCCATGGAAGCAGGTTCGCGTAGCCCTTTACCGCCGTCGCCATCCAATCAGCATGGTAACGACTTTGAAGTGAATTCTACTCAAAGTTGCGTTTCAATGAGGGGATTCATTTCATCAAGTGATTCACTTAACAATTTTCCATTTAATTCATTCCCAAATAGTGTAATTACTTCTCAAGTACATCCAGTAAAAAATATTCCAAACAAACCACCGCGAAAACTACCAGCTTGTTCAGAAAAGGTAACGCTATCGACTGCAATCTCAAACACAATCAGCCAGTCAAATTGTGATAAATTCAACAAGTTTCAAAACTATGAGCCAGTGTCCATAACAACATCTGTTGACCCAAACAAAACTGCCGGTTCAACAGTAATACTTAATCCCCAATCGTCTGAATTAATGCCACCACAGCTTCCAATTCGAAATGAAAGTTCTAAATCAACAACCGAACGCGACTATGAAAGTATTGAAAATATCACAGATGCATGGAAAACTCTTGGAGTCAACGACGTCAAGCACACGGAAAGAAATATGGTCGTTGTTGATGATGATCTGATTAATTTTGTTTGTCCCAGAACGACGGCACATCGTAAAAATGCACCCAAAGATTTAACTTCCACGATGGCAACAAAAATCATTGATATTGATATTGGAGAAGGTGATTACGGCGTAAGTCAAGAAGTATGCGATGTTAACTACGATCGCTTAGACTTTTTGTCGCCGAATAATAAAACCTCAAGTGGTTACAAAACAATTGTCACTGTATCTTCGTCGACCAATACAAACCGAATTCACACTAGCCACTCTGCTCATAATGACTACGAATTAATTGCTAGTCCAGACATTTACCCATGCCGAAAAGCTGATGACAGTCATCTAGGATATGGAATTCTTCGAAAATCTTCTGGAAGTGGATCAGTGCAATGCTCAAATCCAACTAACGCTCTAGCAAACAATAATAACAATTCAGTATCTGCTGCCAATGAACAAATTATTTTACCCGGAAAACAAGTAGCATCCCACAACGAATCATCGCCAGATCATCATAATTATAACGGTTTAAATTATACAATTGTTAGCAAACCTAAAAGAGTTTAAACATCAAAATGAATGACGATGAAATTAGTAATTAAAATCTGTGATTATATTTTAAAAATTGGTTTAAAATTGTTTATTTGGTCTTTATAAAAAAACATGCCATACATTTGATTATTCAAGAATAAAGTTTAATATATACAATGTACACACAATTCAAATAAAATTGTAATAACTACTATGTATGTGCTGCGTTGCGAAATAAAGCAGCATTACGGGTAAATAATTTAAATCTAAACGAATTCTTATTACGTTCACAGAGTTTTACCGCCGTCAGCTGTTGCTTCATACATCTCAGGTGTATATTTAGTGGGTTAGAGCAAATTAGTAGAACACATTACATTCAAAATAAGAGGGTTTTTTAACAAGAATAATAGTTAAAAAATGCCAAATTTGAATAGCTATAAACCAAATTGGAATATACAATAAAACACAAATTTTCTATATACAATCCGTGCTTTGTTTGTTCGTTGCGTTCAATCAGTTTTGTCCAACGTATGTAAAATTTTACATGTTTTTATCTGTCTTCGTAAAATAATAGCCCGCTGTAGAAAAGTCGAGTGTATAAGATTACAGGATAAGATATACGGGAAAGTTAGTACTTAATTTTTGTGAAACTAACCAACCAGGGTTGCCTTGCCAAAACCCGTCCCGATGATCGAAAATGATCGAGTATTCCCCAATTTTGTTGTTTTGATTAAAACTGTATACTATTACATCTCGAAACCTATCCCTAAAATGGGTTGCAACCGGTTTTTATGGTATTTTTTTCTTTTGCAATGACAGAAAAATTTCAATCGTATTTAATTTAGTCTACCAACCAAGTACACTAAAATTTTTATTTTATTCAACCGATATTTGACCAGCAAACTTGGCAGTATAGATTTAATTTGATATTGTTACAAAATTATTTAATATGTTACATATATTCTACGAACCAGCCTTTGGCAGGAATTCACTACATTCCGAAGTGACCTTTGTAACGCTCTCTCCTTTTTCTGCTAAAATGTCTTCAATATTTCGTTTACCATTCATATCTGTGAACCAATTTAAATTGTCAGCTATGAGATGATTTGCCGAGCATCCGTCACACCTTACTATCACGACACCTTTCTGATAAGCAATCTTAGAAATGGTCTTTGAATTTCTAGCGTTGCATACTTTGCACGTGTAAGATAATTGTAGTTTTGTCTCTAGCCTCCCAAGGGGTACTCTACCACTGGTTTTTTCGATTCCAACTTCGCAATATTCTGAGCTATTACGAAAAAAAGTTTGATTACCACAGATGCCAGGACGCAAAAACTGATGCGAACTAAATCCGTAGAATTTAGAAGACACTGGAAGAATTACATCAGAGCGGTAAATGTTTTGGTAAAGCGCCACTATTGTCCGATTACAAATTGCTTGGCGCAGATAGTTCATTTCCTCCTTTTATTTATTATCAAAACATTAAAAAAATATAATCTGACATTGAGCTACACGTTATGTGATTTTGTTTGCTCAACGTTGAATGAAAATAAATGGTGGGATTCAGAAGGTAATGTGGTTTAAATGCTAGCTAAGTTGACGTAGCAAAATCGTAACATTTTTGTTTAGACACATCCATGAAATCTCTTTTTATTATATATTATCTGTGGACGCAGTCCCAACATTTCTGCTTAGACACATCCATGAAATCTCTTTTTATTGTGTATTCTCTTTGTAATGAGTAACTAATATCGAAATGTCTGTGAATTAACTTATTTGATTTTGACAGGCAAGACAGTTTGTGTTAAAGGGAAAATAATTTTTGTATTGATATATTTCTGATTGTGATAGAGTCGGCCTGAACATCTTGTATTGGTAATTCAATTCATTCATATTTACTTTTAAATTGTCATAGAATTATTGACATTATTAGCATATTGATAAATGCTGATTCAAAATGAAACACTGATCCGTTATCCACCGACGGATAAAATAAACTAAATCTTAATCTTATTTTGCTTTAACACAGTTCTGACGCACGACGCTTAGCTCGTGAACTAAATATCCGTCAACGAAAATATCCATTCGAGCAAACTCATACGGACGGCCAAAGGAAAATTGAACCGTCATTATGTGTTCACAAGAAAATAATTTTTGTATTGAAATATTATTGATTGTGACAATGCGAAACCTTTTTTTCTGTGCGTACGTACTTTTTCTATTAGTAACTTGTAATTTATTTCATTTTCATAAAACTTAAATTGATTTTATAAACTTAAACTATAAATTGGCACAAGCTAATTAGAATTACACTAATCCACTACGGTTCACACGAGCGCATTTTCAACGCACGTTTCAGCATAACAAAAGACTATATGCAATGAGCCACACATGATATTATCTTTGGTGTTTTTTTAACGCGCGTTAGCTAACGTGCTCGTGTAAGCCGATCACACGTCGATGGTCAGCGGTTTTTCCGATCAAATGTTCAAGTTTTGACAGCTGTTAAGCGCTGGCGGATTTTCAGTCGATCATCGAAATTGTGCTTAACCTATGAGACAGATAAATATCCATCCCTAAGTTGTTTTTATCTCTTTGTTGTTTCTGAATTTTAAATTTGCTTTGTAAAGTTTTGCAAATGATTCAAGTAACTTCTGCAGAAGAATCGCTATCGCATGCACTGCGAAGTAGAATTATTCCTAATCAAGAGTATTTACTACAAGGGTCTATTTTGGATTCAGCCAGGGATCATCTTATTAACCGGTACAAAACGATATGTTCAAGAAATTGAAATTAAACAATTGAAAATACATAAAACACGAAATGAATGGGCACAGTTTCAGTTCGGCTAATATTGTTTATTTTTTCAGAGAAAGTAGAGTGTTAAATCGGTAGTTGATACAGCGTTTCTAAAAATTAATGTTTGTTGGGAACTCCTAACTAAATACGGCTTAAGTTAACTTCAGCTGACATTCACAAATTTTAATTTAGGTTTTAAAGGTAAAAGGGGATTAAAAATTAATATAAAAAGTGTCGCTCGGATCTAATTTCGGAGACTTAGCCATCGGAAGTTCTGGATATAGCTTTTGTAAATTTTTCTGAAAATCATTTAAAAATATATTTTTATAGATTAAAAGGGCTTTGTGATAATGTTGATACATCACCGGAAACGTTTCACGATTTAGAAGTTTGTCTGAGCTTGCGGCAGCCAAATCAGCAAGCACCTTTGCTGTTAAGAGTTCGACGGGCTCTAGATAAGGAAGCTCCTTTTCAATTGCGATATACTGGTCAGCCGGAACTTGATCGAGCGCGTCCTACATTAGTTCGTTCCAGTATTGATGTTGGCTGTACTTCTACTATACTCGAGTTTTTAACAGAACTAGGATGTCGCTTGGATTTCGAATATATCAGTCGAGGTATAGTATTAATCAAATCGATATCTAATATGACATATAACATGAAAATTAAAGACTGATTTACAATAATATTAAGGTTTATTCTAAATTTAAGAATTCTGCTCAAAATCTTATATGTGAAAAAATAATTCATTTCACTTACAATCCAGCGCCAAATAAGTTTTTTTTTTGTCATTTTCCTGATTTTATTTAAACAATTTACTTTTGTTTTGTATCACATCAACATTCATGCCGTTTCTTAGCTAGCAGAGCTAGCTAAGAAACGGCATCGCATTCCAACTATTCTTGAAACTAAGTAGGCTTGAATCTCAATCGAATCAACTCTGTGCGTTTTCAAATCATTATATAAATATAAAATGTTAATAAAATCAAATTTTAAAGTGACCCACCTGTTCAAGGATTTGAATCCGTACGATTATTTTGATTCAAAAATTGCTAGAGAGCGCAAATATTGTCGGAATTAAACAATTTTTTTTTTCAATTTTAAGCTAACCGAAATGCCAACCATATGTCGTGTATCCCATATGTAATATTTTAAGGTGTAAAATGTATAAGATAAAAAATTTCATACTACTGTGCCACAGTTCACATTGAAGAATCGCTAACCTACAAACACACTGAAAATCCAACAAATTGCTTAAGGAATGAAATGGCTGAATACCATTTTACTTGTACCTTTATTATTTTTGGGAAAACTTGGCATGTTATCGAGTATTCAGACAGAAAACGTCTAATAGAAAAAATTACTACAAATAAATTTAATCCATGGTGTCAAATTTCACATCTATTTATACCGTTTTGTGTATTTTTTGTATAAGAGTTTTACACTACGTTATCCAAACCGCATGCAATTTGCAAGTTTCTTGATGCAAGCAATATAAATCCATGTGTCAAATTTCACAACTGTAGCTGCCATAGGTGCCAAAATATAACGTTTTAGGTGTTTCAGTTGTATGCGAGGTGCCTGCTGCCAAACTTCGCACACATTTTTCGAGTGGCTGAATGTGAACCATATATATCCATATATCAAATTTCAAGCTTGTAGCTTCCATAGGTGTCAAGAAACAGCGTTATAAGTGGTTTTGTTGTATGACAAGTGCCACGCTCCGTTATGCAATCCAGTCCAGCCTGCTCTGCACAGACTGTACAGATCCATATACGAAATTTCCAAACAATTACTGTCATAGGTGCCAAAGCATAGCGTTTTGAGTTTGCTTTTTTTGTATGGGAGGTGCCTCACCTATTTGTCCTTTAGCTTTCGAACCCATAATCGGAACAACTTAGCATAGCCCTTCTGACATCCGCTGAAGTCCTACAATTGTACGAAAATCTATGAATATGAGATTGAATAAATATTCTGGAAACTTATAAAGGACAAACGGTAGTGTATACATACATATGTACGTATTGCATTAAGTATTATGTAGTAAATTAATGCTACTGACCATTACCACAACCGTGTCAAAACTGATCGACTATTCAGACTCGAACTATATTCCAATCCTGAATGATGATGTTATAATTTGAAGAGACTTTGAGCAAAAATCAACTTACTTTGGACAGATGATTTGAAAGTAATAATATAGTGTTAAGGTTTTGCAAAATAGTCAAAATCGATATTTTATGATTAAGTAATCTCAACTTATAGTATCTAAGGAAATCAGTATTTTTCCTGTTTTCAACTACGTAAGATGATAGAACTCGCTAGCAGCAGCACGGCAACCAAGCGTAGTTGCAGTCGTCGAATGTAGTTGAACCGTAACAGTACATTCTGCAAGGAATGTAGAACACAATTTGGGCCCAGCTGAATGGCTCTTAATTAGTTTTAAATAGATATAATAAAAAAATACAAATACTGATTGAAACGATTAACTATGTTAAATAATTTGTTTTTTATTTTATTTTTAGGATTTATGTTTAGGAAGGGACGAATGAAGATTTCTGTATCAAAGATAATTAAAATAGTTCCAGGTAAACAGCAGGATATGTGCAATGAGCCCATTTCTCAAAGTTATTTGGTAGAACTATCAGTTTTGGCACCTAATGGTCAAGACTCTATTGGAGATGAAATGCGAGTGTTTGCAGAGCAATTAAAACCACTCGTACAATTGGAGAAAATAGATTACAAACGTTTGGGTACAATTCCATAAATCTAGAATTATTGTATGAATTCTTGAATACAGATAAATACAAGTGAATATTAAGAGTCGTATGTTAGAGCTTTATGTTCCAAGTAGTTTTTCTAGGATATAATATAGTTTTCAGTGTCAACAAATTTGCGTACATTGAAAGAACAAAGATAAAAGAACAAAACAAAGCAAATATAAGAAGAAAACAAAAATTTTATTGCATACTTTTAGTTTGAATTTTTTTAAGTACACAATTTTTACACACGGTCAACGGTTGCTCTGACAACTTGCAGCAGCAGAGATGGAATAAACTTAGAGTGTAAGTTGGAAGAAAAGAATATTCAAATTATAGTTTGCGCTGGGCCAGACCGCCTAGCTTTTTAAAAATAAAAAAAAAACAAAAAGTGGAATTTTGGGTGCCCATTTGGCGTGATCTCTGCCATAGCACACTATCTATAACATTAAACGTTTTTGCTTGTATGGGAGGTGCTACATCCACAGGTACTATTGCAAACTTTTGTAATAAGATACCTTATAGCAAGTATATTTGCCATATTAGATTTCATTACGATTATGTTGTTAGTTCTCTTATTATTGCGTATATAAATATTGTGGGTCAGTTTCGCCAGTATACTGACTTAGCTTGTTTTGATGACTCCTTTCAGTGCTATATTCACTAAAGTTTTTATGAAAATCGTAGGTGCCGATTTCGTATTATACAGACTCAAAATTTTCAATCGTTGAAAGTGACACGCCCTCTTTCAGCTTTTTTTTTGGCAGAATTCACATGATCTATATTCATTTACCAAATTTGATCAGAATATCTTGCAGGGTTTACGAGACATGGCGTTATTAAAGTTAAAATTAGGTGCTGTACCACGCCTTTATAAGAGCCTTCGAAACTTGAAACCTAGCCCAATCCTAATTTCGTTTACATGTGCACCAAATCACCAAGTATCATCAAAATCGCATCAACTTTTTTCGAAACAGATTTGTCCATATATACTAGAGATCTGCGCAAGTGCACTTGCTATGACGTCATACTATTGGAGTTACTGTTAAGTATAGGTCAAGCGTAATATTCTGCAACTCATCAGTACCAGTCGCACGAAACAGAAACAGATTCTACGAAATGACTTAGCTTCGTTTGCTTGTGATTTGTGGTTCGCAGTGAACGTTGTTCAACTCCAACGAAACATGTACAATAAAAAAGCAGTTTTTCTAAAGAAAAAAAAAGAAGCGACGCACAAGCAAACAACAAAGCGCCAATTGACGCTAGCTTTTGGTTTAATGGGTTTTTAAAGATTGATTATTTGTGTGTATGATTAGTAACTAAGTGCGCAAAAATTTAGAGCAAACGATACATTATTTTAAAGCAAAAGAACTAGGCTAAGTCTAAAAAGACTTTTAAAAAACAATACAAGTTATTAAATCAATTTTTGAAAAAAAAAAACAGTTTTTTTAAAAAATATTTGTAAATATTTCCGAAAAGTCATCACACCTTCAAAACTATAGGTCAAATTTGAAAGATTTTCGCACCAATATTTTAGCCCACTAAATTACCTTTCATTAAATTACCTTTTACCTTTTGGATATAAATCTAGGAATTTCTAACTTACAGCAATTTTTACAAAAGCTATATCCGCAACTTCCGACAGTTCCCGCTTGAACTTGTATAGTATTTGTTTTGCGATTGCAGCTCTCACCTCGCTTACTTTGTCTTTTGTTTTGTTTTGTTCTTTGCGGTTGCAGCGCTCACCTCTCTTGCTTTCTCTTTTGCTTTGTTTTGATTTGTGATCGCAATCGTAATTTGCAATCGTGGCAAGTGATTTGATGACCGTTTCAAGTGCGCTTGCGCAGACCTCTAATGTATACATACAGTATGGGCGGTAGCCGTGTCCGTTAACCGATTTCGCCCATTTTCGTCTTCAAGAAGTTTGTGACCTGTGCCAAATTTTATTCTTGCTTGGTTTTCACAGAAATTAAAAAAATTAAAATGATACTTTTGTTACGAAAATTCCCGATTTCTTCATTAAATTGAAATGTTTTCTTGAAAGTTGCTCGAAGTACTCGTAAAATTCTATATTATGCTATATTATATGAAAGTAAAACAGTGGATTTGATCTTTCTTAGCATGAGTGTATTTGTGTTTTATTTGTATTTGCGTATTGATGTTTCCAATTTTTAAAATTTTTTTTTTTAGTAAGTTTGTTAAAAAATGGACCAAAAGCTGTTTTTCAATGCCAAAAAAAAAAAAACATGAATGCAGTCTACACGCGGTAGAAGTGATGCCTTCAGAAAACTAAACTGCGAAAGAATGAGACGAATGCAGTATCAGGAGTGGGATAATTACAGGGTTTACTAATCATAATATTTGTTATAATTTTAAATAAAATTTTGAAGTATTAGATTTAATTTTGATTGGTGATCTACGTCAACTAACGCTCCTACTAACTCCTACAAGTAACAGGTCCAACACTATGGCGAGGGTTAAAATTCTTCTAACTGACCTGTGTGATGCGACAAGCCAATCGAACTTTTTCAACAATATTAACGAAAATTAGTGATGGACAGCTGTTAGACGAGAATGAGTTGAAGTTAATTAAATCATGATTTAAATACGAAGAAGAGGCTGATAGAATTCGTCCATACGGTATGCGATTGTTCTTCGATAATCATTCAGTTCAACATAATTGTTAAGTTTTCTGAAGATTACACTTCTTTCGCGTGTGAACTGCATACATGTTTTCTATCGAAGTCGCAACTGCTTTCAGCATTAGTTTTTTTTAAAATACTCCACGCTGGCTATGACGCCTTTTCCCAAGCCTTCGGAATACACAGGCGCACACATAATAAATATATAAAGTAAACAACGCGAAAGACACTGCTTAATGATTTCTGTAAAAACTCTCAATTCATCAATGCCTTCCCATGATACGAGTATGTATCACCATATCATAAGGGTCAACTTTCCGCACTTCGCAGTGGGTATTACTCTCTTACTCTTCTACTCCAGGGTCAATATGGTTTGAGAGAGAAGTAATTTTGTGCGGCAAAACTAAAACCATGTTATATTATTACGATAGTCCTAATAAAGTTTGACGACGACCGAACAAAGACTTCCAGTAGAAGAGTATAATTCCCACTGTAATGTGTGGAAGTTGCCCATTATGGTATGGGCACACATACTCGTCTCATAGGAAGGCGTTAGTGAATTGAGAGTTTTACCGATATCATGACGAAGAAGTAATACCTAAACACTCTTAAAACGAATTGAAAAAAAGTGCTCAGAATTTCGACTTCACTGATACTTAAAAGGTCGGAAATTTAAGATACACATCCCATCAGAACAATGATCCTAAGCCCAAATCACTCTTGTGCAGGTCAGGTCTTGGGTGCTGTATAATTGCAGAAAAGTGATTATCATATCAGCCAAAGACCCCGATATGATGAACCCAATTGAAAATTAATGGGTACACTAAAACAAAGTTTCGAAACGGGTTCCAACATATAAAAACGCTCAAATAAAAAGAGTTATTAAGGAGGAGTGGACAAAAATATACCAGGACATGATTTATAAAAACTTAATGCGTCTATTCCATGAAAACTACAAGCCATGATTCGTGTTCGTGGTGGAAACAGCAAGTACTTCTTTTATTTTTTTTAACAAATAATTTTTTTGTCGTTTTCTAACGAGGAATGAGTAAAAGAATTGCATAAAAAAATTTTTCAAAGGGTATATGCATGTTCGTTCAAAAGTAAACAAGTTGATTTTGAATAAAATATCGTAAAAAGTTTCTTACAAGTGGAGCCGATATCCCTTACAGTGATTGTTGTGAACTAGAAGAATTTCTATGTCGCAATCCTCATCGAAATCGATGCAGTAGCTTAGGAGATATTCAAGTTTAAATAAAAATCTTAAGCAAATGCATTCATTCCTGTTGCTGCTCCATTGTGAAAGGAACTATCAAAAGCGATATTCACAATAACTTTATAAACTGGAGTTTCATATTGAAAGCTTGACAAAACATCAGGCAAACAGCGACTTAAACAAAATTGATTCTGTCTGGTGCTCGAAATAGGCCACGAACTCTTGTAGTGACATTTCACCTTGAACCTCGAGCCGACAATATTCTTTGCCATAGTAGTTAATCCATTTGTGATGCTCTGGTTGGTTTTGAGAATGTACAAAGCAGTTGTTGATACCTTGGTGAATATTTATTATAATTAATTTGATGACTTCGAGCACTGCATAGAAATCGTTGCAGCAATGGTGGGTTTATACTTAGCCGTCAATTACTTTAGCCCTATGACGATCGGCAGGTTCAATTTTATAGTTAGCTGCGCGCAGATTCGATGAGGCTGCAATAAAGTCTATGCGTAAATTATATAACGTCCTTCTCGAAATCAAGTGGTGAATTTATTTCACCAAGCTTCTGTAAGAATTTTACTAACGCGATCCTAATCAATTTCAGTTATTAGCAGCAGCAGCGACAGCGTTTTCATTGACTTCGATTTTTACACCAGAACATGATTTGGATTCGGGTTCCTGAAAAAAAGAGAAAAACCTCTTTTAATTACGTTTTTTCTTCGATTACAGAAGCATAGAGCTTAGTCACCACACAACTGGGCTTAAGAAGTTCTAATATCCTTAGGTGATATTCTCATAGTTAAAAAAACATAAGCTATGAGTTACTTATTAAAAATGCGGTGCAGTTTAAATACTTACAGGGAAACCTTTGCAAAAGTAACGAAGAAGCTCACTATATTTTGCAATGAAAGTCGAATGGATATAGCTAATTAATTTCTTTAAGGAATGTATTTTTTTTAATGATGGCCCGCATGAAATCAATATAATTTGTTCCTTATATTGATGCAGATCTACCCTATAATCCTTAGCGTAAAAAAAGGTGGGGTTTGTAAAAAAATAAACTTTCTTTATTACCATTAAAAATGCCATAGCTTCCTCAATTTTCAACCATTTTCCAAATGCCGTAAAGATTCTGAGAGATAATTGGAGTCAAAAGAGAAAAATTATTAGGTGCGCAACTAAGTGCTCGCTGTTTGTCAATAGATGGCGCTAGCGGTTAGAGCTGGTCGATTTGGTTCATATCGAAACGTTATGAATCTAGCCTAAACATATCGTAAGCAAACCGATTTGACACTTTTAAGATTTTGTGTTTTCATAGTCTGTTTGTGGTTGCTCGAAAATGACTGATTTTGTGCAAATAATCGTCATTTGCGGAAAGTGTTGATTTTCTTCTTTCAATCGAAGAAAACGGCGGCTGACGCGCATCGAAAGCTCCAAAATGTTTACGGAGATGGTGTTCTGAGCGAAACAACGTGCCGAGATTGGTTTTGTCGCTTTAAAGACCATGATTTCGAAATCGACCACGTGAAAGAAGGCCAAAAATCTTCAATGATATGGAATTGGAGACATTGCTCGATGAGGATTCGGCCCAAACGCAAGAAGAGCTTGCCTCAGTATTTGAAGTTACCCGACAAGCCATTTCTAAGCAGAGCATTGCGTGAAAAACGACCCCAATACGAACAGAGGCACGATAAAGTAATCCTATTGCATGACAACGCTAGGCCTCACGTTGCTAAACCAGTGAAAACATACTTGGAAACTCTCAAATGGTAAGTCCTACCCCACCCGCCGTATTCCCCAGATATTGACCCGTTAAACTACTACTTGTTCCGTTCAATGGCACATGGTTGGCTGATCAGCAGTTCAACCTCAAAAAATGGCTTGATTCGTGTATAGCCTCAAGAGACGAACACTTCTACAGTGATGGTATTCGAACTCTACCAGAAAGATGGGGAAAAGTGGTATCTAGCAATGGGCAATACTTTGATTGATTCATCTGTAACTATTTTTTGACAATAAAGTTGCATTTTTTAACAAAAAACAGCGAGAACTTAGTTGCGCACCTAATAATTACTTTGGTTAGGATGGAAATCAGCTTTTTTGAAAAATTATTAGCGGTTTTTCGATTTTTGATACTTAAAATTGAAATGCGCATAATTTCGTAAAAAATTGTTTTTTCAATAAAATGGGAGGAATACTTATCCTCTTATTTCCTCTGAAAAACAACATATTTGATGAGCAACCAATTCCGAAATTTAAAGTCAGTCAGCCTGCATGATTTGAAATGGATTTGGTCTGTATTTCCATTTGGATTCGACCTTTCTATATTATTAGTTGAGATAGAGGTATGGTATTCGTGATTCGAGATTGTTTTCCTCTGACAGGAGTTAATAAAAACTTTCATTCGCCATAACAGAATGAACAACCATAACATAAAGTTACTGATTGAACGTGTGATTTTAATTTGTATTCTTAATTTGGTTTAAGCTGAAAGGGTGTTTGATTTCACTACCTTATGGAGCTGAGCAAAAACACCTCTTGTTTTGTTGTTTCTGCTGTCATGTCTTCCGTGGTGTCACCTACTAATAAAGTGAGAACGCCGGCAAAGTAGCAGAACAATGTTTTATTGCTTATTTTGTTTTATATTAAATTTTGATGAAATCCTTCTCGTTGATTTAGTTTTCTCAGTATTAATATGAAGCTCAACATTGACTGCAAGCAAAAAATTTTAAGGTTGATTTGCATATCGGTTGATATTGATGACAGAAGTGTGATATCGTCGGCACTCTTCTTAATGACCCCGAAAGTCTAATTGAATCCCACGGCTCTTCTCAGTAAGAGTATGGCATAATACATCGTCCATCACAATAAGAAATAACTGGGACTTCAAGTAGCTCTATTTAACTCAAGCAGTGTTTGGTGCGATAGTTTGGTTGTTATGAACAATTCGGCATTCAAAGCAGTCGTGGTGCGCTACAATAATAATAATAAATTTGATAGCAACATTTCTTGTTTACAACACATTCCAAATCGAATCTTTTTATGTGGTACAAAAGACAGCAGGCTTGTTTGCATATTTGCTCCATGATAATGCGGAGAGTGACTGTATGTCGCGTACGCAAACTGTCTACGGGATCCGGCTTCTTGGCTATGCATTGGTCTCTCGAATTTGCTTTGAATAAGATTGAGGATGTTACAGCTACAATGAGTATGAGATCAAAATATTGATTCCTCCATATTTTTTCCAAAGAATAAGGTCAACCTTGTTATGATTTTCAATAATTGATTCTTCAGTTCTGAAGCAGTCATATTTTCTTTTAATCTTGAGTGCGACATAGGAACTGCAGGATTCGTGGATCAAATTTTGTATGATTATGTATAGTTGATGTTATCTGTTGACCTGAATTCCGGTGCATTACTATTAATTTAATCAAAATTATATCTAGTGGTTTAATCTTTGGAACGTTTTACTGCAAAACGTTTATATGGGTTGCTAGACTCCTGGCATGTTGCTTTCGATCATGGTCTAATTAAGCCACAGCAAGAAAGTGAACTGAACCGAATCTGCGTTTTTCATTGTGCAAACATTGAGTAGATTGCATCGCTAGATTTTACCAACGCAAAAATAATGGAGTTTCATCTCTTTTCTACTAAGTATGTGAATGAACACCACGAATTTTTATGCCTAGGTTTGTGTATGAAGAGAGAGTTTCCTAAAACGAATTTGTGGGTAATACTGAAATCTACCGAAAAGTCGACAATTTCATTTAGTCGGTTCAAACTGCGTTTACCGATGACACATTCGAGATTTTCCTTGCTCTATCTGCTAATCGAGGCAAGGGTAGAGTTTAATTTGTTGCATAGCTCATGATTCTTCCTGAACTCCGCAATATCTGACAGGGCATATGGTTGTGCTATTGTTATTTTGTTACTCTGGTGTTGTGCTGCAGCTGCAAGCCTGTGAGCGATTGTGATGGTGCTTTATGGCGTTTGAAAATATCTGACTTATCAAAAGAGATATATATGTACATCCGAGTAGAAGGGCTTTCCGAATTATTAATTGAAAATGTATGTGACCAATCTAAAGCAAATTACGTGGCAAGCTGTTGTGAAAAAATTACTACGATAAGCATTACTGTTTTTGAACGAAAATGGCTAATTTTCCTCCTCAAACAAAATTTTTATGCCAGTGAACTAAAGTATCTTCTCAAACACGATTTTCAAATTATATGTCAGTTTAATAGTCAGTTTTTAATAACAATAATTCGCAGCTGTAATTGCAACTTATTTACATTTTTTATTCAAGTAATGGTTTTGTACCATTTTTGGCGTATGTTTGTATGAATTAAGAAAAAATAAACAACGCTAACTACTTTTAAATATTGTCGTACAAAATACATTGATAGAACGTGCCATAATTTCAATAAATGCTGATGTGATATAAATATTAATATATATTTTATTAATTATTATTTGTTATGCTCAGAGGATGTCCCAGGTGTTAAACAACTTAATTAGCCGAGAAATGTGTACATGTACAGGGTGGCATGGCTTTTAACAGTCATATTGAAACATTCGTTTCGATTCGGGTATTTAGCAAAGTTCCTTTAGGGTAGTTCTTACAAACAAAGATTAACACTTAACTATCTTCCTATGTGATAGAGCTAGAGCAAAAAAATTAAAAAGCTTCATTAGGCAATTAGCTCTCATATTTTTCAGTAATAAGCCGCGTGTTTTGAATTCAGAATTATCGCTCTTTAAAGTCAAAACAAAATATTTTTTTATGTTGTTGAAATGCACCCTCCTTATCCATGTCTTAATGCACCACAATAATACCAACAAGTTTACTATACAAAGCTTGGACCTGGTATACTTTGCCAGCTATAAATTTATCTTAAAGTGACTTTTTAACTACCTATTCTACTCATTTTTTTTTTACGATGGTCTGCTAATTGCTTAGAATTGGTGGATCAGGGTGCAACCAAGCAACGAAAAGTTTCTGATTGCTTCCGCAAGCCGCGGGCAACATTAACATAAAATAATCTTTAAAAAGTAAATGAAAGGAATTGCTGTATTCAAGTTCAAATAAATATTTCATTCACTATTGCACATTTTTTGTTCTTTTTTCAATTTTCAAAAACCAAACGCTTAAAAAATCACCCTTTATATAAGCTGTAAAAAAATGTCGGCCGATTCTAAAATGAAGTATAAAATGGTGTGCGGTTTGTAAAAGAATGATCGAATAGCGAAATAATATTTCTATAACTACAAGGCAAAATCTAGAAAACTACACGTAGGATATCAAAGTTTTTGCTAATGATGTAATCAGTCCTTATTTAAACAAAAAGTACAGCTGCTCGGCATCAAAATTAGTGTTGACCAGTGTTATTGGTTTGAAAACGTTATGAGAGTGATGAAGTAGAAGTTTGAATGTGGAAGTAACCTTCCTTCCGCTCCTCCAAACTTGGAAATGGCTAGTGTAGAAAATTATGAAGAGCTAGTTAGACTCTAAATTATTTTTTGAGAATTGCTATCAAAATGATAGTAAATTTTGGCTGAACTTTAAGTATTTTAAGATTAATGGTTTTTTAATAATACAAACGGAATATACTAAAATATAATCATTTAATTATATAAATTATCAGCTGTCCCGGCAGACGTTGTCCTACCCTTTCCGGTAGGTAACGCGATGTTGTTTGAACTCATGCAATGGAATGTAAAAGCGAAACAGCCCATTTTCCTTATCTATTACTAACTTTTGTCTTAACTCTTTCACATATGTGCATATAGTAGGCCTGGCAGACGTTGTTATGCCCTTACAGTGACAAAATAACAGTAACTGGTAGGTGGGGCGAGGAGTTTAATTGGTTATAGTCCTTGTGTCTCTTGTGCCTCTTAATATGAAAGACACGTGTTGTAAATTCTATAATAATCAATTATGCGGTTTTCGAAAAAATGATATTTTAAAAATATGTTTGTATGTGGGCCACCCTAAATATGCACTCTAAATTAAAGTTTTAAAGCCTAAGCTATTTCTTTTAATGTAAAATATACGTAAGTGTAAGTTCCATGTGAATCGAGTGAGTGGTCCTTGTGAAAATGCTATTTTAAAAATATGTTTGTATGAGGGCCACTCTAAATATGAACTCAATCGAAATAAAAACTATCCTATCTTTTAAGTAAGACCAAATTACAGACAGTAAGCCAAATTTCATAAATATTGATTGAGTAGTTCCAGAGTTTATCCCGAACAAACACCGTGACACCAGATATTTATACATATACATAAATTAGGGTGTGTTTTTTCAAATCTTTGTAATAGAAAACAAATTGATTGCGCCGTTCGCAGTTTCGATCTAGGATGCTGAAATTTTGGCAGAATTTTCTTCAAACCCGATTCTATAAAAAACATCTCTTTGGGTGTAATTTTTCCGCATTTTTAGGCGCATGAAAAAATTTGGAAGCGGTTTGACAACAGTGGGTGGCACATTCCATACAACTAAAATACCTTAACCACTATATCTTGGCACCTAAGGCATACTTTTTCTAAGTTTTAGTAAGTCGGTTTTTTCGTAAAATTTCAACGAAATCGGGCATTAACTCTATCTGCGCCGTTTACAGGGTTGAGTCAGGAAGCTCAAATTTTAGGACAACTATTTTTAAGAATCAAGCTAAAATAGGGGCAAAAAAAAATCTATCTACAAAAGTTTGAAAAAACACACCCTAATACATATAGATATGAGTGAAAAAGTTGAAATAAAGCGTTTTTCAAATTTAAGGTATCCTCATTTTAATGCATAAACTGAAACACTTGTAATCGGTAATATATAGCCGACGATTATCATTGTAAAATTCAATTGTTGCAGTAAAATATTCTTTGGAAATCTTTATATTCTTGGAATAATTTGCCAATACAGTCGAACCTCGATTATCTGTGATTCTATTAACCTGGCATATCAATTATCCGCGACCGATAGTGAAAAGAAAAGTGTTTTATGTCGATGGATTATCCAAGAATACCTCAAGTATCCGGCATAGTAAAAACATTTTTTGCCGGTATTTCTTGTGAACGTGTTAGCAAAATAAAATTCAAGCTCCAAGAAAAGTTTGCAACAGAAAATATGAAAATTAAAAAGAAGAATCAAGCAACATTATGTATATATTCATTCAATAAAACAAAAATTCATCTAAAAACTTACACAAAATTTTACCTCAATTCAACCGAGAAACTTGATTATCCGGAATGCTTCCGGCCCCGACAATCCCGGATAGTCGAAGTTTGACTGTTTATTTATTTTAATAATTTTTAGGAAATTGAGGGTATTATAACCATAGGATTTATGGAATTTTTTCTGTCTCTATGTTTAACTAAGGAACAAGAATAAAAAAGCTAAGAGCATCTTAGTATTAAGTAAGAAAGTTTTTTTGGGTTATTGGAAAAATTAGAATCATAGGTCCCTATTGCAGTTGTCGATTTACAATAGATAAACGCTCTTTCTCGATTAGCGATCCTGTTCGATTAGCGATTCGGTTCCATTAGCGATTCTGTTCGATTAGCGATTGTGTTCATCGACTGGTAGAATGTTTGTCGACTGTGAATGGCAAAACAATCGCTGGCTGTTCTATCATTTTGTCTTGACATTAACGTATTTTTTTGTTTTAAAAAATATTTCAAATCACAATGACGCAATTCTTTCTATTGAGTTTCGTAAAACCAAAATGGCATCGTTTCTATTGAATCGATGGCTATCGATTTTATCGCAAATCGACAACCGTAAGATTGGCCATAGTTTGCTACATAGTTTTATGTTTTTGACTTATTACTCAATTATGGCAATTGCTGACATGAATTCATTGAAGGAGCTGAAGACTATACCTCAATCAGCCCACGAATAATATAATAGAGACTGGTTCAAGCGCTGTCGTCGTTGTATTGTAAGCGATGGGCGACAAATTAAGTTCTGATGAATAAATAATTTTGTTTCGTTTTTATTTAGCCATTCCATTTACATTTTATGCAATGCATAAAATCGACGTCCATTATGTATTTAATCAGTAATACATATGTATATGGTTTATGTATTTTGCTTAAGAACCTTTCTGCGCAAGCTGAATATACATTTTCAGGCAGTGATTTTTAACATCTTCTTTTTTAGGGTTACATCAAAAGGAATATACTTAGTTGTATTATTCAAAAAATTTGTTTAGGTCAAATTGAATTTTTAATGATGAAATGTGCCCCATAACTCGATGAAAATGTAGATAATGAATATGCATAACATACGTATGAAATTAAAAACAAAAAAAAATCTCATTTCGCTCAGCCCCGTAGGTGGTCGGGGTGCAGAGCACGAGTCATTGTATGATTTTATATGATTACATAGTATTGCTCCAAGCCCATCTAACCTGATATCGTTCCCGACATTAAGGTTACTTTTCCTGAGTTCTGTCAGATTCTCAGAATATATCTGTACGCACCAGCTCAGGCATAGCCATGGGCAACATTTACATAAAATAATCATTAAAAAGTAAACGAAAGGATTTGATGTATCCAAATCCAAATAAATATTGCATTCACTATTGCAAATTTTTTATTCCTTTTTCAATTTTCAAAAACCAAACGCTTAAAAAATCACCCTTCATATAAGCTGTAAAAAAATTTCGACCGATTTTAAAATAAAGTATAAAATGGTGTGCGGTTTGTAAAAGAATGACCAAATGGCGAAATAGTCAGATTCTCAGAATATATCTTCCCACATGTCACAAATTTTGCTCTTTTTATATTACAAGAACTGAAATATTTCTATGCGATTTTAATTGCTCCTCTATTCTAATAATTAATAAAAAATGCATTTATTGTCTATATCGTGAAAATTTTTATTTTCAGATATAAAATACTGCTCATACATTTGTTAAACATTTAAAAAATGTATAAAAATCTTTTTTCAACGGTTTTAATTAAATGTATTTCTTTTCATATCACAAAATATTTAATTTAGTTTTCAAAATCAATAAAGTTATATGTTTTGTTAAATATATGTATATATATATATGTATTCATATATACACAAGTATATGTAAATTTGATTTTTATTTAAAGCTATACAAGGCCAACCAGTTCTTTCATTACAAATATATGTATTGATTTGTGTCCTTATTTTATAATTGTGTTTCTAACTGATAACTAAATTTTATGTATAACGAAGAATAATATAAAAAGATGTTATGTCAGTATTCATAAACTAATTAATTAAGTTTACTGCACAATTTCCATGTTGTTTTTTTCTCTAATCGTAATATAATTAATAATAAATACTAAAACGATTTAATTGTAATTTGTAATCTACTACAATTGATTGCATTTTGATATGTTTCAAAAGGATGAGAGTAATAATTATTTTGGAAAATATTAAGATGTAGTCGTATTAATAAATTTAAAATGTAAACTTCAAATGTTGTTAGTTGGTAAAACATAAAATATTCCGTGGGCCGGATATTGGGCCCGCATGTGTATGTTGTGGATATAAAAATACAGTGTCTAAACACAGAGGGCAATCGATGTATTTGCTGTAGGTTGATTTGTCGCAACTGTTTCTTGGTCCAGCCATTTTTGTATATGACTTTCATTGAGTATCAAATTGGCGTTGTAGATTGGATGCAACTTGAGGTCGATGCTGAAAGCTCTACTGCTGCTGGTGGGCGTTGCTTTTTTGAGCGATGAGTCACTGTATGTGGAGGATGAGCTTTCGTATCCAGAGACGGGAGAGCCTTTTGGGCAACGTAAGCTAGTTGGTGATGACAATCCTGGTGTTGATGCGGTTGGACTGCGGATATTGGAACTGGCGGGAAAGTAAGGACTCCCGAATGGAAATGTATTGTACTTTTCAAGTGGTGGAGTTTGAAAATTACTACCCCGACTGCTGTCCTGGCGACTGTCGTAGCTATTTGGTGACATGCAAGCCGGGTGGTGGCTCCATATAATCGGGTCACGTTGCTCATCACCATTTTCATAGAATGCTCCAACTGTTGTGGACTTCTTATGTAAATTCTGATCATCTTCCTCATCTAGCAAATATGGTTTAAATAATTTGATCGGCTTGGAAGGGGGAGTTCTTTCTTCAACATCTACATCAACTTCTTCATCTTCTTCCACAGCAGTCTCATTATCTTTTACTTCCAACTTTACGGTTGCATCAGCACTACCGACTATAAACTTAGATAATTTTTCGGGTTTCTCATCACTAACGTGAGTGCTTGTAACAACCTTACGCTTTCTGAAGGTCAAATCAACAACGATTCCATCATTTGTAACGAGTGGCGCATTCTGGTTTTCATTGCAAGAGAACATGTTACCGCATTTGCTTTGAGAGGTTGCAACTCTTTCAGCTTCGAAATACTGCATTTCCTCTTTACACGAGCGCCGTGGACCAAGTGACAAGTCCATTGGCGCCACTGTCAGTGTACGCTGTTGCATATTTTCATATTTCTTATTGTAATTCTTATAAACATATTCTTGGCAGCTTTCTCCTCCGTTCTCGTACCCATCGCATAGCAGATAGCTATTTCCTGTCGCTGCAGCTAAGGCAGTCGTTGTCGCCGTCATATCACGTAGTTCATCGATACTTCGATTTTTTTCACTATGTGCGATTGCGTTCCCTGATATTGGTGCATTTGCAGTCTTTGTTGCTGCAGAAGACAGAATAGTCACGGGTAGACTGATTGACGGCAAAAATGCTGATGGCTGCGGCTGAGTTTGTGTTAGTGCTGTCGCTGCTATCGTGGAGTGTGGATGATGCGACAGGTTGTGGTATTGGTAGTGATGAAGAGGCTGGTGCGGGGAAATATGGTGTGTTAGAATTGGCACTGACACTGGCACAGGCACAGTAGGTGTATGAGTGTATGGCATGCTATAGTGGTGGTGGTGCTGATGCTGGTGGTGGTGGTGGGGATGAAGTATTGATGGCGGCGACACTGTTCTCCCACTACTACCAACGATTGCGGTTGGCCGTAACGGTGAGACGACATTAGTTGTTGTTGATGCTGCTGCTTTTGTCGTTGATGTTGGTGCG
Source organism: Meiosimyza decipiens (assembly GCA_963680825.1). Classification (NCBI taxonomy): domain Eukaryota; kingdom Metazoa; phylum Arthropoda; class Insecta; order Diptera; family Lauxaniidae; genus Meiosimyza; species Meiosimyza decipiens. The sequence continues at coordinate 93,570,725 of OY804258.1, read as the reverse complement.
CTGGTTATAGCCATTACTCCCGCTGCACCCGCCACTGCGGCAGCCGCCACAACTGCCGCCAAGTTTGCCGCCGCCAACACCCCTTGCGGCGATGTCGCTAACGACGTCCCTCCATCTCCACTTCGGGGTGATGGCACTGTTAGAGAACTCAAAGCGACACTGTGTCTGGTTGGGTCCAAGGACAGATGTTGGCGCTGCTGATGATGACTATGGTGATGACTGTAATGGCTACCGCTGACGTCTGTCGCACTGATTGACACTTGTATTGGTGGCTGTTGCTGTTGATGCTGATGCTGATGTGAATGATGATGATGGCTAATGTTATGAAACTGATGTTTCACACTATTTTGATTTATATTGGCAACTGAAGAGCGCAGATTGGATTCGCATTGCAGCCACTTTTGTATTTGCCGACGGTGTATGTTGTACTTTCTGGCGGTGGCTCGCTGATTGCCCTTGCAGTCGCTGTCATTGCGATAGGACTCCAAAACCTGCAATTTGAACTGCGGTGTGAAAATGCGACGGGAACCCATTTTGGGACCACTGTTAGCTGCCGAACTACTGCTACATCCGCTGTTGTTGCTGCTACTACCAGCGACAGTAATAGCAGTTGGTGTTTCCTTCATTTTACAAAAGAATTAAATATAGCACATATGCAGGGGGTAATTTTCTCTGTTACGTATTACCGCTAACTGTCTACGGATTTTAGTTAAAATATTTCTTATTTGTTCTTATTTTTATTTTTATTCTTAGTATTTTTATTTGATAGAAAAATTTGCACAAAACTTGATTTTTCTCGTACTACCGTCAAAAATATTTAATAAATGATAAATTTTTTATTGGTATTACTGTTGGCACTTAAGTATTTTTTTGTAAATTTTATTTCTATATGTTTTATTATTATGTTCGTAACAATTCACTTTGAATGAGTGTCTTTTTGCTGACTGTTACTCGACGTTTGCGGTCGGTGAGGTATTGCTGAGGCTAAAAAATAACACGGCGGCACAGCTGAGCACACGTTCGTTCGCCTCGTTCTTTCATTTCAAACTGAACACTCAACGAAAATTATACCGAACGAGTACTTCAAACGTTGGCAGACATTCTGGCTCTGGCACGTGATGCATGTGTTGGTGTACACTGTGCCATCTCTTTTTGGCACCAACACAAGTGCAAATCAACTGTTGCTTGCTTGTGTTCAGTATCTGTGTAGGTAGAACACAAACAATGCCCCGATTGACAGTGTACAATTGTATCTGAGTTCATGCGTATGTATGTTTTTATATATATTTGTACGCGCTCGTATGACTAACTGGCTATTTTTCTGAAACATCGACGAAAAAAAACTTTTGAGACTGCTGGCGGGTTAACCTAAACTTACGCGATCAAACAGGGTGCTTGATTTAAACACTGAATTCTTGGATAAACATAGAAATACTGAGGAAAACAAGCACAACTATGAACGCTAGTGTATAATGCATCAGTTTGTTTTAATTGGATAATAAATAGATTTATTTTTTAAATCTTTGAATTATAAATCTAAATTAGCTACAAATACGTGTAATGGCCACAAAAACAAACATCCCTAGAAATAGGAACATACCCCACGCATGTACTTATATTACATAAATACTTATTGTTGAAAGCTGCATGTTACCAAGAGAAATATTTTTTCTACCATAATGTAAGGAAAAAACATTGGAATAAAATAAATGTTTTCAAGTAGAGATAAAATAGGGTTAGTTTCGCAATATTTTGCAATTTATTGACTGCACTCAAAAATATAGGCGGTGTTTAAATTTAAACCTTTCCATTAAATGGCAAAAAGCTACAATTTTCTGTGGATAAAGTTGACCTTTTTTTCTTTTTGCTCGTAAAAAAAAAATTGATCCACATGTAACTAAAATCCTCTAATTCACGGTTATTGCAGATATTTTTCAATTCTTACCAGTCCCCCGGTACAAAATTCTGGGCTTGATCGAATCCAACTCGGCCACTTGGCAACCCTGTTTCAACCAACTTCCTTGAAAGAAGCTCCTTTGGCAGATGAGCGGAAGCAGAGGGAGGCACAAATGTTACTGTGAGGGGAGGAAGCACATAAACTACGATTTTAACGAAGTTTTAATAAAATTTAGTATGTGTTACATGAATACAGTTTGCTGGTAGATTTATGAATTCATTCTTCTAATCAAATTGCCATGGAAGCCGCTACCTCACTTCTCACTGCACGATCAATGCTATTAGAAGTGAAATTTTACTCCCCCCACAAGCAAATCTTATTAACAGCTGTTTTTTTTAGTCGCTCACATGAAAAAATTTCTGACAATATTAAAAAATAATATAACCTTTGCAGAGCTTTATGTTCAGTAGTTTAGTGGAAAAACAACAAAAAAATTACAAGCGCAAAATGCATTATTTGTATTTGTTAGAGAATAACTCCAACAATCGTAAAAGAACAATAAATGGGCAACTAGCTGCTTATACTAGTTTCAATAACAGCTACGTTATATCTTCAGTAAGCTTTGTTAGCCGATGTTGGAGAGTCTGCAAACACACTATATTTAATTTTTCGCATTGACCAGTTAAGAATCATAGCAAAAAACACAAACACTGTGCGACAAGGCTCTACATTCTTTCTCTCTTTACATGCAATTGCTCCTGTAAAAATAATTATTATAATCAGAAAAGTAACATCTTTGTCTGGTTCTGTCCAGAAGAAATAAATTGACCATTTTTTTTTTCTCGCTAAAAAAATTAAAGTACATGTAACAAAACTTCTCGATTTAAAAGTTTTTCCAAAATGTCTCAATTCCGACACAATTCTGGCTTCATCATTTTTTTTATTTTTTCAGTACTACACTACTTACAGGGTTGCCAAGTGGCCGCTTTTAATGCCGCCAAGCGTTTAATTGCATGCCAAAGCCGGGGGCTTTGTAGGAATTAAAAAATTTGGAAAAAACCGCTAATTGGATGATTTTTGTTTAGTCTTTTTTTTTTGTTGGTTATTTTAAATAAAGTATTTAAATTTTTTTAACAATCAAAAAAAAAATGTCATCGGGTTTTTAATCTTAACTATTTTAATATTGCTGACCAAAAAAAAACTACTTTTTATCTGAACTTTTCCCCCAAAAAAAGAATTAACTTTTAACCATTTTCAGGAAACCTAATTTAGGAAATCCGGTAATTCCTTGTTTTTAACTTGACAATCCTAACCATCTAGTTTAGTTGAAATTTTCTTTTTTCAAGAAAAAAATATAGAAAACGGTATAACAAAAAAAAATTTTTAAAATGAAAAAACAATTCCTTTTAAAGAAAGCGGCTCCCACTTTGGACTATTGCCCGATTTTCGTTTTCAAGGGAAGTAGCATTTTAGGAGTAAAACATAGTAAAATAAGTTGCACTGATCTAGTTTTGGAGATAAGCCATTTTCGGAACACCTGAATAGATTTCCAAAATATTGAGAGCAACTTTCGAGATACTCGTATGATGTTTTTTCTAAAATTTTGAATTTTTTTTTAGTTAAACGTCGTTTTGTTATATTGAAAAATATTGAACATATAGCATACCTTATCATATTAAGAAATTGTAATTTATTGTCTTAAAAAAAATAGCGAAACCAGAAAATACCTTAAAAAATTTTTTAAATTTTATGTAACATTTTCATCTACAATGACTTCTGAGGTACCTACACCACCTCCGCTTTGCACTTCCTCAAAATCATGAACTTAGACAGGTATACCGTAAAAAAGCGTTTTCTCTTGGAATATTTAGTAAGCAAAGCTTTAATATGCCACCACATATCATCTACGTTCTTAATATGGGCATTATTGTCAGGATCAAACACGGGATTTTTAATAAAAATTGTTCAGTGTAATGATTTTTTTGCACGATTTTAATTAAAATTGTGTAATAATTTAATTATTATTATCATTTTAATATTCATAGATTTCAATTTATTAACTTTTTGAAATGAAATTTAAATTAAAATAAGATGCCTATATTCTCATAAAATTTCTTAAGTTCACTTTTTATTCTTTCAATAAAAAAAGGGTCTGTAAACATATATTTATAAGTAGCATATAGTATGTCTAGAGAAAGGAAATAAATTGAACTATCCTAATACGTAGGTTATACATACATATATACATGTATGAATATATATTGCAGTACTTCTTTTCTTCTGTTTTCGAAACAATCCCGAATTCTTAGAAATTATTGAACTTGCGATAAATCGGTTCGTTGTGTTTGTATGCGATTGTCTTGCTATTAAAGCTTTTTTTCAACTGCAGAAAACTGCAATGAGGCTGCTTGAATATTTGAGCCGTAAGGAACTATGAATTGTTTTCGGCATAAATGCAGTCTATGTTCTAAACCAGGATATATACTATCTTTCCACCAGGTTCAATCAAAATTCGTTGCACCGTTATAACGTGATAGAGAAAGTAACATCTATACTTTTGTAAATCACAAAAATTAGAAATTTTATTTTTTCCCATATTAATATAAACTAGTAAAGGTGTTATCTTCGGCCAGGCCGAAACTCACATACCCCACACTGCATTGAAAGTACTTTTTAAATAAATGTTAAAAAATGTTGAAGAGGTTGAATAAGTCGAAAATAATGGTAAAAGGTTCAAAAATGTGGAAAAGTGTAGGAAAAAACTGAAAATGCTGAACAAATATGAAAACCATTGAAGAAAGTTGAAAGAAATTTAATAAGTCGAAATGTATGAAAAATGCTGAAAAATTGATGATAAAGTCGAAAGAATAAAGAAAATGTCGAATGAAAGTGAAGGGGAAAGGTTAAAGATTGAAAATGTCAAAAGAATATGGGAAATGTTGAAAAAATAGAATAGAAATGAAAAACACGAAATATGTCACGCCCACTTCTCCAATTCCGCCCACTTTTGGTTCAATAAACAAACCAAATTTTAACACAATAGCTTGTATAGTTTGCGATATGTGCCGTAATTATTCCTAAAATTTAGGGCGGTGACACACCCACTGATGCAACCCAGTCCGATTTTGTTCCAGAAATAGCTTTTTATAAACAAACCTCTTACACCAAATTTCAGTATGATTGCTCATACATTTCGATGGTTATGCCACTTAAGATATTTTAATTGTATGGGGGGTGCTACGCCCACTGTTGCTATTTCGCCAGCTTTTGATTCATATGTAACTAATACCCATTAGACAACTTACATCAATTTTCAATTGCTCCAATAGTTCATTTAAAATAGCACTTATAACTTTATGTTAATGAGGGAGGTGCCACGCCCACTGATGCAATCTTGTCAAGTTTCATTTAATTCCGAAGCTTATAGTAACCGACACCTCTACACAAAATTTTATGAAGATTACTCTCATAGCACACTTTCTATTGCATTAAACGTATTTCGCTTATATGGGAGATGCCACACCCACCGGCCCAATTGTGCCAAAATTTTGCAAGAAGACACCTTTTAGCAAGTATATCCGCCTTATTAAATTTCATAACGATTGCGTTGTTAGTTCTCTTTTTATAACGTTTATAAATATAGTAGGCTGTGCCACGCCCTTAAAAAAATTTTTCAGTACATTGACGTAGCTGGTATTGTTGACTACTTTCAGTGGTATCATCCCTAAAATTTTGATGAAAATCGTATGTGCCAGTTTGGAGTTATACGAAATCCAAATTTTTAATTGTTAAGAAGTGCCACACCTACTTTTACAATTCTGCCCACTTTATGCGCCATTCAAGATTCATAAAATTTGTATTCGTGTACTAAATTTCATCACAATATCTTGCACGGTTTACGAGCTATGGCGCTATAAAAGTTAAAGTTTAGGGCTGTGCCACGCCCCTTTAAGAGCCTTTGCAAACTTAAGATCTAGCCTAATCTTAATGTTGTTCTCATATTCACCAAATCACCAAGTTTCATCAAAATCGCTGCAACTTTTTTTCAAAATGGACTTGGGTATATTTACATAGAGTATGGGCGGAAGGCGTGGCTGTGAACCGATTTCACCCATTTTTATATGCTAGCAGCTTGCAAGAAGATGTGAGCTGTGTGCCAAATTTCATTGAATTAGCTTGCTTAGTTTTCCCGTAAACTTGATTTCAACAGACAGACAGACAGACAGAAAGACAGACAGACAGAAAGACAGAAAGACAGACAGACAGACAGACAGACAGACAGAAAGACAGACAGACAGACAGACAGACAGACAGACAGACAGACAGACAGACAGACAGACAGACAGACAGACAGACGGACACAGCTATATCGACTCAGATGGTGATGCTGATCAAGAATATATACACTTTTCCATACCTGCCACGCCTCCTTCTATGCGTTACAAACGGAATGACAAAGTGAATATACCCTCTGTGTAGGGTATAAAAATATAAATGCGAAAGACACTTGAAGTGGAAATGGTAACTCAAACAAAAAAAAGTGGTAGACGGAAATTGTGATCTATGTCACAAGTCTATACTTGAAAGCTTTGTTGAACTTTAAAAAAAACTCAACTTTTTTCAAAAAAAAATTGACCATTGAAGGTATTATTTTTTGAGAAGGCTGCGAATTGCTCATTTTCAAAATGGTAGCACTGGTTTGTGTAAAAAAAAACTACCTGAAAATATTTTCTTTTGAACGAGTTAGCTTGGGAGGAATTGTCGAAAAGTCGATATTGAGCAACATTATTCGAGCTTTTTGGGGTAACACTGAACTCCACTCGATAGGAATAATCGAAAATTTTTTTTTGATTTTTTTTCATGAAAAATGGTGAATAACACAAGAAACTTACGTATTTTGATCAAATAAGTGGTTTTCATCGCGTTCAGTGACTCAAAATACATGAACAAAAATAGTCAGAGGGTATTTCAAAAGTAAAATTTTTTCTATTGTTAATATTTCTGCCGATGCTTGATCTGATTTGGAAAACGTCGATGTAATAGCTAGTGGTTTTCTTCAACTACATGACTCAAACATTTGGTATCTCCTTCGCGCGACACACGAATTTATTATTCCAGCAGGCTCACTTTCATTAGATGAAGATCTCAGTTCTCACGACTTTCCGCACTATTCGAAAGAGGCGCGTCTCATTTGGGTATTGGTGGTGGTGGTCTGCGTCACAAAAAGCACTTCGCTGACATATTAGCAGAGTACTCCCATGAAAATCAATACTTTTGGACTTTTAATTTTTGAAAAGAATGTGGAGTTAGATTATTTGCTGGTAAAGCCATCGACAGCTATTTCCAGCAAATTCTGAAAACACAAATTGAAAGTTGGAAACAAGTCCTCTTCCGAATTCTTGAATTAATTCATGATAAGGAAATATTCCACTCCGTGCTAATACACAACGTTTCAACGATTCCGACAGTGGTATATTCTTCAAATTGATTGAAGTAATTGCCAAATTTATCCCGACTGTTGGTGACCAATTACGTATACATGCACTAAGCCAAAGATGGAGTATCCATTACCTTTCTGGACATATAAAAAAAAACAAACATATAAAATATAAAAAAAATCAAAACTAAAATAAAAAAAAATTATACCTAAAAATAAAATTTTGACAGACGAAATTGTTTTTTTATCACAGTGTAGTTTATCACCGAGCACTTGGTGTACTTTTATTTATTTTTTTATTTAAATTTTGTGAACTTTCAGAAAAAATGATTTAAGTTTCTTGATTTTTTGAGCTTTTAATAAAAAATAGTATAAAAAAAAACCTTCAGTGAAAAAATAGTTTCAGGATTTTTTTTCAGTGTTCATTATTGTTTTTTTTTTTAAGAGCTAACAAAATAATAACTAAAAAATACCAAACTATTTTTCCTCTGAAAATAAATACATAAAAGCGTTAAGTATGTGCCTACTCGGTGTCACTCTTTACTGGGCCGTAATAAAAATTCTTTTAGTCTGATAATTTTCTTACTTTTTAGGCTTTTCATTATTTCCCAAGTTTTAGACTTTCTATTATTTCCTAAGTTTAATTGATCCAGAAGTGCAGTATATGAATGTGGACGTATGTACTTGCAAAACGATTTTTTACTGAAAAAATATAGCCCAGTATAGCATGTTTCCAGGGCCACATTATCGCCAACAGCATGCCGTAGGTACTGCAGTTTTTTTTGGGGGAGGGGCAGCATTTTTCATTAGAGAGTTATTTTTTTTATTTTTTACGATTTGTGTACTCAGAATTTTCATTATCGGATATATTTGTCCCATATTCCAGAGAAGTATACTCGTATAGACAAAAAATTATCACTGTACCTTATACACTTAAAAAAAATGCTACATAGAACTATTATTCTCAGAGAGGGAGAATGCTCGGAAGGCATGAACCGCAAACGATTGCTATATTTTCGGGAAAGAAACTCAAAAGTACCACAGTGACGCAAGTGAAGGCATTTTTGGTGCATTTGTACTTTATTCAGCACATTTGCGTTGTGAAAAATATATGTGAAAACAAGGTTTCGAAAAAACAGCTGTTTAAGGTAAACAACTCGTTTCGTCAGTTTCTCGTTAGTTGTTCCCATTTCTCCGCGTTGCCTCTTGTCTAACCATATGGCTGACTTTTTCGTTATTACGTTAATGTTATCGTTCTGTTAGTCTTTTACAGAAAAATGAGTGTTGATGAGGAGTTTAATGCCATCTACAGGCAATATTTCACAACAGTTAATCTTCTTTCTCTTAATTTTTAGTAAACTTCTTAACAAATTATGATTTTCTGGTAAATCTATCCGAATCGGCAAAAATAGCAAAATTATTTTTTGACACATAAGCACCCTTTTCATGGGGGTGACCAGGTCACATATAGTAATAATAAAATATGTAGCGTAGGTAGTATATTTGAGAAATTTTTAGTACATCAGTTCTTATTTTCGGTACAATGGACGAACTAGGGTTGGGCAAATAAAAAATATTACCGAAACATCGATGATCGATAGTTCCAAACAGTATCGATAGTCGATTTTCGATATATTTGCTGAAAAAATTAAAATGCGAAAAATGGCGTCCCAAACCCTACTATGAGCGTTTAGCACTGAAATTCTGTAAATATAATCGTAAGTTTCAACTTGCTTTCCAGTTACTACTACAGTTACAACTAAAGATAAAACCCCACATTCAAGGCATTTGGAAAATGGAATTTCAGTCTCACCCACCCTACAACGCCCATTCTCACACCAAACACAGCCCAAGGCCTATTTTGATCATAGCACTTTGTACTTGAGGATGTCGATGTCACCTTGTACATTTTTGGAGTACTACAGACCGAAGTCGGAAATTGGCTCTCTGCTGTTTTTGAAGGTCACCCTCTTTTTTTTTAGAGTAATAACCGAGAAATATTACGCAAAGTGAATTATCGATTACAAGTTGAAATTTATTAAGAGGCATATGATTTCCATTTGGCACAAGCAATCCCAAATGCTTTCGAAAAAGAAGCAAGATAATTAATTACCTTGTTAGGCTCGGACCACACGAGTGCATTTTCAATTGGATATGGAGCTACCTTTAAACAAAATTATCGTAATTCGATAGTCGAAAAATAAAATCAAATTTCAATACATCAAAATAAAAAATATCACCGATAACTATCGAAAAAAATATCGCGTAAGTCGATAATCGATATATTTTGCACAAGCCTAGGACGAACATTTGAACTATTTCTAATAATTATCGTTTTTTTTTTCTGTAGTAAAATTTAAAAAAAGTTTTGTTAACTTTAGTAAATTTTGGTGAAATATGCGTAAGAAAATTTTCAATTCTGTTTTTTCATTTTTTTAGTAATTATTGCTCAAATATGTATATACGTAATCAATATTTTCACGAAACCCAAATGCAATCACTGATAAACTCTAAAGGAAAGAGTTTTATTAACTCATTGTCAGTAGTATGGGGGAGGCAAGAAAGTTAGAAAGATATTCATTCAGTGATTCAAAGACAACAAACAAAAACACGTTTTAAAATCTAATGTTCTCTTTTGTTTTTCAATGGCATATGTATGGTGTTTTTTTTAGAGGTTTGTTTTTCGAATAGAGATAAAACTGGCATTTTATGGTCAAATCTGGCAACTCTAATGTCATTTATGTTCAGTTTGGTTTGCCATTTCATCATGAACAGGTTGACAAAAGAACAACGCTTGCAAATCGTGCAAATTTATTTCGAAAATAATGGTTCAGTTCGCGAAGTTTACCGCAAGCTCCGTCCATTTTATGGTCGACATAATCGTCCATCAGAGCAATTAATTCGGTTAACCATGGATCGTTTTCGCACTACGTTTACTCTATGTGATAATACGCATCCGCAGAGACGTCGAACAGTGTGCACCGAAGAAACAATTGCCGCTGTAGAGCAAAATGTTGAAGAGGACCCGAATGAATCGATTCGCCACCGTGCACAGCAATTGGAGCTTTGTCCATCAACTTTATGGAAGATTTTGCGCAAAGATCTTGGCTTGCGACCTTACAAGATCCAGCTTGTGCAAGAATTAAAGCCGCGAGACCATGCAATGCGTCGTGATTTTGGTGTATGGGCCGAAAATGAGATTGATCTCGATGCTGATTTTCATCGCAAAATTTTGTTCAGTGATGAGGCTCATTTTTGGTTGAATGGCTACGTCAACAAGCAAAATTGCCGCATTTGGAGTGAAGAGAATCCACATGAGACCCTTGAGACGCCATTACATCCACAAAAACTGACTGTTTGGTGTGCTCTATGGGCTGGTGGAGTCATTGGGCCATACTTCTTCCGAAATAATGCTGGAGAGTCAGTTACCGTTAATGGAGACCGGTATAGAGCCATGATAACCGACTATTTTGTTCCCGAATTGGATGGCATGTGGATGAGTTGTGGTTCCAACAAGACGGCGCTACATGCCACACAGCGCACGTCACAATCGATTTATTGAAGGAAACATTCGATGAGCGCATAATTTCGCGGAATGGACCTGTCAATTGGCCACCAAGATCGTGTGATTTGACACCATTGGATTATTTTCTTTGGGGATATGTGAAGTCGCTCGTCTACGCCAACAAACCAGAAACGTTAGGGGACTTGGAAGCCAACATTCGTGGCGTTATTGCCGACATACGGCCCCATATGCTCGAAAAAGTGGTTCAAAATTGGACCTGTAGAATTGGCTTTATTCGAGCCAGCCGCGGCGGCCACATGCCCGAATCATATTTAAACATTAAGGGCATAAAATTATCCTTCCAATAAAGCCAAATTGATGGACATTAAAACGATTTTCTGGTGTTTTATTTCAATTCGAAGCTCTATACCTCTAAAAAAAACACCCTTTATTTAAATATTTGGAAACTGAAATAAATAATTTTAACATTTTGCTCCAAATCAGTTTGTGCTTTCCTTTATCTCCGAGCATCTCTCTAAAATAGATCCTGAATACGGCTATTGTAAAGTTATTAATTGTATAGAAAGTGACACAATTACCGATCAAGCTTTTTTCAAAGCCCTTTTGGAGAAAAGTTGATGAGTTTTTTTTTTCAATTCCTACGTGGACAGCGGCTTTGAGATATGTAATTAACTGCAAAGCCCTTTCGCGTATACTTTTACGAGTATATAGGAGTGAGGTCTATCTTCAACACCCTCTGAAATACAGGATGTTTGGCTCTCAGAGTAACGAATCTAGAGCAAGGTCCACTAGTTTACACTAAAAATGCACCTTTAAATTGAGGCTACTTTTCTATTATATTTTTTCCAACTGAATTCTTAAATGAGGGTAAAAATTTGGTATCAGGAACGATTAAAGTCAACATTTCTAGTTCGAGATATGAACTCTTGAGTGAAAAGAGGTCCAAAAAATAAAAAAAAATCACAATATCTCAAAAAGAGTTTTGATTTTAATTTTCGAATTGAGCGTGCAAAATATATAAGAAAAGTAACATATCGTGAAATGAACACAAAAAAAAAAATAAAAATTTTGTAAACTAACTAAAATACTTAATTTTCGATGTTCATTAAATTTACCACTCCATGTTAAATCAATGAATTTGACGTGAATATCACCCGTCATGTTCACCATCCATACATGGACGGGCACCACCATCATTCTTCACATTGATAAGATGTTGGCTAGTTGGGTAAATATTCATGGCCATTAGTTGAATAAATTGACCTAAAAACCTTACTCTTATTTTTTTTTGCTTCTAAATGTTACATTTGGCGAATATTTTGGTTGTTCCCGATCGGGTTTCCACATTGATGAGCCTACTATTGTACAGATATACCTGATTTTGCTCTACTTGAGGACTGATGATGATTCGAGATGAGAGTCACGGGGTATGTAAAAAAAATATAAACTAAAAAAATTAAAATAAATATTTCGGCGACCACTCTGGTCAGACGCCTGGTGTGACCGCCTTCTTGGCCATATGGAACGAACGGCTATATAAAATATTACATGCTAATAATTGCATCTGTGGCTGCCCAAATTAGCGACTTAAGTTCAAAAAAACAACTTTTATTTAATTTGCTGCACTTAGTTTTTTTATAAAATTATTATTCTGCAACAGAAAGTTGTTGTATCGATAATATCAAATGGATTACCGCACTAACGTCTTAAGTCCAGAGTTTTCCGGAAGATTTTTTATGTTTTACATGATCGTTTACTATAAATCACGAGCTCAGTCTGATTTTTAAAGTCAACTTGTAATTACAGTACAAGCTGTTTACATCAAAATAGCATGAGGAATATCATTAAAAACAAGAAAGGAAACATAACTTAACAACAACATAATCATAGATTTGTATTTAGCACACCTTGCACCAAAGAAAAGATTGCTGAACCAGCAATAATTGGGCTTTTAGTTTTTGAATATTTATCTGTTAAATAAATGAAAACGAATGAATTTGAGTTTTGCGCTTACATAAAACGGATAAGCAAACTAACAATGTTAATATTTCATATTTAATATCATTGGAAAGAAGGATAAATATGGTATTTCGGTTTTGGAATAAATTTTGCGGTCAAAGTTTTTTTGAAATTTTAAGCATTCAGTTTTTTTTTGATATTTTTGATTTTGGCAATTTTTATAATTACACAGGCCAATATTTATCATACCATGAGAGTAGACTATATGTTTCTAAAAGCTTTCTTAGATACCTTTTCTTTTCACCGAGATATCGAATTTTGAGATTTTAATGTTTGTGATTTTCCCTATACCTGAAAACTTAGTAGGTAAACGTGTGTTTCAAAAGATTTCAAAATGCGATATCTCGGCGAAGAAAAAGAAGATATTTTAGAAAACTCAACGGGATTTGAAAGAGGAAAACTCGTACTTTAAGGTCTCATACATAGTTTTTGAAAAAAAAAAAAAAAATTCAGTCAAAAACAGTGTTGTGATGGAGCAATTCTGAGATTAGATCCGAATTCAGCACACCAGGAAACTTATAGCCTAGTTTCTGTGGGTGTGAAGTTTTATCTTATTTTGCTGGCCTGTGTTATTTTTCAAAATTATTGTTTGTTCCCTCGACCTAACGTGGCAGGTTAAGAACCCTCGGAAGGTCTTGAGTTAGCCATGGCGCGACGCGTTAGGTACAAAACATTATGGACCTTCTAACAATATGTTTGTTTTCGTATTGTACAGTGGTTAGGGTACTTCAATGGGTAAGGAGTTACTGACGGCCTATCCGGCTTTAACAAATTAAGTGTCATTATTTTTTCTGTTACTAAATAGATTACATAGATATTATACATAGATTTAAAAATATTATCATTGCTGGCGCTGTGGGGAAAAATAATTCTTTTGCGAATATCTTTGAAAATAAATATTGAATTTTAATGAAATTTTGTAGACCTTTCAAGGTTTATTGATACTATTTTATACTTTTGTAATAATATGGACCATTTCGATACTATTCTCAACTTTTTCAATGGATTTTGTAATATTTTTTAACGGGATGTTTTTCGACCTATGTTGACTTTTTGACTTTAATTGACATTTTACAATACTTTCCGACTACAATTCATTTTTTCGATGCTCTTATTATTCTCTTATTAATTTGTCGACTATTTCTATGTTTTTTGATACCATTCGATATACACATACATTTGTCGATTTTTAATGTTTTTTATAAGATACTATTTGAAAATCATATTTTTAACTTTCGACTTTCATCGATTTTTCAATACTATACTATACTTCCTGATTTTGCTATTAATTGACTTTATTAATTGACAATTTCCGGTATAACGTCATACTTTTGAGCTCTGATCGGACTTTTTCTATGTATTTCAATATCATCCGATACTTTTCGACTTTTTCGATATTCTCTATACAATTCAATGCTTTTGAATTTTTCGATTATCGCCCAGCATGGTGGGCCTTGGCTTCAACAAAGTTTAAGTGTAAGGTCGAGTTAAAAGAAAAAACTGATTGGGGGGTTATTTGGGGTATAATTTAGAGTCGATATGCATCAAACGGAAAATGTATTTTTAGCTTTTTTTTCCTTTAATTGCACATTTATTGAAGAAGCTTTATTTTCTCTAAGCATAAATATATTCACACTAAATTACACCCCAAAATTTTGTAACTTGAACTTTTGTTAAACTTAGTCAAAGTCCACCGTGCCATACTATTGGAACATTTTCTGTTTTGCTTTGAACACATTAAGCACGGTGGGATTAAAAATATGTTTCAAAAATTGTTACCAAAGGCAAAAAATAATGTGTGCAGTTCACACGCGGCAGAAGTGAAACCTTCAGGAAACTAAACTGATAAAGTATGACTAGAATTACCCTGTGTGCGTCGCTTCACCTTAAATTGAAAATTTCGTCCTAATTGTTAAAGGCCACCCTAAATAGAAGCTTTGTAGCCTAAACTGTGCCATATAATGTAACAGCTATGGTATAGATTCGGTGTGAATCGAGTAGCCGTCGAAATGATATTTAAAAAGTATTTTTGTATGAGGGCCACCCTAAATAAAAGTTTTATAGCCTATGACACCCGCCTGATCGATACTAACATACAGTAAAAATTTCATCAATATTAGCCGGATAGATTTTGCGTCCATAAGAAACAGACAGACAAAAACTGAATTTTATATAGTAGATAAAAGTTGACGGGATCTAGAATAGGTACAGCAAGGCTTTGGTTGTTAATCAGCGAATTACTTGAAAAAATTAAAATGAAACAAATCTTTCCACGCTTATATCTCAGCATTTTAGTTAAACCCTCTCGAAGCTGATAGTTTTAGTGCACTCTACTCAGTTTCATTTGATGTATCATTTACTAATCTTATTAGTTTATATGCCGTCAATTTTTATTATTTTAATAAACATTTTCGTCTCAATCTATCGCAGTTTAGTTTTCTAAAGGTTTTTTTTCTTTGTTCTGTTGAATTTCATTTATTGGTTTGTGTTCTTTCATTACGTCCACGCAATAGCTATAAAATACGCGAATGCAATACCATTTGATTGAGTAGGCTATGCCATTAACTATTCAAAACACATGCAACCAATATTCAAAGCTCTTCCAACGCACGAAGTGTGCCGACTCTTGCACGATGTCCGATCGGTATTCGGTAAAACGAACTGAGCTGCCGCATAAACGTGGGAATAGAAATCAAGCAGCATAATTCTCCTAGCAAAGGCGAGGCTTTGGTAGTTGATCAGTGCATTGCTTGACAAAATTGAAAAAATAGAAAACCCTTATATCTCATCGATTGGTTCAGCGGTCTCGATAGTTTCGGCACACTCTGCTCGATGAGTACTTTAATTTGATATATAATTTATTGATGTAGCTATTCCAGATCCTAATTTAAAAAAGCGTCCTATGTTTTGCGTTTCATGTTTGCGTTTCAGTATACACACCTAATTTTTCAAATGACCCCTCACTCAAGAAGTTTCACTCCAAAAATATATTTTTAAAGTAAACTTATTTTTGGTACCTTATAATTTTGGCAACCTGAATTTTTTTCCTGAAATCCACCATTCCTCACGCTAGAGTAATAATAGCTGTGTCCTATTCGCCAAGTCGCTGTCTATGTGCGAATAAAATGACTACTTTGTTAAGTTTCCTACTCGCAGTTTATACGAGTACTCGTTGTTGTTCTTTCTACTTTTTCAATTTCTAACTATGTACTTCTTTTTGCCGCCTGACATTTAAAACAAATATTTTTTTTTTGCGAAATAGATTTTCTTCATTTCACTTTAAAATGCACAAAAGACAAAATATAAATCATGGGTAGCACTGGCAGCTAAGCAACATACAACATTGCAACTATAATATCGCAAAGTATGAGATTTTGATTTTCCCTAGCTATAGACAGCTAGCAGTGGATGGCGAATAAATCGCAGCTAATAATGATGGGCTGGCTTATTCCTCACCCGCGCACAATGGCTCGACTTGCTATAACTGGGGACTAAATGCGGCATTGGATAGAGAAACGTATCAACGTTGTTTGATTTGTGGAGTTAGTCAAAGTTGAGCTATTTTTGAAGTGAGCAAAAAATTGAGTTCTTGGAACAAGAACTCTATCTCTTTTAAATGCCATAACACAATATATTCGTTTAGTTTTTTTGTGTTGGAAAGGCTTTGAAGAGGGGCAGTGCAGAATGTCATTTTTTGACTAGTAAAAGTTGGTGCCACGCCTCTAACGGGAAAAACCCTTCCGGGTTGGGTGATTTTTCTGCTATTTGTTTTTTCAGTGTAAATTTTTTTACACCTCATGCGTGGTTCGTAACGTGTGTCAACGCCAAAAATGCTCAGTAAACTTTGCCATTTCACCAGACAGAATAAACTAAAAAACGCCAAAATTCGTGCTCTGTGAGAAATGTGTAGACCCAATTTTTTATTGAAAAATTTTGTTCAACGACGAAGCTCATTTTTGGCTCAATGGGTACGTCAACAAACAGAATTGCAGATTTTGGTCTGAAAAGCAGCCAGAGGGAGTTCAAAAGCTGCAAATGCATCCTATGCATGCATTTTTGGTGTATTTTATTAACCGGTGGTATCATTGAACCATACTTTTTCAAAAATAATGAAAACCGCAACGTTACAGTCAATGGAGCAAGGTACCGTGCCCAAAATGGAAGAATTGGACTTGGTTGACATGTGGTTTCAACAAGACGGTGCCACATGCAACACGGCATGCGATACCAAGAACCTATTGAGAGGCGAGTTTGCTGAGCAATTAATCTCACGTTTTGGAGCAGTTCATTGGCCGCGAAAATTATGCGATTCGACCCCACCGGACTATTTTTTGTGGGGCTACGTGAAGTTGCTCGTGTACAAGGACGAGCTAGCCATAATTGCAGTCCTGAAAGACAATATTACAGCTGCCATTGGTGAGATACAGGCCGAAGTGCTGAAAAATGAATGCCAAAATAGGAGCTTACGGATGAACTACCTCAGACGTAGCGGCGGCCAATACTTGCATGAAATAATCCTTAAACAGTAAATAGAAGGAATAGATGTATCGCTCCAAATATTTTATTAACTATTGCAAATCTTCTGTTCTTTTTTCAATTTTCAAAAACCAAACGCTTATAAAATCACCCTTTATAACTGATTTTGATAAAATTTGGTTTGAAGATAGACTGAACTCTAAGAAAGTGGTGTTGGCAGTGCCACCCCACTAATAGGGAAAAGGAAACTTGACAAAAAAAATAGATTGAACCCTGAGGAAAATATATTTTCACAATGAAACTAATGGACCGATTTTGATGAAACTTGTTATGGGGAACCTTGAGAAAAAGTATTTGATTTGAAGTGGTTGGCACCACGCCCCTAAAAGGAAAGTATGATTTCTTAGCTAAATTAATCGACTGATTTTGACGAAATTTGGTATAGAGATATAGATATCGAACTCTAAAGAAGGGTTAGAGGTAGGGATTGTGAACCACAAGGGATTAATTTTGGAAGCGATGACAAAAAATAGCTCTTTTTTCTATCAGTTTCTATACCCTACACAGAGGGTATATTCACTTTGTCATTCCGTTTGTAACGCATAGAAGGGGGCGTGGCAGATATAGAAAAGTATATATATTATTGATCAGCGTCGCCAGCTGAGTCGATATAGCTATGTCCGTCTGTCTGTATGTGTGTTTGTCTGTCTGTTGAAATCACGTTTACGGGAAAACTGGCAAGCTAATTCAATGAATGGGTCACACCTTCCTACAAGCTGCTAGCATGTAAAAATGAGCAAAATCGGTTTACGACCACGCCCACCGCCCATACTCTATACCTTTGCACATTATAAGAAAAGTTGCTGCGATTTTGAATAAACTTATGAAAGATTAAGTGATCGATGAGGCGATATACTGAGTAAAAAAAAATTACTTTGTTCGAAATTTTGATTTTTTTTTTAACAAAAAAAAAATCATGTACCGATCCCCTCAAAAGTTGGAAAACAATTAATATATCATCGTAATGCCATTTGCTGTCTCTATACCAACTTTAATAACGCAATCCGTTGCACCCTGTAATACTATTGAAACAAACAAATTCGGCGCTGTGGACATTTTATTTTGATAGCAGAAAATCAGTTTTGTTAAGTTGTTCAGAAGTTATGATTTTAGTAACGAGAAAATTCACAAGAGGCCACTGTGCATCGCATCGGAGCCTAACCCTATCTTAATGTCACAAATTTGCCCACGTTTCCTCCCCTCCGATGCGTTACGTAGTACATATCTCTAAAAGATCCGTTATTTAATTTTTAGTTTGCACCTTATCTACTGCACTATACTCCTGCAGAACAATTGTGAATTATGATAGCAAAAAGGTGGTGAGCCTCAACCTGCTGCATTTGGAAATGCAATCAAGTGTTTATTCTTCTAGAAACTAAAAAGAAAATACCATTTCACAAAGTATATGGCAAGCGCTCTAACTTTGACCAAGAATGTGGAAAATTTATTTAAGCACCCTTTAAAGAAAACTGAATTATATTGAATTTTTAATGCATTTTCTGCTGCCAATGTTTCTGGTGTCGCTGACGTTTGTGTTATTTATTTTTTTAACTCATTTTTTTTTTTGTTTTTTTTTTATTTTTTGGTTTCTGTTCTTCATTATAGGAATGCGTTAAGCATGCTAGGTGCATAGCTGTATAGACGGACGTTGTGAGGGATTGAAGAGTGTCGGCGGACGGTCGTGCTCGGAGTGCATGAGCAGATGTGTGCGTGTGTGTGTGCAGGCACACATTCAAACAAGTAATCGAGTGCAATGCCGCACATATGCACATAGCCATAGCCAGTTCACAGACACATTTACTCGGTAGATTATGAAATTGACGATAGTGCAACGTTGGCAGAGAATCGAGAGACAGAGTGTCGACATTCTCGATATACCGTCGGAAACGATCGTCGTGAGCATGCCCGTCCAAAATCTAAATCAAAGCATTGGGTAAAAAATTAATAAAACCTCAAAGTATCTGTAGAAATATGCCGCCTTGTTCGTTTCGTTGAATGTTATGCTGAGATAGGCATTTCCTTTCCCCCTGTATTTCATTGAGGTATCTTACATAAAAGTATACTTGTTCCTTCAATATGTTTGCCCTGATGAGATACACATTAATTTAAAATCCATGCATATGTGAGTACGTGTCTCGATAAGGAAAATTGCCCAACAGGAAACTAAAGCAAAAGTGACCAGTTGTTTCACAAACTTGTCATTAGTTTTTTGCCCGACCACTTCAAGGTTATTGTGGTAATATATAATATATGATATAAAGAAACTTGTAACGAGCTGGTACACAATATAACACTAAGAGTTTAATATTAATTTATCATTTGATATTAATTTCATCGCATTAAAAAATAGCACAGAAAATAAGAACGCTTTAAAATTCAATTCAATTCTAATCCAATCCAATACAGTCGTAGCTAACTTCTTCCTTAAAATTGCAGATTGCTACGAAAATAGATCGTGGTAATAATTTTATAAGTCATAGGTGATAGCTGGTTAGAACCAAAAGCGGATACCCTTGGGACATATGTACATCTAAGCCCCTTTCCTAAACCATCCGAAGCTATCAATGAATCGCTTTTCTACAGATTTTTATGTGTCTGAAGTGATTGATAGTTTCCAACATCCCTACTCCCTTAACAGTAGTCAAAAGAGAGGATTTCTAGTCAAACTGAAAACTGAAGAGTCCTTACTTCTTAATGATTACAATAATCACCGCACAGTGTAACTTTCATGACATTTTTTTTGTCAAAGTCGTACAGTAACTAATAAAAAAGTTGTTCCATAGAAAAGAAGTATTTCCGTAAAAATGTCACTACCAAATGGTTCGTGAAAAAAATGGCTGTCCAAGTAGAGGATTCAGTGATTTTTTAAAGTAACTTCCATAACCACTGTAAAACATTTCTTAAATTTAGTTTGTCTTGAATTTCTAAGCTTTGTTTTTAAAATGGTGACTAAATTGTTTATTTATTGTTATTTTTAAAAAAGTTGTAGCCATTTTTTGCGAGAAACTAGGTATACCTACTCTGTGATTGAGTTTTTTTATTGTGTGCTATAAAAAATATAACATAAAAAAACCTGTGTTACACCTACTTCGTGAGTAGACCTGACTTTTCTTTTTCAAAAGCAAATGGTAGTGACATATTATGAAATAATTTTTTCAATATGAAGCAACACTTCAACATTCACATGCCATTTTAAACATCCATCCACGTGCTTCCTACCACCTACTGTGCACCGCTTGATGTGCCACTTTGGCCAAATGTACCTCATTATACTATAGACTGTCGCTTCAGCTCAACATTTGATTTAGTTTATTCCAGGACATGATTTTTCAAAAGTTATAAAGAGCTAGCAAGCGACAGATCCTAATATTCCTTATCTAGAGTAATAAGTTTTTCTGCTTAACAGTTACCATCTATATCCTTATGCCTCGGTACCCATACTAGTTGGTATCATTTAAAAAGTTGCAGACAAAGGTCTGTAAAGATTTGATGACTCAGATTATATCTTATTCTACCGAAAAAACAATAAGTTCTGTGACCAACCTATCCCACAGTCGGAGTTCTTCACAGAAGCTGTGGTCATAAATACGAGTAGCACAGATGGAGCTAGAATTTTGAAACTTGACACAGATAGGCTTTCTTTAATATAGCATTACTAAATGTCACATAGATTTCTATTTCATGTATAAAATATGATCGACACTCAAAATCTTTTTCTATAAAATTATTATAAAAGTATTCAGAAATTTCTCAATAAAAAACATTACCCTGCTAGATTTTACCTCTGGACAATCAATAGTTGTTTCCGAAGTAAGTTTTCTCGCTGAAACCGAATCCGTGCTGAGAATTGCTCTTTGACTTAAGGTTTTTGAGATTTTCTAACCTAGGGTGCAAAGAACGCTTTAAAAAAAGTATCCAAGAGAAAAATAAAAATCGAACAATTAGGATATTTCAGCAGTAAGCAAACAACAAAAAATTCCAGCGGGGTTTCAATCGATAGTTGTACTGTATACGGATTTTTGGGTATTGTAATTTGCTTAGAAAGATATAAAACCATTGTATTCGGCGAGGGACCAAATGCGGTTGATAACATTGTGCGACAAAATCGTCTAATTTCTAACATCAAAGCTATCTCAAATTTACCTATTGGAAGCTGACTTTTCAAAAGTAAAACTTTTCTTTTTTCCCTTAATTTTTTGGGGATGTCATCAAACAACAAAACTACGTCAAACCTATTCATATAACAAAAAGTTCTGAGTAAAAAATTGTTGCACTGTGCATAAATTTATTACTATTTTTGGAACTTTTAGTCAGAGGTGCGTTATAGCGAGCTTATAGCAGACCTGTCTATCGTAAATTTCATGATAATATTTGAAATAATTCACCTCAATTTTTGACTACAAATTTTTATGTATATGGGAAGTGCCACACCCATTCGTTCAATACCTTCAAATTTAATTTTTTAAAGCTTAAAGCACCCAACATCTGCATACCAAATTTTATTAAGATCACTTTCATAGTACAATAAATATAAAATTTAACCTTTTTTTTTAATTGCACGGGAGATGGCACGCCCACTGTTATTATTTAGCCGAATTTCGGTTTGGATAACGTTTATCTGCTATATAAAATTTCATAAAGAGTACTTTATTAGCTCTTTTAGTATGTCGTTTATAAACATTGTAGGTGGGGCAACGTCCTTCAAAAATCGTTAGAGCCGTTTTCAACAAAAACTTTAAAGCAGCAAAATAGATGGCAAGTTCATATTCAGCGTACCAAAGCTACCCTCGATTAGATGACTTTGTTAAATTATGTTTTCACCGTACAGTGTAATTAAACAGAATGAGGCAGTGAAACAAACGACTGCCGTCTGTTTAGAAATTTTTTTTTAATGCCAGTTGGTAATTTAAAACATAATCTGGGCAATAATGAGCAATGTCTCACTCGGGGACGTATAGGCTGAGTGAGATACAGCCTAGGGTGCCAAGTCTTGGACGACTTCTGAGAGCAGAAAAATTTTGAATAAAAAGACAAAAATTATGTTAAAAGTAGGGCTAAAAAACATGTAATCCAATGGGACTCCGCGTCAATCTGTCAATTTATGATTTAGTGAAGTCTGTCGTTTCAAGTTCATGTCATGGAGTCAAGTTCTTGTTATCACACCATTATACCGTGAGATCTGGCGACAGGCGTTTTGTGGCATCTCAAGAAGTTTTAATCCAAATGCTATTGGTTTAAGGTGACGATCGATATAAGCAAGTACTGGGGTTACTGTGACACACATGGGACATGACATGCCAAATCAATAACTTTTGCTTACGACATATGAGCTATTTTTCTTAAAAAATATTTATTTGTTTTTTTTAAGTTCTCTTTAGAAAAAATTTTGAAAATAATTTGGCAGTACTCAAGTCAGTTTTTAGTGGAGTTAGCCACTTAAGTTCTTAAATTTTCTCGATTGCATGAGAAATTTCCTTCTCGGCGGTATGAACTACGAAGCCCACGGCACCAAAGTCGTAAATCCACCCCTGGTTCAAAATAACTATGCCACGTATTGCATTAATTGATTTTTATGCAGAGCATTCATCCAGTGGTACCGAGACACAAATTGATAACTTTTGCATTAGCAATACCTGGCAAAGCAGCCTAATTGGCGTTCACACACTGAGAAGCGCAGGCTCTGGTACTGATCACTTTTTAGCTGGGGCTGAAGTAAGACCACGAGTGAGTAGTTGGCAATGGCTCTAGTCGCCTTAATAAACGTGTTGGAGTGAAGCGATTCAAAGGAACCACAAAAAAATATTTTCAACGAATTTTTTAATGGAAATATCTTTGATATAAGGCCCACAGATGATATCAAGAATATATGGGCGAAATCTAAGGAACTTGATCTACACTGACTGTGGTACTGCTATCAAATACCGACACAGAAGATAATCAGATTTCGATAGCGCTTAAGTTCAACCAACGATGAAAGACCTTCGATAAATAGTCTTGCGACGGAAACTAAGAAAGCGGCTCGTAACTTAAGTGAGCATTACGTAAAAAGCTTTTGGCCAAATTTTCAAAGTTTTGTGTGCAACCAAAAGTAAAAATTGTGCACAACTAACATTCGAATTCATGACCAGCACGCTGAATTCTGACAAAAATGGAAAAAAAGGGCAGAAAAAGACACAACTGAAAAATCCATAACACCTCCAGCAAAGCCATTCAGAAAGAAGTTGCATATTTCCAGGGTGCCTGCTTCCCTTGAAGTGGTAACACTGGCCATCTAATAGCAAAAGCATAACATAGCTTTATGTTACGACAGCACTCCAGGCAAAGCGTAAAGAGTTGATCCCACTTTAACGACGCAACTATTCCTTCCTCTTTTCAAAACCATTCGACTTATATTATACAAGAATCAAGCTTATCCTCAAATATACTGCCTAAAGTTATCCTCAATCGCATTCAAAGCAAACTCTAGAGACCATTGCGTAGACAGCAATCCGGATTCCGTAGAAACCATTCACGTGCTTATCATATAGTCATCTTACATATTATTGGACCACACTGAAACAAAAAAATGTTCTTATCAAACTTATCAAACAGTGTCGCATGATGTCACATGTGTGCTATTTCCACGCAGTTTCAAAAATTTGTGTATCCGTAAAATTGAGAACGTTGTTTTGCATTGCAAAAGGAAGTTTCTTTACTGGAAACGAACCAAAAAAAAGTACCACTGATGATCTTAACACTTTCCAGAAAAAATATATCCGCCACACATATTTTCTCGTAATAGAATGGCATTTCATTACAAAAAAAACTGAATTTGAGTAAATTTCTTCGACCTTTTTGGGGTGACACTGACGCTCCTTGATTGGTATTTTTATATTATATTTCTGGATTTAAGTACCATCCATGGTATTCAAATTTCGACATCTATATTAGAGTTACATAGATCTAATAACTCCAATTTTTTTGAAACTTTTTAATAGAGGGTTTTCAGAACCCGTTATGAGAGGCATTTTTTCTTTTTAAACGACCTTTTCACAATAAAAAAAATCAAATATGTCTTTCAGTCAATGACTCCAACAACTATACTTACGATGACCATATTTTTGAGAGGGATATCGAGGACAACAAAAAGTCAATTTGTATTATTTAAACACACAAACAACATAAAATAAAAAAAAATTATATAAGAGGATTTAATTCGCCATTTGTCAGAAATTTTATATAAAAGAATTGCTTAAGATAAAAATTTTATGTTTATAATAAATATATTCATGAACGTTCAAAAGTAAAAGTTTTGAAAATTCTAAATTTACATAGATGATGAGTGATTTTTCAAAAGAGCTTTTTTACACTTATGACCTTGAACAAACCTGAGAATGCTGAGATGAGTGCCATCATGCTAAAATGTGTCCTCTAGTTGAAAATCTATTACAAAGAAGATATATTTCCAAGGGAAACTCATAATTAAAAATTGCAGTTTCATACAAAACGACACATTTCCATATAATTTTTGTTTGAACAAAAAGATGTAATTCCTATAGACGCTGAAGAAAACGTTATTATTTTTTAAATGTCCCACTTGCCACTGACTACGAACACAAAGAAAGATGTAGAAATCTTATTAAAAAAACAATATGGTGATAACTGGAGGAATTTAAAAGGGCTTTCATGGTACAAGAGTGTACTTGATGGTCAAAATATAGGAAGGAAAGAGGAGTCGCCTAGCAATGATTACGATTGTATCGAACTTGACTGTGGTGACTTAAGAGTATAATCCATCAAAATATCGAAAACCAAGGCTAAGAATTTCCAAAAACATGACTTGTAATATTTTTCTTAATTTTTTTTTCAAGCTGAGTCTAAAAAATTTTAAATATTGCTCAGAAAATTAAATCTTCTAGTTTTCCAAGAAACATAA
The DNA here is from genome assembly GCA_963680825.1 of Meiosimyza decipiens. Classification (NCBI taxonomy): domain Eukaryota; kingdom Metazoa; phylum Arthropoda; class Insecta; order Diptera; family Lauxaniidae; genus Meiosimyza; species Meiosimyza decipiens. The sequence goes on along the minus strand of OY804258.1, from coordinate 93,545,395 downwards.
GTCATCTAAATTATTTTATTTTAATTCTGAGCGAGACCCCTACAAACCCTTCATATCTATGGACAATTAATTGTACACTTTTTAAAGCTCATGTTAAGTATAAAACAAATGTAATTTTGTCTAATTTTAATTCCTACAAGGAACTTTGCTTATCATCTGTTCGTGTTTGGCCCGATGTATTGAATCTGCTATGAATGCGCGCCACTTTTAGGCGGCTGGCTGACGAATAGTGCTTCGGTATAAGTTTTTGTTTTTGTTTTAATTTTATTCTTTTGTTATCTCGAAGTGAACTTGTTTATATTTCCGACAAACAACAAATGCATAGATGCCCGCACACACACAGCTACTCTTTAGTCAATCGAATATGATATATATGTACGTGCATATGCTCTGCTCGTGTGTATTTGTATCGTGTCACGCCTACAGACGTGCTGCCTGGTGGCGACGCAGTGCGGTTTTGCTTTTGGTGTCAAAACGAGTTTAATGTTAACAGATACGAGATACTTAAATGGCGCGTATAACGTGCTACGTTGCCAGACTTAATATTGAATTGATTCATGTTGCTCAGTCTCCCAAGCATATGTGTTGGCGGACACAAAACTGAACTGACTCTCCGTAGCTTGAAGACGACGTTCGTTCTTAAGTTCGTTCGTCTGACTCTTAAGACAAGTGCTTCCATATCAAATATTTAGTTACTCAGTAGGTAATTTAGTTTTTGATGACAATGATTGATTTCTTTGAAAGTTTATTTCATTCTATTATTTTTAAATATTTTAAATTGTAAAAACTTGAAAACGCCCTACATTCTCCGTAAATTGTATAGAAATCGTATATTTAGGGTGACATATGAAACAAAATTGAAATTTCTTAAGGCAAATACTCTCGAGCCTTTCAGTTCGCCGGTTTGATAAGAAAGTATCAGTTTTATACATTAAAATTTATTAAAAAAGAAAATCTCCAGTCATTTTTGGTTTAAAAAATTTATCAAAATAAAAGCGAACGGACTTTCGCGACTGGCCGGATAATGTAGGAGGACCTCAACGTGTTGAGTCTAATTTTTTTGCTTAAAACCTATGGAATACAAATTCGATTTCGATTTACACTATCGTAATGTGCTCAACTAATTTAAGTTTTTATTAAAATTTATAGCAAAATATCATGAAAAGATTATTTTATTGAAATGCCTAAGTAAATAAAGCAACAAAACGCAACATATGTAAAAGTCTTTTCATTTGATTCGATTCAATTTCAAATTAAAAGTGGTGACCTCGGAACCGTATTCTATAGGTCATTTCGTTGAAAATAAGCCATAATACGTTGAAGCGCTCCTAAATGTATTTTTTCGGATTTAATTCCGATTTTTGGAAGATTAATTCTGGATTTTTTCGAATACTTAAAACAAGCACATCAGAGCACATTTTTAGAAAAATGTTAATATTTTTAAAAAATTAATTTTATACAAGGCAGTGCACCTCTTACAATGACACTATTAGGCGTTATATAACAGCTCACCTCTAATGAGACATTTTTTCTATTGGGTCATCAACCCACACACTAAATGAATGATCTAACTTTATTCTCTGCGGGTTTTTTTAGTTGTTGTTCCATTTTCTTGCTGCCCTCTGTTGCTTTGAGTTTGCTACACCTATGTTTGCATGTGTAGAACTTATAGTGTGTCTGTATGTACATATGTAGTTTTGTTTGTAAATTGATGTGGCTGGTGTGACGTAGATTAATTCGGCCTGTTGTTTTGCTTCTCTGTGCTGTGTTTGCTAGCCTGTGCACTAAGCGGAAACGTGGCAACATGGCACAGATCGGAGCAGACAGACTGTCGCCAGCTTGTGCGATTATACCAGACACTTCGTCGTCGTGCTGTTTGGCTCTTTTCGCCTGACCTCACCGCCTGGTCTCGCTTTGCTTTTGAGCTGCTCTATTATCGTACAATACCATATACTATTTTCTATTTTTTTTTTCTTTTAATAATTCTTTTTTTTTTCACTTTATTATTATTTCAGTTATATTGCATTTATTTTTATATCCATGTTTGTATGAATTTGCTTATACTCGAAGATATTCTGCTGAATTCTCATATATTGAACTGTTGAATGCAGAACTAGTATGGAAATATGATGATATGATATGATTTGTACTCGTAATTGTACATTACTTGTATGTAATTCCAGTACTTACATGTGTATACATATAGACATATGTAATTGGAGTATCTTATGGGTAAATTATGCTAGCATAGCATGTCATCAAAAGCAAACTGATTTATTAATCGTTATATATCTGTAAAGTTGAGAGACAACATGGGTGATCATTGTGATGACATAGGGCTGATGTATCTGGCTGACGTAAGCCATTCGGGGGAGCAAGGTGATCATTGCGGTTTGGAACTGAGCTATTTATTTCCACTAGCTGGCCTAGCAGACCTGCCCTTAGTGGTAGACACGATGAGTCTAATTTGGTTATAGTCCTTACATAAGAAACTCTGGACAGAAAAGCTCATTGGCGCGATTGCAGGATAGACAAGGGAGATGAAAAATTGCCGCGTCAATGTTAAAAAATGCAGTTTATTTGAATGAAGAAAAATCATCAACTGCTTGATGTTTAAAATTGAACAATACAATACAAAGCAATACAAAGTTAAAGTCCGTGTATTGAATTTTGAAAATAAAATTCTGGATTTAAATATGAAACGATATCAAAACTTTCGGTTTCCTTACGTATGTTGCACCACGTATTTTTAAATGGAAACTTACTTTTCCCAGTACCCTCAACATATTTACTAAGTCTCATTCATCTGCGTCAAATAGTTGATTTGATATGATGAATTTATTTTTCTCTTATAGGGAGGAGGGCGTGACATTGTCCATTTTTTCGCAACCAAACTATGCTAACAATCTTCCTAAGACCTTAAGAAACATATGTACTAAGTCTTTCGATGATCGGTGGAACGGTTGAAGAGTCCATAATTAATATAGACACCAGACATAAACTAACCGTGTTCTTCGTACTAACATTCGAAAACTTTTCGAGTATATCCTTAATAAAAAAAATAAAACAACAACAAATTTTAGGATTGCTATCAGAGCTGCAAAATTTTCATATTTCGAAATCGCAGTAAAAAAATTAAGAAGATTCAATATTTTTATTTAAAAGTTTCTGTTTTCTTAATATTTTTCTTTTATTTATTTTCCTGTTGAACGCATAAGAAAGTACCAAAAAAAATCCAAACGGTATTTATTAGCTTTGAAACTGGTTTTCGAATTTATTTTCAACGTTTTTTAGTCGAGATATGCGAGCTATTTTAGTAAAAAAAAATTAGTTTTTTATTTAAATGTTTTATACAGGAGGTAATTTTTTATGAATTGAAATTAAAAAAAAAATATTATTTAAATTTCAAAAACTTTCCAATACTCGCTTTCGTATGAAAATGGATCACTTAAAAACCTCGTTTTTTTTTAAGGAGCCATTAAGCACAAAAAAATGGTCTAGTAATTTTCTAAAAATTTTATCAAAGAGTACGCAGCATTAGTTACCTTTCGTTCAAAAGTTAAAAAATGCACTAACCCATGCATTTATTAAATATTTTAATTTACTAACCGACTGAAATTTCTAAGATTTAGCGGAAAAAATTTTTCGAATTTTTTCTTGAAAAATAATGGACTTACAAAAAAATCGCTTGCATCAAAATATTTTCGTTATAACATATGAGTTTATCCGATTTTTTGTAAAATTCTTAGAATACTTTTTTCATTCGGTTTCATACGAAACCGGCTATCGCTTGTTTAAAAAATATTTTAATGACACAAATTAGTAAGTCGTATTGAAGGAATTTTATTGAACTTTAAATTCATTTTTTTTAAAGAATTTAATTCGCAAAAAAATTACCCCTGTGTAAGCATTTCAATAAAAAAGATTACATGCAATATAAGCTCGTTAAATAATAAATAGTAGATTTATGATGATCACTCATACGACCTGTTATACGTAAATGTTACATAGGAACAAAAATAGTTTGTACGCAGATATGGTGCACGCCTTCAATAAAAAAATTCTCCAAAGTTATGGTGGGAATATTGATTTGATTTAATTATCCTCTGATATAGGAGGGCGTCTTATTGTCCACTTTTTTCTAAAATTAACAACGCTAAGAACTTTACACACACTATAAGCAACATATGTACCAAATCTTATCCAACTGCGTGAAATAGTTGCGGAGATATTTAATTTTCTCTCATATTGGAGGCGCGGCACTGCCCAGTTTTTCATTGAATCTTACTTTTGCCTCTAAATTTTAAAAATGTACAAAAAAATGTCAATTTGCGTCAAGTAGCTGATTAGATATGATGAATTTTAAATTCATATCACATTTGGGGGTGTGGCATCGATTAAAAAAATTCTGACGTGCTGAAGAAAAACCACGATACACGTATATCTTTTTTTAGTGTCTATTTTCAGAATATATTGAAATTTATTATTATGTATACAACAAAAAGTTGGATTTTGTCGGCCTTTGTAATACATGATTAGAATAAGGCAATTCCAATTTTTAAAGTAAGAGAAGATATATGTTGTCGGAAAACTACATATATATTTCTACGTATATATTTCTCTGAATTCACTTTTCAATAGAAAGAAAAACTTCTACAAGAAGTTCCACACGCAGATCAAACTATTCGTCGTAGAAACATGAAAATATGGACCATATTCTTAAAGGATATGTACACAGAGCAGTGAACTTTTTTTGCTATTTTAGTATCCTTACTGCAGAGTTCTCAATTCTTTCGATTGAGAAATTTTTCATTCATTCTCATACCAAAAAGAATCGGCATTACAACGACCCTACATTGCATCTAAATTTCCCATCTTCCGAGCTTTCAATAGAAGCTTTAGCATTAAGCTTTTCAAATTAACTTAAGAATATTTAGATTTTTTTAAGCGATATTTTCAAAAAATAACAAGTAACTCAAATTTTGGAACGTGTTTTAGTTATACGTCCATGTCTGTTAATTTAATGTATGAAAATTAATGGTTCGGGTTGCAAAATTGTGAAATTCACTTTCTTAGAAAAACCTACTTAATTGCACAAAAATGTAACCTAAAAGTTCAAAAACACTGTTTTTTGACATATTTGAGGTTATGTAGCACGCAGAGCCTGGATTCGGTTTTAAGGGGACAAAATCTTCAAAATTTCGCTGACTTGTGTAGTTATCAACTAAAAACAAATTCAAATGCATGCGATTTACGTAGCTCGTATTGCTATAAAACCTACAATGGCGCGTGCTTTTCAGTGCGAACGCTTATGCTGCTTCATACAAGCCAGCGCTCACGTATTAGAGCATGGACGTTCACAGAAAGAAGCGTACTAAATTGAACCGGAAGCAAATTTCAAACTTAAAATTAATGCATATTGCAGGGTAGTAAAGTCAACTTATTTTCAGATACTTAAGGCACAAGATGCACGAACTAACAACTTCTGAATGACCTAAAGAGTACTTTTTACAAACTTTATACCTTCAAATTTTATGCTACTGATAACTTTTTACTTGAACGAATACAAGGTTTATATATGGTAACTCATAGGACTGAATAAAATATTTTATTCATTAAATCAGTTTATTACTTTTATTCAAACCTTATAACTCTGAAGTGCATATTGCTCGATGGCAGGACCTAACGTATAATATCATTGGTAATACCGACATCATAGTAGAAAACATGTGTTGCACTAAACATTGCAAATTTAAATGTTTGTTGATACGGTTACTTTTACAACATACGCAAGCAAGCACCTTAGTCCGTGTCTGTTGTGGGCTTTCCCAAGGATTACGCACACGAAAAGGTACTTTAGTTGCAGACAATGAGCAAGCAAACGGCTTCCTTTACAGGCGAAAGCAAATTTACTCATGCACTGCACTCTGTTTTCGTTTCGCTATTATGCATAGCTGCCCTAATCCTAATCGTGGGAAAAACCAAGCAGACGCATATCTTCATAAAATTTGACCAACTTTTGTTGCACATTGTAGTGTTTTTATGACGGTCATCATGGCATAATCCATCCATCTCATCTAAATGCATGCGGCAAGGCTTAGGTACACGTTTCCTATTCAATTATTTGGCTTATGTTGGAATAAAAATATGACCCAATGAGATATTTACTAAAGTCTATAGATTTATTGGTGTTCAAACGCATCTTAAGTTATAGTGCCTACTAGTACCTACAAAGAAGTAATAATAATAATGAGACATCAAAAGGCGTTTAAAAATTCTAAATCAAGTTGTTATTAAATTTACTAAACTCCAAAGCTTTACAAGACCAATCGACAAACTTTAAGAAAACACAAAGTTTTGCACCTTTTTATGAACAAAATTTTTCAAGCTAAGTATATTCCAAATTTATACTTAATTTATTTAAATAGAAACCGACTTTCACTGATTAAAAACGATCACAACATCCGAATTCAACAATCTTGACATACGCTCTGAAAGAGGTCATTTTGGGTCAAAGTTTTGCAAACCTTTATGTATTGGAAAAAGTTTAAAATAAGGACCCATCCAGCCTGATCTTTGGGTACGACCAAGACTCGTGTCTTGTTATCAAAATTTTAACTGAACCAAGATACTGATTCGTCAAACCTTGATAACAAGAAACAAGTTTTGGTCATACTCAGAGATCAGACTGGGTTGGTCCTTATTTGGAATATGTTCCATTTACATTTAAATCAGATATTAGTAGCTCGAAAACGGGTCCAAGTATATTATTAATTTGGAAAAATTGTCTGAAAAAAAAAATCCTGAGAACATTAGAGTACTCCAAATTTAAAAAAAAATGTGCTTGAAAACGGTAACAGCCACAAAAAAAAAGTTTCCCACCTATTTTACTTAAGGGGCGATGCTCCAAAAAAAAGGCATCGTCCCTACAGTAAAATTGTTCCTAAAGAACTATACGGCAATAGAAAAAATAGAAAATGATGTGCTATTCAATGCTGATTTTTGCTTGCAAGCCCAAATTTTGTAAGGAAAATATCACATCACATGTTAACAAAAATGTTTGTTAAAATTGAATTTTTCCATCTCGTCAAATTTAGATAAATTGTTATACAGTGCGACCTCGGTCAACGCAACCCTCGATAAATACAACTTCTCAATGTTCGCAACGAATAGATTTCTTTCATTACAGACTCAGTAAGTGCAACTTTTCAAACAAATTTTACCTCGCTTATTGCAACGTATGTCATCGAAATCCAATAATGCTGAAAGTTTGTGAATACCCCAAGATGGAAAAATGTTCATACAAATGGTTTCTTAAGCAAATAAATGATGATTTTCTTTTGATGAATTGACAATATCTATACCCGTTTACCTAAGATTTGTTGATTCCATCATTGCAACTTCCGCAGTTATTGCAACAGGCTTTGCATTTATTAGTTGCGTTACCCGAGGCTGCACTGTATCTATAAAAATAGTACCAGTTTCATATTATTAGACCAATATATATAGCAATATTATTGGCATATTTTGAAAATTGATTCAGGTCTTCCCAACATATAATGATTTGATTAAAAGCTATGTATATCCCCGATTTCCGATGTCTATATCTCCAAAGCCAGATGCGCTCCCCAATAGTTGATTCCAAATTCGTTGTTAGTATTGAAAGTCTCACAAGAAAAGTATGGTTCTTTAACAGTCATGCGAACCCATAAAAATTGTCAAAATACTTATGTCATCTTAGTAAAAATGTTTATAAATATTTTATTTACAAACGAAGTGTATCATTTTGTTTTTTCATAATTATCATTTTCATAAATTTGAAGTAGAAAACAAAAATTTGAGCTTGTGTTGCATGTCAAAATAGTTATGCCGACTATTGTAGGCTTAAGAAATATCGGTACTATTTTTTTTTCGATACTTTCTTATACATAATACATCAGAAAAATAGAAAAAAATTTGAAGTGCGAAAAAATTAGATTTTCGAAAAAGTTTTTTTTTTGATTGAAGATACACCTGAAAAGGAGCAAACTTTAGAATTTAAGGCGTCGTGAATAATCCTTGAACATAATAAGGAAGCATAAAGGTATCAATCAAAGACTTTTAATGTAAAAACAAATACGACACTGTACTATAATTTACTTGGTTAAAGTCGTTAAAAACTTAATTATATGAAGTGTTTTCATCGCAAAATATCTATTGTGCTTCCACGCAGTATTCAAAGGTGATTCCATGAACTTGGAAGCAACTTTTCTAGAAACGCTTGATTTTATCGTCATTTTAGAATATAAAATACCTCAAACTTCTCGTACTTGGCGTATTTTGTGAGGTTTGATTGAACTCTGCTCTGCTAGTGCACGGAGTTGGCTTCTTACACATTTTTGCAACGTTTGATTTGTTTGAAGCAGTACCAACATATAAATTTTCCATGAAGAAATGCTTAAACTCGCGTTCAAAAGAACAACCGGAGCAACTTAAAGAGTTGAAAAAGATGAAGGTGGCATTACTTTTAGTCGAGGTATATTGATGTACTTTCATGGTGCCAACAAAAGTGTCGATGCGAAGTGGAAGTTCAGCATCAATAGCCTCGATATCTCCTCTTGTTACAACGTCGATGTGTGTAGTTTTCACACGAACCTGAGGGGATGCAATGATGGTTTCAAAGTCAGGAATGTCATGTCCGTATTTCACTTGGTCATCCGCTTGTTTTTTCAAACTATCACCAATACCAACTGCTGGACTTTTCCCAATGTGCAGCTTCTGTGAAATTATAAGAAACCGACGACAGTTGGGGATAACATCAAGGTAGATACGACGTGATGAAGTTAAACTTCTTGCGATTGCGGTATTAAGATGTTGGTCCATCGCTAACAAAATGAATTATTTTTACCTCTGTCCGTTACGTTCCACGTAAGTTTCTCGTCGTCACAGTAATCAATCATTGATTTGCATAAAATGTTTTAACTAAAACACGTTAGCTTATCGAATATTTTTCCATAATAAATTTACTCCACGGCTGCCAAATATGATCTGTCAAAACTGATATTAACCAAAATGGTAGCAAAGCATTCCTGGTGGGCACACTATATTTATGTAATTTTCTGCCACGGTATGGACACATCACGCGTGCTAGGTACGGACATTTCCATACTTCCTCTAAGTTCTTGGTGAGATGTTTAATTGCAATTGAAACATAGGGCCACGAGTGCTAAACAATAAATGGGGTATAAGTAGTGCAATATTTACCATATTTCGGCGGTACCAACGAATTGTAAAAATACGAATGAAGAAATTTTTAAAAAACTCGGCGACAAAGATTCAACTTCAGTTACTTATTTGGAAATGCAGGTTAACTTCAAGTTTTTATTGGATAATATAACTAATATAAATTTGTCGACCTGTTTTTTTAATTAACTGAGGGTCGGGGCTGAAGAACGTTCATGGACACGTCTATCAGAAATACGTTTTTAACGCTATACTAATTGCTGTTTGAAGTAATGCAACCCAATTTAGCACAGTAAATGAGTTGGAATAGGACTGGACTGGATTTTGATAAGGGGCTGAATCTTCTTCCATAAAACCAAAACCTTAATATCGCGATGCAGAGAGCTATTTATGTAAATGTTGTCAAAGCAAGGGAGCCCGTCGTTATACAAATATAGACCTTCTTTGGTATAACTCTTATTTGTTTTTAACAAAAGTTTAACAACAATTTATAACAATTCCAAATCTGGGGAAAACATTTATAATCATCTACAGTTGGAAATTGCTTTTTGACCATGGAATCATTTACATTGTGGGTACAAAGCTTTGGACAGTTGCAGTAATTAATTTTTTCACTCTCCGCAATTATGTGTTGAAGTTGAAACTCAACCATAGGTCATTGATAAAAACTATAAAAAGTTCTTTTGATTATACTAAATATATTGACAAAATGTACTGTGTCGCCCTTAAAGAAGACCCTGCCGCCTGTAATACAACTACGCCAACGCTTGATCCAGTTTCTCTTACATTTTTCATATGCTGATACATACGACATGTAAAGAATCCAATAGAATTAATAGGACGTTTCAAAAACGAGCCAAACCAAAAGAAAAAGCAAATTCTTTGAAGGAGCTGAAGACTGTGAAAAATGAGCTTAGATGCTTAAAGAATTGTTAAGTTGTTTAAAATTTAAACAGGAACCAGTATGCGACTAGTCAAATACCACTTCAATGACTATGGAATGGCCCAAACAAAAGCTTTTGATGTGTAGATTTTTCTTAAAACTAAGATTTTAAATCTGATTGCTCTTTAGTTTATGTAGTTTGACTTGAAATAAATGACGCTATAAAATCAATCGAAAGGCAAACCCTTAGGAAGCTCTGAGCACACACAATACTAGGTGAAACTTTTAAAGAACTACGTAAACAAGAGGCATATGAATAACCAATTGGTATGGAAAAACATGCGCTCATTGAATTTGGTTACTGCAAGGTGAACGGGGAACATTTTGTGAGTACCTGCCAGACAGTTTGTCGCCAGCAATGTCGGCTTTATGTCTCGTTCTGAATTGCTGAGTATTAATATACCATGCCATACCATACCATACCATACCACTGTAGTACGTACACAATCAGCCAGGCAGCCATGCAGCCAGATGGACAGACAGACTTTGTGTTGTAACACAAAAGTAGTAGTACATAGTATATGCTGCCTTGTACGTGTACTCCTATATCCGTATATAATGAATCCAGAAAGTGCAACAAATTCTCGTATATGCTCGTACGTGTTGGTATGACTTGCAGGGTCTTCTACTCGTGTGCATGCATGAGAATACCATGCCAGCCATATGGATAAGAAAGTCTCTATACCTATTTCAGAAATAAAAAGAATTGCATCGTAAGCGACTGTACTAAACTTGAAATAAGAGAACATACACTTATACTTGTTCCAATATACGTATGTATGTATGTATGTATGTACGTAGCTATGTGCGTATATAACCAACACGTACGGACGGTATGCTATCGCATGGCATTAAATTCAGTATCGGTCAAATGAATGGGCAGGGTGTGTGGAGTGCGGGACATGGCAAAGGAGAATGACGCCAATCATAATCCCTCTCGACGCCAATGAATTCTGAGAAAACTCAACAAGTTATCGCCTTTTAACTTATTCTTCGTGATTTTTATACACGCACGCACCAGGCCATTTCAGTGGAATATATTTGTACCATGCTGCATTCATGGCATGCACAGTAAAACGATCGGAGAATAAACTAGCGAAAAATTCTAATAGTCAGAGTCAGTGTTTTTCAAACATTTGAAAGCACTGACCCCAACGAGACCACAAAAAACTCTTGCGATTCGAACACTTTTTTTTTTTAGATACAACATTATTACATTTTATTTATTTATTAAATTAAATTTTGTATGGCAATTTAATGTTCCATAGAAAGATCTGCCCATTACAGTGATTATATGCGACCAAAATCTCTTGTTTTACCAGTGTCGCCTGAATCAGTAACGCCTGGTATTGCAAAATATTGGAAAACGTTTAAAAATTAGAAATTGTCGATAAAATTGGTTCGCGTCGGATCAGGGCTGCCAAGTGGTCGCTTTTGAAAAGTTAAGCAAGTTTTTTCCACTTAAGTTTTGGACGATTATATTGATTATATTTTAAAATTGCTGACCAAAAATAAAAAAAAAACAGGGTTCTCAGCTTTTTTCCCGAAAAACAACTATTTCAATGAAAAATAATTTCATTTTGGGAAAGCCAAGAATTCCTTCTTTCCAACTTGGCAACTCTGCTTCGGACAAGTGAGTGACTGATTTTCCTCTGCCTATATCTTGAAAGTGTAAGCCTGAATCTAAACTTCTTTATTCAAATTATGATATTCAAGTTGAAATGAACATAAAATTCGAAGCAGATCTTTAATTAAGTACAAGTTTAAAGCGACTGTGGTGAATGTGACACTTTCAGTCACTCACCTTGCATAATACGGTGGTTAATATCACAATTTTGTAAAATTTTTCTTGCTATTCCCGTGTTCAAAGTCAAAACTTTGTAATTCTTAAAAACCGGAACCCAAGTAAAACGAAATATTTTTTTCATCCAATATTCGGTTTCGAATAACTCTAGCTAAATGTTTTTATATAGGGTACCTCCTGTTAGGTGGTTTTACCCGGGAAAGTGACTCCATAACGACGCTACTGGACTTTTTTTTTAATCAAAAAACGATTTGCTTAAAAAACTAGTACTTATTTGTGATTTAGTTTATTTGTTATTTTTTAATAGTACCAAACACTCGTAGCTAGGGTTGGGCAAATAAAAAATATTATCGAAGTATCGATGATCGATAATTCCAAACAATATTGAAACATATCGAGAAAGAAACATCGGATACACCGATTTTCGATATATTAGCTGAAAAAATTAAAACTCAAAAATGGCGTCCCAACCCCTACTATGCGCATTTAGAATTGAAATTTTGTTGTTGCTACAGCAAAGATAAAACGTCACATTTAAGGCACTTGGAAAATGGAATTTCAGTCTCACAGAGCCTACAACGCACCTTTTCACCAAACACAGCCCAAGACCCATGTTGATCATATTACTTTGTACTTGAGGATGTTGATGTAACCTTGTACTTTTTAAATCTGCCATGGGAAAGACATTTTTGGAGTACTAGAGCCCGAAGTCGGGAATTGGCTCTCTGCTGTTGTTGAAGGTCGCCCTATTTTTTTTTTGAGTAATAACCGAGAAATAATACGCAAAGTGCATTAACAATTTCAAGTTGAAATTTATGAAGAGGCATATGATTTCCTTTTGGCTTAAGCAATCCCAAATGCTTACGAAAAAGAAGCAAGATAATTATCTTGTTAAGCTAGGAACTCACGAGAGCTAACTTTAAACAAAAATATCCAAATTCGATACTCGAAAGATAATAACGAATTTCGATACATCAAAATATCACCGATAGCTATCGAAAAAAATATTGCGAAAGTCGATAATCGATATATTTTGCACAGGCCTACTCGTAGATTTTATGCGCAACTATCAGGAGGACTTTATGTTTTTCTAGTAACTTAATATACTTGAAATCGATATATATGTATGATTTTTCTCTTAGCAAAAATTTGGTTAGGCGTTTGAATTTCAATTTAATACCCGCCATAACTATTTGTTGTTAACGAATTCCACTGTAACAAATTTAACCCATCAAAGTTATGGATAATGATGTTGAAAGTGAAAAAGACAAAATGCGTCTTACTATTTGTTGGAGCGCCTTCTGCAAGAATGCTTACCGATTGTTGACTGCTAAATAACACATCTGATTATTAAAATGCGATACCATAAAAAATTATTCGCAATTTTACTATCTGTTATAAGAAATAATTCAATACCAAAATTAATGGATATCAACCAGTGTGCCTAATCTGTTTTGAGACAGGGGCTTTTTGAAACTATTGTATGCAACTAGGGGTACCATATGACCAGGAAAATTAGTATAGGGTGAGCTGCGAAATAATTTTGAACAAGCAGAATTTTTCCATGGACCTTTAGCTTGGCTTCATAATTAACGTGTAAAAAGTCCACATCGATAACGCGTACGCTGAAATGATGCGTACAGTAGTGCACGGTGAACTTTAACCAAAAAATCATCCGATTTTTCAAAATACCGTTGTGTTGCCTCAGCCTCAGTATTCATCGGGCATGGCGCCCTGCGACTTCTTTCGATTCCCGAGGCTAAAGAGAACCAAGAAAGACGACATTTTGACACCATTGATGACCTGAAGCCAATACCGAAATGCTTCCATAATTGGAAAAAGGGTATTATATCTCAGGGGGATTACTTTGTAGTGTAAAATTAGCTAAAGAACAAATTTCAATAATCTAAAATTGGCGCAAAGCCAAAAGTTTACTAGATATTTGCGAAAAATAAATTCCTGACTTTTGACCTAGAATAACATTTCAGTGTACGCGATACCGATGAGTGCTTTTTACAAGTAAATATTGAAGCCAAACTAAAGATCTATGCAAAAATTGAGTCAGTCTAAAACAATTCCGAAGACATATCATAAGCTACCCAGTAGGCAAGGGCAGGAGCTTGCAGGCCTTCTAGCAGGCCTTACCTGGTAAGATTAAGGCCTTACCACCTCCTTTCAAACTTACTTTCTTTTTTATATGAAACGTCCCGATAAGTAAGGCCTCATTTAGCAGGCCTGATAGAAGTACTCTTCGAGCAGGTCTTCCTACATCGCTTGCGTCTAGAGCCCTTCTAAGAGCGCTTACCGTAGAAGGGGTCATAGAAGTACTTTGAAAAAATTAAATCTTAATACGTCGTGAGACTCTTAGTTAAATGTTTTTTTTTCATCTGCGTCAACCTCCCTTACGTTCATATTTTTAATGTTTATTTTTTGTGACGTTTTCTTAATTTATAATTTGACATTGAATGCGCAACATTCTACCACTTTAACTTAACATGAAACAGAAGACCAGCCTAGCAACATGCACACTGTTCCGTACTTGTAACCAATTATCTACTTTCGATGTCGTATAAGTACAATGGAATGACAAAAAAGTAATGTCGAATCATAAAACATTGCAATACATGAAGTAAAAAAATACATGAAGTCCTTCTTTTTTGCCTTCTATTATGAGGCCTTATAGCACTGCTGCTGTGGGAAGGCCTTATAGCACTGCTGCTATGGGAAGGCCTTATTGCAGTACATAATAGCATTTCATGAGTATACACTCAATGGAGTGTAACTATTCTGCTAATTAAAAATTCACTACTTATAAAATTTACTTATTGTTAATATTGACAGATTAAAAATAATAACAAAAATCATAGTAAAAAAAAAAAAATTTTTTTTGTTATTTACATGAAAATTTAGTTTTGAGAAGCAGTGCTAGCAGGCCTTCTCTGGGGAAGGCCTTGCTCAATTGCCTGCTGGGTAGGAAAGCTGTCACGACATGTGCACTTCAGCTTTAATTGAATAGCTCTCAGTGTTTGTTCGAGCCATTTCGAGTATTTGTATGAAATTTATTTAAATTATTTGAAACAGCCCGCTAAAGCATTTTAAAGCTTTTGGTTTCGTGGGAGGTTTCACGCCATCTACTTAAAATGTTACTCGTTTTTTAAATAGTCATAATGCTTCCTAGTATTTATGTGAAATTTGGTTCCATAACCCTAAATTACTCCCTCTGTAAACAGTTTAAAAGAGTTTTTTCTTCTAAGGGAGGTACCATATCATGGTAACCATGGTCTCCCTTGTCTTTTTGTCCCAGTTATAGTATTCGTGTGAAATTTGGTTGAATTACCTTACCCAGGAGCTAGCAAACTCCAGCTGAGTGAATAGCGCGACATGAATCAAATGTGGCTAACTCTGGACTATAAGCGATCAAAGGATCTCATAGCATTTGAGAAGCAGGAAATAAAATGGATGGTAGGTATCCATAATGGCCAGTCTTTTTGGTAAAAATGCTAGGCGATTCGATGTTCCCTGCAATGACTACTGTAGAAGCTGTAGCAGCGTAGATGAGAAAGAAAGTGTTGAGCAACTACTCTGAAATTGTCCTACCTTCTGTAGGAGTTGACTTAGACAGCTAGTAGGTTGCTTTTTCAATAATCTAGCTGATATTTTCAAAACTAGGACTTCTTTTTATTGAAAAGTCCAAATGGGCGAAAGTCGCAAAGGATCAATGAGTATCCGTTCAACCTAACCTAATCTTAAAAGCTATCCATAAAGCGATTTCAATATTTCATTTGTATAAGTGGCAGGCATGTCCGGTAACTGATTTTGCATGATTGAAATTGGAGTCAGTGCACCAATTTTAATGAAATTATCTCGCTGTTGGCCATAATTAAAGTTTTTCATATAGGGGAAGGCGGGGCAAAGCAGTACAAAGGGTATATTTATTCTTACGTTACAACGCTATCTAAGGTTATTATAATGAATTGATTTTTAAGTAGTGTGTTCATGTACCAGAATCGGATTCAGCGTCAAAAACTACATTGAAAATATTAAAAAAAAATGTTAATAAAAATTAATTTCAAAATTTTGAGAATAAATTTTTTTTTCTGTTAAATGTAACGAATGTTTACAGTTATTTTGAGTTGAATTGAATTTTTGATAAACAGAATCGTGATGGTGAAAATTGTTGCTACTCTTTTTAATCTTCATTCTTGACACCTGTGTATTTAAAAGTAAATTGCTTAGTTAGTGCAAAATTTCATTGGCTTCCAAATTTTTTCCTTATCTATTTGCTTTTTATGCTACCTGTACTAAGTAATTATGTTTCAAAGATAGTGGAGATTTTTTTTTAGATTTTGCTTACATAGTTTATCTTAAGCATGGGAAGCTTCTTTTTGATAGGACGCCAATTGTTGTTAGGCCTATACTTCAGAAAAATGGTAACTGGGCCTGTTTCAGAAACTTTCACCAACGCAATTTTTCGTTTGCCTCTAGAGATTAGTGTTTTTATTAATTTCAGTAAAATTTGAAAAAAAGTGATTTTTCTATGTACATAAATGGTTACGGAATAATTAGTTTGTAGAAAAATCTAGTTCATCCTAGGCTAAACTGGCTCAGCCTAACATGCTTCGGATGAACTAGTTTGGCATACGAAAAACTATTTTTTCCTAAAAACTAGTTTGGCCCGTAACATATGCGGGTCAATCCATCTATAATGGGCCTATCATTACCCTCATGTTTTTTAAATAGGCTGAAACTTTCTTCAGTGATTGGCCTATCATGTAGAAGATATAAGAAAATTCGATAAAATTTTTTTGACCAATATTATTGCTTAAAAAAAAGTTTCAAATTGTGTTAAAAAAACTCGTAAGTAAAACAAAAAAATTCATTGATGAATATAAACAAACCAACACAATTGAAATTAGCATTTATATTATTTTTAGGTAGTTGTGTACTAGTAGGTGACAAAAAAACTGCAAATCTGAATAAATGAAGGCCTGAATGGTTTCTATGTGGTAAAAGATAAAAAAATGACTTTCTAAGAAAACATCAATTTCTCAAATACTCCATCATCGATTTCAGCTTTTTAAAAAATAATATAAAAACTAATTTGAATTGTGTTGGTTTGTTTATATTCATCAATGAATTTTTTCGTTTAACTTACGAGTTTTTTTGAACACAATTTAAAACTTTTTTTAAGCAATAATATAGGTCAAAAAAATTTTATCGAAGTTTTTTATATCTTCTACATGACAGAACAATCACTGAAAAAACTTTCAGCCTAATTAAAAATCATGAGGGTAATGATAGGCCCATTATAGATGGAATGACCCATACATAAGAGGTTTTCTTAAAAATCTTAAACAAAAGTCCGAACACCAAAATTTATGACTATGTAAATCCTCGAATGTCTTGGAAACTATTAGAAGACATATGGGCTCGTCTCACGCACACTGCAACATTTGAGACCGTCATTAGGAAACTCACAAAACTTTCATGTCTGTACTGAAAAACGATTAATTCAAAAAGGACCAGCTTTGAGTAGCATAGCGCAATGCCAGTTTGTAACAAAATGCATCTCTATATATTCCGCACATTCCATTCTGTGATCTTATATACGCAACCTTTTTCTGTAGCGGGCTCTTGGGCTACAATTGTAGCTCTCTCTTTAATGAGTGGAGATTTTTGACAGACGAGCGAAAAAATATCACCCATCTACCCAAAGGCTTTCAATCTCCTTAATGAAGGCAGAGTCATCCGCGTCGCGCACTTACTTCTTTCACCTACAAGGACAACCCGTTTCTACAAATTTCTGATAGCGATAAATCAGCAGTTTGTATGAAATGTCAAAGAATCGAAGCTTCTGATGCTGGGAACGGCTAATTTTATTTCATTTTCTAATATTGGCACCAAATCAAAGGAGAATGTATGTAAGATGTAGGTACATAATCAAAAGAAAAAGCTCTGTAGAGTTGCATTATAGCAACTAAACTTAAGTTGAGTAGGTACATCTAATGGCCCAATTTAATGTACAACCTGAAAGTGTGACTAAGATTCAGAACATTTGAAATGTTTAAAAATAAAACTTTCTAGATATTTTATTCCTCATTCTGTTGGCAAGCTATTTAGCTTAAGTGTCAAAATAGAAGACACACAATTTGATAAATGTGAAAAAAAGCATCTTCTGGCAATAAATAAATCTTAATTTAAATACAAAAAATGTGTCATCGGGCAGATTTGTTTTGCATTACATGTACCAAGTTTGTCTTAAAAAGATGTTCTAGTCCGGGACTATGAGGCTGCTTAGTTCAATATATTCTGAAAAATAGTTCACAAGTTCCAAAACAGTTTTTTACGTTTTATGAAAATCAAAAAATTTTGAGTTGTGTCTCTTTAGTAGAATTTGTGCGATATATTCTATCGAAAGGGTATGTATGTGGGAATTCAAAATAAAAATATGAGCCAGATCTATCTATACAGATATGTGCCAGCATCGATTATATGAAAAAAGGACCGAAAATTAACAATTTTGGGGTACTCGCGCTTGCTCTATAAACGCTTAAAAATATTTTTAACTACGCAGTGATATTGAGAATGACGATACCTGTGATTTTAAGACCCAGCCGATTGAAAAAAAAGTTTCGACCCACCCTAATGTGTGTCTATACATCTTTCGCGCCTCACTTCGATTCGGTTGCTGTTTTTAATTTTTGTTTCGTCCAGAGTAAAATATTAAACGATTTTATATATAGTTTTGAGTTCATCGGGATGGTAATAAGGCGTTATGTTCAGCTCTATTCAGTTTAAGGGGGGAAAAATATGAACGGACACCTACGAGTGTATTTCAAGTAGGCCTCTCAGCAGGTTTAAGGTTCAAAGGCACCACGTCACCGATGACCTTGAAATATTTTATTCTTTGGGTTAATTTGAGCAAGTGTTTTTTCTTTTTAAATGTATAAAAAAAATAAAGTTTATAATCTTGAAAATCGCATGCTTCACTAATTTTTATGTAGCTAGCAAAGCCGGCGTTGAATATACTATAGAATGTATGTGATTTTCAAGCTCAAAAAATATCTGAAGGAGGTCCGAACGCAAGCTGTATACACATACATATGCACAATTTCTCAAAATATCAGTGCCGTACTAACGCGACTTTGCGATTGGGGGGGGGGGTCCAATGCAAGAGTTCTTATTTTTCTCCTTTCAAAAAAAAAGAAATTTGCAACCAAATGAGACTCGTGGGGCCTGCAGAATAAGATATCTTAAGATCATGGTGATCGGTGAGGTGTATCATTTTCCGAATAATAACCAAATTATTTATTAAGAAATGATAAATTTATTAACGTTGTGAGTGGGCGTTGCTGCTGTGACATGTTGGAAAAATGGCGGCATAAATATTTCTTCGCAAATATTTCGCTGCCGGTACGTATTTTTTCAAAAATAGTTCATTTACAAATGCGGACAAAACAAAATATCAGTAAAACTAGCATTAGGTCAATATATGTTTAACCTTAGAATCGTGTTTGGGGTACTGGAGTCCCCAAAAGATTTTCAAAAGAGAATTAAAAGCCATTCTGTATATAATAATTGCTTGAATATATATATGTAGAAATAAAATTATTTTAAGTACATATTTCCAAAAAAATTTTATTATTATTTCGATAAATAAGAAAAAATACTGAAATTGTATGCAATTGCCATATGGGGTATAAAGTACCCCCATAAACGGGATTAGGATAATTTAACCATACACGATTCTAAGGTTAAAATGAAAATGCATTAACTTTTACCTGTTTCAATGATGATTTTCCGGAACACCCCTGAAAGTAAAAAAAAATAAATGATATGAATTCACTTCAACGGAAAAAATCCAATTTTTCGAATTTCAATTTAAAATAAAAAATAAATTAGGGCTTATTTAGATGAGTATACCCAGATAACGTCGTGTGAATTTTAAAAATTTTAATTTTTGTGGAATTAACATACACTTGAAAAATAAGTAGCACTTAAAAGTTAACGAAAAATCAAAATTTTGAAAATTCCATCCAACAATCAATGTACAATTGATATTTTAAAAAAATTGAACAAAAATTACGCGAGTTATGCTGCGTGTCATTTTCAAAACAATTGTTTTGAGAAAAACGCGTTCTAAGCGGAACGCTCTGACACGCTCATACAAAAATGTCAAAATTTCGATGGAAATGTTTTTTTCGACATAAACTTTTTTTCCGTTGATTTTAAATAGGTTAAAGTAAAGCCAAGAAAAACCAAAACGATTTCTTAAAAAACGTACAGTGGCAAGCATTGGAGTGGAACCTTGAGTGTAGGAGAAAACGAGGTCGTCCTAAATTGTCTTTGGAAACGATCGGTAAAACCAAACAAAAAAAAAACTTGTTACATAAAATTTATCGTACTGATTGTGTACGTTGGAAGAGTTTTGTGGAGGATCCCTGCTCCGTCAGAACATAAATGAAACAAGAGACTACTCTTTTATAATAAGCGATATCAATGTGTCCATCAGCCAGAAGAAACGTTATGTCAATTCTAAATATTTTCCATAAAAAAATATACGGAGGACCTTACAAGTTCGTTTTAGTCATCGGTAGAATTTCAATGCCTAAGTCAAAACTTGTTCTGTAGACGTACATACATTACGAGTAAGTTTATTTATAGTTTCTTAATAGACAAGAATAATTAACACATATGAATACAATACAACAAAAATTTAAACATTTTCAGAAATCGTTAATAGGTGTAAGAAATTGTCCGGGTAGCTGAGATGTTCAGACATCCATTGTAGTGGTGTATCGTTATGAATATTTATGCCGTGAGTTTTGAAGCCAACTGAAAAATAAATGAATGGGTTAGTTATATCGAATATCCAAATGTAAAGACTTACTACGAGTATACTGTGCATAAAGTACCCGGAATTATTAAATTAAACAAAACTAAATTATTCATCAAAATTTGCGCCGTTCAAAAGTCGCACTTGCGTGATAATGTGATTTGTGAAAGGACAACTCATGGATTTCGCACCACGATCATGTACCATCGCATAAAGCCATTCATCTCATCAACCATGGTTCTACCAAGCACCGTATTTGCTTGACATGGCCTCGTCTGCTTTTTTTTCTGTTCCCCAAGCCATGATTTTCACTTCAAGGAAGGCGCTTTGAGTAATTTTGTTTCGTTTTATTTAACAACTCCTGAATCTGTATACACAGGAGGTATATTCAGTTAAATTATTTGCAGAAACATTTATTTTATAAAGTGTTTAAATAATTGTAAATTGCTTTAGGTATATGCATACTATTTAGTTTCGACTTTTTTAAATAGTTTTTGAAACGAAATGTCTCATAAACTATATGGAATAGAATAATTTTTTTGATTTTTTTAAATGATATTCTTCAATCAATCCTCAGAGTGTATCGGCTTTCATATCGAAATTCCCGCCATAACTTTGGAAAAAATGTCGTTTTTATTGAAAGCTCGTACCAGTTTAAGTGTACGAATTATATGATATTTTCTAAAGTTATATCGGGAATTCCGAATTGAAAGTAGACACATTTTTAGGATTTAGGCTTCATTGAATTAATAATTTTGGTCAAATCTCAGTATCTGAAACTAAATTATACTTTTCCGAAGGTTTTCAACGCGCTGAATTCGAATCCGAGATCAGAATTTTTCTCACAGTTTTTGATTTCGATATATTCTAACCTATAAGTTCGAATATTTCGGAGAAAAAGAAAGATATAATTCAAAGTGTATTTTGAATAGAGAGAATAGTTCTTTTGGACCCAATTAATGGTTTCATAAACAGAAATTTCATTTCGATGTAGTATAACCTCAAATACCTTGAAAGACTGTGATATTCGCACTTTTAGGTAAGATTATCTCGAAAACCGAAACTAACAGAGAAATTCTGATCTCGGATTCCGATTCGGCGTGTCTAAACCTTCGGAATAGTATATTTGGGTTTCATATACTAAGGTTTGTCGAACTGTGAATTAATGAATATCACTTCAAGAGACAAAAATCAATTAAGGCTCTCACCACAAATTTTTTTACTTTATACGATAAAAAAACATACATTCTCAGTAGATATGCCAATATCTCGAGAACTAAGTAAAATAGTGAAAAATATTTCAGATAAAACTTTTAAGTTTTTTAGGGGGTGAAATAATAGCTGACTTTACTTTTGATCTTGATGCCGATTTTCGAGGTCAATTCGAGGTCATCAGTAAAAATGTCATCCTTTTGCCTTTTGGGAGCTACTGTGAGTTTAAGTATTTTTTTTTTGTACAGAAGCCATCAATTTTCAGCGTTAAAATATCATTTCAAAACACAAAATAAAAAAACCCTTAGGAATAATAATAATAAAATAACTTTTTTCGCAAATCTGCAACAACAACGTTTTTAAAATATTTTCTTATACAAAAAACGACATTTTTGAGACTCTGTAATTCTTTACTTTTCAAAAGTTTTATATTTTAACTGAATATTTTATTTTAAAGATATTTAGAAAGTGGAAATTTTATGAATATGTACATACCCGAGTAAAAATGTTCGTCTATTAGAGATCCGATACGAACTTGGGTAATCGGATCAGTTACGGATAGGTTTGGTAGCGCAAACCGGACCAGGCAAACTTAACATGGCACTGATCAGTGTGCCTGAAGCGGCACACTCCAAACTTTTTTTTTTCGTTGTTAATTTATTTGTTGCGTTTTTAAAAACTTCAAACAAGAACTTCAATTTTTCTCTGTCAGAATTGAACCTCCGCCACCTCAACCAACTAATAAATACTTTCATTATTTTTTCGAGTGACTAATTTTCTATCAAAATGAAAAATTTAATTTTCCCTTTATATATTTGAAAATTGATAATGCAAACACTACATTTTAAGCCAGCCAAAAAATAGCAATGGGTTGGCTAATGTCGTTAAAGTGAGCATGTGACATTTTTACTAACAGGGAATGCCCAGGTTCAAACTCCAGTAGATACGACATAATGTTTATTTATTTTTATTAAAATTAAATAGAATAATTTATCACATTAACATGTTACTTGACGAAGATTAGAAAATTATAAAAAACTTAATGTTTGACTCTAATTCTACCAAAACATGTGATCTGGCTAAGATAATCAGGGTCTAATAGGTTTTTATAGGGTCCACACCTTTAAGGCGAAATTGAGTTCATCCACACCTGATGTGATTAGCCTGCATTGTTCTTGATTTGGCTAAGCTAATCAAAGTTGTATAGGTTTTTAAAGGACGTTAATGAGGCTAGGCAGCTCCGCTTCCTACCAGAACCGTCCATGTCCGTTAATGGTTTGGCAAAACTGATCACGACTGAATGAAATTTTATGAGGCTTTCCCTGCAGTGTGGCCTATCTTTCCATACTTGATCCAGAATAACTTAATAGGTTTTCACCTTTATGACACTGATAAGATTGACATAATAATGGGCCGTAATAAGATCCACCATTCTTAGCCAAATCCGTTGACGATTATGGTAGGGCATGCCTGATAGGAATTTCTACTCGGCAAGTTATGGCTTCTTTTTCAAAAGGCTATTCCATTTCATTACGTAGCTGTTTTTTCACGCTTAAATTCCATTAACGTACAAATAAAGAATATATATTTTCAGAAAAAAGTCATTTTGAAGCGAAGTGTACATTAATGCATGCCAGTCTTGAATTATTGCCCCCGGAAAAATTTTTTATAATGATATTTCAAATCAATAAAGAATCTGCCCCTGCGCCAGAAGTTAACGAGTTTTTCAGATATTATTTGAAATGTAAACATTTCCTTAAGGCCAATTCTTACATTATCAGCAAAGCTTGCAAAACATTCTAATGAGTGGGAATAAAATGTAGACAACAATTTAATTTCTTTGTTCTGGTTCCCCCACTGATTAATTATATAAAAAAACAATAATCTTTAACCTGCGAGTTTTAGTTTTCAAATTTTTTCCTTCTTAGTTTCTGTTAGTATGGTACTAAGTCAAGTTAAATGAATTAACATATGAATAAACTTTGAATCTGAAAGAACCAGTTGTCTTCAGGTGCCAATTTGTCTAAAACTTGCTAAGTTCGAGAAAGTCATACGGCAATAGAGAATTGTTTGTAAATTGGCTCATAGCTAAAAATAAAATACGAACACCGATATGTTTTATCAGCAAACAGAACTCTACACAGACACCGATACAAATATCATGGCTTTAAATAGGTATGCACTCAAAAATGGATTATCAATTTGTTTTCAATTCAACGATATTTTCTGTAATCATTCGGTGTCGTTATCAAACAAATCAAAGTGATTAAAGAACACACGTTGTTTGTATATTTTTTCTTAAATTTTTCCCTTTCATGAATGTGAGATTAGATTACGAAAAATAACATAATGATGAACTTTTGATTACAAAAACATTCAAGCATTCGTAGTTACTCTCTCGATAGTTTATACAACAACATTTAGTGTCGTAAACCACCAGTGTGTGATATTTTGAGAGATGCATAAGAACTGTATATCGAATGATTCCCAGAAAGACACCGCAAAAACTAGAAAATCCGGTTTGCGACGGTTTCCCACTCAATCAATGGTGATATGGAATGAAAACAAAATAAAACTGATCGATTGAGCAGCATAGTTGACAGCATTTACACTCTAAACATTAGAGTTTAAAGCAAGACTTTTGGATGTGACTTCTTTAGGACAAATACTACAAATTTTGTGGTAAGGTGACTTTTTGGCACCACCTTTTCAAAAGTGATAGAACTTAAAATTTAAAAGAAAGCCTCATTCAAAGCAAAAGAACGAAGAGTTTACCAGGCTGCGGATCATTGCGGGCGAATGTTAGACGCGTGTGCGCTGTAGCAAAGAGGAGTTTCATGTACACTTGGATTTGGATTGATCATTATGACGCTTGATCCAACGCCAAGTATGTGCAATCGGGATGTATTTTTGATCAACAGCAAATAATATGAAAAGGAGATGGAGGACAAGTAACCGCATCTTGTTTATGGTTTTATCTTAAGCACTATATTTCCTCCCTAGCTGAAAATATAGCGTATGTAGGGGAAGGCGGGGCAAAGTGGTATTTTGGTTTTCACCAAATTTACACACAATTCAACACGTAGTTCATTAGTTCGATCTATATTGAATCTATTGGGGTTATTAGGCTCATTATTTTCTGAAGAGAATATGTTTACTATTGCGATGCAAAAAGAAAGAACGTTTCTACCGCTTTGCCTCTCGGTTCGGGGTAAAGTGGTATACGAAGTGCAATATATAAAAAATGATAATTATATATTTGTTTTAAAAATTTTCTAAAAATAAAAATCAGGTTTTTTGTGTTTGATGAATGGCCTTCGAAAAGTAGCAGGAATTTTCTGTTTTTCGAAACTGGATAAAATGACGAAATCAAGTGATGAACAATAACGCTTTGCCCCTACCACTTTGCCTCATGACTTATGTAGACATACAGACGCGTAAAACAGTAGCTTATCAACATAAGGAAATCATTGTCAGCAGAAATTAAATTCACTAACATATACTACGACGTGATACTTTGCCTTTTTTTAAATGATACGAATGAAATGAATTTACCTAAGTCAAAAATCCTTGTTGTTCTCGACAACAGAAGGTCGAAATTTCGCTTTATCACTACTCAAACACAAATTCCTTATAATAACATTAGATGGCGTTATAGCGTAAGGATAAATATACCCTTTGTATTGCTTTGTACACCGCTTTGTCCCGCCTTCCCCTATATCGATTTTTGCGGTAGTCGAAATTAAAACATTAAATAATTTCCTCCTTTCATCAAAAGATAGTTTAATGGAGCAAACATTATTAATATCTGCGACATATTCCTCAGCCCCATTGAAAGAGAGAAAAAAAACTCCAAGAAAGTCGTTTCAACACCAGATGATCGGATTTGAAATTTTTAAAACATCAAAAAATTAAGCACCAAGATCTAGATCTATCTATCTATCTTAGTACGATGAAAACTTGTTCAAATGCAGTATATTGTCATGAAATTTCTATAAAATATATCAAGTTGATTTTACCTTAAGTTCTTGCATCGCATTACTCAAGTCATAAATTCTTACTTCACACATTCGTGTTTTCTAGAATCATGGAGTTAGTTACAAGTTACTATTGCTAAGCCTATTGCCGAAAAAGCCAATATTTCTATATGTAGCGACCTTAAACCTATAAGTATTTTGTCAGTTTTGGAAGAAGCATGTGAGAGAAGTACGTATGATCAAATCACTGTTTATTTAAATTTGATCGGTTATTATCACCTCTTCAATCTGGTTTTCCTGTTGGTCCCAGTTGTTCCACCGCTCTATTGATAATATAAGAATCTTTTATGACCAACATTTTATAACTCCTCTTCGTTTCTTTGAGTTTTCTAAGGCAATTGAATCTGTACCACACTCTCTGCTTTGTCTGAATAGTAAGCACTATTTTAATTTTAGTGATAGCGCAGTTAAATTAGTAAGTAACTATTTGAGAGGTAGATCGCAGTTTAAATAAATTTTTCCTCCCTTTTGAACCCCAAGAATCCTCTGCTACAATTCACGCATATGCTCATGATATTCAATTAAACCTGTCTCGCCGTATTGTACTTGTTGAGAACTTATGCTATATAAAGGGTGTTTTTTTTAGAGGTTTGTTTTTCGAATAGAGATAAAACTGGCATTTTATGGTCAAATCTGGCAACTCTAATGTCATTTATGTTCAGTTTGGTTTGCCATTTCATCATGAACAGGTTGACAAAAGAACAACGCTTGCAAATCGTGCAAATTTATTTCGAAAATAATGGTTCAGTTCGCGAAGTTTACCGCAAGCTCCGTCCATTTTATGGTCGACATAATCGTCCATCAGAGCAATTAATTCGGTTAACCATGGATCGTTTTCGCACTACGTTTACTCTATGTGATAATACGCATCCGCAGAGACGTCGAACAGTGCGCACCGAAGAAACAATTGCCACTGTAGAGCAAAATGTTGAAGAGGACCCGAATGAATCGATTCGCCACCATGCACAGCAATTGGAGCTTTGTCCATCAACTTTATGGAAGATTTTGCACAAAGATCTTGGCTTGCGACCTTACAAGATCCAGCTTGTGCAAGAATTAAAGCCGCGAGACCATGCAATGCGTCGTGATTTTGGTGTATGGGCCGAAAATGAGATTGATCTCGATGCTGATTTTCATCGCAAAATTTTGTTCAGTGATGAGGCTCATTTTTGGTTGAATGGCTACGTCAACAAGCAAAATTGCCGCATTTGGAGTGAAGAGAATCCACATGAGACCCTTGAGACGCCATTACATCCACAAAAACTGACTGTTTGGTGTGCTCTATGGGCTGGTGGAGTCATTGGGCCATACTTCTTCCGAAATAATGCTGGAGAGTCAGTTACCGTTAATGGAGACCGGTATAGAGCCATGATAACCGACTATTTTCTTCCCGAATTGGATGGCATGAATGTGGATGAGTTGTGGTTCCAACAAGACGGCGCTACATGCCACACAGCGCACGTCACAATCGATTTATTGAAGGAAACATTCGATGAGCGCATAATTTCGCGGAATGGACCTGTCAATTGGCCACCAAGATCGTGTGATTTGACACCATTGGATTATTTTCTTTGGGGATATGTGAAGTCGCTCGTCTACGCCAACAAACCAGAAACGTTAGGGGACTTGGAAGCCAACATTCGTTGCGTTATTGCCGACATACGGCCCCGTATGCTCGAAAAAGTGGTTCAAAATTGGACCTGTAGAATTGGCTTTATTCGAGCCAGCCGCGGCGGCCACATGCCCGAAATCATATTTAAACATTAATGGCATAAAATTATCCTTCCAATAAAGCCAAATTGATGGACATTAAAACGATTTTCTTGTGTTTTATTTCAATTCGAAGCTCTATACCTCTAAAAAAAACACCCTTTACTAACAAACATACAGTTTTCGCGTCCATAAAAGACAGACAGACAGACAGACAAAAACTGAATTTTATATAGTAAGTAGATACATACACAGTTTGGACCTGGTTTGTACAGCTTTCCATGCAAAAAATTATCTTTACTAATTACCCTATTCAATGAGGGTCATATACTTTTTTTTTGTAAGCAAAAAAGGTAGTTAGAAAAATTGTATAAAACCATTTAGGAAAAACTTACAGTATTGCTACTAGTGACTTGCAACGAAATTATAGCAGTAAACACTTTAAACAAATTCATAGGCTGGAACTCAATGGTCATGTCTAGACTTCAAATGGATCCCTGCACGAAAAAGCAACAGATATTGACAGATTGGTACACTTATTGTATCCTGACGAGTTGACTTTGAATAAAGGCGCGTCGCAATCAATCATAAGAGGTAATCTGGTATAAGAACAAAGAGTTACGTCATCAGTTGGCGCAAATAGTAGAAAAACTTAGAGCGCTAGTTCTAATTGGTTACAAAAAAGTAGACTTTGTTTTCGTTAATGCAGATATCACCGTTGAGGTGACAACTGATGAAGTTACATTTTGACATTGGTTGTGGATAAAATTAAAAAGTTGCAAAAGTTCATATTAAGTTAGGTTAGGTAGGAGTGACAGTCAGTTACGAAAAAACCGACTCACTTAGACCAAATGTGATCCATTGTGATATCACAGGGTATCTGACTATATTCTCTCGTTGAACCAACGTGATTTCGTAATGAAACTGGCCTATACTAACATGTCTAAGGTCATCCAGGTCATCAAATAAAAACGTTCAAAGTGTCGGCGTTTTCTAGCAAGTGCAGAACAGGAGCAGAGAAGATGTTTAATATTTTCCTACTCCTTCACATCTCCACAACTTCTACAGAAGTCAAAGGACCTAACACCTTATCTCTCCGCATGTCTGTTGATGAGGCAGTGGCCAGTTATAACTGCGACAACTGACGAGACACTATGTCTAGAAATTAGTTCTGACGAACGCTTTGCATCCAATTTTGGCCAGATTTGCCTAGTTATGTTGCAAGTTGACACTTGAGTCCATCTTTTGTTGGCATTATTTACCATTTTATTCTTTAAGCAGTAACTTGCAGGTAGCAAGTGGCATGCCAACACCTTCCTTGTCCTGAGGAATTTGTGCGGTAGTCCCCTGCCTAGCAAGTTCATCAGCTTTGTAATTGCCGTCAATATTTCTATGCCCAGGCACCCAAATGAGGTGAATGTTATATTAGAAAACGTTGTCAAACTAAGCCCAACACAAAGGAAGAAGTATACGCCGCAATAACTGAAGACTGTGGAACAAGCTGATTGTCCTTACGGAATGGGGAAACTATAAACTTAACATACTGTTTAAGTAATGGTACACGCTGCAGTTAATTGGGCGTTAAGATAGTGCTGTCTCTGTCTGTTTACCGGGCACAATTTTTAGAAAATTCAAATTGTTGCAAATAAACTTCAAAAATGCATAAAAATTTGTGATCGCTTATTTTATATTGAGAATAATATTTCGTCAGTTTGAAATTTTTACAAAAACCTAAGGATATGGGCACCGCATGATTTGTGATGGAAAGAGTTCTCAGTTTGAGGATTTATATAAAATGTTTATAAATAAATATTTATATATTTTTAGAGAAAATATTTAGAAATTGCTTCATTTTGGAAAAAAAAAATTAGTAAAAGATTAGATTCTGCATACATTCTCAAAAAAAAAAAAAATAAATATTATGAAAAGTTTTTTGAGAGAATTTTTTGGAAAATGGTGCATTTTGGGCAGTGCTTCACCGATATGATATTGTCCTCGAACGTTCGAACAGCTTCGCTGTTATTTTTTAAGGAGCAAGCCTCAAACTCTTGAATTTTATGAAATTTTAATATGAATATTGATACTATAAAATAAGTGAACAAGTGCTAATGAAAACTTCGCAATACTTTATAAAAATATTTTGACATTCAAAAATGTGTCTCCAATTTAATAATCGTTAAATAATAAAAATTTTCCAATATTTTAGATGGCTATAACTTTGAAGCCAGATCCGAGTAATTCTACTCTCTTAAAATACTTTTTCAGTTAAATAAAAGAAAAAGTATCGAAAATATCGGTCACATATTTTCTCTCGGCGGCCCTCTAAACTTCACTATTTGTTGCAAATAGTTGCGTTTTCTGTTTTTCAAACTGCTGTGACTCGGTAAATTTTTAACACTTTGGCCAAAAAAAATAAACTTATCTCAGTTTCCATATAAATATATTTTTCGATCGATTTATCAAAAAACGAAAGAGTCACCATTAGGTCCCCAAAGAGGAGCATGGCAAGTTCCAGGTACGAACGTACATCACTAACATATTCTCTCAAATTTTTAAACTGTGCCACTATTGCTTTCTATACAGCATTACAACAACAACAACAACAACAACAACAGCAACAACAACAAGAATTTTGATTTTAACAAGTTCTGAGCATCAAATGGAAAGGGGGATTAAATTGAAATATTTTTTTATATGTAAAGAAATCAAAAAAAAAAAAACATGCACAACCAAACAAGTTTTCATATACAAACGATATACCATACTGGTGCCAGATTGTCTGGCATGTTTTTTGATAGCTTGGTTGTATCATCGATACACACATACTCGCACGCATTTCGTGTAAATCTGTGTAATTGTATTTAGTCAATTGTTAAGAAAAATTGTAAAATACTAAAATGATCGCATACAGAATACAGTGACGGCAGCATATAGTAAATATAAACAATTCGCTCATTTCAATACAGAATTGTTTTTTTACCAAATGGTTTTTTGGGATAACTTGATTGTTTTTACACGTACCCATTATGAGATATAGTTACGCGACTTTTATTGTTTCTTAAATAAACAATTAGTGAAATTAAGCAAATTTCTTTTTTACATAAAACTAATAATATTTGTGCAGATATGTAGCTATAGAAAAGAGAAACTACGATCTACTTGTAACTCTCATAAAAGGGTGTTTTTTGTAGCTATGAAACTCCTTTAAGAAAGCCTTAATTCATTCTTAATGCAAACGTTATTATCAATCCCAACGAGGTTTACATCAGCACTATAACTTTTACTCAGAAATAAAAACCAGATGGAAAAGTTCAGAAGCCACGTAGGTGAAAAAATATCACAATTTTTTGCCATCAACTGTAATCGTAGGTAAATGTTAACCAATGTTTTAAAAGTAATAACATACATCTCGTTGGAAAGATAAAAATTATTTATCACTTTATTTTAAGTGGCCAATACCGGAGGTTGGTCATGAGATGCACTACTGTCAACATATTATGTTAAAACATCAACTTCTATTTTTTTGTAGAATGGTACGGAAGCCATGTTTGTTTGGCTACCAATGACATGTGTCTCATATGTAAAGCAAAAATTCTCAAACATTTAGTTTGACTGATCTATTAAAAATATTTCAAGGACGTCTTTCGAAAACATATTATTTTAAGGATATTTTATGGTTTAGTTAAGGAGCTAATGAACATTTAAGGTATATAGTTACATTGTCGTTGCTAATGATATGGAATTATTTCCTTTTCGGTGTAGAAATAAAATCTGACAAGATGGGTCGTATGCACAGGAGCGTGCAAGGGTATTTCCCAATCAGCTTTACCATACATAAGAACTGTTCCCTCATGGTTGAAACTCAGTGCTGAGGATGTAAGGGAACAAATTAAATTGTTGGGCAGGAAGGGAATGACCCCGTCCAAAATTGGTATCATTCTTCGTGATTCCCATGGTGTTGCCCAAGTGCGTTTTGTTAATGGGAATAAAATTTTGCGCATCATGAAATCGGTTGGCTTGAAACCAGATATCCCAAAAGATTTGTACTACATGATCAAGAAGGCTGTCGCCATTCGTAAGCATTTGGAACGTAATCGTAAGGATAAAGATGGCAAGTTCCGTTTAATTTTGGTTGAATCCAGAATTCACAGATTGGCCCGTTATTACAAGACAAAGAGTGTTTTGCCACCAAACTGGAAATACGAATCTAGCACTGCTTCGGCTTTAGTTGCTTAAACGCTATTGATGAAGTGGGGATTTGTGTTTTTTTTTTTTTATATTTTACAAATAAAACGAAGTTCACCTTTTTTCGAACATAGAAAAACTATGAGTAAAGTAAAGATAGCACCGCTTTTTTTTAATTAACTTTAAAGTTGCGAAAAAAAACTCTATTAAATTATTTTATTGCGTCTGCCTCTGATATATTGTCTTGAGTACATAGAATAGATAATGAAATTATAAGGGACAGACGTCCACACTGCCGCATTTTCAATAACAGCAATAAGTAAAAATAAAAAACTCTATTAATTTATTTTGTCGCGTCTGCCTCTGATATATTGTCTTGAGTGCATAGAATAGATAATGAAATTATAAAAGGCAGACGTTCACACTGCTGCATTTTCAATAACAGCAATAAGTAAAGATTCAAAACTCTATTAAATTATTTTATCGCGTCTGCTTCTGATATATTGTGTTAAGTACATAGAATAGATAATGAAATTATAAAAGGCAGACGTCCACATTGCCGCATTTTCAATAACAGCAATAAGTAAAAATAAAAAACTCTATTAAATAATGTTATCGTTTTCTTTCAGAATTTCGTTGTCTGCCTTCAAAAAAGCAGCGCTGGAATCGTCTGCTTTATTTATTTTTATGTTTTAGTTAGCCAGAGGCAGATGCGTTGAAATGACTTAGTACTCATTTTTTTCATATGTTTGTACATTGCCACTTGTAATAATCGCAATCAGCCTGACGATAAAATTACTTAAGTTTGTACTATATGTCATAAAATTTTGAAAAAAATTGAATCACTCTTAAGCGCAGCAACAAAAATCGTCTGCCTTTTGGATATGAGACATTATTTTAAAAACCGAACACTTCCTGACCGACCCATTTTTAAATCGTTCTTTTTTTTTACATATTCAAGGCATTATATGAGTGAACATGTGTATCGGAAATTCTACAGTAATTCTACATAAAACTTAGGGTAAACGAATGATCAGGGTTTACGCCTCTAATTTGTCCAACACCAGCTTTGCGGAGAACTTCGACCGCAATTCATTACAGTGTCTCCAATATCGGTGCCAGCGAAGCCGATTTCTTTAAAAATTGAATTGAGGAGCGCATACATCATTTCTTTTGCAGGACTCGTATAAGTCTATTGCCTCTATAAGAACAGCATGAACGAACCAATGAATTGGGCAAGACCTCTGGATTATCTTATAATGGCGTTATTTTTTATTTGCACACCACATACAAGACGGATCACGACAGATGAAAAAACTCTGTGTGGTGATTTAATAAAAAAAGTAAGTAAATAAAACAGCAGTTCTTATCTTTGTTTGCTTCAAAGTTGGATGTTACTTTAAATTAGTAAGCCAAAAGTGTAAAAGGAAGTGAGAATTTATCACCTCTCAGTACACAATTAATGCGTGGCCAAGTAAGTATCAATTTCGTCCCTTTTGACACATATTTCTTTACTTAGGCACACATAAGGAAAATGTAAGTAAACAGCACACTGAATCAAATTTCATATATAAATACTATGTAGTTATGGATTTCATTAAAATTATATATCTTTTCTATGAAAAGTACATTAAATAAATGTATTTTCTGTACTTTGAAATAGTAGCGTATGTATTAAGGTATTTATTTTGAAAATTTTGTAGATTTTTTTATTTTTTTTTTTGCCCATGTTTCAGCGTGGGGTTTAGAAATAATTGTCACATAATTTTAACTTCTTTGCTCAAACCTGTATATGGCGCGGACAGAGTTTGTGTCCGCTTTCGTTGATATTTTGTGAAAAAAAAACCGAATTACTAAAATTTAGAAAAAATCTGAATTAGGTGTCAAGATATAGCGTTTCAGGTATTTTAATTGTATGGGAGGTGCTATCATCTATTGTCAAACCACGCACACATTTTTCGTGTGACTAAAAATGCGTAGAGTATAGCCGAGGTTTATTCGTTATGGTTAAGCCAATAATTTCTATTTCGCTTGATTGAACTTTTTTGTCTTTGCTAAATTTGAAGCATAGATGTCACACATTACAAGTAGCTGTAGACACAGGCATAAAAGAATCTTCAGTAACATAACCTTGTTGCATTTAGCATATTGAAGAATTGGAATTTAATGTACATTTAAATAACTTTTTAATTAATTGTTTTTAAAAAATGATTAATTTTTTTCAATATTTTATTTTTGTAAACTTATGAAAAATATTACAGGTTGACAAAATTTCTCTTAACATCAGACCCTGAAACGAGACTCGAATTTGATTTCAGATTTGACCCATCAGCTCTGGTTTTCGAATTATCTGAATATAAGTGTAGAAAAACCGCTGTTTTATGTCACATTGGATGTTACGAATATAGATCGACACTTCCAGTTTAGCTGACCACTTTTCGAAAAATAAAAATTGAAGAGATATAAAAAATTTTGTAAACTAATCGATGCATTGCTTGTAAAAGTAGTAATAGAAACAAAATCTTTCAATAACCATTTTTTTAATTTTTTTTTAAATTTTTCTTTTTTAATTTTTTTAGTTTTTTTTTAATTTATTTTTTAAATTTTTTTTTTAAAATTTTTTTTTTAATTTTTTTTTTTTAAATTTTTTTTTTTAAATTTTTTTTTTAAATATTTTTTTTAAATTTTTTTTTTTAAATTTTTTTTTTAAATTTTTTTTTTTAAATTTTTTTTTTAAATTTTTTTTTATTTTTTTTTTTTGCTTTGTATTTTGCTATAAAATCATTATAATGTCACACCCATTACATTTTTGAAGTTACTTTGTATCTATTATTTAAAAGCTTTTGCTAAAAGTTATTCATGATTCTAATAAAGAACATATGAAGTACTTGTAAAATGATATCAATTTATCACTCATTCCTGCAAAGTTTTTGGCAATTTAAACTCAAAATATTGGAAAAAGAGATTTTTTCAACGTCACACCCTTTACACACTTTTAAAGCAATTTTCTTAATTAAGTAATAACACATAGTTGTCAAATTTTATGTTTTTATAAATATCGGAAAGTATTATAGTACTTTTTGCAAGAGAAGAAATAGCATTCTCACACTTGTCTGAAAAGATTTGAATGGAAAAAGTCTTCCCCAGGAAGTGGAAAAAATTGGCTTTGAAGAGGAAGCATCATACTTTTAAGTACTATTACAAGTTCTCTGGAAACAAAATACATTATGATAACCTACAATATGTCAAAAAACAGGGATTTTTTGCACTTTAAGGTTAGGATATTTCGAAAATCAGAGCTGATGATATAATTATGTATTTCCTAAGACCTGCCGTTTTGTTCGGTATCACTTGTGTAAAATTTGTTTTTATTTCGATTCTTAGTAAGGATTTTTTATTTTTTTTTATAATTTTTATGTGTATTTTAAATGTTTGTTTTATTTTTATTTTGAAATTATATTTCCTACTATTTCTGATGCATGTCCTCTCTACTTTTGATGGTACCTACTACAAAAGATTAAGTCGTATTGTACAATAACTTTTATTTTAAACAAATTGGAAATTTGTATTTATATAAAAACATTTTATTTATTAAAAGTTAGAAAATATAAAAGTTTTCAAAAACATTTCTCATTATAATTGTCATTATTAACTTTTATACGAAAAAAGTTTTTAAAAACTTTTATTTTTTCAGGACTTTTTGAGACAAAGTTAAAGTTTTAATATCGGTCAAACCCATTATTACTTTTTGTTTGACTTAAACTTTTTTTATCAAAGTTTTGTTTTAATTTTAATTTTACGAGGACTTCCGTGTTTGGGGGTTTTCATCATTTTAGCGAAATATTACATGTGTCAGTGACTTAAAATATTTTTAAAATGATGATATTTGTAAAAATGTTAAATTGAGTAATTCTTATTTCGAAGCGTAAGATAAGATAAAGAAAAGATTTTATTTGAATCATATAGAATAATTTCGCTTAGCTTGTGCATGACAAAGGTTTTAGATAATATTATTGCCAACAAGTGATTTTGGTTTGTCACTACGCACAAGCTTCTCGATAGCCGTCAGTTTGGGTTTCAAAAAGCTCTAGTCTACCTAGACCATCTGATCATTGACAAACTACAACAAAAGAGCCATATTACTAGCGAAAAGGTAACAAACTCAATATTTGGAAATGGAACCAAAGATTTTAAGCAATACAATTCAATTTTACACTGTTATTGCCATTCGTGTTTTCAGTTCAGATTTATATTTAATATTAAAATTTTTTATATATTATCTTTTTAAAATGCCAAGTACTTAATCAAGGCATAGCTTTCAAAAGAAATGTGGTTAATTTAACAGAGTTACATGCATTTGCAAAGGTACATATTTACAAAAAAGTTTTGAATTCATCATCTTGTATTTTCCACGCCTACGTGGTGTCTTCTGAAAGGGGTTGAGTGTACGAATTTTTGAGCAATTGCACTTCCCCAGGAATTGCAATGAGTTTTGGACATAGCTTTGTCCATTTTGACGTGTACCATAGCATATTGATTTCTAATTCGAAATAAAATCAGAATTGCAGACAAAACTGTTTGCTTAAATCACACTATGACATAAAAATAATGCATTTTGGTAAAAAGCATTGCCAAAACATTGCAAAACACTTTCAGGTGCTTCTATTTTTAGCTGACTTGCTTATAGAAAAAAAAAACGATCATGTATATGTAGTTTTGTATTAGGGTTATCCGAAAGCAATGCCCCCAGTGTGAAATTATTTTAAAAAAATTCAAAAATGCATTTTTTTCGAAATTGCAAGCTTGACCCAAACACTAAGCTAAGAAGTTTTTAACGAAAAATTAAACTATAACTTTGCCAGTGACTTCCGAGACGGAGCATTAAGCGCGTCCATCACTGCTCTGATTGGCCTCTTTAGTTTCAGAAAATTGCTTACCAGAAATTTATTATAATGAAATGATAAAGAATTACAAAAATTATTATAGATATAAGTAAATAACTACCATTTTTACATAATACAAATAGAAACATGAATGATTTTGAATAATGAACAGATTGTTTTTACTGAATTGGAGAAATCATATTTGCTATATTGAAGAAGTTTATTTGGAGAAGGTATGAAAGAGGACAAACATATCAGCAAAATCTGTTGAAGATAAGATTTAACACATATCTTTTTTCTCTTTTTTTGCTGTCAAATGAAAATCTTTAGAGTGAAATCAAAATGCTGTTTTTAAAATTTTTGATTGCGATATGCATAGATCTAATAACTTTTGATCTATCTAATGCATTGTAAGAGATTCTGTTCTGAGATTCTGAGAGAAACCGTGTGTATGTCGTTTCAAATACATCCTGAAGGACTACATACTTTTAAAAGTATCAATGGCATATAATTTACGCTTTTTGGTCAACAGTTCAAGACATGTTATCATGCCGTATTGGTGCTATGCTGTAATCAACGATATTTTTTAATCACAGACTACGCCGAAATATTGTTACTATAAGGAAGTTTTTGGCTATTGAAATAAATTTACCGATATTTTCGAATGAAATGATTGCAGAAAAATTGTAGGCTTTCAATTATAAATTTCTTCAAAAAATTAATTTAGCCACAATCAATTTTTTCCAGATCTCAAAAAATCGATGCTCTTCTTACTAAATACTTTTCAGAAGTCATACTGAAATATATAAATATTTCTCGCACATATCACTTGACTTGGTTCTTGTCACTTCTTTATATTTTTAGTATTATTTCGTGTTTTTTTTACGATTTGACGCCCAAAAGCAAAAATTGAAAGTGTAGAATAGATTTCAATAAACTGTAGGATATTTAAATTGCATTTTCAGACTATGTGGCTGTTTTACTTTTCTTTCACAGAACTTTTAAAGTGTAAATGAAATTAAAAGTTAAAAATACATTTTGGCATATCAAGAGATTGTCAAATGGTTGGAAACCACTTTCACGTGTTTATATTCGTATAATCATATGACTTACTAATAAACTAATTTCTCACAGACTGAAATTGCACCTTCACTTGACTTTTTTGTGGGTTTGTTTTGATAAAAAAAAAGTAAACTAAGAGCAAGTTTTCGTGATTTATGAAACAAAAGCATTCGTGAAATTTTAGGAGCTAATTTGATTTTACTTTATTTGATTGCGGCAAGATTAATTTCCATTAAAAGTGCTCAAGAACTTTCTAAAAGACGGTCACTGTTCTTATTGCCATCGAGCAAGCACTTTTGTGAATGAACCATACACAGGGACAGAGACTTTTGTTTCCGAATTCAAACATACAGTTTTGATCAAAAACAAAGTTTAATTGATATATTTTTCTTTTAGTATAGAAAACTTGCACAAGGATTTTTTGTGAGTAAAATTATAAACCCTAAAACGAGATACATTTTGTAGCTATAATTCTAAAGACAACAAAATCTGCCTGTACAAAATTTTAATTCAACTTATAATCAATAAATGAATTAGTGCTTTTCGTTAAACAAACATGTCAAGACAACAAACGGATCACTCTAACCTGGAAAATGGACACATGCGTATCGGCTACATATGTATACGAGGGTGGGATGAAAAAAAATCGGCTTAGTCAAGATAATACATCGGTAGTAACGTATTAGTACTTTTTATTTACTATCAGTATAGATCAGATGAGCATCTGCGTTGCGCTGTGTATCATGTGTGTACCATGAAATGTATTTCGCAAAAATTAATTAAATTAAATATCGTGCTGAAGACTTTCCGGGACGTTTTATGACTGTGGACGAAACTTAAATCCACTTCAATCCACCAAAGACTTATGAACAGTTGAAGCGGTGAAGTGGGGAATCGAGACCGAAGATCCATCGATCAGCTGACTTAGTGATGACTCCTTTTTTATGGATGCCTGTGGCATAATTAACATCGATTACCCCTTGAAAAGGGCAGAACGATCACCAGACAATATTATTCGGAGCTGTTGAACAGATTCGACGCTGATTTGAAGTAGAAACGATCGCACATCGCGAATAAAAAAGTTATTTTCCACCAGAATAACGCACCGGCAAACAAGAGCACAGGTGCTATGGCAACATTGTAGGTATTGCGCTACGAATCAGATTCTCACCTACTACGATTATTATCCTTTCCAAAATTTAAGAAATGACTTGGTGGAAAGAAATTTAAATCAAACGAAGAGGTCATCTTTGCAACGAATGCGTTGATTCATAGCGTGTAAGAATGAACGAGTTTAGCCTAGGCTGGCTAGGCCTTCGGCCGCAACTCAGAGCTTAATTATTGATTTATTAATTTTTAGTT
This sequence comes from Meiosimyza decipiens, assembly GCA_963680825.1. Classification (NCBI taxonomy): domain Eukaryota; kingdom Metazoa; phylum Arthropoda; class Insecta; order Diptera; family Lauxaniidae; genus Meiosimyza; species Meiosimyza decipiens. The sequence goes on along the minus strand of OY804258.1, from coordinate 93,506,139 downwards.
ATTATAAAAAAAAGAAATAAGTTTAAGAAATGATTTTGTTTTCTTGGGAAATGGTTTATTAATATCTCGCCTACAAGCCCTTAAATTATCCTTATGAATCATTAGCTTAACGGAGAAGTTGTACATGTAATTTTCTATAAAATAGCCGATAGAATTTTTAATACATCCAGAGCGGATTAAGCTAAATTATTTCTTGTTAAAATTACATGAATGAAATTTGCCTGAGAATCTAAAAAAGTTTTCAAACTTAATATAAAAAGTTTAAAGTGAGAATAAATTTGAAGCCAACATTGATTAATCTGTATAACTGATTCTGTTTTAGATGTAAGAATAGGGTTCATTCATACTTCTGTAAATTGTGCAATGAAAGCCTTTTTACTGTCTAAATAATATATGTTATCTATCTCTAAAAATATTATGCAGAGTTTTGTACTTTTCCTTTTAATTTTTTATCAAATATATTGGAAGCCGGCGTTTATTCCCAAAATTTGGGTTTGTGCAAGCAGAATTTACTGTAAAAGGGATATTGTGTATATTTATCACCTTTCAAAGTGGAAATTCCAATTTTTAAACAAAACATGTGAGCAAAATTTTCACACTTAAGAAAGAAAGCAACGCAGCCAGTTACCGCATCTGGAAAAACCGAATGACAACTAACCTGCCTCGCTAATTTCCAAGCAAATGCAACATGTTAAGCGAGGTGCAGTTTTCAATGACGGCGAAACAGTAACAGCGGGATGTTTTAGTCCCTTTTTAGAATAGATAAACATCTGCTCAGGTACAATTAAAGATGTAAGGTCTTTGTGCCGGTAAATTCTTTATCGATTTTTGCACCTCACCTCACCTCACCTCAACTCGTAGCTTAGCAACTCGACCGGCAAAAGGCGCCGCAGGTCAAATGAAACAAACAATGAAACTTATAAGAGAGCCTTATAGATTTAATAAACAACGTTTTCATGGTATTTGTTATTGTTTTATTTTAACAATGGTTGAACCCAAAAGGCATTGATAAATTAAAGAATGGTGGTTCATCAAGTGTAAAAGAGACCATCTATTCATTATGTACAGAACATAGGAGTAGCACAAATAAATTTCACTAGACTGGTTGGCTCCTTACAAAATATTTTTCTTTATTCTGTGAAATCGTTTTCACATGTGTGTTTTAAACTTTTTAATTGTTTATGGAAAATCCAAAAGCAAGAAAAGAACACATTTGCGCATGGAATTCACACTTACCTAGTTTTCGAACAGGTGTGGATAGTTCGACGCTTAAGTCCTGAAGTGTCTTCTTCTGACCAGATTCATTTGTAGGCAGTACTAGCTTCTGTATGTAGGAGGTATCCTGGAAAATAAAATAAAAAATTGAATTGTATTGCAAAGACTTTACATTTTTAGAACATAATTTTAATACCCAACACCGCACGCGTGCCCTGAATGAGTCCACGTGAATGCTTTTTAATTTGATAATGGAGCAGCATTGGGGAATTCTCGCAGTAAAAAAATAAATGATCAAATAAAAAATCTAAAATGTAAAGCAACACACTATACAAAAATCGTCTGCATCGTCAGATGAGGATTATGGTTTTTTACCAATGAATGCTGCATTTTTATTGCATTTTTAGTACTGAAACCTTGACTCAAATCCCAACCCGGCACTGCAGGAATATTATCAACTTTTAAGTTTTGGCATTCAAGAATCTTTTATGGATATTTCTTCTGACGAAATGGCTACTTTGAAGAAGGTCGAAAAAACATAAAAGAGAGATGACTTTTTTTTAAAATGTTTGAAAATGCATACTTTACTGTTTCCCCAAATAATGTGAACATCACTTTAAGTCTTTTTATGCTATAACCTTTACTCGGAATCCAAGATCTTATCTCAAACACCAGAGACTCAACGGGTAAAAATAGGTCAATAATATTCTGATGAAACGTAGTCGTAGGCGAGTCTAATCTATGACTTCAAAATCAATAATATAAATCACGTTTGAAAAGTCTTTTATAGTACCATGTAATTGCCAAGAATCCTCTCCCGTTAGTTGATTATGTGATGCGCAACGAGCCAAAACAAGTAAAAAATCACTTTTTACCTACCTACAAGTTATTATTCTCAGTCATTCAGATTGGTCCATATTTGTTATTACCTTTAATCTGCGTATGGTATTGCTTATATTCTCTACAGTTGATATTTTTTTTTAAAACTCTCATACGATACTTATTGCCAACGATTACGGAATTTCCATATTAAAACCCCAGTGGATGCGGACATTTTTTTTTTCAACTAAATAGAATACATAGAATAATTATCAAGTTAACATTTAACCTGACGAAAGTATTTGTGTATTTTGTTGACTTTTTAGCCGTTTAACAAATAACAAGAAGCCTTTAAAAATTTTAAAATATTTTATATTAATTATTAAACTAATAGCGAAACATTTTCCTAAAGTGCAAAAAATTTTCAAAAGGATATCATGCGCCAACTTAATTCTTTACGTGCAACACATTTAGCAGACTAAAAAATAATTTGGTTTCTGCTATTGAAACTATTTAACTGCTTTAAGAGGGACATCCGATTCAGGTTCAATTAAATTAAGTGAACCTGATACAAAGGATGGTCTTTATCATCATCTATTTCAAAGGATGGACTTTATTTTGGATGCGTATGAAATGTGGCGATCCAATCTAACAAAAACAATCTACTTAACCATGTCATAAATTCTTCAAGGAAAAACACGATAGATTGGAGAAAAAACGTAATTTTACAGGATTTAATATTCCGAAAACAGGATTGATTACAGGATCCATATTTTTCCTTTTTAAGCAGAATAGATAGCAACTGCAGTGCATGAATTAATATTTTGGCACTTAAATTTAATTAGAGTCTTCGTCCATGTATTCCACGTCTGATTTTTTTTCGATTCGTTCAGTTCCACCTTGAGTTTCAACTTTGACAAGATTGTCTTTCGCTTTGACGCTTTGATTTTCCGCAGCATGTCCGGTTTTGTTTTTATCCAATTGTAAAAATCAATGCACGGCATTTTTAAATTGATCATAGCGGTCAGAATGGCTTTCAAAGTTTTTACTTTTAACTTAGATTTTTCATCAAAGCGAATACTCGTTCCACAGAGGCGGTCGTGACGAGTAAACAAAGAACATATTCCACTATTGCTGCCATTCCTTCGTAATCATAATTCTCAGTTTCGAAATGAGTAACAATTTCAACCCATCCTTTCGCAACAAACACAAAAAAATGCCTATTTTACAAATTTTTTTGTAGAACAGTTTTGATCACGTTATCAACGTAAGGGTTGACGTACACAAACTATCAAGAACAAACTAAGCGAGGTAATGATATTTAACTTTCAAGAGAAATGCAACGTTTAAAATTAATGGAAATAAAACAGGATGGTTACAGGATTTTTCAAGAAAATGCAGGAGTAATTTTTAACAGGATATTCGCTGAAAATACAGGAGTATCCTGTAAAATACAGAATAAATGGCATAGTTAAGCATACTATATGCTATATATTTTAGCCCAACAATATAAAATTACTTGCCGCTTTGCAGCATGTCGAATTAATGGTAGCAACATTTAAAAAAATGTCACAAGACCTTTGATACACAATTCGCAAATGTTTTCAAAACTAAACAAGAATTAATTTTTAAGTAGACGAGGAAAAAACCACGAATCGCGGCACGGCAGCAGCATAGAGATAAAGTCGATGTAGGACGGAATCCTGCGATTTATTTTAAAATATCAATTATGATTCCATTACAAACAGGGTTCGAAAATTTTACCAAAAAGGAACACAATTTCATGGAAGACTGGTTCAAGATTTATAAGAAATTTGATGACCGATTTTGAAAATTGCGGATTCAATTGAAAACAAAAACATCCTCTACACTTTTTTATTCAGCTTTAAATTACTAAATAATAAATATTGTTACAAAAAAAACAAAAACATTAGGGTGTTACTGACTCCAATGATTGAATAAAATTTAAATGATTTTTGATATCCAAAACAAAAGAGCTAGACCGGGGATTTCTTTATACATTCGCTGTAAAAATATGAAAAAATAAATCGATTTCATGCCATATGTTGAGATTTGACCAAGTTTCGCATTTTTTACCAAAATAACCATCTTTCAGTAAGTTGGTTAATTTTCTCGGAAAATAAGCTTTAAATAAAAAAAAACTGTTTTATTGAAAGTTGTAGAAGAGATGACAATAAATTCGATAAGTTTTTGGGATTTGACCATATAATAATCATGCTTTGAATTTGGCCATTTTGGTATTTGACACCCCAGTTTATACTTTTACAACACAATATACAACTACATATAATGATTACAACCCAAATAATCCCAGACTCACGTTTTTTGCTGTACTTTTATTTAAAATTGATTAAGACCCACCATGAATTACGTAAGTACGTAACTTGTAGTGGAATATGGGACTTACTTCAATTTTTCTCAGCCATATATCTCAAGAGCTATTGGTCGAAGAATATTTTTTGTGCAATATTCGCTGAAGAACAATTTAAGTATGGATAACACGAGATATCTGCAAAGAGCCTTCGTTAGTTTTGATCTTGAATAACTTTTTTAGCGTAAGCAATATTGATCCGGACTTTTTACACTTTTATTATGAACCCATACTGAAGGTTCAAGCTTGCCCAAAACTATTCCTAATTTCCCTGGGCTATTATTGATTCGTCACTTTTAGAAACGGCAGTTTCCGTCTTTTTCGTCAAGTTTTTATATTTATATATCACATCAATTTGGAATAAGGGCATTTACAACAGTGAACAAAAGTCGCTGCTTATAAAACAACTTTAGCGCAGATGTATATTCGTAATGAAATTTTTTGTTTTGTGGACGTCGGACATACTGCCAGCTATCCGATTGAACTCTGTAAATTTTAGTTTCATCACTGAAGAGCACGTTTTTCCTTTGCAAAGCTGTCCAGTTCTTGTATGCCTTCGCAACTTCAAGTCTGGCCCTTTGAATTTGTTTTGTAAGCAGCGGCTTTCAACGTATCAATCTTCCAAAAAGTTTATTCTCGCACAATCTCTTTCGAATTGATCGAGGTAATAGCGAATCATGATCATCATTTAATAAAATTTTTCGTATTTCCTTAGAAGTCAAATAATAATTGTACATATTTTGCTTCACATATGATCCTCAGATCGGTTATTTCATCCGACTTCCGTGGACGTTGGGGTTTAGCAACGTTATTTGTTAATTTTTTTTTTAAATGTTTTACGGCATTTTTAATCCCATTGAGAATCTTTGACACCAGCTAAAAATGAAAATTTCAAAGGAAAAATTTCATATCTGGAGGATTTAACGAGGTGGCAAAGGAAGCATGGAATAAAATAACCCCTGAGAAATTCCAAAAACTAATTGCTGCGGTGCAAAGTTGCAATAGCAAATTAAAGTTTTCCAACTAAATGTTTTCTAAAAGATATTAAAAATTTTTGTAATTGTTTTCAATTATATCGCCATCCTTGTCCAAAAAAAAGTTTTTTCTAAATTTCGTTTATCAAATCTTGAAAAGGGTATAAGACTTGAATATTCTTAGCTAGTCCGCCACCACTGTATACATGTATACCAGTGTAAGGCATTCTGCCTCCCGCGGGGAACTGCGGCAGAACTCAAGCAGAGGCTGCGTCTATGTATACCCGTCGTGTACGCTGCGAAATACGATTCGGTATGACTTTTTTTACGTATTTTTTATTTCAAGCCTCAGAGGTTTGGTGTCTGAGGCAAAATTGTTTCTTATATGTACACTACTTCTATAATACTACTCTTTAACCCATTATGGAGCATTTTAGTCAAGTTTTCTCCAAAGACGGTATAAAAAAACTCTCAGTCGCTTGACCCGTATGTAATTTTTGCAAAAAATTTTACAAAAATGTTTCATAGGAGGTTGAGGCAAAATCTGATGACAGATTCGAGCTCAGCGATTCCAATTAAAATTTGCATTGAAACTAAAATTCAGAAGATAAGAATACTAGAATATAAGTTAGTAACGAAAGAACCAAAATCCTAAAAAACCGAGACACGATTTTTCGAAAGTTAACAGTAGATATGTACTTATAAGCAAAATATTTTAATATGTTTGGGTATAAGTATAGTAGTTAATATATCAAAATTCTTACTTCATAATAAAATCGAATTGGTATATGCTTAAAAGTTTCTTGATCAGTACTGGGTTCCATTAGCCGTCTATTTATTGCCCAAAATTGATCAAATTTATCTGAAATACAAAAGTTTTAAAAATGCAATAATAATTTCTGTAAAAAAAAGACTTACCATTTGACAATCCTAGCCATAATTGGTTGTGATCTTTTTTTTGCATTGAAGAAATTACTTGTCCTCGATGTTTAAGCACATCAGCTTCTTTCAAACAGGACAAAAAATGTGATTCCACAACATCTCTAAAAAATTAAATAGAAATATCTTTTCTATGAGCACTGTTTTAAAAAAGTTTTATATCGGATAGTTTTTATATTATGGTAAACTTATATTATATTGGAACTTGTTGTTCCACAGCTATTAATCAGCATTTATCAAAGAAATTTCAAACCATATATGATACATAAGTTATGGCGCGAGGCAAGAGAAGTTTTCATATCACGTCAAAGCAAAAAACTCTAGAATCAATTCTCATGTCAGGGACTCATGTCCCACAAATTTTCATTCAAAAACTCAACATGCTTATCAAAAAGACAAGTCTATTGAAATGGTGCTTCAATCATTTGACATTATAACTACAAGCTCAATAATTGACGTTCTATTAAGAGCTGATCTCAGTGGCACACTCGTATATGAATTGAACATTGCTAAGCAACAGATAAATTAAAGGAGAATGGGTTAGGACAATGCACCCAAAAGAATGAATCAAGGTACTTTAAATTCCTTTCAAACGATATGTAATTATTTATTTCATTGTCAGATATAATGGTTTTGTATTTAACTTAAACAAATTCTCTTAGATGTTAGACTTTTGGCCCAAAAAAGATGCATGTTTAAAATAAAATTTAGTTTGCTTTCAATTGAGGGCCAACATGTTTTATCTTCAACACGAATCAAGGAAGAAGCTTAAAATCGGACAATGAAAATAATTAAAATCGACAAAAGTATTATAGAAGCGACGATGGTATCAAATGTAGATGAAATGCATAAAGACCTCTCCTTTGTAGCAACTTAAAAAAAATATAAACTCATTACAAATATCAGACGTATCATATCACCGAAAACTATGATAAATAAGTTGATAATTTAGAAGAGAGTAAGACTTGAAATTCACAGAAATACACATGCGATTTTTATCTGCGACTAGATCCAACACTGCAGGCAGACAGCGAGGATCGGGTTACTGACATTAAAAATACTGGCGTAGTCCACATGTATCAAATCCACTTAACATCCCCGCGTCATTTTTCTAGAGTGAATTCACTTGGTAGTTAAAGATATAGCTGAACTATTTTAGTTTTTAAATTTGAATTTGTTCTTAAATAAACTTATATAAAAAGGATGAAGTTAAAATCTGTATAAAATGAAGGATTACAAAAAAAAACGTATACATATATGTCACCGGCCAAACTAGTTTCCGTTAAGCCCAAAGATATGCAATGAAATCTTAATGCAGAAGCACTGAGGCTAGACTATAGCAAAGTAAGACAACAAAACTTATCAATTTCATTGCAGACTTGGCAAGTGATAAGTGGGGGGCCTTTGACCGCGGCTCAGGATTTATATATTCTAATAACGGTTTGGCGGTTCAGCCTATATTACGAGGGTGAATTAATAAGTCCGTTTTTTTTTAATAGAACACAGTTCTCTTAGCAAAAAAAGGTTTATTTTTTAACATAGCCTTCTTTTAGCTCAATCCAACATTTCTTAAATTTTTTTATTCTTTACAAAAATAGGATTTCTCGAGGTCCACAAAGTCCATAGAGCCATTTCTTTAGGATTGGAATTAGTAAATAGTCACTGGGAGCTAAGTCCGTAGAATATGGCGGATAGGCGTTGCCCAATTCATGGAATTTTTTCAACATTTTCGGAAGTATTGACTTCAATTAGCCGTTCAGAATGTTCAGCGTCACTAGTGCTTTTACAATCAAAACGAAACTCAGTAAACTACTTTTTTACCATTGAAATTGTTTTCTTTACTGATGGTTATGCTTACATATAAAAAAAAAACCCAAAGCCCTCTTACACATTATAAAGGTGAAGAGTTCCCATAGTACTTATTAAGCTTTTCCTTGGTTTGAGTGACGAATTTTTTTTCGCAAAAAAACTTGATTTCGTGACCCGTGGCGCTCGCGGACAACGAAAAAAAATCCTTCCCGCGCCTATCTCTACCACAATGTCTCGTTTTGCCCACTTTGCTTGAAGTTTTAAAATTTTAAGAAATCGCATTACTTAGGCTAAAATTGGAAGGTATGGACAACGAAAAAAAAGTAGGATATTTAGTTTTAACTTTGAAATTTAAAAGCCTGTTTTTTATACGTGTAATTTAAAAAAAATGGAGGAATTGCCGATGAGAGAGCAAATTTTCTTATGACTTCAGCTTCATTGTTTTTTTCTGATAATTCGGGTTTGTTTGGAAAAAATCAAAACAGAGAAGTACAAAAGCAAAGCAGTGCTGTACAAAAACCAAAATTATTGCAATGCAATGGAAATATTCATGGGCGAGAAACAACGGAATATAAAAAACCATCATCAGCATCAGTTAGATTTTTTATAAATTTTGAAAAATTGCAGCGCAACAATTGCCAATTTTTGGTAAGTTATCAACTAGACCTCAAGGTCCAACTCTTTTCGTTTGAAAGAAAAAGTTCCCCACAGCATCCAACTTGTCATCAAGCATACAGCATTCAATTATCTTACGTGAAAGTTTCATTGGGATGCAACTTAACTGAGCAAATGATTGAAATTCATACGCTGATTATTTCTTGTTGCCTCGATCATGGTATATATGAGTGTACTTTCTTTATAAATACTTTAGCTATTGAACATAAAACTTACTTTGTAGAAAATTTAACTAGAACATCTTCAGGAAATTTCGAGAAATGTATTGTTAAATACCAAGGCATGCCTTCTTCCTCGGAATGTAGTAAATCGTGTAAAACACCTAGAAAAATTAAATATTTAGCATAATTATGTCACTTTGAACCAAATCTATATCAAATAATATAGTTTCTTAATATTGTTTGCTCCGACGGGTAAGAACATTTTAATAAGCATGACAATTATGATTTTTTAAACATTTTTTTGGAGTTTTTACCGACTAATCATCAAATACAATTAAATATTATTTAATTGACCATCATAAAATTGTGGTACAAATTAACCACAAACTATACTCGTATATATGTACATACACATGGTAATAGCCGAATATGTTAAGCCAAGTAGAATTGACCCATCTGTTGTCTTATGTTCGTTGAATTTTCACATGAATATCGGTGTTTGTTGAACCATTTCATATACCCATTAGGGTGGGTCAAATAAATCAAATGTTTTTTTTTTTTGAATCCGACACACGGAAACTAGTTCCTAGGTACCTCTAGGAAGTACTTACCAAATCTGAGCTTTAAATATTAACGGGAAGATTATGCTCATCATAGTTTTCCATTTTTAATTTTGTCTCATATAAAAATAGTCATATCTTATCACCAATAGATTGTTAAACCAGTTGCATTGTCAATATTTATATGAAATTAAACGCTCTACAAAAATGATCTGAAACACTTTTTCCATTAATCTTACCATTTGAAAGTTATTCAAGGTCAAAGATTGAAGTATTTTAAGGAAAATTATTTTTTGTTTTGAATTTTGTAACTTACTAAAAAATAACTATTGTCAAATTAGCTTCAATTATTCCTATAGGAAATTGAACGCTCTTTAAAAAAGGTCTCATGTGGTTAATCAATTACTCTAACCATTTACAAGATATTTGCAGTAGAATCCCAATGCCTATTGGTTTTAATAGTTTTTCAATAAAGTGCAAGGAGAGTGCACAGGCAAAGCCGCAGGTATAGTTAGTAATATACATATAAATGTAAACGAGCAAACTCTGCGTTAACGATACGAGAACGATACAGATTGAAATATCTCGTACGACGTGTATGAGACGATAAGCTTGGCGCTATTACAACTAGTTACGATACTTAAGATAATTTTTGAATTATCGTATCGTACTCGTATCGGTGAAGCACTAGTGTTACCTCTAAAATGGTCATTCGGAACAGCCTACCATTTTCGCCCAGGAATCGGTACTTTACTTGTTAAAATGAATAATGCGTTACATTTTCATATATAATTAAAATTAAATGAGAATTCTGTTGAAAATTTACCCCATGTTTCAATGACATGATTTATATTTACTTGATAAATCTTTGCAAGAACAACAGTCACATATGGTTCCCCAAAAAATTTCAATGGTAGTATATTAGAAACTTTTTTTTGGCATCACAAATATTTGGAAATAAATTGAACAGGATAATCCTACATTCTACCAGACCCTGAGGTCTTAATTTTTGAAGTTCAGTGAAAATTTCATCTGCAAAGTCAAATCGAATTATAATTTCAAAATAAAGTTTTTCAAACTTTTTTTAATTGATGTAATATTGTTGAGCCATCTCTGCGTTAGGCTTAACATAAATACCTTTCATCAATGAGTTCTCTTTACAAAATTGTACATTACTATTACTAACTAGCTTTTGAGGGCAGACTGCAGTTTGTAAATTTTGAGATTTTCACTCTGCATCTCTGTTCAAATTGTCAACCTCAGTATGTGTGATAAGAACTAAAAATATATGTACTTTATGGGCAAAATTTTGCGATATATACATTTTTTAGTATTATATATATAATATATTGATCATGACATTGAACTTGCAGTCATTTCGCAAAGACCAATATGATCGTAAAATTTTTACTTAATTGATCAATGCTTTTTATTCAACAAACATGACAAAGATAACAAATGGAACAATTTAACCTGGTAATTGGTGACATATGTTTCGGCTATTACCACATATATACACATTCTCATATGTATATACATAGCCTCATCAGACCAGTTTTTGGTTAATGTTGTACATGGGATCGAACCCCTGACCGTTCTTGAATTGCAATGTTATTTTTAACGGTCGCTCTTAACACTTGAGCTGTTGGGGACATGACCTTGAGGTTACAATGTGTTATCTATTTCAATCCACACACAATGTTCACTTTCTCGCTTGGTCAGGGGTTCGATCCCATGTACAACATTAACCAAAAACTGGTCTGATGAGGCTATGTATATACATATGAGAATGTGTATATATGTGGTAATAGCCGAAACATATGTCACCAATTACCAGGTTAAATTGTTCCATTTGTTATCTTTGTCATGTTTGTTGAATAAAAAGCATTGATCAATTAAGTAAAAATTTTACGATCATATTGGTCTTTGCGAAATGACTGCAAGTTCAATGTCATAATTCTTAATATAATAAATTATCAGTCGCTAAAACTAATATTCTTAATATATTGATCGCCAAATCTGAATTAGCATTACTGAGAAGAAAATAATGCTGAAGTGGCCCCACTGTTTTTAAATGCGAAAAAAAGGATGTCATAATAAATTTCTTTAAATGGCAAAACATTGTGTGTCCTATTGGCACCAAAGTTCGTTTGCGCTATACCGTGAGAATTAATATTATAAAGAATTTACCAATTGGATAGTGAAGTTTCAAGGGAGCACCATTGTAGTCGAACCACACATTGCCATCTAGCTGCTCATTCGCAATATATTTATGAAAGTACTTTTTAACCTGAAAAGAGTATTACTTAAATTACTTCAATTGTTTAATTACTTAAAGAAAAAAGGTACCTTATCAGTAACTAAGGGGAGGTAACTCAGTCGAGAAACCATTAAATAAAAATTTTCTGGCTGCTGAAGCCCAACTATTTCTTCTGGGTCTGCTTGAAAACATATTGCGATCTGTCCTTCCCAAACCATTCGTAAAACTTCACGATCATGGGCCATTTTCGGAAAAAACAAATAAATCTTTATTGTTGACTAATTCACAAACAAAATTCACAACATATTTAGCGAATGGCAACAGTCAGCAATCGTAAGAGTTAGGTAGCATTAAGAATATAACTAGATTCTCTATTTCTAATTCGTACTTCATATACAATCATTTAGGTCCCATATAACGTAAAGTCTGTGCATTTAGGTGTTGCTGTATTATTTTTAAAATTTCCAAAAATAAATATAGATAACTTTACTAAAAACTTATTCATAAACTCTTTACATATTGAACGTTTTCACAACTGTTTGGATATTTATTAGGTGTTGCTGACTAAGACTTTTCACATTGTATATAAACAAAGAGATAAAGGTGACAGCCATTGCTGGCAACATACAACAATCAAATTAAACAGCCCAGCAAAACATTTGAGTAACTTTGTAACCGTCTCGTATCTGGCTACGATGCGACTGATATTCACTCCAATTCTAAACAGTCTGTTATGTAACAGATTTATTATTCTTTGTATATTTTTTGTATAAAAAATTACAGCTGCTTATTTTGTATGGAAAATTGCGATATACATATAGTATATGTTACATCAGAGACTACCCAGAGTACCACTACTTTATATCACACCTTCAAACTTGCATTTTCATTCACTTCAGATGGTTTTTGATTGAGTGGGCAAAGAGTAATTTAAAATATATTACTTTGGATAATTCATAATCAAATTCAAAGGAAAATACTTGATTAGGAGGACATTTCATTTTATGAACTGTTTTTTTTTTGTCATCGATATGTAATTTAATACTCTTATTACATTTTTGATTGGTTAAAATTAAAATTTTTTGATGTTTAGATATGAGGCACCTTTACAGGTCCAAGCGTGCTAAAAAGTAAATTTTGATAAATATTTCGGGCAAAAATTTTAATGCACCAATTGATAGGAAAATATTTAAAGTGAATTTTGGGAGCTTTAGTGGACCGAGAATATCCTAAGACCACCAGAATTCTATAGAAAATGATCAAAAATGAAGAGCATTTCGAAACTCGATAGAGTATTTATACACTTGAAACAGTTTTTTTCAGTTATGAAAAATTCATGCACTTGACCTCTTTAACAAAAAACCGGCAGGTGTTGGACTATAGCAACAACAAAATTGTTCGAGGGCGACATCTTCTTACAGGATTATACCGTGGTTACTTTGTTGATACAAAAAACATCTAAACATCATATTTATACATATGCGGATTTCATTATTGATGCGCTAACACATTAATTTTTTAAGCAGGTTCTGTGGATGCTTGTAGCATTTTATTTTCTTAGGACCCACTCGACATGTAACGTTTCAGAAACAGTACGAAACGTTGCAGAAATGTTTCATTTGTAGTAATAATGTAGTATTTTGTTTGTTTTGTTTTTAAATCCTTTGATTCTTTCAGAGGCCGCGAACCTAAAAAATGAGGGCATGAACGAAAAAGTCCTAAGTACATTCCAAGAATATTGAACCCTGGCAGTCGGAAGCAATGCTGAGAGCTGAAAGAGAAAGGTAGAACTACAATTTTTCAATTTTCATATCTTCGATCATATTGTGCATATTTAAGTATGCTAACTATAAAAACTGATTTGCAGCATAAAAGGACTTGCAACCAGGCACACATCACTAAAATTACCATTGAAGTAACTTAATTATATAATATTGTATGCGTATATCAAAAAATGTGTAATTCGTATGGGTGAGAGACTTTATGAGTAATAATTTATTAAAAGAGAAAATTCTTTTTTTTTATTTAACACAAATCATATAAATATATTTCATTAAAATACATTTCAACATATGCAATGTTTCAGTAACGTTTCAGAAACAAAAGGTTCTTGAACCACATCTAAAATACTTAAGCAACGTTTCAGCAACACATCATACAAAATTCCTGTATCTTTCCAAATGAAATCAAAAAGCGGACATTAACACATTACAGAAAGCTTTCTGAAACGTAACTGGAACGTTGTAGCTTCATGTGAACGATTTCTGAAAAGTTTTCGAAACGTTACATGCCGAGTGAGCAGGAGTGATTTACCGCATGATATTCGCTAGGACCTTGGATGGAACTAACAATATCCTACATACTCCTATAGCTCTGGCGTGGTGATAATACCCCTTTTTTTTACAGATTTTCACAAAGGTTCTTATGAGTCAGTCTGTAGGTATTCGTTCTTCTTCCCAGAAGAAGATTATTTACTAAAAATTAATTACTCTTTTTCCTCGCTACATTTAAATAATTTACATTTCCATTTTAGACGTATTTTTCAAGTAAATTGACTACGATGGGCTTGCTTGCATTCATGCGGCTATATTGGATCTTTTAATGAAAAAAATTTTCAGAAGATTCCTGCTCTATGATCACTAAACCTATGGTACCAAGTTTCAGTTAGTTATATTTCATTGGGAACAGGGAAATGAATTTTCTCTAAGGAAACACAATTTGGTGGTATGGTGCGCCTCTGTTACATAAACTGAGCGGCAGAGACTGTTGTCATTGTGTTCGTACGATTATGAACTAAATAAGCATACTAAAAAAGTGAGCAATGGTACAAGTTTTGTGACGCTATCTTCTATAAGATATTGTAACATGTTTCTAGTATTCCAACGGTTTTTCCTTGCACTGATTACACGCAATAAAAACCTGATACTTTTTTTTTCTTTTCAAAAGTTGAAATTTTTGGTTTCTTCATTTGTAACCCTGAATATATTTTTAAATTGATTGTCAAATATTGAAGTATTATAGGAAATGGTTAAGGTTTTAGCAGGGATTTGGCCGTGGAGAAAGAATTCAAATTTAAATTTTCAATCATATTCTCCAAAATGGTATAGTGGAGATATTAAGCCTGTAAAACTAGCTTATGACGTATTTCAAAGCGAAGTCACAGAAAAAAGCCTTCCACCAGTTATAATCATGCATGGACTATTTGGTTCGAAGCGAAACTGGTATGGAATAGGCCAAAAGCTTGAGTCCAGGCTTAAACGAAAGGTAAGTGCATTTATTTTTAATGGTAAACTATTTTTTTTGTTTTGGAAGAAATCTCAAAATTAATTCGAGACCAGGAACAACGAGGGAAAACAAGTCATAATTTAGTCAATAGGTAAGGTCTTCAACTAGTCCAATCAGTCGTAAGAGGTAAAGCTGAACGTCATATGAAAAAATTTCATTTATAAACTTTTATACTAATTGTCCTAAGAGAAGCAAAGGTATTCCCAACTACAACCCTCTGAAATGTTGCCCTGAGTAGTTAGGAAATATTTCGACTGCGCTGTCGCTAAAATTGAAAAGTGCTTTAATTTACTGCAAATAATGTTGTGTTTAACGGAGCCAAAGGTTTTTGAAAAATTTAGAAGTCAGAGAAGTGTCAAAAAATTTTTGTCATAGCACGTACGAATATCATCTGTAACTTTCATTTACAGTAGACGATAGACGAGCAGCTATGCCCAACTCGAAAATCAGACTGAAGTGGGGATATAAGGGAGTGTTGGTTGAGGTAACAGGTGATCCGACCGAAAATGATGTATTCAAAAACTTTCGCGAATGTAGTGGGTGTAGAGGCGGTGGCAGTTTAGCAATAGGAATAATAGAAGCAACCTTCCAGGAAAACGAGAACAAGTAAGGCAGTGGTTTAAAATGTGTGTTAACAGTGATAGTAAGTTTACGTGGCAAGATTAGTTTTAATGAATTTAATACGCACCCCATTAATCACCATTGCTTTAGAGCCTATCTTCAGTAGCTACTTGGTCTTCCTCAACAGCAGAAAAGCAATATAGGATAGCCGGAGAGTAGCTTTCAGTTATATGCAGCTATTCAAGAAAGAGTCCAAAGTCCAGTTCTGACCCCAGATTTGCTTTCAACACACCATAATGCACATAATATGGTATCTTCCAACATCCACTTTTATAGTTGAAATCTTTCGAAAAATGTTTTATTTATTTATTCAATTTTTAAATTTCGTATTTTCACCAATAACGATCAATCAGAGAATTTCCCCATATTGAGACACTAAATTTATTAAATCTTATTGCTGCCTATAATTTAAAACAATTTGAGATTACATTTATTTCTTGAACTGAGAGTCATTTGTAAAGATCGATATTATTGTAAATTTACAAATCAATTAATGTTCTAAATTTTTTTTTTTTTATAGATATACTGTGTAGATGCAAGAAATCATGGTGATAGTCCACATGACTCCAATCATAGCTCTGCTCATATGACCGAAGACATTAAAGAATTGATTCGTTCAGAAAACATGTCAAAAGCATCCTTAGTTGGACATAGCATGGGAGGCAGGACAATGATGTATTTAGCTCTCAAATATGTATTCAAAATTTTTGATATTTAATAGGACCTATGTTTTTTATTTACAAACATTTATGTTTTTTTCTTAAAATTTTCAGCCGAATTTAGTTGAAAGCATGGTAATCATTGACATATCGCCATTTACACTACCAAAAACTTTCTCTGATATTGAGCAGGTTTTTCTTGCAATGAAAAATATTTCAGTACCTTCGAATGTCTCATTAGCTGAGGCAAGAGCAATAGCAAAGGATCAAATGAAAAGTGCTATAAAGGACGAAGACAATTTAAATTTCATCCTCATGAGCTTAAAAAAATTGGAATCCGGCGAGTATGATTATTTCTTATTATGCAAGTTTAATAAAGATTACACAGTTCACAATTTTTCATACTAAATCGGGAGATAACATCACGAAGCATGTACCATTTGTGATTTTTTTTAAATATGCTTATTTAACTGTCCGCTATACCGCTGCTCCGTCGCTTAGTGGATAAGGCAGGAATCGGCAAGACATCCACATATATTCTATCTAGACTCTTCGAGCTCTGTCATATGGCACGCATTTCAAGCTATTATCTTCATTAATGAAAATTGACCCAAAAAACCGGTTGCTACCCATCTTTGGGATAGGATTCAACAATCCAACCACATATATTATATTTAGGCCACTTCGAGTATTATCATACGACACACATTTTGCGCTGCATTATTATACACTTTAATTTAAGCAAACACTCGACTTTTCTACAGCGGACTCTTGGGCTATAATATATATTTATAGTTATATTGTTTTATAAAAAATTATAACTTGCTTAACACTTGACGGCGAATAAAACATTTCAAAAACATAAAATAAAAATGTTAACACAATTTCATTTTAGATTTGTGTGGCAATCAAATGTCTCAAGTTTGCATACAAATTTTCAGCACAATAACAGAGACACAAAATACACATCCAATTGGGGATCTTATCTTGGACCTGTGATGTTTGTATGCGGCACACGATCTCCTTACTTTATGTAAGTTATCACACTTTATAACATGAGCTAAATATGGAGTCGCGATTTAAAAAAAAAATCATAATTTCAAATGACAATTTTCAATCGACAAGTGTTCATTCCGGAAGTCAACCCTACGATTGATTTATATAAAGGATATCAGCAATTTCGATATATTTTTAAATATTTAATGGCAGTTAGTTAGTTGGAAACAATTTCAAGCCTAATTACACGTTAAAACACGTTCTAAATTGTAGAAACTTTTCAACTATCCAGCTCTCGCGGAGACATCAACCAACAACTATATGTGACCTGGTCTATGCAAAGGGTCTTGGGAAAATAAGTTGTCGAGATAGTTAAAAAACTCGTTTACTCTATTCGAATGGGCAAAAATGTGGGAAATGAATTTTTGATAGCTTAGCTCCCTTTTCATTGACCAGGTCACATATAGTGTTCTAAAGTTTTACTCAAAAACCGAATGTGATTCGATGAGCCTTATCTTTTTAGCAAAGAGGAAATTGAGATATCTCTAAAATGTAGGTGTGTCTCTGACGTTGTAATTCGTAGTACGACTTGACCCCACGACAAAACGATCTTAATTGATATTGGATCGCATCAAATTTTACACCAAACTTCAGGCAATTAAATTTACCATCGTTCACATTAGATTAACTTTAAATTTCGCTCAATAGTGAATTCATTTTTATATGAAATTAGAAAAGTTGTGTTTTTTATTATAAATTAAATCAAAATGCTTATGACAATACACAAAATTGAGAGTAATTGCGAACAAGGCACGTAAGAAATATATTTAACGCTCCAGGACTTCGAACTCTATAATTCCTGATGGTAATCCATTGATATTTCTCCTGATTAGTCAAAAGTTTATCAATCATTTGGAAGCTCATCATAATAAAATTTAACTCCAATATCATCCCATATAGTAAGTTACAGAAGCTGTGCCAGTACTAGGCTCGCCAGTGAAATACTTCCGAATAGTTGCCGAACAAATTCACAAGAGTCTACATCTTTATATATGAGAAACTATTGCCAACACAACCTACTCCAACCGCAGTTTCAACAACGGCTGCAGAAGTCATAACAAAAGGTGCATGGTTAGCACAGCTCTCTAAATTTGTGAATGGCAGCATTCCACAGGCGTTGGATGTTATGAGCGCTGCTTAACGTAGTGCCCAGTAAATTGAAAGCGTTTTAAATTTCACTAAGGTCTCATTGTTTTTACGATGATTGAAAATTTGTAATAAATTGCCATTTAAACGACAGACGATTTCATAAAACGACTCACATGATTCCATAAATAAAATCACGAATATATCTAGTTTTTACTCAGAATTGTGTTCAGATTTTAAATAAAGATTGAAACAATGGCTCGTAGCCAACAAGGTAAAAATGCTTCTTCAGTTTTCTCATTTAAATATAAAGTGATCTACAATTTTGATTTGTTAATTTATTTCTTAAAATGTTGATTTTGAGAAAACGTTGAGTTGGAAATGAAAAATGAAGAAAAAAATTTAATTTTGCGTTTCGGCGGATTTTATTTTTAAAAGACTGATTAGTCCTAAAATATTATGTTCTAAGAACTTTTTTCGCTAAGTTAATATTTACATGGATGAAAACTATATCAAAAAATTATCCTTTGAAATTTTATCAATTGTAATTCTATTTTTCATAGCATTTTAAAAATTCAAATTCACAGAAAAAAGTCAGTAAAACGGAAAACTCATAGTTCAACTTCTTTTGTTTTAGTAAGGAATGTCCAAGTATTTAATAAATCAGATTATTTTTTCGTTTCAGACCTCAACAGTGGTTGGATATACAAAAAATGTTTCCATCCTCAGAAATTTACTGGATTGATGCCGGACATTTAATTCATTTAGAACGTCCCGCGGAACTTGTGGACTTAGTTGTTAAGTTTCTTAAAAAATAAAATCTTAAGATATTTAATGATATTTGAGTGTATGCTTACCTACGAATTTTATTGTTAAGGAGCTATTAATTTCAAAAAATATCCGACCAATTATCAGCAAATCAGGATGCATTTACTCTTATCACAGAAAAATAAACATGAAATTTTTAAATCGAACAAATTAATCGATGTCCAACTGCTGGCGCCATCAGTCATTTAAAAGATGATCACGGCTCAAGATGCGCCACAATAATCCATAAGAGATGCCCAAGGCCTGAGATCGGCGACGAATCGATTGTTTAAGGTTTTAACGAACACTCTTTGCTACTGAAGAAATATTCTCAAAATTACGGGCTGTATGCACTCTGATTGAATGATGAATGTCCAATAGTGTAAAAGTGGTTCGAAATTTGGTGATGGTGTTACGAATAGTGCGCTCGGTTGGACGCTCATAACGATGTTGAAGAACTTATCTAACTGATGACTAATTTTGGTAGTAAGTTTCCACAATTAGGAGTAAGTCAATCAGGAGTAAGTCTATTCATGATTGAGTCGCATTGAATACTGAACACAAACGTCATATGGACAAGCCATTTGACATATGACAGCTGTCAAAATGACTCAGTTGGAAAAGTGACCTCGTGTTGGATCACCCTTTATATATAATTTATAGTTAAAAAGCTTAACCCTTTCCCATTAAAACCCATTCAGTATTATACCGATATCTTATTTTTTTCACAAAAATAATGTAAGTTGAAGCTTATTACACAGGTTTACATACAAATGTATGCATCGTCACCTAAGAGTGTAAGTGTCCTAGCCATGATTGAATAATATAGGTTACTGCGAAACAAAATGTTGCTCATTCCAAACGTACAGTAACTCGTATTAGGTTGTTTTTCTATTTTTGCTTCGAATATCAATTTTGACAGTTTTTCTGACGTTCAACACTCTCAGATATGAGTTTGACAGTTTGCGACAACCTATATTATTCAATTTTGGTCATAACATCAAAAACAGGTAACCGTATCATGCACCCACCGCTATTTCTGAATCAGAATGCAAAATTAACATTTGCAGAAAATTCATTGCAAACAACGAATATATTAATATTTATTTATGAATTTTATTCACATGGAATTTCATTTTATTTGTCTTTAAATTGATAATTTTGTCATTACATGCCCTTGCCGTGTATGGTAAATACGAAAAATATGCGTAGTGAATTTTGTAGGGAACATTTTTTTTCGTAGTGAAAGTAGGGATTTTTTTCCTAGTGTATGGATTTTTAAAAAGCAGGCAACATTCTAGTCTGACCTGTCAAAGAAAGGTTATCAAAAATCAGATGTTTCATTTACGTAAAATCTTGGTAGGAATTCAAAACTCTAAGAGGATTCAAGTCCTTCTCAGTTCATCTGGTCCTTTAATAAATTATAGCATCCATGTTGAACCAGTCAAATTATCTTTTAATGTCTTTGAAAGTGGCTCGACGAACAATAGCTCTCCGCCTGTTATTATTATGCATGGATTATTTGGCTCTAAACAAAACTGGCGAGGTATAAGCAGAGCACTGGCAAACAAACTTGATCGAAAGGTTAGTAACAAGACCGATGGTTGCATTTTGTATTAAAAGTTTTTTAAAAATGTTTTAGATTTATAGCGTTGATGCAAGAAATCATGGAGATAGCCCGCATAGTCCAAATCATAGTTCATCACATATGACCGAAGATATAAAAGAACTGATGCGAACTGAAGACATTTCGAAAGCTTCAATAATTGGCCACAGTATGGGTGGCAGGGCTATGATGCATTTTGCTCTTACGTATGTACGTAAAGATTTCTTCTTTTTTTTTACTATAGATTTAATAAAAAAAACGTTCTAGCCTGATTTGGTTGAGCGTACGATAATTGTTGACATATCACCGCTATCAGTACCTAAAAATTTTGATTATATGGAGCAGATATTTATTGCAATGAAAAATACTTCAGTCCCGTCTGATGTTTCTATGGCCGAAGGAAGGGTCATAGCAAAAAAGCAAATCGAAGAGGCTATACAGGACGAAGAAACTGTGGATTTTATTATGCTAAATTTACGAAAACTAGAGTCGGGCGAGTATGACTATAAATTGAAACTATACTATATATTTAAACTAACACAAACTCATCCATTACTTTCATTTCTGAAAAATTTTTATTTGAACTTTGTTAAATAAAATTACCAACAATAGAAAAAACAGTAAGACACAACCAATTACATCCGGACATTCAAGTTTTAAACCTAAACATATTTGCTAATGAAAACTTGTAGTGCCCTCTCCGTCCCCTACTTAGCATATGCCCAGAACTTTTGCAAAGCACAATATTCACAATATGGCTTTTCAGAATCGCCATAGTCTGTATAATAAATTTGCATTTAAATTTTTTCCTTCGAGATTAATTGTAAATATTTTTCCACTACATTATACTAAAAAAACGAATCATATTTTGTTAGAGATCGTTTATATATTACATAAGGTGACTAGAAGCGTGCGGGTCCGGCGAATTTGTGGCAAGCTTCTTGCGGTCATTTGTGGCAACATTGACATTGGTAACAACAAATTGTAGATTATTAAGAGTTATCAGATGAACAAGAGATAAATGGATGACGTTCAGAAAAATGTTAACTTTTCACTAAGATTGACTAGACAGTTCGTTAATGTGATTTGTTTTTGATGAGCAGAAAATATAAAAAGGTTTTTTCTTTTAAATATATAAATCGGCAACATTCACAGACAAAGAAACTCAAACCAATGACTAGCTAAAACAATTTTCAAACAAAGTCCCAGACCAAATTGTTCCTTCTAGTGGATTAAAAGATGAAAAAATTGTAATTTTTTAAATGTTACACACATGGAGTTATCGATTTGTGCAGTGAACGGCTCATATATTCATCGATTGAAAAGTATTTTAAAACGATTTTATTGGATTAACCCTTTTCGATAGATTTGATTTTACTTAGACAGTGTGTCACATGTTCAAATTAACATACATATCTCGAAATCTGAACGATTTTTTGAATTTTAAATATATAAACAAACAAATTTTGCAGGAAACCCACCGTATTAAAAATATTATTTTATTGGTTGTTAAAAAAAAACACAACTTTAACAACACAACTATTAATGAGACTTTATTTATTTTAGATTTGCATGGCGTCCAAATGTTTCTAGCTTGCATGAAAATTTTAAACATTTCCGAAGTTTCATGAGAGATATCGATCATTTAAACTCTCATCATGGGCCTGTACTGTTTATTTGTGGTAACCAGTCATCATATGTTGAGTAAGTTTTCAATTCTTAAGATAATTTTTTCCTGATATTATGCCAAAACAAAAAATAGCACAATTTCAAAATAATTGAATTCGTAGTGAAGTCAGAATTCGTGTTATTTGCTAAAAAGAATGATTTTAATTATTTAAGGAACTAAGGTCAAACCAAGTTTTATAAATATAAGAACTATAAACTTGTTTTGTGATTTTCCTTTCCCTATGCTAAGTGTTCAATTGAGTAAGATTCATTTACCCTTTGTGAAAAAAGAGGGTTGAAATAACAAATTGTAAAATTTTTTCAGTATTTCTCTTTTTTAACACAAGCCTCGTTGATTTGAGAAGTTTTCAACTTAATTTGTTTTGCGAACCATGCATCCATTTCTTCGTTTGGCTTCCCAAACTTCCAAACTGTTGCATTTTTGTTGAGATGAAAGTTTTTACTTTTACTGAATGACTTATTCTGTAAATAACTGTATTTTGGTGAATAGGTTTTTTCATAATTTACTTTTGAGTAAACATTTGTCTTATTTCAGTCCTGATCAATGGCCAGATATACAAAAAATATTTCCAAACTCCGAAATTCAGTGGTTGGATGCTGGCCACCTGGTGCACTTCGATAAACCAAAGGAATTCATAGATCTAATCGTCCAGTTCTTAAGCAAATAAGATTAGCTCAGTTGCAACAAAATATAAATCACATTCACAGCTACGTATTAATTGATTGCTTTGATTAAAATGTGAAAAAATTACAAGAAAAAAACTTATTAATTAATAAAGAGAAAAAAATAGCAAATATTATTTTTGTTAGTTTGTTATATATTTTTTTGGCTAAATTGGATATAAGCGAAGGTTTACTATAAAGCAGTGCACGAGTATTTGTATGCAAATAGTGCAAAGTGTACAGAGTGAAAACGTTGCGATGCAACAACTTTTTCGATAAAACGCTTTGAACTGTTTTTATAGTGTCGTAGACGTTAACATCAACGTTAAAAAAAAAAACATGAAAGTAGCGATCAATAAACAAAACGGAAACAAAAAAAGAAAGAAATTAAAAAATTGATTTATGCGAGCGTTAAGTACCCGAAAGTCTAAGTCGGAAAGTTGTTTTAGCTCAATGTTTAGAGCACATGTTACTTGGTGCTTATTTATACATAGTAACAGTTTTGTGAAAGGAGCTGAAAAATACAAATTATGTATGTTTTTATCATAGCTCTGTCGAACTGGTAAAAGGAAATTTCGTTAGAAAACTAAAAAATTGGTTTTCGTACTCCAGAGCTCTATAGGTAGGTACTCGAAGAATAAAATGTGTATTATGACTATGCTTTTAACCCGCTGACAACCGTCGAAAATTACAATTTTGCTAAATGAAATCTTGTTTTACAAATATGCCTATAAAGTACTTGTGCCAAAACAGCGATTTTGGCCAACTTTAATATGCTTGACAATTTTCAAAATTAAAAATGTTATTGTTGAACACTGTACAACTGGAAAAATCAATCCTTGGTCACCAATTCGTTTTATGCCTTTTAATTTTGGCATTCCGGAGGACTACTAAAAAATTTGTTTGCTTTGTCTTCATAGTTATTTTTCTAAGAATGTTTATTATCACTTCAAAAGACTTCTTAGTTATTATATAAAATTTATTTATTATAACATTCATTAGCTAAGGAGGCGTTCTAGTAATACGTAACGCAATTTTTTGAAAATATTTAACCCTCCCTCCCATGTAATGCGTCATAACGTTTTTCTGTACCCCCTGCCTAAACGTTACGTAACACTTAAGTGACCATGTTTACCTAAAAGTCACAATTATGTTGCGCAAAGTACCGCAGTCGCTTTTGTTATTATTTTGACCGCGTATATAAACAATCACATCAACCTTTTATGTGCTAAACATTTTATTTTAAAGATGGAGTTAAACGATCTTATAACTATGCTCTAAGCAATTCGCTGGATATTTTTTATTTCTTTATAGCAATTAAAATAGAGATACTCGTATTAGAACATCTCGTATAAAAGTTAAAATGAATTTAAGCGCTACAAACTCAAGACCAGATATAGACGCATAGGCACCATTGAAAAAGTATAAGAGGGTAGGTTCATAACATAAAAATTAAATCAGTAATTATTAGATAACGACGGTATGTGAATTCTAAGCAAATTACATTAGTCTCATTTTTGCTTGAAATTTGTGTATTTTTTAAAATTATTTCTTTAAAACTAAGTAAACAAAAAGGTAAACGTTTGACAGTTTTTAAACAGCAAATTACTTTAACCAGTTTTCAATTTCGTTGTAAAATGGCCATTATCTATGTGCCAATTGCCAAGAAAAATTAAACTGTTGGGTTTAATACCGCATTATATTGTTATACTAGTCACACTCACTGGTGACTCGTGCAAATCATACTTTTATCTAAAATATGATGTATGTTATTTTACTTAAAAATATCCTATTTAGCTATCCACTTTATCCCATTGTTTTGCGTTTGCTGGATTTACTTTGACTCGTTTGTGCTGATGGTGAAATTACGTATATATGGAATTTTTTTAAGTCGCTTCCAGACTAACAATAATGTTTAAGACGAGTAAATCAAAAAATTGTAGCATTGTCACAGGAAATCGGAACACTTACATACGACTGAAAAAACTGCATCGCTTGTTCTTAAATTATGAGTGATATTGTCGCAGAAAATAAGCATTATCAAAAGCTTTACTTGTTAAACTGATTACTTTTTCTTTGCTTAATAAGACTTTTTTTCTGTGTATGCCGAAACATTTTAAATTAAGCAATTATTCCACCATCATAGGCATAGTCTGCTTTATTGTGCATAACCAAGCGATCCTCAACGAAGTAAAAACTATCCGAACGGGTTTCAAAGGGACATGAGATCATTTCTGCAACTACAAAATAAAAGAAAAAACCGTTAATACGCAGATAAATATTTTTTCTAGTTTTCATTTAAATTTAAGTTACATTACAGTTTTTGGTTTTTTGATGAAAACATCGACTTTTGGATTGGTCAGCCCGGAGAGCTGACTTAAATTCAATAGAGAACCTTTAGAACGGAGTTAAGTTTGAAATTGAAAAAAAAAATTTCTACAAATATGGACGATCTTTGGTCTGCCACACAGAAAGATTGGTATGCCTTATCCAAAATAAAATGCGAAAAAGTATGGATAGTGTGGGTCGCACGTGTGAAGCTGCTATCAAAAACACAAGATATCAATGATTTAAATGTTTGTGCATACCAAAAAGTCAACAAAACAATTTTAACACGATATTTTCTCTTATTTTCCAGATTGTGCTATTTATGTGTCTAGCTCATTTCATCACTGTTTTTTTGTTAATGGATTATAGCTGAAGTTCGTATTATTATTAAATATGAAGGATATACCTTTGCAAAAAACCAAACAATTGTTGTTAATAACATTAACGATACTGTAGCATAAGAAAGAAAATATAAAAAAATGTTCCATTTATATATCCATAGCTGTATGTATGGGCGTCAACGGTAAAATTGTAAGCAACTATTTTTCCACGTTAGCAGTACGCGAACGCATTCCATTACGCATTTATTACGATGTCACTTTTGGCGGGAAAAAATAGTTGTTGACACGCGAGCGTACTGCATGGTGCCTGATGGTGTGGCTGATATTTTTTGGGTGTAATTTTCCCCTCTACTTGAATCGAACAACAATCGTCCAGATACGGTCAAACACTACAACAAAAGAATGGGCGAAGTGCATCTCAGAGATCAGAAAAAGGTTGGCCAATGGTCATTCTTC
Source organism: Meiosimyza decipiens (assembly GCA_963680825.1). NCBI lineage: Eukaryota > Metazoa > Arthropoda > Insecta > Diptera > Lauxaniidae > Meiosimyza > Meiosimyza decipiens. The sequence continues at coordinate 93,479,738 of OY804258.1, read as the reverse complement.
CCCGAAAAAGTAACTGTTTTTGAAATCTTAAAATAGTTGGAAATACAAGAAAGAAAAATTGTGTTGCAAGGATAATATTGATATTTACTGGTGGCTCGTCGAGCTTTTTAGTTCAACATTTCAAAAGTACGATTTAAAAAAAATCAACAAATCTACACTGCCGACATGACTTAAATATAAATTCACACTGATTGACAGATGCATGTCAATGCGTGCGCCGAATCGTATTTCGCAGCGTACACACAACTAGCATACCTACACGCAGCCTCTGCCGCAGGTGCCCGCGGGAGGCAGGATTTTTTTGCTGTGATGCCTCTCGGGCAAAGGATCAACGTTGGTATATGTGTGTGCGTAAATTTGTTTAACGGACAGCCGGTCTAACCTAAACTTAGTTTAATAATAAAACTTGTATTACCAATCAAACCGCAAACATAAAATAACCACATTTTTATACGAGGCATAAGTAACAGAACTACCTGAAATTTGCATTGTAGCCATATATGTAATACTTATATGATTGTAACGAATATTTTAAAATTTGATCTTTCTCTTTTACAGTATATTTGCAAATGTTGAGCTAACTTTAGGCATTTTGAATTTGGTACTGATGAAAAAAAGTAAGGAATTTATAAAGTATTACCCTGAGAAATACTCAAGAAGTATTATATACAACATCATAACACAACCGTTGAGTTGATTTGTACACAATTGCGTAAATGTTTGGTTAGAATATAAAATCTGATTCTTGCTAACTAAAATTACAAATAAAATCCACAAAATATGTTTTTATTGCAGGAAACTAATTAAAGAGTGCCTAATATGTTACTATCATTTGTAAACTTACTTAATTCAGACGGTAGATTAGGAAATTCGTAAATGTGTTCACAGGTGTTCTTGGAATGTGGAATGCAATAGCCAAACTCGAAATCAAATGTCTTCAATAGACGATCGCGAAAAAAGTGACGTTCAATCATTCGAAAGTTATTTACAGGTTTGCTTCCAACTGTAAATTCAACACTGAAAATAAACAACAAAATTCTTAATTCAAATTATTTTATATACCAATAATAATAAAAGAGCTATAAAAATTTAAATTAGAAGGCTTCTCCTATCATTGTCCTTTATTAATCCTATTTGGTGAAGATAAATCGCTGTGACTGGAATGTAGAGGGTGGCATGTTATTAAATTTTGATAATAATATTAGGTATTCGTCGAGTGTCTGTACTGTTTTCCTACAGAGTTTTTTCGACCATTGTAAATTAATTATAAAAAAAAATTCTGCGGGTCATCTGCGCACTGAAATTTTTACCAATTTAAAACTTTTAACCATTTCTTCTGTAAGCCTGTTAGTTTTTAAGTAATAAATAAATTAGATAAAAAGTTAAGCGCTCGGTGATACGCTATACTGGGTAAAAAATAAAAAAAAAATACTCATAATGCGTTAAAACAACGTGTTTTTAAGTACACATTTTTTTAATAAGAAAATTCATACATCAAGCATTAAGATTAAGGATTTAATTTAAGATTTTGGGATAGATCCGTCTGGACCGAACATCGGGAAATCTCATAAAATACGAACTTTCTGATGCAAAAAAGGTTTGCGTTGCTAAGCACTGACACAATTTTTCCACCATGAATTATCATTTTTTATCCTTTTATGTATAAGTATATTTTACCCTCGTAACTCACATTTTTTATTCGCTACTCGACTTAACCGTATATTAATGTTTTGTGTATTATTTGTGTATAGGGAAAAAATATTTGTTTTTATGGAATTGTGTTTGGAAAAAAAATATTAGGTGTAGGATGTATTCTAGAAGAAGCAATTTCTAGTTTTTAAGGAGAATAATTTGGCCAGGGTATTAAATGAAATGAATTGATTTAATATTATCAAGTTTAAAAATAAATCATACCACGTAATTAATTAACGTCACAGGTTAGGGCTTATTAATTTGGTGCGAAAAATATACTTGAGAATTAACATTTATTGTTATTTAATTTTTAACGTCTTGTCAAACGTAAAAAGTTATTAACTTTTTTTATAGAAAATAATAATCTACCACAGTAAAATCGGTGGAAAAATTACATCCAATAACGCTCTACATCAGGGTTGCTAAAGCTGAAGACCGTGTAAGAGGCTGTTAAGTCGTTAATTGGGGTAATAGCGGTTAATGGCCGTTAATTGGAGATAAAAATATTTTAATGAAAGCAAAACGAAGCCTGATAAAAATCCATATATAAATATTTAAAATAGGAAATTGGTTCCGTATTATTAAAAACAAGAGATATGTTTCGTATTAAAATATGCTTGCTTAGAATATCTTTGTATCATAAACAAATTCTCAGAAAATAAAACAATATGTGCAGTAATATTTGAACCTAACTGATAATGACAGCAAGTACAGTCGAAACATGCTTCGCCAATTGCAAATAAAGAAGTACAATCGCTTGCTGGAAATACTAAAAAGGTTTTTGATTCGAAACATTTTTAAGGATAACACACGTGAAAAGATGATTAATTTCTACCACTTTTGTCTGAAATAAATCAATGTCCGACCAATAGGAAGAGCCATATTAACAAAAATTCATTCTAACTTTTGAAATTGAATATAATAAAACAATTTATGGTTATTAGTGTACCTTTTTGACCATGATTACTTTACATAGCTGTGAAGCAACCCTTGCTATGTTAAATTTGATTTAAATACTTTATTTTTTGAAAATTTCATTAATTAATCTAACACGCGTCACACTTCAACAGCCTCCTCTTGAATTATCTTGGATCCTTTTCGTGGATTGACACAAGATAACGAAAAAATGTTCTCATAAATCTGGCTAAGGCTAGGTTATTAATGTATTTAAAATCTTACGTTGCTCCGACAATTTTTAGGTTTAGGAATGCTGGAGTGAACTGATATCGCACATAACGTCCAGCATTTGGATCGGCAGTGTCTTCTAAAGAAAGCTCCTCTGCTGCAGCCAAAAGAGATTCCTCCGCGGCTCCCTTGGGAAATTGTTCACTAGGTGGTTTAGCGATTTCAAACAAAACAGCACCACTCTCAAGATCACGAATTTTAAAGCGTGTAAAATCGATTTCATATATATTCGCATCAGGAGAGCAGAGATAATCGTCCGCAATTTTTGTCAGTCGCAACACTTCATCGGGACTGACGACGCTTTGTACGTTCCGATCCGAATTTTCTTCCACTTCTATTGAATTGTTACCCTGCTGAACAGGATTCAGTTGCTTTCCAATGACGCTCATTGTGCACGAATGTATAATTTTATACTCTCTGTATCTTATTAAGCATAGACACCTTTATATGTTAATGCTGTGACCCAAATAAAATTTTAATCCGTTTTCGTCTAAAGATAATTGATAAAACTTATTGCATAGTTATATTCCAACTCAAAAAAATTATTCTAAACTTATTTTCAATTTCAAATCAAGGATCTAATCTAATCCAATATCATAAGTTTTAGTTGTTTTTAAAATGTAAATAAATAAGAGAAGGAAAACTTGAAAGCCATACACACAACGATATCGTTCAAAGTAGTAGGACTGAGAAATTGCATGCCATATACGCATACGATATCATATAATCTGCAACCCAACTTTATTAATAGCGTTCACTTTAGGTAGTTCCACACGAGCTTTACTCCAACCCGCCTTAGGCTCGGCTAACACAATCATTTTTTCAACGCGCGTTTCAACAAAATACAAAATTATATGCAATGAGCCACACCATCAACGCGCGTTGGAATTCACATTGGCTTTATTAACGCTGAAAACGTGTGTTTAAAAACGCTTGTGTGAGCTTAGCCTTAGATAACGCATGAAGATATCTCACAATCCCAACGCTCGCTATTAACTATGAGTTCGATAGGCAGGGCAGAGCTTCAAATAAAGAAGGAGCACTCCACGAAATTAGCTACCGTTATAATTGATTATTCTACAATAGTATATGAAATGGGCCACACAATAAACGCGAGTTTTTCCAACGAGCGTTGCAGCGCTTTGAATGAATCGCAACATTTTGAATTTATGCTATCTGAACGGGGCAATTGTGACAACCGTTCGGTACATGCAAGATTTACCTATTAAGGTTCTCGCAAACAGTCTGGTTTAATGATTATCTAAACCATGATCTGAAAGTGTTGAACGTCAAAAAGCTCAAAATTGATATTCAAAGCAAAAAACGAAAAAAAATTAATACAATTTGGCACTAGACCAACTTTTGGAAGAAGCAGTAGTTTTTCCCGAAGTAGCCTTATATAGTTATATTAACTTAAGCTGTCATGCCATGTCGAACAGCATGTGTAGCTATGTGAACTGCCCTTATAACAGTGCTTACGACAAAGCATGATAACATGTGTGACTATCAAAATCGGCTTGCGCTCATATTTGACAAGATGTCAAACAAAATTTTCTTACAAAATTTTAAAAGCTTACATGTCATGACATTTTTTGAAATTTTCTTAATGGATTGAACTTAACACCTGAGACAAATTTTGCTATAGTAGGCATTGACTAATAAATCTAAAACTTCAATTTATGACCTTTAGAAGAAACGGGTCAAAAAAGAAAATCGACATTGGAAAATTTAAATTCTGGGACAAACGATATATCCATTGAATGTTTCTAAATTAAGCCTTATATGTTAGTAAAGGTTTAGGTTTATAAATTTTTTTTTTTTCAAAATATATCGTTTTGGTATTTTTTTTGTAAAAACTTGTCAAAAATTTGTTGAATTATTGCCATATATCAAAAACCATTGCACACTTTCGAATCTATAAAACTTAATCATATAGTTAATTAAGTTATTAGTTATATGATTTTTATACTTTGAAAGAGGATAAAAACGTTTTCAACTTATAACGATTGTCTGAAAATCTATGTCCGCGACTTCCGACTACTATATATCAGGAACTAGATTCGTCTTCTAACTTTCGATTACACTTTTAGTACTTTCTCGAGAGCCACCAAAAATCGTGAAGGTGTTCCTAAGGAGAACCTGTTCCAAGCCTTACAAAAAAACGTATTTATCTCAACGCACGTCCAAAGAATATCGTGCATGAAATCTCTTTTGATATGGCGTTCACATGAGTTGTACGGTTCGACTAGCCAGCATAAAGATAAAAAAAAATTTAAATTCATACGACATTAGTATCCAGCGTTCGTATCTAGAGTTCACATGATCAAATATTTATGTTGTCAAGCCATGTTGCACATTATTGGAGATCGTGTGAGCTCTCCTATAGTGTGCAGAGCACCTTAGTTGTTCCTTTGTTTTCATTGTTTCTGCAACCCTGATGAAGTTATTAGCGGGTGAAAAGCCAGCAGCCATTTTTTGTGTTTGCGGAATTATTGGATTGGTCTTATTGAAAATCGAAGAAAGTTAGTGAAAAACTTAGATATTAACATTAATCGGTTTTTCACTTTCTTAAATAAATCCTTAACTGGCATCGTCCATTCGGAAAATTTCATATTGGAGGCCACGTGAGCACAATTTTTTAAGCAAAAGTGAATGTCACGGAAATTCGTTTATTATCCGCTGACCCGAGTCTACGATTCTACGATTATTGTGCCCGTCTGATTGCGAACTACTTGCACACGCGACTCCTTTCGTACGCAGCAGGTAAGACTCCACAAACTTTGGAGGCTAATGTACGAAATAAATCATAAAAAAATAAATTTCTATTTCCCCTTCCGAATATCAAGCAATGTGTAGTTAAAAAAAAGTTAAAGTACACTTAAATTAACCGAGTAAAGTAAGCGGACAAAAAGTGCGAGAAATGTTAAATGTATTTTCATCAGTATTTAAAGTAAACGTACAAGTTTGTAAAGTTGTAAGCTCCCGGCAAATTCGACAAATACGCGATAAAATTCAGCAAAAACTTTTGTAAATAATTTATTGTTTAAATTATTTAATTGTTTTTATTGTTTGTTGTCATTAAGTCTAAAAAAGTTAAATATATTTTTGGTGAAGTGTCCGAGACAAAATTTCTAAAATGATAAAGGTAAGAATTGAATTGACAGATAAACAAAGCAATAATGTTCCCAATAATTTAAGAACACGTTCAATTAGAAATTGAAGAAATTGCTTAAGAACTATGCGGCTGAAATTAGTTTTGACTAAGCTCTCACAGAATTAAAATAAAAGAAAGTGGTATCCATACCATCTCAAAAATACCATTAACTTTAAAAAAACATTCCTATAAGTAAAAGTTTTCAATAAAATGAATTACTTACAAAAATTAAATTAAATATTTATTAAATAGCTACGACACCATATATAATCAGTTTAGGTATTCTCGACCACCAGCTACTGTAAGAAATTCTCAATCCTTAAAGAGTAACTACTGGCACAGTTTTTACTTTAGCTGCCTTGTCAATTTTTTTTATTGGAAACTAGTGTTTTTAAAGGAAACAAAAACTCTGACGGATCTACATAGTTTCGGAGATATAGCCATCTGTAATTGCGGAGTAGCTTTTCTTAAAATTTATAATAATTTGGGAAGCTCTGAAGTAATTTTCAAAAATGTGGGTGTCATATTGAAGATAATTTCATATGCTACAATATTGTTTCACTATTGGTCTGAATTTTTTACCAATTTTTCAAAAGTATTGAAATTTTTTTAATAAAAAAAGTTTAATCAACTTTATAAAACTTGAAACTTATTAACATATCAATATAGCTTGATCCATTTCCTAAAAATTATGTATTATTTCTTATATATTAACATTTTTGAAATAAAAATGGTATTTTTTTTTTCTTATATGATGTCTTGATTGCAGAGTTCGTAAACACTAAGCATTGAGGACAAATATTTCACTTCTCATTCGCAATACAATTTAATTCAAGAGCAATAAATTTTTATTTCCTCATTTATGAGAAAAAAAATGAGCGTTCTTTCGTTAAATACAGTGTCATTTTGCCTCCCGCGGGCAACTGCGGCAGAATTCTAGCAGAGGCTTGCGTAGTGGTGCCCACTACCACAAGCAAATCATCTCACGATAAGGATGTGTTTATGATATTAACAATTCTGTATACGTGCTCTTTGAGCGTCTGCTCATTTTCTGGGCAAGAACGCTCACGAGCGATGAGAATGATGCAAAAAGCATCACAAAATAAGTTCTTTACTTTTCCCAAAATGAAACGAGACGCATCTGCACGATGATCGCTCTTTTCTTATTTATCAGCGAAATAATGAATGATGAATAAAAAAGAGGAGTTCTAATAGAGTGAATGCTGATTTGCTTTTGTTGTTGAGTTTTTAAAATGAAAAGATGTTTCCACATAAAATAAAGAAAACTAATGGAAAAGAGTAGTAGCGTATTTTAAGTGCTCTACGTACTGCTTTATTGACAATTTCCCTACTTCACAGGCATGCTCCTATTTCAACGTAGCAAAAAAGTTACGTCATATAAAAATATGACATGCGTGAGCACTAGACATGTGCAAAATAACCTCAAGTTCCAGAATTCTTCATGAACGCTTAAAATTTGAAAATATTCTCATATTCGAGCAAAAATGGAAAATTACATTTGTTTTCTTATTTAAAATAAAGTATTTTGAAGTGGTTTCCATTTTCCTGCTATACACAAGTAGAGCTTTGGTTTTTCTTTTTCAAATCCCTTGGTAATTTCACTATTTTCGCCTTAATACACTATTATTTGAAATTATCAATGCCTCTACATGAAGATCGCTTGAAAATGTAAATGAGATGAGCAGATGCTAACTTAACGTCAATGTTTCATGTTTCAAAAAATAACGTTTAGTACATAATTGTTTGAATCATGTATACTTCGCTTTAGGAATATCAAAAGATTCGTTCGTAGGACTTCTGAAAGCCCTTCTAGGTTTATTCATTTGCATTTTTTTCGTCGGTTTTATTATCTATTATCTCTGTTTCGATTTCTTCTCAATTATATTAGTTTTGTCATGAATTTAGTTTTCTAGTTTTCGCATGTTGCATTACTTAGTTTTCCTGTGATATTGTCTTTTAAACATTTAAAAGTATGCTTCTAGACATTTCGTCGCCTGAATTCTCTTCTACAGCTGAAGGTGTATTCCGAGAAAATTGAAAATGAAAGTTTGAGCCTTAAAAGAAAAAAAATTTGTCCGAAAAAGTACTATCGAATTCTGAATTTGTGCTAAATTTCAAAAATGGGACCAAAGTAAAGGGTGTTTTTTTTAGAGGTATAGAGCTTTGAATTGAAATAAAACACAAGAAAATCGTTTTAATGTCAATCAATTTGGCTTTATTGGAAGGATAAGTTTATGCCATTAATGTTTAAATATGATTTCGGGCATGTGGCCGCCGCGGCTGGCTCGAATAAAGCCAATTCTACAGGTCCAATTTTGAACCACTTTTTCGAGTATATGGGGCCGTATGTCGGCAATAACGCCACGAATGTTGGCTTCCAAGTCCCCTAACGTTTCTGGTTTGTTGGCGTATACGAGCGACTTCACATATCCCCAAAGAAAATAATCCAATGGTGTCAAATCTCACGATCTTGGTGGCCAATTGACAGGTCCATTCCGCGAAATTATGCGCTCATCGAATGTTTCCTTCAATAAATCGATTGTGACGTGCGCTGTGTGGCATGTAGCGCCGTCTTGTTGGAACCACAACTCATCCACATTCATGCCATCCAATTCGGGAACAAAATAGTCGGTTATCATGGCTCTATACCGGTCTCCATTAACGGTAACTGACTCTCCAGCATTATTTCGGAAGAAGTATGGCCCAATGACTCCACCAGCCCATAGAGCACACCAAACAGTCAGTTTTTTGTGGATGTAATGGCGTCTCAAGGGTCTCATGTGGATTCTATTCACTCCAAATGCGGCAATTTTGCTTGTTGACGTAGCCATTCAACCAAAATTGAGCCTCATCACTGAACAAAATTTTGCGATGAAAATCAGCATCGAGATCAATCTCATTTTCGGCCCATACACCAAAATCACGACACATTGCATGGTCTCGCGGCTTTAATTCTTGCACAAGCTGGATCTTGTAAGGTCGCAAGCCAAGATCTTTGCGCAAAATCTTCCATAAAGTTGATGGACAAAGCTCCAATCGCTGTGCACGGTGGCGAATCGATTCATTCGGGTCCTCTTCAACATTTTGCTCTACAGCGGCAATTGTTTCTTCGGTGCGCACTGTTCGACGTCTCTGCGGATGCGTATTATCACATAGAGTAAACGTAGTGCGAAAACGATCCATGGTTAACCCAATTAATTGCTCCGATGGACGATTATGTCGACCATAAAATGGACGGAGCTTGCGGTAAACTTCGCGAACTGAACCATTATTTTCGAAATAAATTTACACGATTTGCAAGCGTTGTTCTTTTGTCAACCTGTTCATGATGAAATGGCAAACCAAACTGAACATAAATGACATTAGAGTTGCCAGATTTGACCATAAAATGCCAGTTTTATCTCTATTCGAAAAACAAACCTCTAAAAAAAACACCCTTTACTTTTGGAGATGTATGATATTTTATCAGATAAGTCATAGTGGACAGTTTGCTTCAAACAACACAAACCAATGACAAAAATGGCTTATGGAGCAAAGTGGACATTGCATATCTCAGGAACTAAAACAGATAGATGTATTGCGACAACAGCATTAGAAAGATAATATTTCAAAACATATAGAACAAGTCTTAAGTCAAAATGTCAAAAAGTGGCTTATCAAGCAAAAGAGATTTCGGGTGACGACTTATAATAATTTAATTTTTTGTGTTCACGTAGTAGTACGGTAGTTTTATGGTTTATGAATTGTACTACTTAATTCTGTTAATCGATAGTCAATTCGGCTTTAGATTAACTAATCTACTCAAGAAACATTTTTGATTGTAGAGTAGTCATATCTGAATCACTGTGAGGCATTCTTATGTGAAGCGACTCTTCATTGCGGTTAAACTTTCCAACTTATAGCTAATCAGGCATGTTCTTGGATGGCGCATTGAATCGGTTGAAGGTATAAAATATACTCGATGAAGGCTATTCCCCAATTAGCCCACGGAAAATGTATGGAGGACTGTATATACTGCTAGCGTGGTTGTATTGAAAGCGGTGGAACTGATTTAACTTCGCACACAACGTAGCAAGAGGAAAGTTCTTCAACATGCATTCGCTCTCTTTATACTCTTGCCAATAATTTGTAAACCTTCTCTTCAATATTTGAGTTGTTAACATCGGGGATACCGACAATATCAACTATGCAACGTTTTTCGCTTTGCTCCAATGACGCATTGCACTCTTCTTACGATAAAGTTTTATTCAGATGTTCGATAACAACCTTTTTTAGGAGCAACAGTCTTACTGAACATCTGTATGTATTATGCTCACCAGCAATTTTAGCATTTTTGGTTTATTGCGAGACATATAAATGTTGTTTCCATATCCACTTGAAGGAGTAACTAGTACTACTTTAAGAAGTTGCATTGATAGAAAGAGTTGTACTGATGAAAGAGTTAGAAGTGGTAACACACTTAGCAGAGACGATGAATAATAAATGAATTTAAATCTTTCTCTCGATTTTAATGTACACGAACCGTATTAAATATGTTTTCGTTCAAAACAATTCAAGTAAATACTAAACGCAGTGAAAAAAAAAACGAGCGCCCCTTGAAGCATGATACAATTTTGAAAGAGGACGCTTATAGGTTCGGGTATCTTAATAACCTGACGTGATGGACTGTAACTTTGCTCGGCAAAATTGATCAGGAAAACGTTCTCTTTGAGAAATATAGCGTTGATTTTTAGGTAAAGATATATCAAAAACCTGTTTCTGAACTGTAACTTCGTTCGGCAAAATTGATCAAAACAATGTCCTGTTTCAGGATTATATCTGTTGCCTGTTGTTGTTGATGTCCGAATCAACATTCAAAGAGAGAATGTCAATTCATTAAAAAAAATAATTAAATGCGTCATTGGATGGGAAGAGTTTGAAAATGGCGATGATCCCCCCTCCGTTGTTCTTGGTGCCTTTAAAGAAATCCATTTTATCGCACCAATCGATGTGAAAATGTCGGCAAAGGATTGTACGGTGGTTGTGGTTCTATTTAAAGAAAAATAAATGCGCCATTTAATTTGAAAAGTCGGAAATTCCGAAAGTCGGAGGCAATTTTTTCATCGTTGATTATGGCCCTATATAAAGGTTATATTTACTGCACCAAAAACGGATTTTGAAATGAAGAGGAGCAATTCTCTGTCTGATGATCTTGGTTCATTTCAATAATAACATTTTACTGCACTAATCGATGGAAAAAGATCGATAATGGATTTTGGACGGAGGAGGTGATTCGCGATGGTTTTGGCCACTTAGGGAAATCATTTTTATTGCATCAAAATCATTTTTGGCCTTTCTCCACCGCTGGGTAGTAAGATTTTTTCCGCAATTCGGCTAAAAGTGGCCCCTTACAGTGCTGTCGCTTGCCGCACGTTATTTTTTAAATGTGCTATTATTGAAAAGTTATTGGTGCTACTCGTGCTACGCATGGTCGTATTGCGTCTTTTGCCGTCCTACGATTGAAATTAACTTTTTTTAGACTTTATTAATTAGTAGTAAAAAATTATTTTTTTTTTCTAATGTTTTGCTTGATTTGACAACTTAAGAAAAAAATTATAAAGAAACGGTCTTTTCTTAGGTCCGGGGTAGCCCCTAGTATGATGAAAAGTCATTTCAGTCTTTCCCCATCTCTCAAAAAAAGTGTGCCAAAAACGAGTTGGCTTGTCCAAAATTCTTTCATTCAGTTTTTTTTTAAGTAACGGGCCGTCACAATATTTCACCTGAGGTCAGAGCGTCCCGGCCAATGTCCGACATTAATTTTTAAGGATGTTTTACAGCAATCTGTGAAGAGGAAACGCGTTCTTCGTGTAAACACACATGAATTCTTCAACATGCACGTGTACACGAAATTGTCAAAATACACGTGAAGTTCGAGTTCATGCTTTTAAATGCGAGCTGCTCGAACGTTCGTGTACACGGTTTGAAAGCGTGTGCTCTAATTTTAAGTAAATACAAATAAGATAGTAAATATCTGACCCTCAAAAATAATTGGAAATATCTGATTTGCTACTGGTTTCGGAATGTGAAAGAGAGGAGCTTTTTTTTTAGTACATAAGATTTTTTGCAGTTAAAGCAAACGGATCTTTAAAAAAGTTTTATCATCTTTTTCCTGCTCTGCGTTTCGGTGAAAAATATCTGGTCATGTTAAGTTAAACCTTCTCGTTCAGAAAAGTTAATGAAGTTAAATTTAATAGTTTTTTTTATTATTTCATAAAAAAATATTTGAGAACTTTTAAATTTGAAATTAAATCTTGGTAGAGTAGAACCTGAATCAATTTTGAATTTGAATTGAAATTTTACAGGCTGATTTCCAGTTATTTATACATATTTAACAAATTGCGAAATAGTCTTTATGATTTAGGATTGCTGTTTTGAAAACATTCTGTATTTAATGAATGAATAATCTTTTTATCAAATTCAACCATGATTTTCTTTTGATTAATGGTGTTTTGTTTCTAACAATAAAGACATGACACTTATTTTCATTCGTAAACAATTTTTTCTTTATAAAGAGCTGGTAACGTTTTTGACGGATTATTTTAGAAAGGCTAGTTTTCTTAAGTCCCTTCTCTTTCATTGTCTCGGTAGGCGTGGAAACAGTCTGGCTAGCAGGAGAGGTTGTGTTTACCTGTACGCATCACATTAGTTCAGGTGGAATTGTAAATTTTATAATCATTTTAGAAACATATTTTTCTTTTTCATTGGTTTTTATTCTATTTTCGGAACACAAAATCATTATTGCCAGACATTTTGGTCGTTGCTAACACCGTGCTAAACAATATATTGTATTTCAGTGATAAATTTTAAAAACAAATTATTAAAAACCAATTGAAAAACAAATGTTTTTTCTAAAATGATTATAAAATTAACATTTCCACCTGCATTAATGTGATGCGCACAGGTAAACGCATCCTCTCCAGCTATCCAGACTGACTGGGACAGTTTTGTTTGGGATTCTTGTTATGACGATGTTGGTAGCTCTCGTACTATTAATTTTACATTCTGAAATTTCAAAAAATTTTGAAATATTTCTTTATTCCTAAGTTTATGTTTTGAAAAATGCTATGGTTTAATGAATAAAAAGTAATATTTTGCCAAATTAAACAAATAAACGTCATTTAGCTTAATCACCAACCGGTTTTTAGTTTAACTTCATTAACTCACGCTGCCGATGTAAGCTGGAATTTTTTATTGAATAATTAAAAATTATAGAGTTTGTGCAGACTTGGCATAAGAAATTGTACTACATTTATTAATGCTTTAAAAAGGTTTCTTGTCCAAAGCTTAGGAGTACTTTGTCGAAACGTTGAAAAAGTAAAAATTTCAACCGTTTACGAAAATCGAGATTATAAAATTTTCCCTCAAAATGATGGTATAGAGACAAATTCAAACGTTAAAAAAATTATTTTTGAAAGAAGGGAAAAGGACTTATGGTGTTGACCTAAGAGCTTTTACAACTTTATTGTTAATTATTTTTCCCTAACACTTGCTATTTAATTTGCATTGACCACAATGACGTAACTAATAAATTTTATTTATGTCTTACTAGCAATTTTATCTAGAAAAAATCTTGACGAAAGTCAGCTGTGGTCGTTATGGACTCGGAAGATTCACGTCCTGGCTCATCAGCATCGAACTCTTCATCGAACCAGTCAGATAACTCGCGCCGTTCGACTCCAACACCTATCAATCAAGAACCGAAATCTCCACTAGCAGGCTCAGTTGCGAGCCCTGCGAGCAGTGTCGGCGTAGAAAACAATGGCCGTCAGTCTCGATTAAGATCTAGTTCTTCACAAGAAAGTGTTCATTCACCACGGTCGCCATCTAAATCAGATTCGGAATCTTCTTCGTCATCTTCATCATCAAGTGATAATGAAGACGATGATGCGAAATCAGCAGTGAGCAATTCGAAAACGAAGAGCAAGGCATCATCAGATAGAAGCAGCAGTGCAGGAAGCGCTGATAAACGAGCTCGATCTAATTCGCGTAATGAGTCGCCCTCACCAGTGAAGTCACGTCGTAGCTCCAGAAATTCAAGCGCCTCATCAAACAATAGTCGAAATTTGAGTCGCAGTAGTAGTAGAGAACTTAATGCAGAAAACGGGGCAATAAATATAAGCCACGAAGATCTAAGTGACGTTAGTGACATGGAAAGTGAAAAGCGCGCTTTGTCATTGAATAATAGCAAACATTCAATCGATGATGAAGTTACTAACGCATCGCCTAATGTTGTACAACCACCAGATTCTCACGACTTTGAGCAAAAGAGACATTATTCAATGGACGGCAATACTAACGATTCTATCATTACGGATTTACGGCAAAAACTAGATCAAAAGAAAAATCAATTAAAAGTAAGATAAACGCATTACAAAATGGTGTAATATTTTAACAATATATATGTTTTTATCTGTGAAAATTTCTAATTTTTCGAAAAACTAGCTATTTGGCCAATAAAAATACTGATACAGATCACACCACCGATTTTCCAGCCAAACATAAAAATGTTATCTTACTTATTAAAGTGGTAATAATTTCCGTATTTTACCGTTTAATTTTCTTACGGTTCAGGAAACCATTTTACGCTAACACACACGGTTAGGGAGAAAATATTAAATCGTCTACTATATTTTTTTGAAATTTACCTTCCTGGTGACATTCGTTCAAAACTTTGTCCATTTTGTTTATTTGTTATAATAATCAACATGTGAATACTTTTCATAAAACATTAATATTAAGGATATTCCTCAAAACTCGCAAAACGTAAAATCTCCGAGAGCTTTCTGCCATGAAGTTGAAAAAGTCGATTCCGAATTCCTATTACTTAAAATGGAATCATTCCTGGATGAAATGAACAAAAATCATTCCCAATTCGAGTGCCCTGAAGTTGAAATTAGAATCGAAAACTATTCATTCATACCCAGCTCTGGAGTATGTTTGCTTTCAAGAATTCTTTTATAACACAATTGATCTTAAAATTTATAGGAAAAACCGCTGAATCCCTTTTACTTTACAATTTTTTTTATCTATAGTAATCAAGGCATACAATTTTTTATCTCTTAGGTCATAGAATCTGTTGAAAAGTCTCAAATAAACGATACTTCCGATGGTGATGGTAATTCTGGTGAAGTCCTTGAGGACTTAGTTAAAACGCACGACGAAGATGCACTTGACTTTGAGGCAGAAGAAGGTGAATGTCAAGAAGTTAGTAAATCTGATGAGGCAGAGCAAGCAAGCAATAATTGTGACCAAAATAAAAAATCTGAAAAGTCTGATGGTGAAGCGGAGGAAGGCGAGGAACTTGAAGAGGGTGAAGTTTCCGATGAAGATGAAAAGCGTCCTGAGGAGACTGAACCCAAGCCAGTATGCCGGTTCTACACACGAGGACAGTGCACATGGGGTATGAGTTGTCGTTTCTTGCATCCAGGAGTAACGGACAAGGGAAATTATACAATGTTTGATTTGGTGCGAGCAGTTCCAGTATCTCAAGGTGGCGTGGCTGGCAGCCGTAGCGCAGCAAACTACGCTTCACATTCAGCAGACTATCATGATTTTCGCACTGAACGACCCCCACTACACCATCGTGTCCCACTACATCATCAGGCCCCAGCTACAATATTTCCGCCTCATACCGATCCAAGAGCAGCACTAAGTTCGGCCATCCTGCCGGAAGGGCCTGTTGTAGTAGAAAGTGCTTGGGAACGCGGACTACGCACTGCAAAAGAAATGATGCGTAAGGCTAATAAACGCAAGGAACAGGATATGGATTTTGAAGATAAAAAGATGAATTTGACTTTGTCTCCAGACGAATTGGAGAAGGATCCGTACTATCTGAAAGAAAGAGCATCTCCACCAGAAGTAGGCTTGCTTGCCCATTTGTTTCAAATATTTGTTAATTTTTAAAAATAAAATTTACAGGTTGTACCATTTGGGCGTCATAATCAATTTCAAGAACCTGCTGCAGGAATATACAGCCCACCAGATCGCTTTGGACGCGGTCCTGCACTACCTGTTTATGATGAAGTAGATCCTTATGGACGTTCAACACGTTATAGAGAACTACCACCTCATCGCATGCCACAGTATGAAGACGAAAGACGTGTTCGTCCTACACGTGAAGTAATCGTGCAACGGGTTGAGCCAGTTGGACGTGGTGATGAATGGAACGATCCTTGGATGCGTTCTAAATCACCTGGTGGTCGTGGATCATCTCGCGATCGTGGTGATAAACGACGTCGTGATCGTCGTAGTTATAGTAGTAATTCTTCGTACTCTAGCTCAAGTAGTTCCGACTCAGAATCTAGTTCCGACTCAAGCGGCTCGCCTAGTCCATCGGATCACAGAAGGCGTTACAATAGCAGCTCACATAAATCACCTGTACGTAGACATGGTCGACCAGCACGATCTCCAAGTGCAGCACAAAAGCGTCCAAGGAGCTCACCAAGTAAGTACACAAAAACAAGATGTGTGAAGATCCATAGGAATTCGAAAATGTTACACATTTACATTTAAACGCATTGAACTCCTTCATTAGCCAATCGTCGTTCACCAATTCCTAAACGTCGTGGACGACCCTCAGCGTCTCCAGTTATTGACAAAAGGACTACATACAGCCCTGTACATAAGCGTAAGAAGCCTTCTCCAATTCCTAAGAAGTTAGTAAACGACAAAAGTAAAATAAAGCGCCGTCAAACGTCAAGTTCTTCCGCAACAGGTAAGTTAAATATGAATTTAAATAATTTATATGATCATTATTATATGGACCCAAAATTTTCGATGTGATGGAAAACTAAAAAGTTTAAAAACCAGTCAATTTTAATATTATGACCTCTCCTATCACTAACATTTTCTTTCATGTACCTACAACTTTTAAACCTGTTTGAAACAAAAACAAATTTGAATCGAGTTTTGTTTAATTTGTACTTGGATTTGAAATCCATATTTCACCAATTAATAATAGAATAATGTAAAAAGGATTGAAAAATGTTGAATCAATTGAAAAAGACTGAAAAAGTTAAAAAAATATGGAAACCATTGAAAAAAGTTGAAAGAAATTGAAAAAGTCGCAAAAATATGAAAAATGCTGACAGCCGTTGAAAAACTCCAAAAAAGTTGAAAGAAGTTAAAAAATGGTGAAAGTATTCGAAATCGCTGAAAAAGTCGATAAAATAAAGAAAATATTCAAGAAAGTTTGAAGAGGTTGAAAAAATCGAACAAATATGTACATATTTATATATATGGGATACATATATTGGAAAAGTTGAAGGGTTGAAAACTCAACCGAATGAAAAAGTCCAAAAATGCCAAATATTATATTCGTGATCGACATCCGCACACCAAATTTTAGCGCAGTAGCTTGTATAGTTTGCGATATATGCCGTAAATAGCGTTTAAATTTAGGGCGGTGACACACCCACTCGTACAATTACATATATCAGATTTTGATTCGGATATAGCTTTTCATAAACAACATCTTTGCATTAAATTTTAGTACGATTGCGCACGTGTTTTGATAGATATTCCACTTAAGAAATTACTTACTTGTATGGGAGGTGCCACGCTTATTGGTGATATTTCGTCCGCTTTTGATCCAGACATACCTTACAGCAAGTAAACCACCTAGATTAAATTTCATAACAATTGCTGCAATCGTTCCCTTAAAATAGCGTCCACAACTTAATGTAAATATGGGAGGTGTCGATTTCCATTTGATTTCAAAGCTTGTAGTAACCGCCACCTCAATCCTAAATTTTATCAAGATTACTCACATGGCACGCTATCTATAACATTAAACGTTTTTTTGCTTGTGTGGGAGGAGCATGCCAAATTTTTGTTATAAGATAGCAAGTATATCTGCCATATAAAATTTCATAACGATTACGTTGTCTTACTTTCGTCTACCAAATTTCATCACAATATCTTGCACGGTTTACGAGATATGGCGTCATAAAAATAAAATTTAGGGATGTGTCACGCCCCTGTAAAAGCCTCTGAAAACCTGAAGCCTAAGCCAATCTCAGTTTCGTCCACATGTGAATCAAATCACAAAGTTTGATCAAATTCGCTACAACTTTTTTAGATTAGATTTTGCCCATTTTCAATCCCAATAAGCTTGCAGAAAGGTATGACCTCTGTCAAATTTCATTCAATTAGCTTGCTTGGTTTTTTTTCCATAAACGTGATTTCAGACAGACAGACAGAAACATAGCTAAATCGACTCAGGTAGTGACGCTGACCAAGAATATACATACATACTTTTCTATACCTGCCAAGCCCCTTCTATGCGTTACAAACAAAATGACAAAGTCAATATACCCTCTGTATAGGGTATAAAAAACAAATGTTTATGTTTAAAAGGAATAAAAATAAATTTGTCTATTATTTTTCAAGGCTCTTCAGATTCGAGTGCTTCAGAATCTGAGTCAGACTCTGGTTCGTCATCATCTGAAAGTTCATCTCGTTCAAGGGAACGGGCGCCACTAAAACGTTCACGGCCTCTCGAAAAATCTTCAAACGATAGAAAAATTGTTAAAAAAGGTAAGAAATAAATGAATCAAGGTGCGTAAGATTCTTATAATATTTTTAATTGACAGATCCTCCGAAAAAACGATCGCCCATTTCTATTGAAATTAAAAAGGTGGCTACAGTTGGTGCATCAGCCCTAGCCTCTCCAACAAATTCTGTATCTTCTGAAAAGGATTCTAAGAAGACAAGACGAGAAGAGCTTTTAAAACAGTTACGTGCAGTTGAAGATGCGATTGCTAAAAAAAGGTCGAAACTAACTTGATAAAGCACTAGATATTTAAATGCAACTTAATTCATAAACATACAACAACCGAACTTTAATATTAATCAAAACTTAAAACAAAAATCAGACACTGTTGATATAATAACAACAACTATTGTAAAAGTAAACTTGTAGGATATTTATTTCGCGCAAAATATTGCTTAAGTTTTCATATCAGCTCTTTTTTTTTAAGTTTAAAGTATTTGTGTGCGAGTAAATAGTTTTAGAATTTCAGATAATTTAAATCCAAATACGTTAACATCATACATTTATATGTTCAAAATGAAAATACACCTTTTTTAATAACTTACACCAGATTATAACCCTTATGTGTAGAATATACTATAATAATATAAATAAGTTAAATTATTCGTGTGTTTAATTTTTTTATGGAACGATAAAGGAAGATTTCAGGTTCAAAACTCATTTTATTCAAAATATTCAAAAATGAGATAAATATGCAACTGGATGGTTTAAAATACCTATGATTTACGCGACCGTAAAATATTAGGGTTCTAACTCATATTTATGGCGAAATTATTGCACTTTCCAAAAGTAAAGTCGAAAATGCATTTGTACTTTTCTCCTTTGAAGGTATGCAACACTGCAAGGTTCATCTGCACCGCGATTAACGTAAAGTTAGTCATAAGTAGTGAGTTGATTATTAATTATGGGTCTTCAGATATCCCCACAAAAACAAGTTCGGAGCAGTGAAATCTGGCGATAACATAACAGCCCAGATTTTAGCTATTAGGTTATGAGCACTGTCAGGTTGAAGTTCGCAAAGAAAACTATTTCTGTGAAAACAGCTGAATTTAATGATTAATATCTCTGAACCTGGTCATTTTCCCATCTTCAAAAGTTCGCAAGTTCTTCTTAAAAATTTCAATTTTCACCTCTGACATGATAAGACAGATTTTGTTTATGATCAGAATTGGTACCAGTGTTCATATTAACACACTCAGTTCATTGTATACGTTGCTGAGGCATTGCAGGTAATTTCACGTTAATTGTTTTTTGAATTGTAATGCTAATATTTTTGAAATTACCTTCTGTTGAATTATGAAGTCATTACGAAAAGCCGTCACAAGCTGCAAAAGTTAGAGCAAATCTGAGCAAAAATATGACCTAAATGCCTTAGGAAAATCGACTGATATCAACTCAGGGTAATATGGGGTCGCTTAGCTGGAATCTGCCATCTGAATTTGGTCTATGCGCCAACGATTCGAGATAATGGTAAATTAAACTGATTTTTACACGGTTAAGTCTAAGAGTTTTGGTGTCTGAGGTAAACTTGCTACTTATGAAAAAACAAAATTTCATTTACACTTTCGCTCCAACACCACTAACAAAGTTTAGATGCAGGCGTTTTTCATGTAAATTTTTCCAGAAAATTTGATTAAAAATGGCTATTATTTTATTAATTAAGAAAAAGGTGCTGGAGTGGTAGTGTAAAGGGATTTTTTATCTGCCTATCTCATGAGAAACGCCTCAGACACCAAACCTCTCAGGCTTGAAATAAAAGTTGTCGTAACAGGGCGTTTGCACCCGTGTCAAAATCAAGTTAATTTACCGTTATCTCGAAATACTGAATCTGACAACAAATTTGAGCTCAGCTATCCCAAATTGCGATTTCTCCAATTCCACTACACACAATTTCATCAATTGCTTATCATTTAATTTGTTTTAAATTTGACATTTACAGCAATTGAGAGATTTTATTTATTAAAGAAGATTATGATTTGGACTTTTTAGTAAATTGAATTATAGGGTATATATTTACCGCTTGCATAAAAATATAAAAACCGCGCCTTACACGAAAAAACGCTGGAATTTTGAATTAATCATCTCGAATATGCTTTTGACGCGTAGTTCATTAGACGCGTAATTTTTTAGCTATCAGTATGTTATAGAATCGGGGTTGAAGAAAATTCTCCCAAAAGCTCAGCTTTCTAGATTAAACATGTGAACGGCGTAAACAGTTTGTTTCAAATGACAATTTACCCGAAACAACTTTCGGGTGTATTTCGTCTGCATTGTCGGTCACACAAAAAATGTGGGAGTGGTTTGACAATATTGAGTGACACATCTCATGCAACTAAAATACCTAAAACACCATATTTTGGTAGACATTTTCTACCGTATGTCGGTTTTTTCGTAAAATTTCAACGAAATCGGACACAAACTCTGTCCGCGTCGCTTACTGGTTTCAGCTAGCAAGCTCAAGTTTTGGGACAATTATTTTTAAACCTCAAGCTAAAATATAAGCAAAAACCAAATAAAAACAATCAAAAAAATTTTCAAAATAAACACCCTAATGTACTTGCTCGCTATTTTCGTCCAATAAGTATTTTGACATGGCTTTCTGAAAATGATAAAAGTTCCCGAATTCGAGCATTTAGAGGTCGCTCAAGGCCAGGAAGCTTTTTTCATATAAAAATGTATGGGAGCCATTTTATTATTTAAGTAATTTATGTTTTTTTTTTAAATGTCATCAGTCAGCATTGACTGATATGTCGCCATACGGTTGATCTAAAGACAATAAACTATCTAAGTTGTGATACCAATCGTTATCCCATATCTGAAAGTTTGGAACTGATTTCCTCATCTTAAGTAAATCATATGACTCCTTAAGTATTTGATTACGGAAATTTCCTGGGGGCAGTATCTTTATATCTAAGTTTATAATTTACAAATAAAAACAGATACATTGATGTTTTTATTGGTTCGTCAAGTATGCATTTTGTGATTTTGCTACTTTTTACTAACTTTACCCTAACCGGTCATGAAAATGTTAAAAATTTAGTTCTACGTTATATAAAACTGGTAAAAAATAATGACTTTAGCTGAAGCACTAGCATGTTTTATTACATAATTATATTGTTTGCACTTTGCATTGACGTTAACATGTTGAAACAAAAAAAAAAGCAACAAAATTAAATAAAATGTGCGAATCTTGTTATCAAATGTCAAAGTTAAGTATATACTATGAGTAAGTGCATGCATGGGTTTGTTGTATGTGTACATCTGTTGTAATCTTAGTAGCAGCTTAAGTCGACCTGCAACAAATAGAGTTAAGGCCAATTTTCCATTAGATCTAAGTGAAATTTTTCTTACGTTTTTAGGCAATTTGTTAGTTCTAATTTAGGTCTTAGTAATGTCCTAAAATGGATGGCAAACTTAACTATGAAACTGTCCTCAACTCAATTTGGCTCAAATCAAGTTGTTATTAGTTCATGTTATGTAGGTGTTCTAAGTACTTGCTATAACATGTCTGCACTCAAATTGTGCAAAAAAGCAACAGCAGGAGTTGCGTCGTCCATACAAGGTAAAAACCAGTTCTCGCTGTTTTTTATTTAGAAAATGCAACTTTATTGTCAAAAAATAGTTACAGATGAATCAATCAAAGTATTGCCCAATGCTAGATACCATTTTTCCCCATCTTTGTGTTAGAGCTCGAATGACATCACGGTAGAAGTGTTCGTCTCTTGAGGCTATCCACAAATCAAGCCATTTTTTGAGGTCTTCATAGGACTTGAACTGCTGATCAGCCAGACCATGTGCCATTGAACGGAACAAGTAGTAGTTTGACGGGGCAATATCTGGGGAATACGGGTAGCACTTCCCATTTGAGAGTTTCCAAGTATGTTATCACTGGTTAAGCAACGTGAGGCCTAGCGTTGTCCTGCAATAGGATTACTTTATCGTGCCTCTGTTCGTATTGGGACCGTTTTTCTCGCATGCAAACGCTTGGAAATGGCTTGTTGGGTAACTCCCAATACAGAAGCAAGCTCTTCTTGCGTTTGGGCCGACTCCTCATCGAGCAATGTCTCCAATTCCATATCATTGAAGGTTTTTGGCCTTCCTTCACGTGGTCGATCGTCGATGTCGAAATCATGGTCTTTAAAGCGACAAAACCAATCTCGGCACGTTGTTTCGCTCAGAACACCATCTCCGTAAACATTTTGGAGCTTTCGATGCGCGTCAGCCGCCGTTTTCTTCGGTTGAAAGAAAAAAAATCTACACCTCCCGCAAATGACGATTATTTGGCACAAAATCAGTCATTCTCGAGCAACCACAAACGGACTATAAAAACACAAAATCTTTAAAGTGTCAAATCGGTTTGTTTACCATATGTTTAGGCTAGATTCATAAAGGTTCTACATATATGAACCAAATCGACCAGCTCTTACCGCTAGCGCCATCTATTGACAAGCAGCGAGAACTTAGTTGCGCACCTAATATATAAACTTGATGTGGGGATATCGGCCATTTTAATTGGAAAGATTGAACCAGTGAGCGTGGAACCTCCCATATATACATAAAATGTAAAATTGATTTGAATTCTAGCTACTGTAATAAAATAGGTATAATATAGATGGTCTACTTGATAGAAGGTATATCGGAGCCAAAAAAGAGCAAATTAGCATCAGTGAGTATAGCACCACTACTAAATGCACAAAACTTTAGGCACTAAACGAAATTCGGTATGTTGATGTTCCTTTAATCAGAAGAGGTGATTAAAGGAGCTGGAAATTGCTAATCACCTGAGTAAAAGAGTCAATGCATAAATTTGCAAATCTAAATTGAAAAAAAATCCAAAAACCAAAATACAATGGGTACACAAGCATGAAGGGACATTTTTCATTGTGAGTTCGTATTTTTCTGTATTGATAAAAATTTATATTTTGCAAAACAGAAAATTATAAAAACAATGGAACTGATAACGAGCAACTGAATGGTCACAAGAAATGCTAACAAAAAACACGAGTAAATATTTAATTTTTATTGTTTTTTGCTTCTGTTTAGTATTTTTTACCTTTTGTGGAATCAAAATTGTATGAGAGCTCATTATATTTGTGAAGGAGCCGAATTAATGAATTTTTGTTCGCCTTGGCCATCTCTGCTATAAGCTTTTACTGCATATACATATGTAGGTATGTACTTATACATAAAAAATATGTAACTGTGTCAAAAAAGGGCGAGGTCACATAATTTTTCTGTTTTTTTTTGATGAACTTTATTTAAAAAGTGACACCAAATCCCATCCGAAAACTTTTCAGGAGCCTCAAGAAACCTACTCATATTAATCCGATTGGGCTTCCGCTCGAAATACAACTTCTTTGAACTATGTTCAATGGGCCGATCGAAATAAAATTTACATATGAAATGGAGTGGGCGGAACATTTTTTTTAGGAGTCTCTTCTGTAATTTTTTATCAAAGGATATAAAAGAAAAAAAGGTTTTCGAATTTACCGACTGGTTTTATGAAAGGTATTTTCTAGTACTATAACTTAAAGAAGTAACGAAAGTTTTGTATTGCTTAAAATATCTTTGAAACGAGAACAATCGTCGGATTTGAAAATTTTTTTTTCATTTCGAAATTTTTGTTAAATATTTTTTAATTTTATAAAAAAAATGTTTTTCTTATCTTTTTCAATAGGGGTACCAATCTATTTTGCTCTATGCTGATTGCTTCATAATTATTATTTGTCCATATCCCATATGAAAATCAATTTTTTTATTTGCTTTGTATTTGTTGTTGTGTAGTGCGATTTCTAAGTTTTGACAAAATTTTTTAACTGGCTGTTTTTTTTTTATATTAAATAAGTTAATCTTTACATTTTAGGTATGCTTCAGTACGAAAAACTCAGAGTTTTCTAAAATGTACGGATGGACTCTAAAAATTGAGTTTCAGTTTCAAAAGACTTTCATTTGTATTGTCAAAGGATTATGGACCTACTTGTCATGGAAAAAAATTTAATTTCCAGCACTCAAGCAGTGCTGTCTTTAGGTTCGGGCATATGAGACGCTTACCCAGACTTTAGGGGGTTCCAACCTTCGTTAATTTAATGTGCAGGTTGACAAAATGTTTAACTTCTAAAAATCTTTTTTTTTGCTCATCACTATGTAAATTTAATATTGGTAGGGCCCTTTTACCGTTTTTAGCCTCTTGCTCAGGAAAGTCTGAAGACGGCCCTGCCCTCAAGGGTCAGATAGCTCAGAGCTCTGGCTCATATAAATATTTTAATTTTAGGTTCGGTTTGAAAAGCTTAATATTCAAGGGACTACATTACTGACATCCCAGAGGCGTGGCACATAAAGGGATGTCCATAAGCTACGTGTTCCAATATGGCTTTTTCATATGACCTACTTTAGATTGCTTCGTGTTTATTTTTTAAAAGTTTTTTAAAAAACTACAAATTAAAGCGTGTATGGTCTTGCTCAAGCGTGTATTTGAGCAAGTGATAATGGAAAACAGATATTATATTGATAGTAAATGCATACAAACATACATATATATAATACATATATATATATATAAGTATGTATGTATATGAGCAATGGCAAAAATATATTGTTTTGTAGGCAAATGTGGTGGTTTTAAAAGTGTCCAAAAATAGAAAAACTAAAATCAATTAAATAAAGTTTGATAAGCTGTAACTAAAAGAATTTACAGAGGTAAGCTCTCAAATGTATACAGTTGTATAGTGATAAGGATTTTGAATCTACTTAATGCATCTCTTTTGCGTTTGTCTGCGTGCCTGGCGTTTTTTGTTAATTTTTTCGTGGGCATCCATCGCTACTAAAACGTAAATCTTTTTAAAACTTGTTATTTGTGAAAAGTATCACCACAAAACAAATATGTTGTTATTGATGTTGTTGTTTTTGTCATTGTTATTATTGTTGATAAATTCCAAAATTTCAAGAAAATCACGACCACTTGTTTTCCTTAAAGAATTGTGCTGACAAAGGAAATGAATGTCACGTCATTTAAAGAACATTAAAAGTGCTTTCTTAATGAATTAATAAAAATATATGGTAAGAATGCATTTTCTGTTGAAATAAACAGTTTTTAAAAAAAAGCTGCTCAGAAATTTAGAAAAATTATTATGTCGAAAGCTATAGCACATATTTCAAGCTTTTATGAATCATTATCATAGCATATTAAATTACCTTTCATACGACTTCCATATTTTGAACCTGGTTCCCGACTTATAATGACTTTAGTAAAAGCTATGTATATCCCTAACCTCCGATATCTATAACTCCGAAACTAGATACGTTCCTCAACTGTTGATTCCTTATTCGTTATCAGTATTAAAAGCCTCGTGAAGAAACAACGATTTATTAAAAAACAGAGAAGAGTTCCTAAAATAAACTTATGCCTCTACTATTCAGTTTGAATGAAAAGTGGGCGTGGCAATGGGTGTTTTTTTTATATTTCTCAATTTTAAGTAGCTCATGCAAACATTTAAATTATATTTTTCGTACGTGTTTTATATTTATGCCAAAGAAATTAGTAAAATTACCCATAGTGCAGCGGCTGAAAATACATTTTTTCAGCGAGGAAATGTTTCTTTAGTATGTACAGAGTGCGTTTTATGTTCCAAGTCGATGTTTTTTTAATAGCTTTTAAATGAAATACAATTTTATAATGTCACAGTCCTTATGATTTCTTGAGTACAGTCCCCAACCCAATGACGTAGCGGTAGGTTTGCATAAACTCATATACCATTTCTTCAGCAAATGATTAATGAAAGTGTTGATGGAACACAAAATTTTCTAGTTCACCATCGAGTATAACCTCCATGCCTAAGGAAAAAGACACTAATAAGAACATTGCAGCGCTATCATAAACAACAACATTTTTGTTATCTTTAAATTCCAATCTGGATCAACTTGCTTTAGCCCATAAATTGACTTTGGATGCACTTTTCTCATCAAAATTTCTGGCTGCAACATATATACTTCACCCGTAAGCTCTCCGTTCAAATAAGCGAAAACAATATCAATATGAGTAATCAATAACTCATAACTTAGGAACTAAGATTTAGGTTTTATATTTTAATACAATATCAAACTCATTTTTCGTAGCCTTCTTCCATTCAAGCCACATTTCATAGCTTAAGGCTTTTTTAACATTCACAGGATCCTGCTGTTACCTTATTTATCATTTTAACATCTCTGAAGCTATAAATTTTGCGACATCTTAATCTGTGTCCTGTTTCCTTTTGCGTTTTTTTTCTTTCTTTGACGATATCGCTGACACCATCATTCATCCGTAGGCTCCCCGTTCAATGGTGTGTTAAATATAACTATCCTTGAGTCCCAATGCTCTTCAATGTCTTCTGATACTTGCTTGGAAAAATCTTTAAAATTTCTCGTAAAATTAACTGGGAAAAATTGTTCAAAGTTTTGATTTTATGTTTTTGATCCTTTGGAAAACTCATTTTTAAAAAGTAACAGACAGTAACATAAATCTTGACAACTTTAACCCTTTGATTGACTTGCGTAATTAATAAATTATCATTACCTCCCTTTTGGTTTTAATATGAATTTAATTAGAAATAATTTTTAAAATAGGAACTGACGAACTCTGGGCCATTCTTCCATCTTAGTATTCTAAGTGAATTTCCAATTTCACTCACATATAAAAATTCTTTGAAAATATTAAATGCTTCAGACTTATGTTTCAAGGAATAATTACAGGTATCGGTCATTCTTTCAATAACAGCACACTTGGTTTACCTTTAACTTGTTGAGCATTTTTTGAAACGCAATATCTCAAAAATTATAGCAGATAGGATAAAAAATCATTTGATCATTTTTGTTTAGAAAGACTTTATAAAAAAAAAGGTTTAAATAAATTTGCTATTAATTTTTTTATTTAAGAAAATTTTTTCTCTGCATATCTTCAATATAAGTCTTCTCTTTTTTATGATTTTTTTATATGTTATTCCGCAATCAATCCTAAGAATGCATGTGCTTCCATATCGAAATTAACGCCATAACTTTGGAAGCTACGAGATTTTTACTGATGACGCGCACCATGTTTTTTTTTTCAAAATAGCTATGACATAAAATTTATTTTTGTTTTTGTAATGATATTTTCAATCAATCCTAAGAATGTACCTGCATTCAAATTGGAATTCCCGACATGACTTTAGAAAATATCATAAAATTCATACAATTAGACTGATGCGCGCCCTCATAAAAAATTCATATTTTCCAAAGTTCTGGCGGGAATTTCGATATGAAAGCAGATATATTCTTAGGATTGATTAAAGAATAACACGTTAAAAAAAAAAAACAGAAGATGTTATATCAAAGATATTTTGTGAAACATTTTTCTGAGTAAAAAAAATTATATTTAAACAAATTTATTTCCGATTTCTTATTTTTTTTCCATAAGACTTAAGCATTCTGAAGCAAAAAGTCTTCGTACTTTTAATTCTATTCCTCATAGTTTTTGAGAGATTTCGTTTCAAAAAATTTTCAAAAACGTAAAAAAAAACAAAGTGTGGAATGAATATTGGTAAAAGAATGACCAATATACATATCTAAAATAATCATCCAAGAAACTTATAAATTAAAGTGGGTATCCAATCGATTAAGCCTCCCACTTACATGTAATTTCATATTGTTGTAGCTCTCAAATACATTACAAGATATTTTATTTATTTATTCATTTATTTATTATGGCTTTAAGACAACTTTTCCTTACTACTGACAACAAACAAAAGATGAATATCGGTTTGTGTGCATTCAGTAGGTACAAAACTTACCCCGGCTATGACAAGACCATGGTTAAGATTGACATGAAATGCGAACGCTCCTATCTATTGAAGTGCAATCTATGCAAAGTTACCTGGACAGTGCACTTCCGTCGTAAGCATCGTAAGGGTATTAAGGAGGAGCTAACTAAAAAGTGTTCCCGTAGCACACAAAAATTCTAAAGTGCCATCGATGCTGCTTCCCTTGCCGAGATCATGGCCAAGCGTAACATGAAACCCCAAGTGCGTAAGGCCCAGTGCGATCAAGCTAACAAAGCTACCAAGGACCAAAACGTGCCACCAACACTGCCTAGAAATCTACCCAACCTGCTACACCAAAGGCTAAGACGGCACCAAAGCAAAAAACAGCTAAGGTGTCACAAAAGACTGCCCCCCGTGTTCGTGGCAGGCGGTAAACAACACTGCGCTTAAATGCATAACTTCCACTCACTTTATTTTGTTGCATTTGGTCGGTTGTTGTTTCGCAGCAAATGTCGTATGAATATAATTTAAAAAAAAGGTGTAATTCTGTTAGATTTGCTAGCCGCAATAAATTTGTTGACCACTTCGACAAAGTGAAGTGGGAGTTAAATTCCAGCATAAAAAGCCATTTTATTACCCCATTTCATTTGCTATTAGATTCTTATAATTACATTTCAGTTAGACTTTCTTGACATACACATGTATTTCTCCAAGATTGTTAATAATTATTATATATATTTGTTTTGAAAATACAAATATTTTCACTTACAGTTAACATTATTTTTTAAGTAGAAATTTCATTAAGTCATATTTTTCCCAAAAAGGGGTTTCCAAAAAAAGGAAATTACATTAGATTCTTAAAACTAGATATGAACTAAAAACTAAATAATACTAAAACTAGATAACAATAGGTACAAAGTCGCTAAGTTAATCTACAAAATATTATTTTGTACATATTGACCAGTGTTATACACAGTGTTTCTTATATCATAAGAATTATATCTGCTATGGTAGTATAATAACTTATTATCTAAGAATAAATTTTGTTTTTCATTAAGTATATTTAAATATATTGGTGATAGATATTTATCATGAATAGGGTAGCTTAATTCATTTTCTTTACTTAGATAAGTTCTAAGCAAGTCATTGTCTACATATTTAATATTGTCAATAAATTTGATTGATTGTTCAACCAAGAAGGAATCAATTCTTTTAATTTTACACTTATTGTAGAGAAATTCATTAGATATTTTCTTGCAGTAGCCATCTCTATATGGCCTAACTTTAATTCCTGAGCAAATTTTTAATATATGTCTTTCGAAGGTACGCAGCTTTTCCATCTGAGCAGACGAGATGTTAAACCAGATAGGGAATGCATAACCAATAATTGGCCTGATTATTTGCTTATAGCAGTTTAGTTTTATTTGGTTTTTCAGAAATTTAGCTCTTTTGAAGAGACGAGAATATGCGAAAAACATTCGTTTTGCCTTTGAAAGAACATAGTCAATATGGTAATTGAATAAATATCTTTTATGGAGAATGACCCCTAGATATTTTATGCTATTTTTATATTTTATTATTTGACCATTTACTTCAATACAAGGAATAAATTTTATTGCATTTGGATATAAATTATCTCTTAAACCATTAAAAATAGTGCTTTCACATTTTTCTATGTTTAATTTGATTTTCCATTTACAGAGATAGTCAAACAAAATTTTTAAATAATCATTTAATAGGATGTTGGCATTTGAGATTTTAGGTCTTGAACCTAAAATAAGGATGTCATCTGCATAAACTAAGCTTGAAATATTTGGACCCGGCTCCGGCAAATCGGCCAAGAAAATATTGTAAAGGATTGGACCTAAAATAGTGCCTTGGGGAACGCCGGCCAATATAGATTTGCA
The DNA here is from genome assembly GCA_963680825.1 of Meiosimyza decipiens. Lineage (NCBI taxonomy): Eukaryota > Metazoa > Arthropoda > Insecta > Diptera > Lauxaniidae > Meiosimyza > Meiosimyza decipiens. Next base: position 93,449,414 of record OY804258.1, on the reverse strand, counting down.
TATAGAATTTTCGTCATTGAAATGTACATAAAAAGTTCTATCTGTAAGGTAATTCAGAATAATCTTGCAAATATGCTTGTCAAAGCTAAATATTTTATACATTTTATAAACAATACCCTCAATCCAGGCTGTATCAAAAGCTTTCTCACAGTCCAGCCCAACTGCAATTGTTGCACATTTTTTATTTAAATTAGTTGCGACGAAGTCCGATAGTAAGACTAAGGCATGATTAGTTGATGAAGTGATCATCAAATTTTAAATTGTTGTCTATCTGAATATCCAGGTACTTAATTTTGTCTACTTCTTTAATAATTATATTATTTATATATAAAGCAGAACCTTGAGGTAGTCCTATTTTAACCTCAGTTTCGTGTAAATCAGTAAGAAAACTTTTGAACCATGACAACTCTTTGTTTTTAATACCAATTGCATCCATTTTTTGCAATAAAATAACATGATCAATTGTTTCAAAGGTTCTTTTCATGTCTGTAAATACACACAAATTTGAATTCTTTTCATTCAACTCTTCCTTTAAGCCAGCTATAACCATATTAAGTGCAGTTTTGCATGAATTTTTCGACGAAAGTCTGACTGTTGTGGTATAATAATTTGATTTTGTTCTAAATATTCCACCAATTGTTTCTTCACTACGGCCTCGAGTATTTTTTCATAGCTCGGTAAGCTGTTAATTGGCCTTAGCTTTTCAGCTTTGACTGTATTTTTAACTTTTGCTATTGGTACAATATCTGATGTTTTCCATGTATTTGGGACAATCTCCTCAGATAGGCCTTTCATTGATAATTACTGATTATTGAATAAAAGAACCCTAGATATGGTTAATCTTTTAGGACACCTTTAAATATCGCTCAAGCATGAGACGACATTTTTAGTTGTTGTGGTGAAATGAAACTTTGTACCATTTCCTTATTTCATAGTTTGTAAAAATCAAAGTAATTTAAATGACCGAAGCTATGTGCCATGTAACAATTCAATTACTTTTATTCGTACATTGAAGATAATTTTTGTTTTTCTACCAACATTAATATTATCTTCTTACCAATATCTCTCTCTAGCAACGCTCTCTTCATGAACACCAACAATATCAGCTTCAGCAACATCATCTCCAACAATAGCAACTTCAGCAACAACATCTTCTCTAACAAGAACAGCTTCTTCAGCAACATCATATACTCTAGCAACAGCCACATTTAAACACAACCCGTCACACAAATTTACAATTTTATTTTACACAGCTATTTGTCATGCAGAACAATTTATTATAAAATTCTTTATTTGAATATCTTTCAGTTCATAAATACCTGCACAGTTTTTTTTTAACTTTTTGCTTCGATATTTCTGCAAAACATTATTTTCAAATATGAGAATTTTAAAATTTGGTTGAAAATTTCTTTGAACCGGAATATCTTAAAAACTAAGGGGAATGGAAAAAAAAGGATAAATTATTTTTGCTTAAAGCAGCTAAGTTTTATAAAGAATAAAATTACTTGAAATAAATTTGAATATCTCTCAAAAGATCTTCGATTTAAGATCTTATTTTATTATGTATGTTATTTTCCTACAATCAAACCTTAAAATGTAACAAAACTTTTTATTGAAGCCCGTGCGTAGGGAGTTTTGGAGGTTCAAGCCCCTCCCCATTGGCAATTTTTTTAAATAGACTTTTATTGACAATATGTTATCACTTACATGAAAAAGCAAAAAGACTTGCGCCTCTTACGAAAAATTAAAAATAATAAAAACTCACATTCATATGTATAGACATAGGTATAAAAGGTATAATAAAAAATACACTTAAATGCTTACTTAGGTATGTACATACCGAATGATACGCATATTGTTGCGATCAGTTAAAAGGTTAGCAGCTTATTCTTGTAGTAATTTTTAGAAAGTTCATCCGACACTTCTTATGTTTCACAAACCAGATCGCAAAAATTGTCGTCTAAATATCCTGTTTTTTCATTATAAAAACCTTCGCATTAGAAATTCGAAATGTTGCTATGGTTATTTTGCTTCAAAAATGTAGTTGCTTGGTTAATGAACCTTGTCTTTCTCAAAGCTTCTATTGTGAACCTATTTTCTCTTTTGAAGTATATAAAATTATCATGTCTTTAAAAAATTCTAACTCGACAACATTCAATATTTTTTCTAATAACTTAGTTAAAAAGATTGCATTTAACATCTGTGATATTTTGATTTATTTAATTAATAAAAGTGTTGAAAGTGGTTTATTACCTGACGATATGAAGTTTGCTGAGGTGATACCAATACATAAAAAAGGCGAGCGCACAATAATAATTAACTATAGGCCAATTTCTCTTCTTCACATTTTTGCCAAAGTGTTTGAGAAAGCTATGAAGATTCGTTTTGTGAACTTTCTCGAAAAAAATAAACTTTTAAGTAAATGGCAATTTGGGTTTAGATCAGGGTTATCTACTGAAGATGCCCTCCTTAATTTTTGTTCTAATGTCACAGCTCTCGGTGTTCCTCAAGGCTCAGTGCTTGGTCCAATTCTTTTTCTTACATTTATTAATTCACTTTATTAATTACTTTTATCAGTAATTCTCCGTTAAACTTAGTTGCAGACATCAAACATGATTTGGAATGGTTAAGTCACTGGTTTAAGGTCCATAATCTAGTTATTAGTGATAAAACTAGAATAATGTATTTCAATATTTCAGGTAAAGATGTTGATTTTGGTAACTTTACCTTTCACGTTGGTAAATGTCAAAAGTTTGCCCATTCAAACGATATTTGCTTTTTTCTCATTCCCATCATACGTACTATGAAAATTGCTTATGCTCCTCTAAATGTTTCCAGATTGAATGTGTGAAATCTTTCAAATGTCTCAGTCTATTGCTTGACAGCAAGATGAATTGGTCTGACCATACGTAAGCTTTAAAAAAGTATCTTTTGGGAGCAACAAAATATCTATATTTGCTGAAACCTTATTGTTGTACTAGCCTTCTTAAATACATTTATTATGGTATTTTCCAGTCTAAGCTCGAGTATGGCTTAACATGTTGGGGTGGCACGCAAAACAATAAAGTACACCCGCTTTTAAGATCACAAAAGCATGCAATTCGTTTAGTTTGTAAAAGTGGTCGTCGTGAAAGTAGTTTACCTCTTTTCATCAATCTGAAGATATTACCGCTTAAGCATTTATACTATTTTAAAGTTTTAAAAACATTCTCTAATAGATCAGGATGTGTAGGAGTAGCAACTACAACTTAAGGGTTAACTCTCAGGAATTAGTATCTGCAACAGTAGCACCAAGACTTTTTTATAGACTTCCTGTTGATATAAGATCTATCCGCTGTAAGCCAATATTTCTTAAAAAAATAAATTCATCTTATAACGTTGTTGATGAGCTCCTCCGCATTATTTATTAATTGCCCTTATGAGCTTTCCTTTTTATCATAAACACTATACAAACTATCATTTGTTTTTCCTATTTAATGATTTTTATTATTGTTGTTTTTTAACATATTTAAATTTATTTTTTTTTAATTCATTAATAATTTTTTTTTTTTTTTTATGACCCCAACTTTGAAGTATATGCTATGTTTTTTGTATTATTTTCATTCTTCACTACTTTCGCCACTAGTTCTTTAAGAGCTATAGATTGTAGTTTTTAATAATTATTTATTTTTCATTTTGTTAAATATTTTCAATATTACACTTAAATAAGAAACTACTGTGTTTTTGTAAATTATTATTAATGAAATAAAATAAATAAATAAAATTAAAAATAAAATGTTTCCAACTAAATACATCCTAAAGCCTATTTTGCCCTTGTTGGTAAAGTTTTATAAGCTTTAATCTGTTCGTGAATAAATGCTGTGAACAGTAACTCGCATAATGATTATAATAATAATAATAATATGATAATAATTATCGACTCAGAACTTATGTATGTATGTATATTAGGGCGAAAAGATAAAGTCGATTGCTTGAAATGTTAACGTTTCGTTAGCCAATTCTGTTAAGGATTAGAGGTCGCGAGTTTCATATGAAGTGTTAAACTTATTTTAAATATGATGAAAGTTCTTTAGAAGTTGGAAGAAAAATTCGTTCAAAATACGGTAGAGAAAATGCTTTGAAGAAACTGGTTCAAATCAAGATCAGAGAAGCAGAACTTATCATCGCAGTGGTCGAATTGTTTGAAAACCCAATGAAACCTACAAAAAAGTTACTGTATGTGGTTTCAACAGGACGGTGAACATGTCACCAAACATCAACGGATTCAATCGATCTTTGCAAAGAGAAGTTTAATAATCGAATATTTCTCGAAGAACAGACGTAAATTGATCACCAAGATCATGCGATTCAACACCATTCTTCTAATGAGATTTTTTGAAAAGTAAAATCTATGTGGATAATCTTGAATTTGTTCAACACCTCGAAAACAACATCATCTAACAAATATCCCTAATTGAACCAGCATTATGCGAAATGGTTTGGTAAAAGATTAACAGCCTGCCGAGCTAGCAGTGGAGATTACTGGGATGACATTCCTATTTAAAATAAACCGAAATCAATTTATTTGATTTTCAATAAAAAAAAAATAAATGTTTCAACAGATACCTCAAATTTGAACAACTTTTATAATTAAACGAGCTAAAATTGTAGGAAAATTGTTAATTTGAGTTATCTTGGCTGGCGTCGCCTAATGTCTTTGTTCATGCCATTGCCTTGGAAAATTTGCTGTGGCACTTTTGGCAACCTTTTGTTTAAATAATTAGTTTGGCTTGGACGATGAATCATTTTCAGTCAATAAAAAAAAAAATATTAGGTGCGCAACTAAGTTCTCGCTGTTTGTCGCTAGTGGTAAGAGCTGGTCGATTTGGTTCATATCGAAACGTTATGAATGTAGCCTAAACATATGGCAAACAAACCGATTTGACACTTTTAAGATTTTGTGTTTTCATAGTTCGTTTGTGGTTTCTCGAAAATGACTGATTTTGTGCAAAATAATCGCCACTTGCGGGAGGTGTTGATTTTCTTCTTTCAATCGAAGAAAACGGTGGCTGACGCGCATCGACAGCTACAAAAAGTTTACAGAGATGCTGTTCTGAGCGAAACAACGTGCCGAGATTGGATTCGTCGCTTTAAAGACCATGATTTCAACATCGACGATCGATCACGTGAAGGAAAGCTAAAAACCTTCAATGATACGGAATTGAAGACATTGCTCGATGACGATTCGGCCCAAACGCAAGAAGAGCTTGCTTCAGTATTAGGAGTTACCCAGAAAGCCATTTCCAAGCGTTTGCATGCGTGAAAAACGGCCCTAATACAAACAGAGGCACGATAAAGTAATCCTATTGCATGACAACGCTAGGCCTCACGTTGCTAAGCCAGTGATAACATACTTGGAAACTCTCAAATGGAAAGTCCTACTCCACCCGCAGTATTCCCCAGATATTGCCCCGTCAGGCTACTACTTGTTCCGTTCAGTGGCACATGGTCTGGCTGATCAGCAGATCAAGTCCTATGAAGACCTCAAAAAATGGCTTGATTCGTGGATAGCCTCAAGAGAAGAACACTTCTACCGTGATGGCGTTCGAGCTCTACCAGAAAGTTGGTGAAAAGTGGTATCTAGCAATGGGCAATACTCTGATTGATTCATCTGTAACAATTTTTTGACAATAAAGTTGCATTTTCTAACAAAAAACAGCGAGAACTTAGTTGCGCACCTAATATTTTTATACGATAGTAAGAAATTTGACAAAAAATATTTGTGTAGAAGTGGTGGTTTTAAGAATTTTAATTTCAAAAAATTTCTATTTGAATGATATATATATTCTAAAATGGTCACAAATTCACAATTTAATATTGCTAGAACGTGTAGTTTGGTCCGGGCGTTGACTTCCATTTAGGCTTTTTACGTAAATATTTTAAGAATCGGAACTTGTTTCAGCACTTTTTTAGTTTTTTTTGCTGTATCTCAAAGTGATATTTGAACGTTTTCCATGACTTGAAAGCCAAAGTTCCGCATCACCTATGTAGCCACACTAGTCCATCACATATGTATGTACTTAGTTCTGTTAAGTATTATTAAAAGTCAATTGTTCCATTTTTTTAATAGATAGATCTCACCGTAAGCAACCAAAGCCATAGTTAAATCTTCTTTATTTAACATTAAATTTACTTGCTGTGATGAGCAACTTCTGAATATCAAAAGTCGTATAAATTGATGATTTAACAGCGTCAAAAGTCGCTTCTATTCATCTTCTCATTATTGTTGCACATCTAACAACAGATGCAGCCAGCAGTCATAGCCAATGCAAAAAAAAAAAAATGAAAAAATCTTCACCGATCGTAATGTCTGAGGTCAACGTTGTTGTTGCTGTTTGCATTTGGAGTGGTCACAGTGTGGCATTGAGAAGTTTTTCGGTTTAATATTTTAGGCTGAAAACATTTTAGCTATCTAATTGGTTTTAGCTGCACATCAATAAAGATGTTGCTGTTATAGCAAAGAATTTTTGCTGTGATACGAGAAGATACTCGCACTACGTTTCATCTCTTGGTTATATCTGGGCCTTCATATTTCTTAACATCATATCGCATAGTTTTTGCTATTTGAGGCTCTGAATGAGCAATGAGAGTATGAGTTGAAGTTAAGATGGTAAATGCTTAAAGAAATTAGCTTTGTGCTTAAGTGCAGTGTCGTTTACTTTGGCGCTTCTGCCAAAGCTGGTGATGCGCTGTCAAGCAAGTTGTGCCCTTCCACCGATGCACGCCTCACTTTTTTTTTTTTCTATTTTTGCTGCCATATAAAAGACGTCTGAGTAAATGCAGGAATCATCAGTCGCAAATTACTCGGTAGCTTGTTTCAACGTGTTGTAGGCCTGGACATTTGTGCGCGTTACTAATTTCTTAAAAGATTTTTAATAAAATTAAATAAACATGAAGTTGACAATCATCGTTATGTGCGCATTTATTGGAGCTGTGCTTAGTGCACCGTCACCACAGCAAGACGTACAGATCGTGGAATTAGAGAATGACAATGACGGTACGGGAAACTACAAATACAGGTGAGAAATTCACATTGGGGACATGTGATAATCGTAGTTTTAGATAAGATGTTTACAAATTGCAAAACTCGCCGCACCCAAAATTGCTAAAGAATGCAATAGTTGTTACGCCATTTTATTAATTTTTTAATTGGCGAATCAAATCATTATTTTTTTAAATGTTTTAAAAGTGATGTTTTTCGCACGTTTGCTTTACTTGGAGGTAGTTTTTTACTCGGCAAACAATTTACATTTTACTAGAAACACTTTTAGGATTTTAGGATAGTACTATATGAATCATACCAGTGAACTAAAATAAATTGTGAGTAAAAGCTTCATTTGATTGTGTGGGTATTCTCTATTCGTATTAATGAATTTCCTTGAAGCCAACTGGAATGTTTGAAATGTCCTCAAGTGATAGCAATAAAAGAAAAAGAGGGAGAAGTCTAAAAATGGAACGATTTTGTTACTGAGTTATGAGTGTTTAGCGTAAATAATCGTCCGGTTGCAAGGGTTTGAGGGCGGAAAAATGGTTTTCAAACTACTAAATAAAAATCTGCATTTGATTAATAATTTGCATATTTAATGAGTAATTTATAGTTTTTGTGTTTGATTCGAATTTATATAGAATTAGAAAACACTAAGTTTTGCTCTGTAACAAATGTAATAATGCGAATCCTTATCAAAGGACTATATATTTGCAACAAGGCGTCAAGCATTTTATTTTAGTGTTTTCAAGATTTCAAACAGTGAAAAACTTGTCGAGAATATTTAACTCAAATTTTCAGTTTAATTGACAAGGCTGAGCGTTTCAAAGAAGTCTGTGAAAAATACATAAAACTTTTGACTTATGCCGCTTCACTTTATGTCCATAGATACCCAGTAGGCAATTGAGCAAGGCCTGCCTCGGCGAAGGTCTACTAACACTGCTGCGATATATATAAGGTCTTCTCAAAACTAGATTTTCATGCCAATAAAAATATACTCATGGAAGCCTAATATGCCTTCCCATAGCAGACGTGCTATCAGACCTGATATTAGAAGGCAAAGAAGAAGGATTCCATTTATATTAAAGCTTTTTAAGTATTTTTTAATTCATACATTGCAATGTCTTATGATTCGAAAATAATTTTTTTGTCATCTGCATTGTACGTATACGACATCAAAAGTAGCTAAATGGTTAGAAGAGCGGTGTGCATAAGAGTGGTTAAAAAAAAAAGTTTTCGATTTTTTTTACGATATCAGCGTTATATGTCTAGACAAAGCTAAGCCCCTCTGAAAGATTTTCATTAATATTGAAAACTGAATTAGCTAGCGGCCCCAGTTTGAAGTTGTCTACTTTTTTTAAAAAAAGATTGATTTTAAAAATGGTGCAAATTAAAGAGGTTATCAAATTTTTCAACAAAGTGGAATGGTTTTCGCGCCATTATAGGTCGAGGATTTTGAATCTGTGATTAGTTTTTCTTCATCTTCTTTTTTGTTATAAAAAACAATTTTAAATTGTCGGGGAAAAAATGAAAAACTAACAATTTTCTACTTTAAAGCTGCAAAACCGTCCTGTATTTTTTCACCGCCGATCCCGTGGTACATCAGTTTTAAGTATTTGTATTTGCTTTAAAGAATGCAGTAAGTTGCATATCCCATTATCTTGTTGTTGCGTTGTCATTATTAAAATACTGGCGATATGTTGATTGGGTCATAGAAAAACAAGAAAGAAGTGAGAATTTTTTCAAGGAAATTATTGAAATTGGTCACCAAGATCATACGATTTAACGCCATGCTATTTTACTCTTTGGGGTTTCGTAAAATCGCGGGCTTATGTGAATAAGCCAGAAACAATTCCTGAGCTCAAGGCCGAGATCCAACGCGTCATCGGTGAGATATAGCCACATCTTTGTGGAAAAGTCCGTATACTTGTACTTTGCAGAGCTTTATGTTCAAAAGCTTAGTGCAAAAACAACAAAAAAATTACAAGCGCAAAATGCATTAATTGTTAGAGAATAACTTCAACAATCGTAAAAGAACAAAGTATGGGCAACCAGCTGCTTATACTAGTTTCAATGACAGCTACGTCATATCTTCAGTAAGCTTTGTTAGCTGATGTTGAAGAGTCTGCAAACTCACTTTAATTTAATTTTTCGCATTGACCAGTTAAGAATCATAGCAAAAAACACAAACACTGTGCGACAAGGCTCTACATTCTTTCTCCCTCTACATGCAATGTAGAATACAGTTTCAAGGCGCCGAATAATTTCAATTTCCAGTTTTAGATTTTAAAGAAAGTGTCCTAAAAATTAGTTTCTAACTAAGACCAATTTTTGTTCAGTGCTTGCCATGTTGCCAAGCGTGTCCGTACTGAATTGACTCAGTGACATGCGCACCACGAAATCCTCAACAGCAACCAGGATTTTGAGAAGTTCGTATTCGTCTCGTGTTTGTAAGGGATTGACAAGTATAAAGCAGCACTGATTAACCAATGCATTAAATATTTTCAGTTTAGTCTGTGTTGAGATTATGTTTCAATTCAATATCTTCTGAAATTATGCAAAGTCACTTTTCACTTCTTTGTTGATTCTTGCTTGCAACGTCTTCCGCGGTATTGCTCTTGGCATTGAGCACGCTGCCAAGTTCGCAGAACAATGCAATGGTGCTTATGCTATTCCCCTGTATTTTAAAATTTGGGAGAAGCGTTATAGCGTGGTCAAAAAGTGGCTGCCTTCCTGCTCAGTCGTGTAAGGTTGGTTTTCATATAGGACGATCTAGATGACAACAGGGTGATAGAATTATCGGCAAAAGCAAGCTCTTTCAGATGACCTCAAAAGTTGCCTTAAATCCCATTACATTCAGTAAGCGTACGGATTAACACATTTGGAAACAGCAGAAGAATATCAAGCAATTTTGCACTTGGTTTAATTGGCGCTGAGAACGATGCCTATTATAAAGGTCTATTAGTAAGCTTTGATGAGCTTGACAAGAATATTTCGCGATTCCAGTGCGTTCTAAATAGACTCTTCATATATGCCATCGAAAACATCGATTCATACATGAAAGCTCGTTTATCATCCATATATTTGCTCTAGAAAAATATGGAAGGTCACTATATTATTAGTACTTGAGCAGATTGTACAGAATCCGGCATGCTGTCTACGCATTGATCTGTAAGGTTTGGCTTGAATACGATTGATGATAGCTTTGCTCAGTATTTTTGAGTATGAGCTTACATAGGATTCTGATTCCCCTGTAATTTTTACATAGAGGGAGGGAGGTAATTTCTTTTTGCAATTTTAATAACCAAGCGCTTAAATTATTCGTGAGGAATGGCTCTCTCTCTCTTTTTTCCACAGCACGACAAGTTGCCATAAGTTGCTCTAAGTGCAGGGCCCACATTCCTCGTAGAACGCTGATTTTCGTAAGACAGATGAATAATTTTTAGACGCTGAACCGGGCTAAGTCTTTAGGAAGAGCAATAAAATTGTTAAAATTTATTTTCAATCGGTTGTTACTCTATTTACTTTGATTTTGATCGATCAAAACAACGATGTAAGAACTACGAAGCCTCTTTTTTATGAATAAAATGATATAATATTAATAGCATAATAATCAATAATTTAATAAGAATAATAATATATTTAATAATTAAATTTATTCAAAGCCCACTCTCACTATTTTTTGAAATTGTGACATAAATTGATCTCCAAGATCGTGTGTGACACTAGAGCTACCAAGAGAGCGATCATAATAAAATATTCTTCTTCTATAATAGATGATTCATGGGCGTGTCACCTCCCACAGACAAGAAAATATCAGTGATGAAAATGTAAGATGGTGTCTGATTTGCCGTGGAGTTCCGCATCGACACAGCCCGAAAAATTAAAAAAAAATAATATAAATTTCCGAAAAAACAGAGTAACAAGTTTAGGATATCAAAATTTGCACAATATTAGTTTATATACATAGATATATCTTATTAATATAAACATTAAGGGCTTAAAAATGTCTGCATTCCAAATATTTATATTTTTATAAGTAAAAGAACCAGACAAGCAAGAGGCAGACGCGATAAAATGATTCAGTACTCAATTTTTTTTTACATATGTTATTTAAAATATTACAATTTATAAAGGCAGCAATAACTAAGTTGCAGAGGCTGTTTCTCTCGTTTGTTATTACATAATCTCAATCTGGCTAACAATAAAATCACATAAGTTTCTATATGTCATAAAATTTTCAAACCAAAATTTAATTACTCTTAATCGCGGCAATAAAAACGTCTGCCTCTTGCATTTATCTGTTTTTGTGTATAGACACAAGTACTGGTTGAGACCTTCTTATTTTTTTTACTCCGAAATATCTTCGAAATATCATTAATCGGAATTTATTACATGCATACAGTAAGAGTTCGGTTGGATAACTGTAAAGTTTAAATTTTCAATATCTCACGAAAAAATATATCGATATACATACATAATTCAAAGTGGGTTTTGAAGGGAAACGGTTAAGCTTTTCAACTATATAATTAAATATATTTGGAAAAATCTTGTACCCCTTAAATTAATGTACGAATCTGACCAAAATCGACCAACACGTCTGCCACTTATAGCTTCAGTTTCTTGGGGCAATACTGAAGATAATGAAAACATTTTTTTTAATATTTGCAATTGCTGCTATTGAAAAATTCGACTGTGTGAACGTGTCTGCCCAGGGCCGTATTTTGGGGGGATGCTAGGGGATAGAACCCCCCCCCCCCCGAAATATTTTGACGGACACTATGTAGAAACGATTTTGCAAAGAATATACACTACGTAGAAAAAATCTCAAATCCACAACCCCCCCCCCCCCCCCCGAAATAAAATCCTGGATACGTCACTGTGTCTGCCTTTTATATTTTCGTTATCTATACTATGCTCTTTACACAATATATTAGAGGCAGACGTGATAAAATAATTTAATATAGTTTTTTTTTGCAACTTCAAAATTAATTAAGAGAAAGCGACGTTCTTTACTTAACTTTAACTTAAATTCTGATTCGCATAAATGGAATTGCATTGCATATCAATATTAACGACGATAAAGTGTTCACCGGCTCCCTAGCTATGATAGTATATTTCTCGGTCTTTCATACGATCGCAGTGTATTGTTAGTTAGCTAAAATAAATGCGGTTGCAGCTTCTTAGCTTGACTGTTGAATTTTAGTTTCTAATTATTGACCTTGTTTTTATTTTTAGGTTTGCACTAAGTGACAACACAAAAGTTGAAGAGACTGGACAATTAAAAGATGTCCAAGGTGAAGAAGGCCCTGTACAAGCGGTTGTTAAGACAGGGTCATATGAATTCACAGATTTGGATGGTACCGTACATAGGGTGACATATACAGCTGATGAAAATGGATTCCATCCCGTGGTGGAGAGTTAAACCTATTAAAATGTATGAGTGATAATGTATAAAATACGAGATATATAAAATGTATTGAATGTTTTAATTCTTCTGTAAGGAAGATACAATGTACTATTTTACCAATGTTATTAAAATATGTATGAATTCTGCTGAAATGTTTCTTTTACGGTATGGACAATTGCATTAAATATTTTTATTTTTTGCAGTGGTACAGATAAGAAGAAGTTTTTTTTTTTGGGAAGAAACAGGCCGTTGCAGCTCCTTTCAGACTTACTATCTTTTTTAAAGAAATGAAAATGTAAACAGTTCCTCCAGTTTCGAAAGCGAGAAAATTGTGAGTGGGAAAAAATAAGACATTGACACTGACTTTGTAAAAATATCATATTGATACTTCAGCAAAAATATTAATTTTACTGCATTGCTAAAGACATCACATCACTGGTAAGGATCGTGAGATTGCAATTAAACATTACCAACAGTAATAATAGGTTCCTCACTAGCCCGCTCGTGTAAGCAATTCATTGATGTAGTCGTGGAACCACTTCTTTTAAAAATGTTGCTCAATTATGCGAATCGAAGGGTAGGCAAAGTACGACTCATATTTCAATACTCAATATTATTCATATAACAATTGAAAACGAAATGTGGTACCATATTTGACAAAATCCAATAAAAAACATAAAGGAAAATGCTTCAACTCAATTCGTACAAAATGATGAAATGCTCAAGAGTATCCTTATAGTATTGGATTTAACAATATGCACCAGGACTTATATCAATTTTTGGATGTGGTGACCAATACAAAAATAAATATCCCAAATTGCAGTACTTATGTACTCGGCAGGGCCGCCGAGAAAACCCCATTATGTTTTTAGGGGCTCAGAAGTTTTCTTAAGTTGCATATAAAATTTCTTTATTTAATCCTATTTTGCTTGTGATACTTATTCCTATACTTCACTAAAACGGTATTGGATCTAGTTTTGATAATACAGCAATTTAAAATATCGGATATATGTACATCGGGTGTGTTTTTTCATTGTTGTAGGAAAAAAAATGTTTGCGCCGTTCGCCGGTTTCATCTAGAAAGCTGAACTTTTGGGAGAATTATCTTCAAACCCGATTCTATGATAGAGGATTTTAGGACCGCAAATTAAAAAAAAAACTGCCTTCGGATGTATTTTGTCCGCATTTTCAGCCACACGCAAAATGTGGGCGTGGTTTGACAACAGGGAGTGGCCTCTATCATATAAAAAATGCCTAAAACGGTATATCTTGGCACTTATGGTTGATTTTGTCTACGTTTTAGTAAGTCAGTTTTTACGTAAAGTTTCAAGGAAGTCGGACAGAAACTTTGTCCGCGCCGCTTTCAATTATTTTTAAGTCTCAAGCTAAAATGTAAACAAAACAAATAAAATCCATCTACAAAATTTTGAGAAAAACACACTCTAATACATACTACATACATACACACCATATATGTATTTGTACATATGAACGAGTATATGGGTAAGCTGCACATATTGGATTTTTTATTTTGACTTTTCGATAAAACGTGCTGGAGTTAGAGTCCAATGAAGCCAGATCGATAAATTTCCTCTCCTAAACTAAGGTAAGGACTGTCCCAGAAAAAACTTACGTTGTTTATTTTTTGTATTATGCTCTACCTGATAATCTTATAGGTCTAAAAATACATAATATTTGTTCTGTATAAAGTGACGTTTAATATGATGTATACCACTTGAAGATAGCACTTGTGACGACAAAGATGTCTAGCAAGCAACAAAAAGTCCGCGAACTGATTTTGTCCACATACCTGCAAAATCCAAAATTAAAATATTCAGCTATAGGAAAAATAGTTGGTGCATCAGAAAAATCTGTCTTTGCGGTTATTTTTAATTATAAGAAAGGTCTACCTGTTTCACGAAAAAAAGGTTCAGGCAGAAAACCAGAAGGTGAAGCACCTTTTAAAGCAAAATCCCAACACCTCAGTGCGAGATATGCCGGCTAGAGCAGGTACATCAAAATCTACTGAAGATCAAGAAGAAAAGTAAGCTAAAGACGTAAAGCGTTCAAAAAGTACCAGACCGTTTTGATGAAAAGTAGTTGATGGCTCAGATGCGAGCCCGAATAATGTATGAAAGGTACCTGACTAAATTTGATTGCTGTGTTATGGACGACGAAACTTACGTCAAAGCAGATTTAAAGCAGCTACCTGGGCACGAATATCATACATCACCGAAGAAGGGGCATGTGTCTAGTAAATGCGAAGAAAAAAAAATTTCGAAATTTCCGAAGCAATATATGGTTTGGCAGGCAATATGCACTTGTGGTCTCAGAAGTAGATTTTTGTTACGCAAGGCATAATCAATTCCAAAGTTTATATAGACGAGGGCCTCGAAAAACGTCTTCTACCATTTATTCGTGCACATGAGGGTACCATGATGTTCTGGCCAGATTTAGCAACCTCTCATTACTCTAAAGCTATGATGGAATGGTATGCAAGTAAAAAGATCAATTTCGTACCAAAAATAGCTAATCCGCCCAACTGCCCAGAGCTTCGCCCAATTGAAAGATATCGGGCTCTAATGAAAAGAGATTTTCGAAGGAGTGGTAAGACTGCAAAAAATCCACAAGACTTCAGACTTAAGTGGAAAAAATCGTACCACACTGTCGATGAAACGACTGGACAAAATTTAATGAAGAGCCTTACGAAAAAAGTAAGAAATTTTTATAAAAAAAAAAATTGTTACATAGTTTTTAGTTATTTATATTCTGAACACTAGCCATTATTAATAACAAATGAAAAAAGACCAAAAAAATTACTGGGTATTTTTTTATAGCTAAAAAGCAAAACGTAAGTTTTTTTCTGGGACAGTCCTTAGTTTGAGATCTGCAGAGGAGTTTCGAGAAAGCAAAGTCGTCAGTAGAATGATATGAGGAAGTTTTTTAAAGAAATTGAGGGGAGTAATATTTTTAATATTTTCATTCAATCATATGTATATAAAGGGTCTTTCATTAAGCATATTTCTTCACATGAAGTTGGGCGAGTATCATTAATAACTCTTTCGATGTTGACTTGGAGTGAATCAAATGTTCGTAGCTAATCCACATAAACCAATGATGTGGCATACTCCCACAAAGAAATAATTCAAGCATACTAAGTCACGCGATCCTGCTGGTGAATTGATAAGTTCAAAACGTGAAATAATCGAATGTTATCATCAGATGCAACGCTTCTTAAAATGTTTAATTTTATGAGAGAAAAAAATCCACATTATTGTGGCTTTAAGTTGGGTAATAAAAGTTAATAGTCGAAAGTAACGTTCCAGGCCAATATAAAATTTAGTGCGTGTAGATAGACATTTAAAAAATTTTTTCTAAATTACGATCGGACACTAAATAACAAAGTAATATTGAAACATGGATTATAGCAGCTTTGACAGGAAGGAAAGTGAAACATTTTTGTGGTGCTGAAACATTAAGTAAGACACTTAAAATAAGAGCTGTCGCTTCAAACATTTTTTTCTTAGGAGTACACCCTAATGTCCATTCTGCTATAAATAATTAAAAAATGATCTTCTTGGCTATTCAATACTTTTAAATGTGTTTTCGTCTTAACATCAACAACAATACGAATGATTCCTTTAGTTATTGATTTTCAACAGCAACATCTTCATCACATGTTCGTACCCATTTAAGTCCTGCAGAATAAAGTTCATTTTTAGAAGAAGGCAAAAAGAGTAAAAAAGGGTTGAAGTTGTATGGCTAAGAATGGGTATTAACACGGCTAAGCCAAATTTGCTCAATAGATTATCTGACTTAAGCTCCTTTGAAGCCTTTTACATTAAATAAGGTCAAAAAAGTCTGATTCATTTTCATATACTACGATTTATTCAAAGAAAATCAATATTGAATTTGTAAAATCGACCATCATGTCAGCAAATGCTCTTTGCTTGCAGTTTTTGCGCTTTGTTCATGTTGATTTACAAAAAAAATTGTTAACACTCTGTGAAATTCAACATAAATTTGGCGTACGAGACAGAGCACTAAGATTGATGTAAAAGACCTAATTTAGTAGTTGGATAGATATTTTGTTAATATATGGAAGATTATTGGGCCGCAAATTTGAAAAACAAAACCCCTTCGGGTGTATTTTATTCGTATTTTCAGCCACACGAAAAATGTTGGTGTGGTTTGACAGCAGGGGGTGGTCTCTCTCATACAAAAATAAAACCAAAAAATAAGCCTAAAACGCTATATCTTCGCATCTTGGTAGATTTTGGCAAGGTAGATTTATTTCTATGTTTTAGTAAGTCGAGAATTCGGTAATTAATATTGATTTTCAAGATAAGTTGAAGCATTTATTATTGGAAAATATGTATCTATTTTGCTGGCAAAATTGAAGTAATCTGAAAAACATGTCGTATACGTGTTTTTAACTGCAAAAAAAATTCATTAATTAAAATTTTGAAACCGCATTATTTTGAAACCGCGCAAAAGAAGTACCGCGTAAATCGAGGGATAGGTGTATTTTTTAAAGAAAATTATTAAAAATCAGTACATGTACTGATATAATCAGTACGTATGAAACCCTATGCGTATTTGTTGAGGCAAATATTTTGGCAATGTCTACTTTAAATAAAATTTAAGTAACGCCAATTTAAAATCGTAACGAGAGTCGTTTGTGTGCTTACTTAAATTTCACATCGTACGATCTTACGTCAAAGTACATGAAAATTCTTAAAATCGTGAGGTAAATCATGATATTTGTGCTTGTTCTTGTTCGAAACTTTTGGTTTCTGTAAAATTAATCTTTAGAGCATAGTTGTGTCATTAGATATTTACTTATTTCGCTATTGAACACAAGGGTTTTGCTGGTTTGTGCATCAGCTAAATATAATTTCAGTCCTTTTTCAACCACATCGAAGTGCAAAGTCAAATTTTTTTTCTTAATTGATCGTCAGAGCTGTTCAGCGTAGCAACAATTTATAGGTCAATCACAAGCTAAAACGTCCTTGCAGTTACCTGTTAGAACGTGAGGTGGAAAATTTATTTTGTGCCATTTTTTGATTTTTTTCCACAAAAAAAATTAATTTTTTTTAAAGTCACTAGGACTTCACAAGATCTTCTTCGACCTCTCTCTATCGATTTCATTATATGGGATCAAAATAAAGGTTTGAAAAGTGATTTTCGGGTATAACGACAAAAGCCCAAAAATTACAGGCCCGAAAAAGCCTGAAGATATAAATTTAATGCAATATGTAAATATTGCACTTAGGTTCATATTTCAGGAACGATAGAACACAGATTCCCATTTCGGCAATACGTAAACTTGCTGTCAAACAAAGCTGCAAAAAAGGGAAGATTATTTGTAAAAAACTTTGTTAGTCTTTCAAAAACGTATTTTTGAATTTAGTTATTTTAAGGTTTGATTTTATTGAAAATAATTTTCTATAAAGATTTCAAAATAAGATGTGCAGAGTTGAACTGAGGCAAATTTCAATTTTCGTTTTAAATAAAGCAAATCTTGTATTCTATCATTAGGAAAACATCTACTAAACTTTGTCCACGACTTTTATGACGGAAGAATACGAAAAGATGCAGGCTCAGCTCATGGAGGACCTAAAAGATAAACACCAAGCTTTAATAGCAAACATTTGGAGTGACGACCACACTCGAAAAGGTTTTATTTTTCTCACTGCCCATTGCATAAACAACGATAGATTTTTTGGAAGACAAGAAAACTGGGGAAAACATTTTAAGCCACGTCAGCAGCAAACTAAGTACATAGTGCTTCTCAGTGCTTGTTACTGATAATGGTGCAAATGTTGTTGCAGCTTTAAATTTTTTTTATTTTATTTCAAGCACTCAGAGCTCAATAAAAAGTTGTCCAAAACGTTAAAGCAAGATATTAAAAGAGGTTTCAATTCAACATTCATAATGCTGGGTAATATCTTTTGCGTTAAAGACAAAATTAAAAATCTTTTATTAAAAAGGATGAACAGCAACGCATTTCAGACTTCGATTTTGGTTTGGTTTGAGAAACTCTTTGCATTTTTATAACCATTTAAAGACTGCTCCGAAACATTAAGCTTGGATTAAAAGCCAACTATGCATAGTTTCTCAATGTGGTCAGGAAAAATTGATACTGTTTTGTAAAACAGATAGCTTAGATTCGAAATTTATAGTAAAGTCGAAAACTAAAACTATGCAGTCACTGTTGATTTAGTCCGATACATCTCTCAATGAATTGAAATTGTTGCAAGCTTTGGCGCTTAATATATTGGCTATACCTACGAGTTCGACCACAAGCGAGAGAATTTTCTACACATCAGGATATATTTTGAGTGTCAGACCTACTATACAAGATTGAGAAGCACATACTTGGAAAAAATTCTGTTCTTACATAAATACTATATGTAAAATAATTATTGTATAAATGAAAGCTGTTGTTTAATAAGATATACCCATTAATCGTAAAATAAAAAATTCATAAAAAAAGTGAATTTTAGTTTTAGGCCGGGCTCGGCTTTGAACAAAAAACATTCGTGCGGGCCCGGGCTTTTTTATAATTATTGTTTAGTAATCGTGCCGGACCGGGCGTCAAAAATTAGGTTCGTTCTCATCTCTAATTTCAGTGTTTTCCAAAATAAATTTTCAACCTTTTTCCATCAATGGTCAGTACGTTCGTATCAACTGATAATTTGAAACTTCAGCATCCATTTGATTTTGACCTGGTGAACTCTGACCTTTAGGTTGAATAAATTTTAATAATTTAAAAATAAAGTAAAATTTTTATCATAAATGGGGCCAAAACACCTACTAGGGTAGCTCGGGGTTAATATATTAATTCTAGCGTCGGCAAGTTTATTTTGGATAATCATTGAGAATGTGAGTCGCTTCCTCTTAAACCGCAATCTGATAGATTTTTTATGAAATTATTTTAACTACATATTCTGTAAGTAAACCACCTCAGGAATTCCATGTTGCAGGCTATTTTGTCTGTCTGAAAATTGGAAAACTTAAAGGAGATGAAAATTGAATGAATCAGTCTATCAATGGCCAAAGTTCTATTCGAAATGTTGCTTGCCTCCAACTAATGATTTTGAAAAATGTAGAAGTTTTATACTTTTTTCCTTGTATTAGCGCTAATAGCGAACTATTAGGAAGGTTAACAATGCCATAGCTCAGATGTCATCAGACACTATAGAAAATTCCGCATAACTAACTTTTTATTGCTCCCGGAATATACGTAACTCAAATCATTTAATATTCCATTTCAAGTCAAATATTTTATAGACTTGGAGGCGTAAATAAATCAAATGATCACTTAATATTTGTGACCATGGATAAGGGAACTGCTTTCGTGGAATTTCATCTTTCGCATTTTCCACAAGAATTTGTGTCCTTGGTACAAGTACTCAAAAATCTTCTGTTTGATCCCATTTATTTCAAATACCACACAAAACAGAATAAATTAACAAGATTAATCTTCGAAAATTCCAGCGTCATATAAGGACATTATAAAAAAATCAGTAGTAATGAACTCGACGTCACTTGTCATCTTTAACACAATTGAGGACCACCGTGAAAAATAAATAATAAATACAAAATTCAGTTTAATTTTACCTAAAACTCAGATTTTTTTATGTGATTTTCAACCCTTTTGTCCAGCATTCCAAATTAAATATCATTTTTTTTAAAAGTCTCCTAACATCAGTGAACTATCGCAATTCTAAGGTCTGATGTCAAACACCAAAATCTCATAGTGGTGATCTCATTTTCATCTTAATAGCATAAATGATATAAACCAGCATATTTACACATACACTGCACCCTGGCAGCTTCTATGCAAATCAAGGACAAACCAGTTTATGACCTAGCGAACATTCCGACAGGTCAGTATGTTCGTATGAACTGATAATTTGAAACTCCCAGCATCCTTTTGATTTCGACCTGGTAAACTCTGATCTTTGGGTTGAGTGGATTTAAATAATTTAAAAATAAAGTAAACGCATGGCAGAAGAATTTGTGCTACAGCATGACTTGCTTCTCTCTTGTTTTTTTTCAAACGACCGGCTAATGGCTCACACCCATCCTACCCCCTTATGTGCGGTGGCTTTTAAAAGCAATACAATACACATGTTCCAGAACAGACCGAAAGACGTCACATGTATTCACCGTTAAGATGAGGAATGGCAACATTTTTTGTATCATAACTTGTTTACACTAGCAAACGAACGGGAGCAGGAGGGGAAATGCGTTAGTAGTGCGAAAGAACAAAATCATATTAAATTTCAAGATCCTAACGAAATTTAAAAATTTTTCCGCAATCATTCAAGGCTTTGTACCACCTTAGCCCGTGGTTCATACGAATGTCAAAATGCATTGTCATCATCGCACAAAATGTTAACTAACGTAGGTGGAGTGGAGGTGGTGGTGGTGGGTCTCGTCATGTGCGGGTAGATATTCATATTAGTACATTAAGAAATTCCAGCCGCAGAAGTCGCCATACTTCAAACAGGAAAAAGCAATCATGCACAGATTTCTTTTTTTTTATATATATCGCTCGCCTGCGTCCTTACGTTATCATCGTGTCGTCCTACCTAACCCTGGGCTGGGAACTTATCTCATATCATACCCTGGCCAGAGAGTACTTTAGCCCGCATCATGTATTTGTGTACACGTTGCGGTTTTTTCTTTCGTTTTCATTTTCGTTCAGGCCGCGAAATGGGTTGACATTATTCAAAAATATTTATTTTGACAGAACTCATTTTTTACACGGCTCACACATCAGGACTTTTGTTCATGTAATCCTCCGACGCTGATTTGTACGTTCATATGATAGAAATGTGTGCAAACTTTTCTTTTTTCCCCATCCAACGAGAAAGACAAAACATCCAGTAAACGACTTTTTGTAGTGTACGAGGTAAAAGCTTTCCTTTAGCATACATACAAACATATGTATGTATGTATATATATTAGACGCATATTAGTGCTTACTTTTAAGCAAAGTGACCGTCATGCTTGCTTTGTGTACGTACGCTGCAAATAAATATTAATAATAAAATATTGATACTATCGATATCGACACTGGCTGATGCTGTCTGGTCTGTCTTTGCCTTCCATTATCATTCGCTGGCTCCTAGCATCATCTGGTGAATTTCGATACCACCGGATAACTTTCAATGCCTTCTGATAACATTGCCAATATCACCCGCTATACTATACGATATCATTTAACATTTTGGTGGCATTACTTTTAAGTCCAACCACTGTGGATTTATTGGAAATATGTTATTGGATATCCTTAGGTACTTTCTAAAGCCAGACAAACAATTTTGATGCTATCCGTCGCTAATCGATGCCACTAGCTACATTTCTACATCTCTATTTTGATTTGATCCGATGTCACTCGATATTATTCAATACCTTATTGATGTCATATGATACTCTGTTTTTATCCGATATGTTTCCATACTTTTTGATATTACCAATACTATCCGATATCAGACATAATCGCTTATGCACTCAAATGAAGATAAGAGATTTGAATATCATGGTAAGCAATATTATCACATACTGCTTAGGTACAAATGCATACATTACATTGTACACTGGCAATTCAATATATAGGTAGTCCCCGACTTACGACCGAGATAAGTTCCTAGTCATCGGTCGTAAGTCGAGTTTCATAAAAAATAACTAAAGAAAAATATTACATACATACTGTACTACTAGTTCCAGCCATTTTTGGGATGATATAAAATTATTCACTTAAACAAACGTATTATTTGTACTGAAATAAATCGAATCCTTGTACATACTACTGTTTTTTTTTTAATTTTTTCTCATATACATATTTTAGGGACTCCCCGAAACTATTTTAAGCATTTTCTATGAAAAAAATTGAAAAAAAAATTGGTCGTAAGTGCGAATAGTCGTAAGTCGAACGGTCGTAAGTCGAACGGTCGTAAGTCGGGGACTACCTGTAATACTTTCCCACTTTTCTGAAATCATTTCTTTTTGGGTAAACCTGCTCCCGAAGCATTAATATTGTGCTTGGTTTTAAGTTTTCAAAGACCCAACGTGGCTTATAGGAGTTATAGTGCAATTCTACACAAATAGAGTTTCACTCACCTCGGTGGCTCCAAGTGACCCAAAAAGACTCGGTGTGGAACGCATCAATGAGTAGTCACTAATGAAGCGACTAGCTCCGGGGTACTCCAAAGAAATAGGAAAATATCCTTACAGCAATAAAATCCAAAAAATCGCACGCACCGCAAAATGTAATTAGGTGCAATAAGTTTTTGCACCAACTTGGATTATAGGCTTTAGTGCATTCAACTTTTTCGAGTTTTTCAATCTCTTTCAAATGTTTCAACATTTTTCAACCTCTTTCAGCTTTTTCAACATTTTCCATATGGTTTCGACTCTTTCAGCTTTTTCACCTGTTTCAAAATTTTGTCAACTTCATTCATCTTTTTGCAATCTTATCCAACAATCCAAAATTTTTCGGCCCTTTCAACCCATTTCAAAATTTTCCATACTTTTCAACCTCTTTGGATATTTTTCAATATTTTTCATATTTTAGCAACCTCTTTCAACAATTTAAATAATTTCCATAATTTTTCCATATGCTTAACTCTGTTTCAATCTCAAAACGAAAACCGAACTGGGGTCGGTCTCCTGGTACTGAGCTTTAATCGTCAACTGACGATATCAACTTTCCTGAAAGGTTCTATCGTAATAAATTTCATTACAATAACTTTTCGAGACATAACAAATACAAACTCAAAAATTTAAGTAGCGTAAAAACTACAAAATTTTGAAACTCATCCAGTCTTATCTGTAGTGCCGTTTTGAAAATACATTTCTTAGTTCTCATAATCACGTTTCATAGAGAGAATAAAAAGAAAATCCAAAAAGTGTCACAAAATATCGATTAACCTATCATTATTTACCATAAGAAATATTTCACAGAAAAATTTTTTTCTTTAATTGGTACATGTCGTGACAGTTTTTAAGGACTTAAAATGGCAATTTAGTCCATTGATATGTTTCATTGACCTTGAATTTTGGGGAGTAAATGAGTTTTGTTTTGCTCTGTAGAGTAGGTTAGCGTGAGTATAAAACTCTGTTTTCGGAGCTGAAAGCCCCCCGGAATTTCGAAAAATGGATGTTAATAATTTTTTAAGAATTATTTTGTAGAAAATTAAATTCTCTACAATTTCGATTGAGACAATTTGTACAGCAAAATTGAAAAAGAAAAAGATATAATTAAAAATAGACAAAAATGTTCGGGTAAAATATCATTTAAGAGCTATAGTTATTTTCTATTGATTTTATGAAAGAGGTCGCTCAATCCAGCACAAGCATTCAAGACTTTTTAAAACGTAGTAGTAGGAGTCAAATATGATTAACGGTTAGAGCTTAATTTTATTATCTTTGGGCCACTAATTACGAAAATTGAAGTCTCAACCCCGAAAACCGAGTTTTATACTCACACTGACTACCCTTATTATACAAAAAAAAAAAATTTTTGTTCTGCCCAAAATGCAAGGTTCAGCCAAAATTTCAATTCAATGGACTAATTGTTGAATTTAAAGAACATTTTTTGAAAGTCTAGCATAGTTTTTTTATCGTTATTTCTTCATAGAAATATTGCTTCTAAAAATCATTTTCTTCGATATATCTTCGCATCTCTAGTCGTACAAACACAAAGGCTTAAGAAATTTCTCGATATGAAGCACAAAAACAAACAAGTACTGAAAGGCGTGGACGAATGACCATTTTTATTATGGTAATGGAAACATATTTTATTGTTAGCAGTTGGATGGGGTTGCTTCGAAAAACTCTAAAAGCATCAAGGACAAAGGATTGTTGGATGTTTGTTTCTGCAGCTGATTCGACACTCACGTATTTCGCTATGGAAACTGTGGCTATTAACTACAATGTGAACAGTAGAAATCGGTGACCCCACCCACCATTTGTCCTTTTGGACTGCTCTCTGTCTGCAACCAAAGGATGTGTATACGACACATGAGATGTGGGCTATACAGAGAGACACCATTTTTTTTATTCAGTCCTTCGGTTTGGCTTAACGGGGGTGAATTTTAGCCGTTTCGACCGAGGCATCAATTTTGATCAATGGCCTTGTTTTGCCGTCATATGCGAATGTTTTTTTTTTGCTCTTCTTTTATGTTTAATTTTTTTTGTTGCTTTTTCCTTTTTTTTTTTTGCTTGGTTAGCACAAAACACATTGTTACAACTACAAATATTAAGCGTTTCATTGCCAATAAGCGAGTGGCTGTGGAAGTGTATGATTTTGTTTATGTATTGGTTAATCGAACCATCTCTCGCCCCTCGTCTAAGTGTTTAAATGGTACAATTTATTGTAATGTTTTGATATTTCATAACAACACAAACACACAAATACAACAATTGTAAAATGAATTAAGTAAACAGAGCAAGATTCCCGCTTGGAAACTGCTGATTGATGACCAAGAAAACATTACAAATGATATTGATGCCATTCTGCAATTTTTGTTTCTAAAAAATTCATTAAATTTCCTCATAAGTACATATCTGAAATATCATTACAAAACGGAATAAATTAATTTTTCGAAAGTTTTTTAACTTGTTAATGAATTTGGAATCTTTATTTTGAGTGTAAGCTAATCTGGGACAGTTGAATGTATTAGGACGCGCGGAGCAAGCTGACAGAGATTTATAAGATTTGAACTGAAAGTCGCCAACCTTAGCATTTATCATAGGAACATTGATTTCTATTGCAGTAATCTATTTTTACATACTTTCGGCACTTTGAGTCCGAATGTTAACCATTTACCCCTATTGGTTTTGTTATATGTTAGATCAATCTTGGTAATTTTTTTTAACAATTTCGCCTATATATTATTAAAGAAAATTTTATTTTCAATATTTTTCATTATTTTGTTTTTCATAAAATTAAAACTTTCAAAAAAGGGCAGTACTTTTTATTCCGGAAAACGAGTATGTATTTTAACAAGTTTTATTTGTGGAATGTTCATATTTCAATGAAGCTGATAAATATTTGCAATCTCTAAATACCTAAGAAATAATGTGTTTTCTACTTAAAATATAGTGTATGCATGTAGAGGGTGTTTTACATTACAATCATGGACTACTGCTACACTAAAATATATGAAAAATTCAATCAGTTCAATGCATTTTTGCTAACAGATCAAAAGGTCTCAATTATTTTCAAACTTTTCAAACCCAACTTCATATGCCTATTCAACAAAAATTTATTAGCAATGACAGAAGACAAAATGACAAAAAATTCTAAATTCCTAATTAATTTTTCTGATTTTTTGTTTGATCCAAGGCAACAGCTCTGTTACGAAAATTCAAGACTTTTTTTGAGAACTTTAATTTTATGACAGAAAAAAACTGACATTTTAGTGGCTTTGGTGTTTGACGATCGGCCGTCAAACAACAAAGTTTGATATTGTAACGTTTTGGTAATGAGGTCCTGAAAACGCCTTTGTAGCCCATTCCCTCTTTTAGTGAAATTAAAGCAAAAATATATAGTTTGTGCAACGATATTTTTTCCCGATTCTTATTCGAAAATAATACATACATTTTTTTTTTCTAAATTCAATTAAGAATCTTTTTTCATCATTTCGACATTGGCCCGTTTTCGATTGTTTGACAGAAATTGCATTTATGAATAATTTTAAAATTTGGGAACTAGGAAACAGTTCCCATAAATACTTCTTGAACATATCCTGAAAGTTAGGTGACAGAAATTTTCGTTTTCGTTCTCACTGAACATGTTAATTGCCATGCCAAAATCATTGCTTCTTCTACGGATAGAACATGGTTTTTGACTTGTTGAATTGAATGTTCTGTAAGAAACATTGAGAATGAGTTCTCAATTACTTCTTAAGCAATCTCACAAAAATTCCTCAACCGATGACTCTACAAAAAAATTATATGTACGTACGTAAATGTACAAAAAGATTCAAGAAGACAATAATCCCCAATTGGTTTGCTTTTCTATACAAGCAATTTGGTGGTTTTTACTATCGCATTCAATTTTGACAAATGCATTTCTTTTCATAGGACTAACAGGATTATAAGGCAAAATCTCTTCACACTCGACTTTATATAATTGAATCATCTGAATTCAATGCAATTCTAAAAGGAATTTTCCTATAAATGTTTTTAACTACAATCCTAAATAGTATTTTCTTCGGTATTTTTTATTTAAGTTTAGTCTGCATGTCATAAAAAAGTGATTTTGCACACATGTTCGTGAAGCAATTTTCAAGTTTAACCCACTGTTTTAAATGGTATAATAAAACCAGAGTTTTTAGAAAAAAAAAAAACTCCATTTCGACATTAAATGCGAACAGATAGCACTGCAGAGCAATTTTCGAAAAATTTTAATTGACAGTGAAAAAATATAGAGTTTCTGTTAGGTAGTTTTGAGTTGATCAAGATTTAGTTATTTCACATAAAAATCTGAAGTTTATTTACATATTAAAAGTTTAAAATTGAAGATGTCTTATAAAATTCGGTATGTGCGTTTTTAAAGGATTTCGATAAAGTTGCATCTAGCGTAGGTATAGATTTCTCTGTTATTTTTGGTTTTTAAGATATACGCATCGTAATGTGACTTAAATCATTAAATTTTAGAGCGTTTTAAAAATTAATTTAACGCGATCTACATATTGTTTGGGATAGTTGCTTAACATAAAATTATATTTTCAGAGTATATATACGTTAGCTGCAATGATGGAGTCAAAATATCTTAGGTATCCGTCTTTATTAAGAAATAAACATTTTTACATCTTGGGGTATTCACAAACTCTCAGCTTTCTAGGAACAGCTTCGGCATTGCTAATTAGCTTTTTTAGCGCAGCTTTCTTATGACTAAATCGTCATACACCTATCCCTCGTTTTACACGGTAGATACGTTCCTAACCCTAACCGTGTAATTCGAAAAATTAATTTTTATATGGAAAAATCGTGTAAAACGAAAACAACTATTAACAAGCTTTTTTTAGACATTTCTTGAACACAAAATATGACTAAAACACTTAATAAAATATAAAAATATAATTTGTATCATAGAAAACATAAAAATAATTAAATTTATTTGTAAAATGAAAAAATAGCATAAAAAATTTATTTCATAGCAAAAAAAAATATACATAGGTATTGGACTTCATTCATATAAATTAAAAAAATTTTATAAAAATAATAATTATAAATGAGACTTATGTTCCTTATTTTAATCAAACTTAATTGCTGTCACTTTCAACGATAAGTGTTCTCTTTCGAAATTCTATAATATCAGATTAATCACTGGATATTATCTCATTAGATTCACTTTCTACAGTTGTTGTATGAATTTTTGCCGTAGTTTGCTGAGACTTGTCAAGAAAAAAGTATGAAATAAGCATCTGTTTTTTTATTTTTTGTTATATCTTTGTAGACTTCTTCATACTTAATTATTAACATCTCGTTGAAATTTGAGAGCTCGTTCAACATTCGGATCATGTTCTTGAAAATAGTTTCCTAATTTTCTTCCTAACACAAGTCCCTCGTTAACGATTTTTGCTGTGAATGCATTGGGTTCATAGTTTTCAACGTCAAATTCAACATCATTTTCGTTTTCACTAATATTTTTGATAATTTCAATTAAGTCATCTTCATTTAATTCTTGGTCTTCCATTATTTCAGCAATATCTGCTTCAGCTATATCGTCGAAGCCTTCTCCACCCAATTCTCGACCCAACTCAATTATCTGAGAATACTCTTGCTCCAAAGATGTTCAATAATTTTTACCTTGAAATATGTCAGGCCATACTGCTTGCCAACACCCATGGAGCGTTGATTGTTTAATCTCGGCATATGACATTCCTATATGCTTGATGCAATCTAACATAGTAAATTTTTTCCAGGCATCAATAATTGAAAAAGATCCTTCACTTTCCATATGATCTAAAATATATCTAAATGCCTTTTTAATATACAGTGCCTTGAAAATCAAAATTATCCCTTGGTCTAGTGGTTGCAACAAAGAAGTCGTATTTGGTGGTAGAAACACAATTTCAACATTTTCATGCTGCAAATCATGAGATTGACCTGGACATTATCAAGAACAAGAAGGGCTTTAAAAGGCAAACCTTTTTTGCTTAAATAATTTTGCACATCTGGCACGAAAAAGTTATGGAATCAATCATTGAACAACGTGGCGGTAACCCAAGCTTTCTTATTGGCATTCCAATAAACGGGAAGATTGTTAATATTTATTCCTTTAAACGAAAGTGGTCGCTTAGCTTTGCTAATTACCAATGGCTTCATAATATGATCACCAGAAGCATTGCTACAAAGAAGAATCGTTATACGATCTTTTGCTGCCTTATGGCCGCTAGCTGACTTGTTATGTTTAACTAAAAAGGTCCTCTCTGGCATTTTCTTCCAATATAATCCAGATTCATCAGCATTAAAAACTTGGTCAGGACTATAAGACTTTCCGGCAACAATTTCAGAAAATTTTTGGGGATATTGTTGTGCTGCTTCCAAATTAGCAGATGCTTGCTCACCTTTTAATTTAAGACTATGCAAGGACTGTCTTTGCTTAAATCGTTGGAACCAACCATGGCTTGCGTGAAAAGGCACTTTGTTCGCAGAAGTAGACGGCGCTTGATTCTGCATTTTCTCATAAATTTTTAAAGCTTTATTTTGTATGGCATTCGTATCAATTGGAATTCTTTTTTGATTTTGGTCTTCTAGCCATATCATTAGAGCCTTTTCCATGTTTTCCATCGTAGCATTTCTTACATGTGAAGTTGTACTCATACTCGTATGCATTCCAGCTGCTACACTTTTTCTAATTAAGTCTTCGTTTTTCTTTATTGTTCGTATTGTTGCTTCATTCATAAAATAAAATTTAGCAACATCTACTATCCTTTCTTTATTTCTCAGACGGTCCAAAATTTAAATTTTTGTTTCCAAAGATATAATTTTTCTCTTAATCTCTGTTTTGTTAATTTTTACTTTTGCCATGATAAAACTAAAGTTTAAAATTAATTAAAAGGATGTTTTAAAACATAATTCTTATTTAGTTATTTACTTCAAATAATTTACACAATATAATTAATTGTGAAAACTAATACAAAATTATGAAAAATAAAATATTTAAAATGTGTAGGTTGTATAAAATCAATTAATTCATAGACCCATAAAATTTGGCTTTGGACACTTTAAGGGGAATTCCCATTTTATTTTGTGTTCTTATCAAAGAACAACATATACATACATATATAAGTTTATGACAGTAGAGCATGTATATGTCTGAAGTGTTACCAGAGTTATAATTAAATATGTATAAATAAATTCGCTTGCAGTCAAAATTTAGCATTTTCTAAAAATTTTATTTTTTAAAATTTTGATTTTAAAAACCGTGTAAGATCGAAAACGTGCAGAACGAGTAGCGTGTAAAACGAGGGATAGGTGTATTGTTGACTTATGTACATAATACGGTAAAATTTGTTTAAAAAGTTGCACTTACTGAGCTTGCAATGGAAGATATCTATATGTGCCGAACATCGAGGAGTTGCATTTATCAAGGCACTGTAGGTCGCACTGTATATATCGTATACATTTTAACGTAGTCAATTTTCATTTTGTTCCACCGTTTCATATTGTTGTAGTGTTGTTAAGCATACATGAAAATAAATTTTAAATTGAAAAATTAGGAATTTACAATTAGAAATTAAAATATAGAGTGGAATAAATCAATTTGGCAAGTTAATGCTTAGTTTCAAAATTTTCAAGTACCCTTTGTATGTACACTTACAGCTCCTTAAAAATATTTCCTACTGGGGACATGCGTTCATCGTTGTGTGTATTTTATGCCTTCAAATTTGTTTTCACTTTACAAATATGTTTGCCAACCAATTTGGAGTCATATATCTTAAAATTGGCTTAAAATGACCTCATTTTGTGAATGCATAATATGCTGATAGTTAAAACTTTTAGAATTTGTGTTATTTTTTTCTTTACATTTTATTTTTAAAAAGTTCTCGGTATAAATATATGTAAACAGAACTGGCGACAATTTGCATTTTGTTTTAAACCAAATATTCCATCTAGTCACGGAATTCGTATAAACTTTTTTTTTGTTATACATACATACGTACCAGTAGTAACCATTTCCGCCTTGCAAAATTATTTCAGAAATTTTTTTTTAATTTTTCATATTTTTTTTTAATAACTTTGATGTCTTGAATATATCGTTTGTTTTTCACAAAAAATTTTCAAGTTTGGCTTTAGGTGGTAAATGATTTTATGGCATTAACAAATAGCATTTGAATATCATTAAGGGTATATAGGTGGCTAATCCGAATATATCGCAGTCTAAAGGTCCTATTTTTGACAAGATTTTCGAGCATATTCAGCCGTATCTCGACAACAATACGGCAAATGGTTGCTTTCAAATGCTCTAACATCGTTAGCTTATTCGCATGAGCCAGAGACTTCTCATGTTTCTTGAAGCAGTAAGCAAGAGGTTTAACATCACGTGATCTTGATGGCAAATTGATTTCATCATTTCAAGAGATCATATGAATTTTGAGTTTATTTAAAGTTGATATTTTTTTGAGCTTAAATAATTTCCACAATTTGCTAACATTGTTGCGGTGCAAGTCCTTCAGCGACGAAACATAAATCTTGTTAAGTATAAATTATAATAGCGTTGCCACATTTTGTTAGCCTTTTGACTATAAATCCCTCTTCGATAGTACGACTACAACAAAAGCTCCTTATTACGGTCGTCGTTTAGCTTTAGGCGTTAAAAGTTCCATCAAATACAAAAAAAGGAAGCGCTGTGGCTTTTATTCACTTTAAAATATTGGCGCTTTCAGGTTCTAGTACCAGGAGATCGACCAAAGTTCGGTTTTTGGTTTGAGGTTGATAAAGTCGAAATAGTAGGGAAAGTGTTGAAAAATGATGGAAGAATCGAAAAATTCGAAGAGGACAAAAAAGTGGGAAAATGTGGAAGTGTGAAAAAGGCTGAAAAAGTTGGTAAAACTTCCTAGGCAAATGGTTAAAAAAAACGAAAGAGATTGAAAATGCAAATATGCAAAATGCGAAATGTTGAAAAAAGTTGAAAGAGAGTGAAAAAATCGAAAAAGTCAATTAAAATGCCACGCCCATGTTTCCAATTTCTTCCACTTTTAGTTCAATAAATTATATTCGTGATTGGCATACGCATACACAATTCTATCATAATAGCTTGTACAATTTGCGAGATATACCACAATTACTTTTGAAACTTAAGACGGTGACACACCCACAGGTATAGTTCAGCCATATTTTGATTAAAAAATAGCTTCTTATGCACAGCATCCTGATAAACAATTTTAGTACGATTGCTCCCATATGTAGTTTGCTAGATATGCAATTTAAGGTAGTTAACATGTATGGGAGTTGCCACGCCTACTATTGCTGTTTCGCCCGCTTTTGATTCAGATATACTCTATAGCAAGTAAGCCAAATACATTAAATTTCATACAAATTGCAGCAATAGTTCAATTTCAGTAATGCTTGAACTTTTTGTTAATATGGGATGCACCACGCCCACTCACGCAATCACGTCGAACCCGATCAAATTTCAAAGTTTATAGCAACCGATTCCTCGTAGATTTACATCATTGAAGTTCACAACGACTACGTATTAGTTCTCTTTTTACAACGTTTTAAAATATTGCTAGCTATACCACGCCCTTCAACAAACTTTGACAGTATAGTGACTTGGCTTGTATTCATGACTCTTGTCAGTGGTATCATCATTAAAACTTTTAAAAAAATTATAGGTGGAAATTTTGAGATATACAGAATCAAAATTTTCGATTGTTGAAAAGTGCCAGGACTATTTTTTCGATTCCGCCTATTTTTGGTACAATTTATGACGCATATGCTCTGCATCCGCTTACCAAATTTCATCGCAAAATCTTGTGTGTATGTTCAATTTGTTCAGCTTTTTTTTATTAAAGAAAATTTAGAACCATCCTTCCTCTTTAAAATGCGCTTTCAAAAGGATCACCTATGATGTTTCCTCGCGAAGTTACAGCCATTTAAAGGTGCCATGAATTTGTAATCGTTTGGTTAAAATTGTGCGTTGGTAGGAGATCAAATTCAATTCACTTTAAAATGGCTATCACTGTGCAAGGAAACATCATAGGTAGCCCTCTGAAATCTTATTTTAAAGCGGAAGGATGGTTCTGAATGAATTTGTAATTAAAACAAACTGAACAAATTTTCTTTGAATCACTGGGAAAATCACTTAGTTCGTCCTCATATTGTAGATTCGGCTCTCTGCGGGGTTGAGTCGTACCGATGTCCTGGTGCAGAATGGTTGTCACAAAAAAAAAACTGACAGATTCTCAGATGGTGTTTCCTTTACTACACCAGCGTCACCTGATCGGGTTTTCCTATTTATTTTCTTCAAAAGCCGTGATTACGAGACCTCTATACTGAATAAAAAACATATTTTTAAAACGCATCGATCGATTCTTAATTGGGAGAATTTCAATTTCATACAAGTTAAATTTAAAGTTAAAGTTAAAATTCACACTAAAATGTTTCATTTGCAGAAAAGATTCTCTGACAATAAGTTCAGGCTTATGTAAAAGTTTAAAGTAACCCTATTCTAAGAGCCGATGTACATATGTACTTTGCCAAGGCAGATGTTTTTTATTTTTTTTTTTCATAAAAATACACCACGCAAGTTTAATTGAACAGATAGATGGGTTCTTGAATTACCAACAAGCAACAAATTAAAAAAAAATCAAACGAGTCATCTATCCCATTCAGTTTGTGGCGTAATCAAATATTCACGTTTACCTTTTGCATACGATAAAATCGAGAATGCGCAGATGTCCTTGAAAGGTGCTGGCACAATGTTTTTTCATCGTTTGCTTCCCTTGCAGCCAGTATATGTAAAGTGCCACTGTCCTAAAACGGAATTTAAATCCGCAAAACTTAGAAAGAACTCAAACATTCTGCAGGCAGTCGATCGTCCTTTCATAAAAAAAACGTGTCGAAAATGGCACACGTATGCAGATCTGCATGCGTATAAGGGTTACAACACAATAAAAAAGTGCTGGCTGGCTCTTTTTTGAACAAAATAACAAACTACAAATGCCATCGAAAGAGAATGATTCAAATTAACCGAGTAGATCATCAACTTACGTTGCGATCATCTATCTACCTGAAATGGTGTTGAATAAAATTAACGAATTGTGCAGTGCCATACCGCACCGGAATGCATACCACAAGGCCTGTAGTTAACTATGATGCATTTGCTGATTTATAATCACAGCGCATGCAAACAAAATAAATAAACAGAATTCTAAAATGCATTCGAATTCAATATCAAGGACTTTCGCTAGGGTTAATCAGCTGAAAAATTTTTTCAAAAGTACATCCACCTACATAATGAAAAAGTCGTCAGTGTAATCGGCATTGTCATGATCAAGGCGTGATCATCAGTGGCTGTAAGAAGTTATTTACATAAAAAGTGTACCATGTGCCACACCACAATAAAGTAAGTTTCATTAATTTGATATTTAAAATTTAGGTTAATTACATATTGTGTAGAAACAGAAACGGTTTCGTTTTCAAAAGTTCAACATTTTAAAAAAATTTGCTACAACTGATTAATAAATGATGTTTTTTTTAACATAAGCATTACCTAGTGCTTGTGTATGAGAGCCATCCTAACTAAAAGTTTTGTAGCCTCATAATATCTAAGCTACATGGTGTAGATTAGGTGCGAATCGATTAATCGGTCTTTGTGAAGTTAATGTGTTAAAAATAGTTTTGTATGGAGGCCACCCTAAATATGTACCCTCAATAAAAGTTTTATTGCCTATGACACCCACCTGATCGATACAGGCAAGAACTGAATTTTATGTAGGAGATACTTTCGGACGATATCAATTTTGTTGAAATACATATATTAATTAAAAGATTATGTACATAATATAAAGGTTTTCCAGACATAACTCTTCAACATTTTTTTTCTCAAAATTTGATTAGGAATTTAAATATACTGGCTTAGAAGGACTCAATGTAACACCTTGGATTTTGCTCTAGTGATCCTGCATTTTCGCATTATGTAGGGATACAAGAGACAAAAAACGGTCGGTTGCATAGATCAAGTTTCAATGGGCAGTTAGCCCATTGTGATACCCTACATATCGCTCCTTATGTGCAAAAGCGACACAACTCACAAAACTTAAAGTTGGAAAAAAACGCATTTAAAGTATGAAATTTCAAAGAAGTATGCTAACTTAACTTTTCTCACAAGACAAGTTCATTAGATACCTCTCTGATTTTTTCACACAAAATAAAACATTAAATGGCCAAAAGACATTTCTGCATAGTTAACTTGAAAACATATTTTTTTTGAGTTATGACACTCATGCATGCGAGGAGCATTACATATAAACATATTCCCATCCTTGTGGTAATCCACCATTCTGAGGTGGGCACGACCCCGCCCATTTTTATGCGCCCATGCTTTCAATGGTAAACACATAACTATTTAAGAAAGACAGCAAACATTTTGATTTTAAAAATGATTGTTTTGAGTCAAAAACAAAGTTCGCCTAGCCTAACATACTATATAAAATTCCGTTTTTGTCTGTCTGTCGATCTTTTATGGACGTGGAAACTATTCGGCCGATTTTGATGAAATTCTTACCGAATGTTAGTATCGATCAGTCGAATGTCTTAGGCCATAAAACTTTTGTTTAGAGTGCATTTTTACAAAGAAATATTTTTAAAATATCGCTTTTACTAAGACCGAATAATCGATTCACACCGAATTTACACCACGTAAATTTTACATTAAGGGCCATAGCTAAGGACACAATATATTTTTGTAGAGTGCATATTTAGGGTTGCCCTCATACAGAAATATCATTTAAATAACATTTACTCGAAGACGTTGCTTTTATATTAACAGGCACAGCTTGGGTCTTAAAATTTTTTTAAAGGTGCATATTTAGGGTGGCTCCAATACAAACGTACTTTTTAAATAGAATTTCACAAAAAAAAAAAAAACTAAATTCATCATATCTAATTCACTATTTAACGCTGATGAATGAAAAAAAATGTGTAAAGTACGTTCAAAAGCAAATTCCAATGAAAAAATGGGCTCTCATATGAGAGCAATTTAAATTATTTGTGTTAGCAATTATTCAACAGAGCTGGAAAATATTTAATACATATGTTTCATATGTTGTCTGGAATGTTCTTAGCATAGTTTGGTTTGGAAAAAATAGGTGATGCCGCGCCCCTGTATATAAGAAATATTTAGAATTCATCATGTTTCATTAACTTTTTGACGCAAATGAATGAAACTGGGTACATTCATTTATAGACTGTGCGTCAAAATTAATTTTCAATTAAACAATGTGAGCAAAACTTTTTTATACTTTTATCAAATCAAACTCATTGCGCCATCTACCGGGACAGCTAGTATAATATAGTTTTATTTATTTAAGTTTCTCTTACTTCTAAGTCCCAAATCGCAGCAATAACAACTCGTGTTTTACAGCTCTGTAACCCTTTTTTGTTTTTTTGCAAAATGCATTTGGATTAGTAGACTTGGAATTTTGCGTCAAATTTAAATCACATACAGCGTACGCTACAAAACGCGAACAAATGATGCGTTAATTCAATTTTTACATTTAATAGTTGTGAATAACCCTTTTGCCAAAATAGAAAATCAAAAACAAAACGAACACCCATTAATGACACTTCGACAGACGTTCAGGTAAAAGTTTGCTGGGATCTCTTTTAAAAACAAAATGCTGCAAATCTTTACTGAATTGCGGCTTCTGATCCGCTTTTTTTACATCATTGAGCATTTGAGTAATGCATGTGTGCTTGCAGATTTTAACCCGTTCCATTTTTTTTTAAGGTCAAATAGATTAATTTTTTACCTAAAACACTCGATTTAGCTGATTAAAGTGAAAAAACGAACACTGAATTGGTGCTACTTACACACCTCATGCAATACACAGGCAATTGTTGCATTATCCTGCATCCTTGCTCATTTTCACACGCACTCAACAACCTTTTCTCGACTTTTTGCCCTACAGATGTGAAGCTAAACTGTTGCTTCTTCCATCAGCATCCTTATGATGCTCAACATCATCCCCTAACAATAATCTAATAATTTTTGTGTTAAAAACTTCATTTTTGACATAAAACGAAACACACAATGTCATAACACCTTTAATTGCCGTAATGCGTAGCACAATAGACAAAAAAAAGTCAAGGACCCTTAAAATGATCAGCGGATCCCATTTCAATGTTTATTTTCATGATTTAATTTTTTGATGTTTCGTTCCCTTTTACTTTTTGATATTGAATTTGTTGGTTTTTATCTAAAATGTAGCAGAAAAAAAGGGAGTGTTGCTTTTGGTTTTTGATATGTTTAGGAAATATTTGACAAATCACTAATTGATTTGACGCCTTTTATCCAACAATTAATACGATAATTTTATGTGGACTTTTGGGAACTGCGGATTTTATGATGAATTCAATATTGAGATATTCAGATGTTGCTAAAAATCTCGCGCTCAAGTGCCAACGAAACTGTGTATTTGAAAATTTCACACCTGGCTCAGTGAGATTCTTTTGCGTACCCTTTTTTCTTAATCAATAACTTACTATATACCTCTTTGACAGCAGTTTTTCCTCAACGCCAGTACTCTTACCCTTTTTTCCTGTGGATTACGTTATCCGTTATGGATCGATATGATGCTCACGTTGGTGATCAACCTCCTTTGGGTGCCCATTGTCTTCGTATGCAACTGTCTCATTTTCTTTTAACGGTACCAAACATAAGGAACAAACTTCGGGAAAAGGAAAAATAAGATCAGGAAGGGTTGTATTTTCCCACGATCCTTTGTAAATTTTCGCAATAGCACTGTCTTTGTGTATTTGGGATCTTTGTAAAAAAATTGTTTCCTATTGTGCATTTGCCGTTTTTAATTTTTAATTATAATTATTCTTTTGTGTTTTATTTTAGGAAGAAGGTTGCAATGATTTGCAACACTTACAGTACAAATAATATAAATATCTATAGGTTAACTAAAAATAGAAAAATATTGTTCAATTAATTAATAATAACAGTCGACTAATAACAAATAAAATTAACTAAAAATTAATTAAATTAATTTTACGAAAAACAAACAGTTTAACAAGAATGTCTTTTTTTTAAATAATAAAAAAAATTAAAATTTGCTAATTTATTAGACTTGGCGTAACTCGTAAAACTCGAAAATATAATATTTTAATACTCCCAAGGATCGTTCACATACTATGAGAGTTGGGAAAGACAGATGGTGCACGAATCAGTGATCAAATATGATAGGCTCTTACGTCAGATGTAAGAGACATGATAACCGAAAACTTCTTGTGGTCATTCCAATTTTTTTCTTGTGAGTGAACTTTTCGAAGAAACTGAATTGGGCCATGGAAATTCAGGCAGATCACGATTTCATTCTTCTAAAAAATTTATCTTAGAGAGTAAGATAAATTACTAAGGCACTTCGAAATTTTAAAATCTTTATATAAAAATCCCGAATGAGAATCGCCCAGACCAAATTTTTTATTGCAGAAACATAAGCTTTTGCTTTTTGAAATTTGGTACTAAGGACTGTTCCAGAAAAAACTTACGTTTTTATTTTTTAAGTTTATACTCTACCTGATAATCTTATTGGTCTAAAAAGACACAATATAAGTTCTGTATAAAGTTACGTGACGACAAAGATATCTAGCAAGCAAGAAAAATTCCGGGAACTGATTTTGTTCACTTAGCTGCCAAATCAAGAGTTAAAATATTCAGCTATAGCAAAAATATTTGGTGCATGAGAAAAAACTGTCCTTACTGATATTTCTAAATTTAAGATGGGTCTACCTGATTCCGGAAAAAAAGGTTCGGGTAGAAATCCTGAAATTTCTTTCCCATAGATAGCAGCGAAGTTGAAGCGCCTTTTTAAGCAGAGTCTCAACCCCTCAGTGCGAGATATGGCAGCTAGAGCAGGTACTTCAAAATCTACTGTACAAAGGATAAGAGTATGCTGAAGATATACAGAGTTTAAAAATTACCAGCACGTTCTGATGAAAAACTGTTGATGGCTCAGATGCGAGCGCGAAAATTGTATGAAAGGTACCTGACTAAATTTAATTGCTGTTTTATGGACGACGAAACTTACGCTAAAGCAGATTTTAAGCAGCTACCTGGGCACGAATATTATACACCACTGAACAAGGGGCATGTGTCTAGTAAATTCAAAGAAAAAATAATTTCTAAATTTCTGAAGCAATATATGGTTTGACAGACTGCAGACGGTCCCACAAAAGAAAGTCCGGGGCCTCTACAAAAATTCTACCCAAGCAAATTGAAGTAATTGATTTATTCGTTTCATTTACATCGATAAGTATCCCGGTTAACATAGTGTGCTAAACTAGAATCTTTAGCGGCCTGGTTACTAAATGAACCGTTTGAGTTAAGTACCAGTCAAACACACCGGCTGCGAAAACGCAAAAAACGCGGCTGTCATAAATGATCGTGAAAACGATCGCTAGAATATGAAATACATGAATCGGAAATTGAAAGCACTCGCTAATGGTTGTGTACATTGGAAGAGTTTTGTGAAGGCCGCAAGCAGATAAAGGACATAAGAGAATACCAACATCGACGCAAAACTTTTGTTTGCAAGGATTAACGACAGACAGAACTATCCTAAAGGTGAACTTACACAAAAAACACATTAATTAAGCTTTGGACTATCAAGTAGCTGGCTCAAAACTCATCCAGTTATGGAATAACACATTTTTAAAATCTTTTTTTTTTAAAATTACATTAAGCAATGATTTTTTGCTCACTTTGCTAAATGTCCTTTTTACAATCTTTCAGAGTGCATCATAATTCATTGTTCATAGAAAGACCTGCCCTGTCCTGATCGGTTAAAAATCAAGTCAACTGCTGACTTACAGCCTAAAAGCAAAAAGTGGATAGGTTAAGTTGGGTTATTTCCACGAGATGACGAGTCATCATAATTTGGGAATAATTAAAAAATAAAATAATAAATAATTATTTACAGATTATAATTGGCGAAGTTTGTTTGCTGATCAATTGCAACAAAGAGATAAGGCTTCTAAATTGTTGCTTACTCAAAGAAAGATTTTTTTTTGGTAGAACTAATGAGAAGCGAAAAGTGAGAGCTTTTGCTCTGCACATCACATTGAACGTGGCGGACTAAAAGAGCTTTTCAACATATCCATTTTTTTAAAAGTTTTCGAAACCCCGATCAAGTTCTTGTTTTGAGGCCCGTGAGCTCCTTGCTACTGTATTACTTTCACGAAATTATTTTTAAATGTATTCTAAGCTGTTCTGGCTGTCAGCTTTGTTCAAATTCTCAATCAGTTAATTACGGCTTACCCTATATCAGTAGCATAAATAAAGTCTCACTATCTTATGCGTATTATGCGGCATTAGATCGAAATGGTTCAATATAGCTATGCACTAATCTGTATATATTCGAATCCACATTTTATGCAAAGTTTAGCACACAATTTTATGATTTTTAGTTTTGTGAATTTAATCAATTTGTCGTATAAGTGGTCCATGTTTCATTCTTTTCTTGCTCGCTATTCCCAAAAACGCACGCGGCTACTCACCTGAAAATATTTTGACATCGGAAAGGATGTGTTTTTTTTTTCTTTCTTTCCAAATTCTAAAGTAATTTCAATTTCTATATGACGAAAAAAAATTATTTTCACTTCACTGGACCATGAAATCCATTTTGATTTCATTTCCCTATGATGGGTTTCCTTGCAGTCTCATCACCCTTTGGTAAAAATGCTGAAGGACACGAATGTCCTGTTTGCTCCAAAGCAAACGCAAAAATGTCCATAATTTTATTTAAAGCAACATGCGAATGTTTGGAGCCAAAATATCACAAGCTAAAAAACATGCCAAGTGGATGAAATCCGCATTGAAGCAGAAGAAAGGAAGGAAGGACCAAACAAGGTTGCCACGGAAATTCGTTATTGTGTTACCACAGGCAATATATAGTACTCGCTCGTATTTACCGTTGCCGTGCCCGTTGCCTTTGCTATATGTAGCAACCAAATTGTAACAGGACGAAGCACTAACTATTCTGCATATGCGAAATTTCAAACATCTTGTCAGCGTCGTCGGCGTGTGGGGGAATCGAGCAGAAATTCCCAACCCAGCGATCCAGAACGTAGAAATAATCGACCGAACGACCAGCGGCAGCATCGCAGAACGGACCACCCGTCATATGATGCCACATGACAAGGGTCGTCTCGCAATCCTTAGAGCATGATTCTTTTGCTACTTTTTTACTTTTATTTCGATTTTTTTGTTTTGTTTTCTTTTATCTTTTAAAATATTTTCAATATATGGAATACATTATGTTGTTTATCCTTTTCTCGTGCTCTGTTCATGTTCAGGTAAGAAGAAATTCTTTCGTAGAATTCATTCGTTCCTTCTGTTACTCGTAATAAATTTATTTTGTAAGATACCTTTGATCCAATTCGGTAACGTACTGTGGTATTTGTACGAGTGCGCTTACTGAACATGCATCGGTTCAGTGACAAAGGAGGGGAGGTAGGGCAGGCCAATGGATTGAGTTTTTGTATTATTCGCTATAGCGAAAATTCGATATGATTTTGAGACAAGTAGCTATGATAGTTTAATTTTTGTTCAAGATTGAGCGTCCTGCAAACTCAACCTCCATAAAATTTTCATTGAAGCTTAAATGTTTCAGGAAAAATTCAAATGGAAAACATACATTGCAGAGTTATAATATCGAATTAGGTTAACACACATAGAGGCCGACCTTTGAGCGTGTATGTGCGCTCCACTATCAGTATGAAGCCAATAAAACCTAACGATATGAGTTGATACTAAATTAGCGATTTTCGACGCACACGAGGGTCGATTTTACGCTTCAAGTGACACAGCTAGACCAATGTTTGGAGAAAAAAATAAATATGGGAAAAGAAAACAAAATTACGTAAATACGCATGCAAAAAATGACATCTCACATTCGCCATTATTTACCGCCAAACACAATTTTGCAGAGTACCGACTCAGCAGCTTTTTTTGCCCACCCTCCCTTACTGACTGCTGCTCTTGTAACCTTTGCTCGTTTGAGAAGGGGTTTTGGCATGTCCTGCTACATCTGTATGTACTACATTTATCAATAAGAACACATAAAATACTTCACATGGGAAAACTAAAAAAGGAGCTGCAAAAAAATGGCGGATACCAATAAAAAAAAACGTTGGCCACTTGATGAAAATTGTTGATTGATGCTATGCCTCGTCTGTTTTCAATTGATAAGAAACTTTCGCCACTCATTATGCCATACATATAAGTCATGTGCATCAGTATATGCGTCCAAGTGTACTGCATAACGGTGGGTGTGGCAGATGATAGAAAATATGTATGTTACCGGCCAAACTAGTTTTTTGTAGGCCAATGTAGTTCATCCTAAGTGGGTTAGAATGAACCAATTTAGCCTAGGAACCCCATTAATATCGGCCATATTTTTGAATCGGAAAAGTACCTGCTATTTTTGTATAATTAATTTAGCTGCCGCATGAACTTGAAAGATCCAAAAAGTACGTTTTAAAAACAACTCCATAAGATAGATAGTTGATCATATGAAATTTGTGAAAAGTTTCAGGGCATTACAGATCAGAGAGTATGTCAAACACGGCCTCAGTGTGCTCCTGCTTCTATTAATAACTCATCTGAAAAATGTACAAACAAAAAGCTTACCTTAAAGTTTTAATTTTCTGTCTAACAAAGGGAACATCATTAAAAAAATATTATACATAAGGCTCCCATAACTTGAGCTGCATCCGTTGATACTTTCCTGTAGTAAAGAGAGATGCACGACCACGCCTCCCTATCGTTAAAGTCCAATTATTTTACGAGATACATAAAAATATCAAAGAAATGCCATACCATGCCACCAGCAGTTACCAATTATGAGAGCGACTTTTAACGTTTACTTTTGTATGGTGAATTTTTAATTGAGTTACAATTTTAGTATGGCGTATTTTTTATTTGAACTAAGTTCAAAATAACGTGGTAAACGTGTTTATTTTAAATTCAATACCTATGTTCGTTGATAGGAAAAGGGACCTTATCTTCTTGGACTTGTTCGAGTAACTATAGATGATTAATTTAATAGGTAATATGCTCGCAATAAAGTTTTGCGTTCAGTGATCTTTTTCCGATATATTATCAAAAAATATCGAAAAGTGGTTAAAGCCGAAGTAATGTCACATGTGGAATAAAAGACCTTACTTCTGAAACAAAATACATTGGTTGGTTTCATATCAATGTTATCAACTTTTCATTGTTTAGAGCAAATTTTACGTTTACGAGGGCAATAGCTTTTATTTGTCAGGCAAGAGTGGAGTACCTGGCGGTGAAAATTTGAATAAAATTGATTTAAATAATTCAAAATGACTATCCCTCCCAACAATTGAAAAATTCTAAATTTTGCATGATCCAAAAATTAAGATAAAACTTGCGTGAAATATCATTCATATCCAATTTTTTCAATCACATACAGCATTATTCACGCCCATATTCTTTGTACAACTATATATTTCTGTGCAATATATGCATTTCTCGCTTTGGCCGTGGAAAATAATTGATGGTCTCATACAAATTAAATTTTCCAGGCAAAGAGCTGAAGAGTTGCTGATCTTGACACTCTTGTTTAGGCCAAGAACGTTAAAAGAGCGTTCAGCACAGGCAACTGAGATTGATAATGTTGTTGTTGTAGCGGAAACCCTCAGTTACCCCAGCCCTGTTGTTGGCTCTAACTATATGTATATACGTAATGATATATCGTAAGAAAATGGAACACTTTTTTTTCGTTACATAACTACTAGATTTCCCGGCAGACTTTGTTCAGCCCTTTCCGGTAGGTGGCACGATGCTGTATGAACTCACGTGATGGAATATAAATGCGAAAAAGACCACTGTTTTAGTGAAACTAACTTTTTTCCCTACTGTTTTACATACATATAGCAGGACTGGCGAATGTTGTTATGCGTTACTGGTAGGTGGGGCGATGATTTTAGTTTGTTATAGTCTTTGCCTTTTATACATCTCATTCATCTGCATCAAATAGTTGCTAATATATACAAAATATTCGTATGTTGGAGGCGTGGTGCTGCCCATTTTTTTTTCCTTTGAAGCTTACTTTTGTCCGTACATTTTATGTATCTGTCAAGTCCCATTCATCTGCGTCCAGTAGTAGTTGATATGATATGATGAATTTGATTTTGGATGTCATGTCATCGCCCAGTTTCTTAAGCCAAACTTCCATAGACTATAAGAAGCATTTAATAAACAATTATGAAATCTTCATAAAAATTTTATTTAAAAAGTACTTTTGTATGAGGGCCCCGCTAACTATGCACCCTAATTAAAATTTTCACAACTTAAGCTGTGCCTCTTAATATAAAAGCCACATGATGTAAATTCCATTACAGTCGATTGAGCGGTCTTCGAGAAAATGGTATTTAAAAAATATTTTTGTATAAGTGCAACCCTAAATAAAAGTTCTATAACCTAAGCTATGCTCATAATATAAATGCAACGTGGTGTAAGTTCGGTGTGAATCGATTGACCGGTCTTCGTGAAAATGCTATTTTAAAATTATGTTTGTATGAAGGCCAATTAAAATATACACTCTAAATAAAAGTTTTATAGCTTATGACACCCGCATGATCGATACT
The DNA here is from genome assembly GCA_963680825.1 of Meiosimyza decipiens. Lineage (NCBI taxonomy): Eukaryota > Metazoa > Arthropoda > Insecta > Diptera > Lauxaniidae > Meiosimyza > Meiosimyza decipiens. The sequence goes on along the minus strand of OY804258.1, from coordinate 93,405,102 downwards.
AACATTATGTAAAAGATTCACCAAAATCGGCTGGATAGTTTCCGCGTCCATAAAAGACAGACACACAGAGAAAAACTGAATTTTATATAGTAGAATAAATTTCGGGGCGGTTACGAATCCAGAAAATCAGAGATAATTAAAATCGGTCTAGCCGTTCTTGAGTTATGCATAGTGTAACTAACCGGACTTCGTTTTATGTATTTAGATAAGTGTGCTATAAGCACCTAAGCATCTCTAGATCAAAAGTGGATGAAACAGTACAAATAGGAGTGTCCCCTTCCATAAAAGCAAAAAAATATTTTACCATATTGAGCGTGCTATGAAAGTGATCATAAAAAATTAGGGTGAAGGTGTTAGTTACCAGAAGTTTTTGAATTTAATTGAATTGAATGAGAGTGCATTAGTGAGTGTGGTATCATCTCCACCTGCACACAAAATTATTGACGTTAATGCATGGGTCCTCTGCTGATCAGTCTATTGGACTGATAAAAACATCAGAAAGGGATATATTTAAATATGAAAACTAATTTTATACATTAATGTTTGATCTAAATAATGATTTCAGGGGGTAAATCTGGTAGCTTTCGTAAGTTTTGAAAATTCAAGATTCTAAAAATTACGTATTTTCACAATCTCAGTCAGTATTGATTGACCAAAAATATTTCTGAACACAATGACGCATATTCATAGTCGCTCTTAAAAGCTTGCTTTAGTTAGCAAAATTCTAAAAGTATAGCGGCTACTTTATTTCTGCAGTTACTATAGTCAGTTTAGTAATGCCTATAAGTAGTAACGACTCCGTAGAGCAAAAAAAAAAAAAAAAAGTAAGACGGCAACTCTGTAGAAAAGTAGCGATAATCGAAAAGAAAATATTTTAAAATTTAACAATAATTACTAATTTTTGATTAATATTTTTAATTCCTAGTTGGATTTTAAGATAAAATTAAGGACAGAAAATTTGTTGATTGTTTTATAGTGGATAGTGTCTGGAGCTACCCAACCTTCTCCTAGAATAAAATGTAAATTTTTTATTCTAAGTCCAGAGCTACTCTATCAAGCCACGATATTGAGTTATTTAAGCTATATGTACATACCTACAAAAAATTTCATTTGTTCACTTTTTTTCAATAGCAGTTTTTGATCGGATAATTCAATATCCTGGCATGATTGAAAAATGCCACGCCAAGTTTTTTTTCGACATTGAGCAACAATAATGAAATTATAATGTTTTTCAGATCGTTAAGAGACTAATTGATTATACCAGTAATAACTGAACAATATTGGAGCTTAATTTGAAGTTACAAATCAGAAACCTTAATGCATTATAGTGAAGGCAACCGAGGATAATGCGTAGCGCGCCTTCATGGTACTGAAAACTAGGCCGTAGAACAATTTAGTGCAAATATTTTTAATTTAATTTAATTGCTCTCTATTTCTCAAAGCTTCAAATTTGATATTAAGTTAAATCATAAACAACAGTCCCACCTCAAAGCCAAATAAAATATCGAATAACTGATCGTTTATGACAAAGGCGTTTGAATGAACTCCCCAAATTCACGCAATTGCTTACAAACTTGTTCACAAGGCAACACAGGCTCATATTACTAAAGTGAAAATAATAAAAACGCTCTTACAGCTCCAGTTCATTCTTTTGTTTGATAAGGACAAATTTCTTGATTGACGCATAATAGAAATTAAGACGAGCTTCCTCAATCACAAGTTCCGCAATGCAACATCGGGTCATCACAAAGGTAGTAAATGTCACAGACCGAGACTACGCTTAAGGTTTTGGTGCGGCTTGACTGTCAACTAATTTCCGTGCTTGCAATGTCACATCACAACGTAACGACCTTTTATTGTCCCAAGACTTGAAAACAATTCTGGCATCTTGAACACTCGAACTTCACAATCATAAGTTTTGAAACGAAGAGGAATAAATGAATACTGAAAAGTAATATGAAAAATTATCATTCCTGTGGCAGATCTACCTGGGAGCATACGTTTCGTTGGCAGGACTTACGGGATTAAAAAGGGTTATGCTGCCGCTGCTGCTGCTGCAAAGGGTTATGCCAGTGTTTGCATCAGTTTCTGTCCCAAATGAAAATAAATTAACAATGAGTAGAGTTTTTTGTTTATGAATTACAATTTTAAAATTTATCACGATCCCTTTCCAATAACATGTGAGTTATGTGAATGATCGCGCACAAAATATAAAAATCGGAAAGGGGTAAAACATAAAACAGAACATTTATATTGCCATCGAAAACAAAAGAGCCAAACCAAGTGTCGTCGCATCCTTAGGGCAAATGCTATATGTCAGCATTTTATTTTGCATGAGTTTCCATTTTTACCTCTTCACAACTCATTCTCAAATGTGTTCTATGTATGCATGTCACACTAAAGGACACATAAGGACTATGGTCGTAACATGGCATGTAGAGTTTTGCTTCCCGTCCGAGAGCTGCTTCGTTAACACTCGGTGTAGGTTGGTTCGTTCTTTCCACGCAATACGAATCGATATTGATCAGTTAAAGTTTATCACGATCGTAGTTATCACGTGAGTGTTTTGTGCGCAGCGGTAACTAAACTGCAGATTGTAGACTTTTGAGTGTTCTTTTTGTTTCTGATGCGATTATCAATTTGGTTCGTTGGGATCCACTTCAGGATTTGCTCTTTTTCAGTTTTTAACTGGCCCATTGACTGATCAAAGTCGAGTGCATTATTTTGATCGGACCAATGTGATATGGGCAAGTGAATATAAAAAGTGTTTAAGTGGCTTGATGGTACCTAGTATTACTGGGTTTGTAAGATTGCTGTTCGTACTTCAGAAAACAGTGAAATAAATTTGAAAGAAAACTCTTCTATTGTAAAGCAAAAACACTCAGTGATTGGTGCAGGGATTTAGTACCAAAAAAAACGCCAAATCCGATTGTGAGGAATCTCTCTAATTGGATGTCAAAGTGACAAAATTGGATTAAACATCAGTTTTCTTAATTTCGGGAAAGGAAATATTTGATTTGAAATGTGGCACAATATCTTTTATAAAATTTTTGTAACAAATCATTCTAAAAAAACTTAAATTGGGGATTATTCGGAATGTAATTTAGAGTCGATACATGTCGAAGAAAAAAGAATTCACCTGAGTATTTGTTTTTTAAGGCGCTATGCCACAGTAGGAGCGTAGAAAATAAGTCAATTTTGAGAAAATTTTTCAGAGGGGCAAAGCTATTCAAAATTTTGGAAGAGGAGTTCTTTCCGAAGAGGCATTTTTTTCGAGGGGTATGCGGTGAACAAGAGAAGTACGTAGGACTATTTTGATGTCTCAAATCTTGCAAATGTGAAGCGCTTTTTAAAAATATTAGAAATTTTCAAAAAAAAAATCGCAATGTAAAAGAAGCTCCTACGCACCTTCATAAAGAACATAGATCTCAATATGCAGTCGAAATCTTAAGTCAACCGGTCAAAAATTGTCCTAGTTATGTGCCCAACCAACTTAAAAAACATTGCTTTGAGAAAAATTTGCAACGGACCGGCAAAATTTATAAATTCGAGTACTAAGACATTTCTCTCTGCCATAAGTCTTTTAGTACGTCATTTTTAAGGTACTAAGGCATCTTTTATGCCAATAAATAATCGAAAATTTCTAGCCTGGCCCCTTAATTTCATATTTAATGTTTTTAATATGTATTTAATTATATGTAACAAAAATATGAAATTTAAAAAAAAATTTGATGTGAAACGTTAAAGTACCTTGAAATATAGCACCAATGCCAAAATTTCAGCAGCTAGGAAGTCGGGATCTTGAGAACTAGCAAATAACCGATTTAAGTGATTTTTAAAAATTTTAGTTCTCAAAGCCCAAAAATTCAAATTTAACATTATGGATATCATTATTTATTTGTTACGTCATCTTATATTTATAAAAAATATTTTAAAACCTTAGTTTCTGCATGACGTTATGGTGCGACAGAGTTTGAAAATCATGAAGTGCTAAGTAATATAAATAATGCAAACAATGTCTGTCATTGTGTTGCCTCGGCATTATTAATTGAGAGCCATTTAAAACGGTAAAAAAGCACTATATACAATTTAATGGCGTCTGCCTTTTATATTAAAAATGTGTCTTTAAACAAAAACATATAAAATCAAGAGGCAGACGTATTTATTGCCGTGTTTAAGAGTAATTGAATGAATTTAAAAATTGTATGATATACATAATCTTAAGTGATTTCTTCGTCAGACAGATTACAGTTATTATAAAGATTTTGTCATAAGAAACGAAGAAAACAACATCGGTCACTTATTTATTGCCACATTTTAAAAAAGTAATATTTGTAACATGTAAAAAAAAATTATGTACTAAATCATTTAATCGCGTCTGCCTCTTGACCGACTGGTTTCTTTGCTTATAAAAACATTAATGTAGAGAAGGCAGACGATTCCAGCGCGGCTTTGCGAAGGGAGATGTTTTTGAGCACTTAAGGTGCATTTTATTAAGTACATACAAATATAAAACTAATACCGTGCAAGTTTTACTATTCAAAATTTGCTAATCTATTTATATTACTTTTTTTATCTGGCTGTGTACAATGCGTGGAGTATTCCAAATCAGACATCATTTTGCTTATGCATCTCTGATTTTTGTGCAATTTTTTTTCTTTTAGTATTGGTCTCCGAAATATCGATGATTGAAACTTATTCCGCAGGTCTCAGGCCTCTCAGATATAAATAAGTTCTATTACGGCAGGATAGTTGGAAAATTTGAATTTACGGTATCTCGGAATAAAAATATGTATCGATATAATTGGAAGTGTGTTTGAAGGGAATAAGTCAAGCTTCTTAACTTTATAGTCCCTAAAATTAATATACGATTTTGACCAAAATTGACGATTTTCACATACGCAACCCCATATATTTTGAAAAAGCAGAGACCCACACGTCTCCCACTTGTATCTTCAGCTTCCAGGGGCAATACTGAAGACAACGAAATTCTGGAAGAAAACGATAAAATTGTTTAATAGTGTTTTTTTTTTACATATTAACAATTGCCCCAATTAAACAAAATAGATTTTGATATACAGAATTGTACATACAAATAAAGAAAATAAAATTACTAATAATTAGATCATTGAAACTTTTAGTTGCTCGATTAAAAAGAATATATGATTATAGACTTGGATTGAATTAAGGGAACTAACTAACCGATTTAAATAATTTTTTCTCAATCAGATGTGAATAGATTATGTTGAAAATTTGTTTTTGGGACTATAAAACTATTACGAAGAGAGTAATAGAGCCACGTTTTTAATATATCGAAAAGCAAATATCCATATATCCCCACGTTAAATATTCGGTAACGTAGGAACCTAATTTCAAAAAATTATTCAGCTAAAAAAAGCGCTCTATTACTTGCTTCAAAATGTTGGAAGCGGTTTGTAAAAAATTTTCAGCTTAATCCGTATTAAAATACCCGAAGAAAACTGATTTGAAAATTTCCAAGGTACAGATTCCTACTTTTGTCCGGCAACTCTCCTTAAAATAATAATGTTTATGGCAAAATAAGATAATAAAATGCAATAATAATTTAGATTGAAATAAAAATATATTCTTCAATCACTCTTTCCTTATCAATATTCACTGCAAGTTCTTGTTCAACGAATGGCACCGGTAGATATTCCAAACGGTCCTGCAACATTGTTGATCGCAGTTTTGATTTAATTATACTCAGTTTGGAAAACGTTCTCTCGCAAGTACAACTTGTTACCGGAATCGTTGCAAATTTTTCCATTAGATTATTAAAAACTGGAAACATAGATTTTCTATTGTGCTGCCAAATCCATTTAAGCCAGTCAAGAGCTTTCGAAGGTGGAAAATGTTCACTTTTCTTTGTTTTTAAAAGTCGTATTTCGGCTAAATAAAACAAAATTTTTTACATGTATATTTTAAATCGTCATTATTATTCGTTTGCTCATTAATTTTTAAACTTAATGACATAATTTTGCCCACAGAATAAACAATCTTTTTATTTTCTTGGTTAAATTTGTCATTTAATGACTGAATCATTCGATCTAAAACAGGATAAAATACAAAAAGTCTTACTTCTTCTTTTTTATCCTGAACTGTAAATGAATTATCTGGATTATTATCCAATCTAGAAAAAACTTTATGTTTTTTTAAGAGCAGGAATGTCAATCTCAAGCTTATCGCTAACGTTTTGTACTTTGGACTAAATATTATCATATACAGATGCATCAATTCTGAATTCTTCCAAAGCAAGCGTTAAGTTTGATATTTCTTCAATAGCTTCACAAAGGTCACAAAGTTGATTGTTTAGAATGGAAAGAAAAATTAAATCATCTTATAAAGGATTTTAATGCCAAGGATGTTTTCAACGCAGACGAGACGGGCTTATTTTATAAATGAAAGGTGCCATGGTGGTAAACACAGTAAAGAAAGAGTGACTTTATTATTTGCTAAATAAATAAAAAAAAACTGTTAATTCGTATTACTCTTATTTTTACCTCATTAAATCGAAATCTCGTTAATTCGTACTGCCCTTATTTTAACCTCGTTAAATCGAAACCTCGTTAAATTGAAAACCCCTATAATTCGTATGAAATTGCTGGTCCCTTGCGATTACGAATTATCGAGATTCCACTGTATTAGAATCATAAAAATTAGGCACTATAAATATAATAAATTTAGAATTAGGCTTCTATAATAACGTCAGTAAAAATATGCCTATTAATTTGAAATTTCGAAGCTCGACATGCCCGTTAGCGAGCTATAGCATCACAAAAAATAAGAAAAATTAGCATTGCATTAACAATAAAATACGGCTATGCACAAATAATCGTATTGATCGAGATAGTATTTAATTGAAAAGTAACAATGAGACTTACGTTGTTTCGAAAAATAAAAATAATTGCAATAAAATTTTATTTACTTACGTAAAAAAATGTTTATTTATTTGTAAAGGTAGACTTACTTTCCGTTTCTTTGGTATTTTTTTTTTGAATCACTTTTTAACCAAGATGTCATGAACGACGAGCACTGTTTTTTCTTTATTTTTTCTTTATTTCTTTCTTTTGTTTTTTTCCTAAATTGACATCCCGATAATTTTTGACTCATTTTAAATGAATTTGATTTATGATTTTTGCGCCCCGCAAAAGTTAGTGTGGGTTCCGAGGACCCCACGGAACCCACTGTGGCCACGCCTATGCTGATGAAATAGGAGAATTTTCAACTTTTGAAGTACTGCCACTTGATGGCAAATTAGATTGAGTCTACTTCTTAATTTTTTGTTTGAACTCGCAAGCGTTGCCGAAGTATTCAATGAGTTGTATTTTTTCTTCACTGACAGTTGTATTCTTTGACGCAACGAAAGCGAAAGACTCTATGGTTGGTCTCCTACAATTTGATTTCAAAGTTGTAAAACTTTTATGGAGGAGAGCCGAGATTGTCAAAATTTAACCAATAGAATTGGGGCTCAATAGGCTGCACAAAATTTCATGTTTTTCGAACCATATTTTTGAACAAAGGCAATTGTGAATAAGATTGAGTCATGAGTTTCTTGAAGGAAAACGGTTTGGTAAAAGTTTTAAATGCATTCTTCAGTTTATGGGCTAATGAAAATGCAGACTCAAAAAAAAAAAATCAGAATTGAACTTCAACGCTTAATATCTCAAAAACTAAGTTCAATATTAGACACTTGTATCAAACTATTTCTTTCTGTACATCCAAATCCTTCTTCGGACTTTGACACCACGTTTATGTATGCAATCCAAATTTTTGAGTTGAAAACATTTTTCGGGTAAAATCTCTGCACCACTCAGGGTTGTTTAGCAACAATTTTTAATCGGTTTGGATTTTATTCTCCTGTTTGCTATGTATTTATCTAATTTCGCTGTATTGAATACGTGCGATACTTTGAGTTAAATATTAAATGATTTTAAGTCAAAATCAATTTATCGATTGATTTCAACTTTTTACAATTGATGGTATGCGATTTCTTTCTTAATTGGGTTGACCATAATGTTTGAATTATTTCAGTAAGCACTTACTTCCTTCAAAATGATGTGAAAAATGTTTTTTTTTGCAGTGTATATCCTTTGTATGTGTGTATGCTCTTAATGTTAAATGTTCGCTTACTTGTCATGTGGGGGTTGAACTTGCGGTGGTCGTTGTTTGTCCATTAGGGGTGGACATTGAAAACAAAAAAACGTTCACAACCATACATGCATATTATTTAGTTTGTGTGTGTAATGACAGAAAGACCAAAAGTTGGTAGCTCAAACATACACCCTACGCCATTGTTGCGTAGTCGCGTTTATGGAGATGATAAAAAGGAACACGAAAGGGTCAGCACGATTTTCGACATATCGTCGTGCTGTTTGCATTCTGTCTTCCTGATTTTCCGTCACTGACTTATGCTGCCATAGACAAAGTCAACAATGACAAAGTTTTCGTGGGCTATGCACTGTCCATTTACATCCCCCTTAGAGGCCATTTTTATTGCGTATATTTGGAAAATGGTTGCTGCTTAAAATATCATTGAAAGAAGGTTACTTGATACTGCGTTACTTTAAAATGTTTTTCAAATACATTGAGAAAAACTGTCCATATTTTTCTCAAAGAGAGCACATGAAATTTAGAAAAGTCTGATGTGAAGAGCTCTGAATTAAAATCAAACCTTGTGCCATTTAATATCTTGCGGATGGGAATTGCAAAACAGATGCTCGCACATAGCAGCCATGGGTGTTTTACTGGCAAATTTAGAAGAAATTAAATGTATTTTATGAAAATTCATTTTATCTATTATGAAATTATGCTATTGGCCCATTTTCAAAGATATGGACATTGACAACATTTGGTTTCAACAGAATGGTATGCCGTGTCACAAAAGTCATGCAACAATCGACCTTTTGCGTGGGTAGTTTGAAAGTCGCGATATTGGCCGTATTGTTGATGTAATTTAGCCACCTTGCAGCTGCGATTTGACTCCTTTGTACTATCATTTATTGAGAGCCGATAGAGCTAAATGCTACGCTTACCATCCAGCAACAATTGAGGCTCTTAATGACGCCATCGGTCAAATAGAGTTCCTTATAGTCGAAAATGTTCTGAAAAATTGGGTTCATCGTATGGGCTACAGCAAGGCCAGTAAAGGAGGTCATTTGAATGAAATAGTGTTCCGTAACCAACCGGATGGATTACACTTTGGAATAAAAACAGCACATTGAAAAAAATTCTTCGTTTTTTATTTATAGCGAAATCCAAATTATAAATGGTCCATTCTATAAATGTTGTTATTGTTGTGCCGTTAATAAAAGTGGATATAAGTCCCAAAACTATTTGGGTTCATGTCTATGTGTTTTTCGATATAATGTCCATTTTCAGAAAGTGTCATAGCCCCCCCAAAAAAAAACGTAGAGCATTATTACCGAAACATTCTATTAAACTTTTTTTATATTTAAATTATAATTTAATTAATCTCTTGTTTCCTCTATCTCCACATGGAGCATAGGGCCTTTTCAAAACTCTTCTAATATGCACCGTCAGTAGCAAGCGCCATGAATTCTCTTCTTTCCCCAATTCACGTATTTCCTGTTCTAACAATCGGTTTCACGATGATTTAGGACTTCCACGTTTCCTGCTAACCTGAGGTTTCCACTCCAATCGCGCATTTAAATTTTTCGTCATATCTTCGGCATTTACACATTCCGATTTTATGTATCAATATTTCTGTTTCGAGTAGAACATTTTTTTTCTAATGGTTATTGACCATTCTCCTTACCCCCGTTCTAATACTAACCCACCCCGATCTAGTACTAACCCACCAGATCTCAGTTTTTACCATCCTAATGTACCACCCTAATGTCAGAAAGTTAAAGCTTGCAAATAGTGATTAAACTTTCTCCAAGGAAGTTTTTAATATGAGATAGTACTAGATCGGGCTGTAAATTCCGTAGATATGACGAAAAAATTTAAAGCGCTACCTCTATGTTCGGCCAAAAAAAAAAAATAAATTTTTACAAAATTATATTGCAAAATGCTTGGGGTTTGATAGTTTACGGTGAAATTCTTTTTACGGTCTAATGTACATTAGACCTCTAGGAACAGTTTTTCAAAATAAATGGAGTAATATTATCCGTTCATGAGAGTTTTTCAATCTGCGAATATCACCAATAACATCATCTAAAGTTAATAGTAGTGAACTACAGTCAAGGAATTACATTTTTATATAGTTTAAAATTTTAAAGTTTTTTCACAAATTCTTCAGTTCAAAAGTCGATTTGACGAAGACCGCAAAAATGATTAATGGAGTCCTTCAGGAAACTATGTGAAATCGCGTTCAATAACAATAATTCGGAACTGAAGAACTTGTGTTTTTGAACTAATAATATGTGGTGATATTCTGTCTGTGCTTTTAAAAACTTTGGCACATTTTAATAAGAATGTGTTGAGTTTAGAGCCGGAATGTACTTCTTCGAATTCAAGTGAATTTTTTTCTCAAATTATCCAAAAGTTACCAGAACAAAGCTTAGGTATTTCTTGTCAATTCCAATATAAAAATGCAGCTATATTAATGACTTTGTTCATATATTTGGAACATTAGTCAAAATAAACAAATGTGACAAAATCTCTGTGCTTAAAAATATATTAGAAATGTGAAGAAAATTCTGGGAATGAATGTAGTTTTGGTGTTTCAAAGAGCATTTTACTGAAAATGGCAAAAACACCATTCCATTTTAGTTGAGAATCTTTTCTGAGTGTATTACACTTTCAGCATAACATTACTCAAAACATGACAACTCCAAACAGTGTATTAACGAAAATACTATAATGGCCCAAAAAGAAAAAAAAATCTTTCCCGTTTGCTGAAAAATACATAAATTGGAATAGTGTTGTTAAAAAAAACAAATCCTCATATGTTCTTTTATTTGTTAAACACCCACTCCTCAAGCGATCAAACTTCAAAAAATTTATATTCATAGTTTTATAACAACTTACTTATATTGTGAATGTCCACGGCAGATACGATCACATCATTTCCTTTCGGTAAATTGGCAAAACTTTATACTGAAAACTAAGCCAATTCAAATGCAAATGAATGCGAGTAAAATTCAATGACAATTGTTATGAGACATGTTAAATGGACCGAAAGTCCTGCGCAACCTACACATAAATACATATGCACGTATGCATGTGTGTGTGTGAATAGACTCGCACTTACAAACAAACCCACAACGCACCCAATATGTCTGACAGTTGCTCTAAAATTTGAATTTTCTTCCGCTCCAAACTCAAGAAAGATTTTCGCTTGCCATCCACTTTTGTCCGTTTTTTGCCACAAACTGACATAAAAATGCTAATGGAAACCCATGTTTCTTGAATAAACAGAAATGTACGAGTAACAAAAGAGAAGCATTAGAATGACAGACAACGAGGCATACGAAAGGACGATGATACAAACGGAAAATTGGACAGTGAAGCCGACAAAAATCGACTGACTGCCCGTCATTAATCCTCTCCAAATATGTTTCAATATTTGCATAAGGTTTATTTATATGTATGTATGTCTATACCAGTAGGGTGTACATTATATCTTTTATCGAGGAGCTATGATTTTACCAAAACCATAAGACATTTGTAGTTAAAAATACACGTATTGCATCCCACCGAGTACCATCGTTTCAAGGTGGGAATCTCGATCGATTTCCAAAATATAGTTTTTACCATTATATGCAGTTTCTAGTAAATTTCATACCTTAATTTTCGTGATGTTAAGATTTTTCTACGTTTCTTAATAGTTTTTTCCAGACTATTTTTTCCCAAAAAATGTGCAATTAATACCATCTTAATTGACCCTATTTCTCACAACTAATTTTCTTGAAATTTCAGAATTTATCGACAAAAAAATGTTTAGCTTCTGTGGTATTTTTCATAAAAGAATTGATCATTCAAAATCGTTTCTTACTGGATATTTGTAGAAGTTTATGTGCTCGCGGAAAGGCAAAGTTGCAAAAGTCTATAAGTTTTCCCGCTTTTTAAATAAGCAGAAGAGATTTTCGATAGAAGTTAAGAATCTAATTACAAGTTCTTAGTGATGACAAAAAAAAAAAAAAAAAAAATTCGACGACATACGATATATCATTTAAAGTGCATAAATTGAGTTTTCCATATTTGTTCATAACATTGTACTTAATTTACTTTTTTTTTTTTTTGGAAACTAAAAGACTTTTTTTTTAGCGATGGTCAAAAATTTAGATAAATCGTCATATCTTGAAAAGATTGGAAAATATATCAAACACTAATTTTTTGAAAATCGATTTCCAACTTATAACGATGTTTGGAGAAACAATATACGCGACTGCTATAGTTCCGAAATAGATGCGTACCCCAACTTTTGATTTCACTTTTAATTTCCCTTTAAGAACATCACTCTCTTATATTTATTACAATCACTTTGCTGCGAATGATTAAAGATTTTTTTTTGGATTTGACTATGAAAACCCTTATGGAGGGAGTCATTTACTATATGGTTGGCTGCTTATCAAAAGATGTCTCTTGTAGCTTCGTTCCAGTTCAAGTAATGTAAAAAAAATAACGGTTTTCTACGAAGTTGTATTTATGAAATCCATGTGACCCAATTTAAATTCTTAAATTTAGAACATAGCGGACACCTTAATGTATCACATACATATTCCTTGTATGGGCTCTAAGGCTTAATGTAAACGGCGTTTGGTGGGTGGAGGCATTGAAAAGTTGTCATTGTCAAACAGTCAATTTTACATAAAAGCAATACACACACATACATATATGTATATCGTGCGTATTTTTCTTTAATGCCCATTGTATTTACTTTTGCTCGTATTTCGTAATTAAATTGCAATAAATTTTTTGTTCACAACTAGGAGTATTGGCAAGACTTAAGTAGCCTAAATAAAAGTTATGCAGTACAATGCTCTAAAGCTCACACCATTCGGAATATGCAAGTAGTTTCATCGAATATACTTGTTAACAGGATAACTGATGACATCAACTATCATATGTCGCCTTCTAGAATGCCATTGCCATGTCATTGCAGATGCAGAGGATGCGTCTCGTAGTCTTAACTGACCGAACATTATTACTGAATAGATTTCGGAAAATTCATAAACAATTCCACTATAACTACTAAACTGAGAAAACTATTTGTTTGAATATAATAAATGTATATTTGAAAGAGCATTTTGGGTCAAACTTGTTGTATTTGGATCAAATAGTGGTAAGCCTTGGTTGAAACATTTTATAATTGACTCAATAAGGTACTTAATTTCTCTATGTTTGATTGAGTAAAACATAGAATGCTTCAACCAACATTTACCACGATTGGATCCAAATAGAGTGTATTTCTTACTAGTCTTACGCTCCGACAACAAGGTGATACCATTGGTATAAGCTACTTCTTTCACATGAACTCAGAAGTGTCAACGAATTCCTTGATTCACAAAAAGAATGTAGGTTTACTGTTTTTTAATTAATACAGTTCTTTTACTCTATGATTAATCTTATATGATAGTTCACTTTCTTTTTAATGAAACAAAGTAAATATAAACTGCCAAACTAGGCAGACTTAGCCATTTTTTTAGTTCAATTTCAAATTTATGATTAATACAATTTTTTAAAGTATTTACGAATGAATAGTGATGAAATACAGGAATAGGACGTGGGGCGCGTATAATTTTCCAAAAAAATATGTTGCGTCGCATATGTTAATTTTATGGTAACAAGGGGTGTGTCGTTTGATTTAGCCTTTTAACCTTCTGAACAGATAGGCTGAGTTCCTAAACTTCAACAAATAAAGCAGTGTCACGGTTAGCATGCTGTTTGAAACAAAGTAAACATCCAATCAAGTTGCATTGTTCAAACGTATTATCGTTATATTGACATTTAGGAACAGCTGATTGCAAAGCATCAATGCCGAACGCAGTAGCAAAAAATATTTTAGCTTTAAACACAAATTAAACCATTGTGAAATTTGTGTATCAGCAGTGCATCACAAAAGCATCACAAGAATAAGTGATGCGAAGTTTCCATTTTTCTACGCATCATAAGCAACCGATTGACGTTTAGGGATATTGAAATATTATAGAGAGTTGCGTTTAGGAACACGCGACTTTGTATGACTGCAATACAACTGACGTTTAGAAACTTAGTCTTTGTTATGTTATGTGTAAAAATTTCTAGGTTCACTTGCTCTTATCCGCCTACTTTTTACCCCAATTTCTTTACATTTTTATTTCAACTACTCCAGATGTGTGTGTTAAACGTTTAAGCGCGTAGGAGGGGACACACCAGCTGTGTAAATCAGGCGCATTTCTAAAGCTTATTGCATTGCATAAAAAATGCTGCTTTAAGTTTGGTGGCAATACCTGTATTTTAGATATTCATTAAAACTAAATACGCTTGACATGTATACAACTTCTAAGCGCCCATATTTGTAAAATTGCCTTAGACTTTGTATCAGATTGACTAAAATTATATGATTCTTAAGTTTCAACTGATTTGACACCGACTTTTCCACATGTGCTGGATCTTTCAAAGCTAAAAAAATAATAGGTACACACCCACATACCTAACTAAACTGTCAAAAGCTTGTTAACTCCCCGCACAGTATACATTAAAAGAAACCTTTTTATAGAAAAACATAAAATAAACTCTTTCTTATGCATATCAAATTGAAACCATGGCACCGATAACTTTTTACGACATGTCCAAATATTCAGTCCCTGCATCGGTAAAATTCCAAAAGCCAATTTAAATTTAAAATCCTGTGACTACATTTTATAGCTATCAAATTCGTAGTTTCAAATTCAACCTCTTTCACATCCATCACTGAGCAATCAGCGAATAGGTATCATCGTAATTTATAACCAAGTATCACTTTAATGGCATAAACTTACCTATCGTTTTTCCAAAAAGCACACCACCCGATCACTCGCCACACAGTCTGCCAAGGACAATGCAAACTCTTCAAAATGCCAAAATCTCAAATGCCCATTAGCATACACGTCCGTCGCAATCGCAATCGCCATCGTTCGTCCAGCTCTGAGCCACCCTCACACCTACCGTCAATAAGAAAGCTTAAGTCCCACATAAAGCCAACATACAAGATGTTTCAACAGAATGTCGTTCAAATTTAAATCTAACCCCTGTTCACTACACAAATGTCCGTCCCAAAAAACTTCTTCCAGCCATTACTCCCCCAACAATAACAACTCTAAAAATACACGTAACCCTCTTTCCACATTCATGTCATCTTCAACAGACCTACGTCCACGTACGGACTTTTCAAATATCTTACATTGTTCGAGCTTATTACAATGCCATCCAACCATTCAGCCAGCCTTCTGAAAAGGAAATTCGCAGAAGCAAAGATGTCATGGTACTCGTATTCGTACAAGAGCAAGTATCTGTGGCAACCAACGAATACCATAAAAACTACGATTTAAATTTGAAAACTTTGAATTTTGTACGATGAGCGTAAAGGACTGTACCTTGTGTATTTGTTTTATCCTTTACAGACGCATGTGTGTGGCATATAGTGGACAACGAAGATTCTTAATTTGTAAAAATGGAAATTAAAGGAAAGGAACTTAACTTCTTTAAAATAAGAAGTGATTTTACATTATGTACATGTGTACATATATACGAATATGTGGTATATACTCATAATTAGTAGTTAGAGTTTCGGTCTTAAAGTCCTTGAAGGGAAAATAAAGTTTAAATATCAAAGCTTGAAGGTTGAAAACTTATCAGTACAGTGCTTATTATGGGACAATCACTATCATATCAATGTTGTTCCTCATGAATACTGACCTTCAAATAATGGCTGTCGAATTTTCCGTGCATCACTCAATGCATCTTAGGCAGACTTTGAGAGCGAACCACTTTTGCGTTTTTACAAAAATGAAGAACATCGAAACTCGTTCTGTAATATGGAACTTGTTTTTGAAAAATATCAACACTGAAACAATGAACGGGGATTTCGATGATGAGCATCCGTCTTTCAGGTTAGCACACCAAAAATGGTCGATAAAGTCCATGGAATATTAAACGACGATTGACGAAAGTAAGATGCACGAGATTGGTGCTGTGGGCATCTCAAGTAAACGGGTGAAGAATGTATTGCATCGAAATTTGCAAATGAGGAAGCTCGCTGGCAGATGGGTGCCGCCACATAAACATGTAACCATTTCGAGGGAGTGTTTGACGATGTTCAAACACGATAAGGATTTTGTGCACCGTTTTATTACTATGAACCAATAACGAATTTATCAGCAATCAATAGGCTTCACCTAGAGAATCGAAGCCGAAGTAGGCCAAGGTAAGCTTGTCGCCCAACAAGGTGATGTCAGCTGTTTTTTGAGATACGGACGGAATCATTCATATCGATTACATTTATATTTTTTGTAGTAAGACTCCCTTTGGTTTAAAACGAATAAAGACTCATGGCTTTCATGCTACTGAACCGATTTTCACGACCCAATACACAAGAGAGTGGGCGGCGATATCTAACCCTCAAAAAATATATGAAGCTTGTCAAGTCGTTATCCCTTAGCTAACGACGATTTTGGTATATAAAGTCTCATCGTATTTGTTTTAGTAAGAAGATTAAGAGGTAATAGCTTCTAAAATTTCTTCATAAGTCAAACCGTAGACGAAATGCAATTATTTTCTCAACTTGGTTACGCCCCAAAACTGTAGCAATCTTCAGGAAAAAAAATATTTTGAGAAACCTCAAGTATAAATTGCAGTTAGCTCGTGCAACTCTGCGACCGAAACTTGATCGCAACATCTTATTCTAATTTATAGCTCATAGGTGTCAAAATTTATTTTTTGCATTCATAAAATATTGAGCTTTTATCTTTAGAATGATTTTTAAATTTTTCATAATTTTTGTAAAAAGTTATATCCATTTTGAAACTGAAACGACTTAGCATAACTGACATTTATTTATATAAATATATTCATGGCGGGAAAAATAAGTTTCAACGCGCTCTAAGCGTTCATCCCAGTATATTGCATGTCAAAGCCGGAAACCTGGTAGGAATTCAAAGGTTGCTGATATAGTAGAGACGATTTTATTTCACATGAACTTGTAATTTTTGTTTGACAAGCAAAAAATAAAAACTAAATACAATTTATTATGATCAAGATTTCGCCCGCTAGCGAATAGTGAAATATAAAATATTATTTTTAGTATTTAAAAACTGACATAAAAAAAGCTATTTTTGTCATATTTCCCAAAAATTAGAGTCATAGTAATATGTTATTCTATCCTTATCTCTATCCCTTCCTTAAGTCCATTAGCTTAGCTGTAAAAACATATATTTCTGTTAGGGGTGTGACACCACCCATTTAAAAATCGTACTTCAGGCTTCAATCTATCTACGTAACAAATTTCTAAAATCGGTCAATCAGTTAAGCTGTAAAAGCATATTTTCTGATAAGAGGCGTGGCGTCGCCTATTCAAAAACAAATATCTTTTATAAGGTTCATCAAAATTGGTACATTTGATTTCAGTAAAACGCTTCTCCTGTTGGGGGCGTGGCACCACACCCCACTAAAAACAAATTTCTTTACTCATAAATCAGGAGATAGCTCCATTCTAAATTATATCAAAGCAGCTACTCAACCGTGGCAGCGTTTATTCTCATTAGGGACGGTGTCACGCCCACTTAAAGAACTGGTTTCAAATAACCTTTCCTAAAGTTCAATCTATTTACATACCAAACTACATGAGAATGAGTCTAATAGTTTAGCGGTGCAAGCGTATTTTCCTGATAAAGGTGTGGGATCGCCGGCTATTAAAAAGAAGATTGTGTTCTGCACTGCCCCTCTTCACAACTAAGCGATTATATTGTGTTATGAAGTTAAATAGACATGGAACAGTTTTTACACTGCCTATTTATATATAGATAGCACTTTCCTGAAGAAATGGCATAACAGAACTTGTACCCAGCAGCCACAAGGCCAGAGCTGGCTCTGAATTTGACCATGGTATGACGAAAATGAAATTTTCAAAAGTTCGGCAACAGAATGCAACTTGTGAACGTTACTGTTAGACGTTCCATATTATTGTCCAAGGATATGTTAACTAATGACTGAAAGTTGACTTAACGAATATTTCTGTGGTAAAAAAGGAAAACAGGTTAGGAAAATTCACCTTAAAGCCATTTGTCTTAAGTCAACTGAAGCCGTTTTTTCTTCGAACCATCGTTTGTTAACAATGATGCCATTTGCTATGTTTATGTTGTTTGTTAGGTTCTTTTAAGCGTATTTTTAAAGGTAATTATCAATTTCAAGTTAGATTTTTTTACGAAAACACAAATCTACCGATAAATTTAAATTTTATCCCCCTTTCATTAAAATGCGTAAAAGTGTTTCCTTCGACGCTGCATTAGGGTAACACAAAATTGTGAATTTTATGAAACGACAATCGAATGTGTCAGGTCAAATTAAACAAACATTGCAAAATATTGCATTGTTTGTGATGACGTGGAAGACAGCAGGATATCTATCCGCAAAACATGCCCTTTCACACCGCGTTACCACCAAAGCAGCTCAAATTTTCAGGATGCGCGCCTCAAAGTGATGCATGAAATTATGGCGCCGATTGCAACTGTACGTCAAAAATAAAAAATATTCTAAACAACAACCGAGCACCAAAAAATTATTGATTAAATTGCAACGATTTTAAAATTTATGATAAATTTCAAATAACAAAGCGAACAGCAACAGCAATATTTTGCAACAAAAACAACAACAACAAGAACAAAAACAGCAAGCAAGGATTCCAGGGGATGTCACCCTTTACTTTGTACCCGTTACACCCGTATTTGCACAAGAGACACTGTTTGCCATGGGATAAAGCGAGATAGCTAACTCCTGATCGGTGAAGTCAATTGTAACACATCGAATTGTTTAGATTCGGCAGGACTTTGATTTATTTACTGTATTTATGGCTTTCCAATGCCTAGGCAGATATCTACTACTTCAGCAGCCTTAGATTATCCTTTCTTATCCCTGATTTTTTGGTTAAGCGAACCCTTTTTTGTTTTGCTCCGTTCGCGTATTTATCAAATTTCATATCACTGCAAAAAACATTTGCACTCTCCAATTATTTCAAGTCCAGATATCACTGTGTCTCTGGATTCACTTTCGATAATTGAAATATAAAAAGCTTTTAGCTTCAGGCTGCACCGCACTTTTTGGCGTCCAACGTCCATTCCTCTTGTATTTGGATACATTTTTTTTGCACATAGACATGACAGTGGTCTTGGTCCTTTTCACCATTTATATAATGTGCAGATATGTGGTAATAGAAGATATGAACAACAAGTACATGAATTTACAACACACGAGTATCTGTAAGGTAATCACATTCGGCAGTGTAATAAAAACATGTGGTGTTAAACTTATGCGAGCTGCTTTGTATCCAAGACATTCTTGGGTCTTCATCTTCCCGTATCTCATCTGCAGCAGACAATGAGAAACAAGTCCCTTGGGCAGCATTTACCACCCCATTTAAAGGCTGTGCTGGTAGATGTGACGGTCTGTCGGTATGAAAACTGTTTTTTACAAGGTTGTTATTTTTTTGCAGATCATTTATTTACTTTTTGGTGAATTTTATTTAAAGCCTGATAATTGCGGCAAGTTCTTGTGCAATTTTTCTTCTGCTATTGCACTTTGCGTCAAAATATACGAATATACATGCAGACATATGTACATAAGAGTGTGTATGTATCGTATAAAGGAGTTAACAAAAATTTACATTTCGATTTTATTTTTCTTAAAGTTTTATTTTATGCAAGCTGACCGTTCTGGATTCACTCTGTGGGTGGTAATTGTGCCACTGTAAGACACAGTGGTATCAGTAAATTTTTAAGAAAATTTGATGTTTGCGATTTGGCAATCGAGGAAATCCTTAGTCAAAGTTTTGATCAGCAAGAAAAGCAACTGCTTTATTCCAAGCAGCTGTTTTCGAAGATTGAATTAAATTGTACTTAAGTAAGTGTGACGGGCGGGACACTGAAACGAAACCCTATTGTGGTTCATACAAACTACTTAGAAATTTAACCAAACTGCGAATTAATATTCAAAGAAATCTTATCTATTTTATTAGATACTTAGAAAGTACCTCTATTATTATCTCAAAAGGTTTATTTGCGAAGCAGAATCAATGTTTCGTTGTTATGCACTATAACGAATGGAACAGCAAATTGTGGCGGATAGAACGATTAAGAAATTTGCTCGATTAAATTTAAATGAAATGTAAAACTAGAAAACAGGTGCGTGCTGTATCTGTGTGATGGATTCACATAAAATCAACACTCTATCAATTTCAGTGGTCCGCCATATATATAATTCGGACCAATAGGTAAGACGGATATCGAGTTCACTATAGGCTATGTTCATCTGATGTGTGGTACAAAAATACAAGAAATACTTTATGTAGTCAGTCCATCGACATACGTGACCGAATTATCAGTCCCATTTTCTTATCTGTTCTCAATTGAAGGTCGCACCACCAAGACGAATGTACTCTCTATCTCATCCCTTTTCGACTTTTTTGTCTCATTTTCCACAAACATTGCATTTATAGGAGCATCTGCTGAACGTTGGTTTGAGTTAAGAAATCAGGCCTGTTTAGATTACGATTTAGTTCTGAAGTGGATTTGAAGTTCGAAGTTAAATGCCAATAGCTTTTCAAAATTAAATGGTCTGGATTTGCTACGGAATCTTTATTGAACTTCGAACTGGAGCTGTTATAGCTCCGATATTTTGACGGATTTTTGTTTTTTGTATGATGCTAAATTTCAAGTCCGTTCCAAAGCGGCCTGAAACTTCGCATCACAATGAAATAAAATGAAAAATTCAATGTGGTTGTTATACTTGGTCCTAAAGTTAGTAATTTTTGTAAGTTTCACTTTGTTCTGGTGTTCTTTCTGATGGACATATTGATATGTTCACACATCGGTTGTTATTATTAATGGCTTACTCATTTGCAATGGATGGATTAACGTCAGCTGTGATTTAGCTTTCAACTTTGCACCAATTGTAATCTCTTTGCAATGGAGGTAGATGTGACGGTACATGTTGTAAAGGGTGTTTTTTTTAGAGGTATAGAGCTTCGAATTGAAATAAAACACAAGAAAATCGTTTTAATGTCCATCAATTTGTCTTTATTGGAAGGATAATTTTATGCCATTAATGTTTAAATATGATTTCGGGCATGTGGCCGCCGCAGCTGGCTCGAATAAAGCCAATTCTACAGGTCCAATTTTGAACCACTTTTTCGAGCTTATGGGGCCGTATGTCGGCAATAACGCCACGAATGTTGGCTTCCAAGTCCCCTAACGTTTCTGGTTTGTTGGCGTAGACGAGCGACTTCACATATTCCCAAAGAAAATAATCCAATGGTGTCAGATCACACGATCTTGGTGGCCAATTGACAGGTCCATTCCGCGAAATTATGCGCTCATCGAATGTTTCCTTCAATAAATCGATTGTGACGTGCGCTGTGTGGCATGTAGCGCCGTCTTGTTGGAACCACAACTCATCCACATTCATGCCATCCAATTCGGGAAGAAAATAGTCGGTTATCATGGCTCTATACCGGTCTCCATTAACGGTAACTGACTCTCCAGCATTATTTCGGAAGAAGTATGGCCCAATGACTCCACCAGCCCATAGAGCACACCAAACAGTCAGTTTTTGTGGATGTAATGGCGTCTCAAGGGTCTCATGTGGATTCTCTTCACTCCAAATGCGGCAATTTTGCTTGTTGACGTAGCCATTCAACCAAAAATGAGCCTCATCACTGAACAAAATTTTGCGATGAAAATCAGCATCGAGATCAATCTCATTTTCGGCCCATACACCAAAATCACGACGCATTGCATGGTCTCGCGGCTTTAATTCTTGCACAAGCTGGATCTTGTAAGGTCGCAAGCCAAGATCTTTGCGCAAAATCTTCCATAAAGTTGATGGACAAAGCTCCAATTGCTGTGCACGGTGGCGAATCGATTCATTCGGGTCCTCTTCAACATTTTGCTCTACAGCGGCAATTGTTTCTTCGGTGCGCACTGTTCGACGTCTCTGCGGATGCGTATTATCACATAGAGTAAGCGTAGTGCAAAAACGATCCATGGTTAACCGAATTAATTGCTCTGATGGACGATTATGTCGACCATAAAATGGACGGAGCTTGCGGTAAACTTCGCGAACTGAACCATTATTTTCGAAATAAATTTGCACGATTTGCAAGCGTTGTTCTTTTGTCAACCTGTTCATGATAAAATGGCAAACCAAACTGAACATAAATGACATTAGAGTTGCCAGATTTGACCATAAAATGCCAGTTTTATCTCTATTCAAAAAACAAACCTCTAAAAAAAAAAAATCGTTATATGTTTCACTTTGGGCTTGGGAGTCTCTGCGTAGGTTTCCATTTGTTTTGAAGATTCACTAGGTGTTCGTTAATGATTTTAGTATAAAAAGTTAAATGAAATGTGCGAGTTTTAGTAATTGCATTTCTTGTTTTGTCCGTCGCACTTTCGCACGGGACAGCATTTCAAAATTCAATAAAATATTCTTATCCACTTTTTTTGGATATTATTTGTGACGGACAGGACTTGAAACATGTATTTTTTTAAGATGGATATCTCGAAAACTATATTGAGCTAAGCAGAATCAACTCAGTACATTATTGGCGAACCTAGCGATTTGTTCTGGTCCAAGCCGACCCCTTCCTCCCTTCAGATGTTAGTATTATATGTAGCTACATACTTATAACGTAATACCGACTAATTCTTTTGATGAGAGCTACTGCGCAATAGCTGTTTCTCACAAAAGTTCATGTTCGTGATTCTTATGGCTTAAAAAATTACGCGTCTAATGAACTACGCCAAATGCCGATATCTTAGTTCAAACATATAAAAAATCTGCTAAGAGAATTTCCTCTGTCTCAATTTTACATGTAATTCAAGAAAATGACAGAAACAAAACATTAATTTTCTCGAAGCTCACTTCCATTGAGATACGGCGTTTGTGTTTCTGAGGGCAGTATCGCCTGTCCTGATGGCTTAGCCTCCCAGTACTTCAGTAGTTATGCCAAGTATAAAAAGCAGCTTATGTTGTATTGATGAAAAGGATGTATGGGCAAAAGTCTGATTTATGGACAGTTTAGCAAAAGCTTAAGTTTGAGATATTTAATTTCATGAGGCTATAAAGGATTGAAAAATAATTAGTACATGGCATTTGTGTGGAAGTGGAAAATGATGAAATCTCCCTCTTCTCAGCGCCTGATTAACAGATTACTTAATGTGTTGCAAAAATTTGGAAAACTGCATTTATTTTAAACCAGGAAAGTCAAGATCATTGAAGTTCAACACTTTTTAGTTTTAAAAACTAAAAATTTGAGTTAAAAAAAGTTGTATACTAAACCAATGAATTTGATTTAGTGGAAGCATATCTATGTATATAGATTGGCTTTTGTTGAACAAAAAAAAAACACACTTACTTTCTAATGTTTGCAAAAAAATTGGCCACACACATGAACACTACATGTAAATTAGTGTTGAGAAGGAAAGCAAACACAAAAAACGAAAAAAAAAAAATAAAAAGCAAATGCAAAATTTAAAATAATCTACAGAAAAAACTTACAAATGTATCTAAGAAATAAAATTCAGCACAATGTATAAAAAATATCTTCCAAATGTATCTTAACAGCCATGAAGTTTAGGGTGGATCTAAACATTAAATTTCAATTTGCCTATGCTGCGTTATGATCCTTTTACTCGTATATGCTTAGACCATAAAGTACTTGCAATATATATGGAAGGCACATCAGTATGTTAGTCAATCATTTGGGTAGGTCTGGGCTAGACCAGAAGCTGTCTGGCCTACCCCAAGATAAAATATAGTACTATAAGGATACTAAGTAAAAAGTGAGGAAATCCAATGATCAAAACTTTGATTACGTGTCATCGTCAAACCATATCTTTTGAAGGGTCCAAAAACGAAAAATCAGGGAAATAATTCAATATGTATGTAAAAATTTTCGAACATCGCATTTTTGCGCTGAAATGGTTTGACACAATAAAGCATTTTCTATTGAATATCATTACTAAAATAAGCACCATTTTACTAAGTATTTTAACACAAATTGACAGAACTATTGGATATTTTTTTTTCATATTGAATGTTGCAAGGTCTCATCAAAAATCTAACTTTTTTACAACATTAAGATCAGTGCCGGATTTATAAATCAAGGGTCCCATGGGCACAAGAGTGGTGGGGGCCTATCCGGACTTAAAAAACGAAACCGAAGTAACCGAATCCACCCTATCGAAGACTCGTTTATGGTGGGGGCCCAGGGGCACGTGCCCGTAGTGCCCTTGTGTAAATCCGGCACTGATTAAGATGTTGTAATGTTTGCTAAGGTAAACACTGACGGCACTGCTAGAGTTTTCCTAATTTTTTAAGATTTTCAATAGTAATTGCATGTTTAGGTAGGGTTATGCAGAAAGGATTATGTTGGAGCATCTGTTTCAGCGTGAAACTTTTCAAAAAGTCTAAAAAATGGTTTATACTGCAATCCAGAAGAAATAAGGTCAACAATATAAAGGGTTTTTGAATAGGGACAGGAAGATTTTGACAGTTCATGTCGGCCATGTTGATTTATCTGATGTTTATTTTACTTGAACGGGTTTGTCAATAAGCACAATTGTCATATTTGGGACGATAACAATCTACACGGATTGTGAACCGGCGGCATCATCGGACCGTATTCTTCGAAAACGATGACGATATTAGATGATATGGATGTGAACGACATGCGGTTCTAACAGGACAATGCTACGTGCCACAAAACTCATGATACAGTGGATATTGAACGAACAATTTGAGGGCATGGCTATCTCACGCAGAAGCGACGTAAACTGGCCACCGGTATCGTACGTTTTGAGCCCTTTAGATATTTCGTGAAGGATTTTCTTGAGTCACAGAAAAATGTCGCAAACGACTGTTGCCCTCAAAGTCAACATAGCCCGTGCCATCGCACAAAATCAGCCTGATCTATACATCAGAGGTATCGAAAATTGGATTTCACGGCGTCTATTTGAACGGCCTTTTAAATAAATCAAAACAAATTCGTTGATATCTCACACTCAACTTGTTTTATTTAAATTTAACATCTACCCATGCCTATTGAAAAACCCTTTACTACGGAACAAGGCTTTATTAATTTATGTATATTAATGTCGAAACAAAACATTCCTTTAAGATTTCTATTAAAATTTCACGCTTCAAGCAAAGTTCGTTCAAAACTTCACATATCAATTTCTCGAAATATTGATAAATTTTCGAAACGTCAGTCGCCACAGAGAATATTTTTAAGTTTTGACATAATACATTAAACAAAATAACACAATAATACACAAATGTTTAATTTTTCTCGATCACCCTATCTTCAAATGCGATTATTAGTGCTTTCAATTTTCAACACAACACAATCTTTATTCCACTCAATTTCTTATTTTAAACATTTCCAAAATATGATCCACCCTAATGCATACTCAATTGGTCGACGGGACACAATATTTACATGTCTTAAAAATTTAAGAAGGACACGACCGTTGGCTGGCTGGCCCTGGACGTTTGGTCGTGTGTTGCTGCCACTGCTGCTGCTCTTCTACGCTAGTGGGGAATGAATATTGAATGAGTGCTTGGAATGGATGAAAAAAAAACTAGAAAGAAAAAAATTACATGACGAAGGAGCAGCAGGACCCAAAATGACTATAAAAAGGACTTTGAAGAGGGTCAAATGGAGATAAATTTGTGTGTTGCAGATACCATGAGCCCAGCATGGGTTATTGCTGTTACATTTGTTGTTGTTGTTGTTGTTGTTGTTGATGCTGTTCCTTCTCTAATGTGTATTTATTTTTATACGGTCACTTTTTGCTTTTGCTCGTAGTGAATTGTGTACGAGTAGTAGATATTTGTGTTCATGTGTGTGACTACACCTTTTTAAGGGTTAAGCATCGACCATAAATTGCGTCTTTAGCATTTTTTTTTTATCCTACCCCCCTAAAGTAACCCTCGTAATGTAAACATTTCAACTACCCACATCTAGCAAAGCACACAGCACACAGTCTCCACAAAACAGTCCACAAATGAATGATGTTTGAATTCGATTCGATTCTGTTTGTAAGTTGACCGAACACAAAAAAAAAAAATTGTTATTGTAAAGATTTATAGATGGTGTTTTTTCTTTAACCAAACTCAAATGGCCACATTGTATTCTGTATATTAATAAGGTTGCTCGAACATTTCTTATTTCTTATTGATATTTTTGAAACTTTTTTAACTTAAATTTTATATAACTATGCCATATCAGCAAATATTTTTTTCTAGAATGAATTTAAAAGAAAACTTCAAATCTCAAGTAATATATTATTTGATTTGCAAAGAAAATTTTATCATGTGAAATTCGATACTTTTGCACATTTAGAACTCTGCCAGTTGGTATAAAAATTATTGCACTTTTAATGCTCTGAATTCGACCACAGGGTATTGATGTAGCCGTAGTGCGTATGTCAAGTTTTTATAGTGAAATTTGATACTTTAACCTATAATTTCCATTGCCTTTATTCGGTACTTAAAAAAACATTTCCCTAAGATAGAACTTCGATTTTCCCTAATTTGATTGCACATAACCTGGCAATTAATCAATCATTTCAAACATTTTCCAAAGTTTGTAACACTTTCTCTCTTTTCAGGTACCCAGGAGACATGTTGACATATATTGTGTTGCTTCTTGATTCCCGTCCTAATTGGTTTTGCTACCGATTGTATGACCAAACGGAAGTCACGCTGACCATATGACCAAATGTCACGTCATAATGTTACTGCAAAAGTTTAAAGGGAATCACAAGAGTTCAACAAGACGTCGCTCGTGCTGAGGTCGCAGAGCATTTTAAGGGATTTTCTCGAACATGAAATATATGCATGCTGATATTCCGAAGATGGATGAAAGTTTTAATTTTAAAGGGTTGTTACGATATGAGCATACGATACGATGGACAGCATTATAATAAAAATTTAACTTGATTTTAAAATCACAAAATGAAGTAATGTTGCATAAACGTGGTCATATATAATAAATTTGCATAATGTACTCAAATTCAACGTTTTGTTAATAATAATTTAATTAATTGTTTCGTTGCATTTTTTTCATCTCTTTTGCAGGATGTAATACTCACACAATTTATTTAAGATTTCAATACATAAATCGTTCTTTACAAACGTTTTACAATGTACTTAGTTATGGATCGTCAAAACCATAAATTGTGGACGGTATTTTAACAAAATTCTACAAAAATTTCTTATTTTATTGAGAACAAAATTAAGCATGAAAGTTTCGAATTTCATTACCAAAAAAAGTTAGAGTAAAAATATATTACAAAATATATTTACAAATATATTATGTATAAACAAACTAAGGCTGACGAATATTTTTTAATTAGCTACTACAAGCTAATTGCATACAGACAAAGGAAATAAAATAAAAAACAAAAAGCAAGAGCTGAAGGAGCAAGTGACCTGAAAACAAAACCACACAAACAAAACGCATGCAGCGATTGCCAACCGAAAATGTTTACGTCGAGTAGAAGATAAAAAAAACAAACAAAAAGTAAATGGCGATAGCATACCGATATTGATAAACTTGAGTTAATGCGTAAGTGAAAAATTTCCACAAACAAAAAGCATTCGGTGATTGTGAGAGAGAGAGCTGGATATTTTTTGTTATTGCTGTTTGTGAGCTGTGCATGCTTGCTCTACATCAGGGGTCGGCAAAATTAAAGATGTGAATGTTTTGGTGAGAGAAGAGAGGCTGCACCGAAAGAAATTTTTCCCAGAAATCGTTTTCGAAATGAATGTTGCGGCAGAAAGTGAAAAATAAAAAAATGATTTGGAAAAGTACTTAGACTCTAAAAATTAGAGCACAATGCATTTTTTGTTGTATGTCGTCAAAAGAAAATAATGAATTTACAACGAAAAGTTATTTGTTATTTGTTTTATAATGCCTATTCGTTGTAAATCCGTTCATTTGCCATAGCTGTACAAAAAAATTCTCTACATGCATAAGAGACGACAATTGCTACATCCGCGCACAATGTTGCTTTGCATAAGAATGTGTGTAATATTTGAGTGCACAATTGTGCTATATGGTGCCGACCACTGCTCTACTTCAGTGTAACATATTTTGACTCCCGCGGGCAAGTACGGCAGAACTCAAGTGGAGACTGCGTGTATGTATACTGGTCGTGTACGCTGTAAAATACGATTTGGCATAACCTGATTACGATCGGCACACACATTGACATTCATCTGTATAGGTTTGCCTTACACTGCTCCAGTAGCGTACGTAAGGGGGGCGGCGAGCATGCGGTCGCCCCGGGCGCAAGATTTGCCTTGGCAGCAAAATGGTCGTGAAATATGTCTCATTTTGCTACAATTTTTGAATGTCTAAACTGAGGATCTTTTTTTTTAAATTTTGTGAAAAAACACGATTATTTTTTTCGGTAGGGGCGGCAAATATGCACAGCTCTACATGAATATTGACTTGCTAAAATCGAATGCCTTCGATGTATTGCATAATTTTAAAGGCCGATTCTTATATTTTTCTTTTAGCTCATAAATATTGTAGCATTTGAAATGCATTTTTAAATCGTCTTGTCGTATACGAGCGAATTTAAGCTCGTATTTCTTCTTCTAGCGATCATTTCCTCGATGATTTACGAAGGCTGCGCTAGGGTTCCACTCCAAAGTATATGCAATCTATTGCCGTCGTTCGACTTAAACGAAAATTGGATCCCTTTGGTATTTGGTAAGCAAGTAGGCATTGGAAATCATTCTGGGACACCAAATTTTCAGGATTTAGAAAAAATAACTATTATTATAAACCTGTCAGTTGCGTGGCGACGCGCTGTTGACAAACCAAGTTGGATTCGCCTATGATGAATTTATTGCTGGTACTGATTAGACGAATGGACATACATTTTGTTTTATTTATGTTGATTTTCAGGCAAAGTTCTTCCGAAGAGCATCCGAATGCAGTGTGTTTTTCTTCAATTTTGGAATGATTGATGATGAGGAGGCGTACATATGGCATTGGCGCAGGCGTGGTTTTCCAGAAGCTCGCTGAAAGTTTAATAAATTCCACGCTTTGTATAGTTTAGTTCTCTGCTGAGAGATTAATCTAGTGCTATCAGAAATAAGATTGCTGATAGCAGATAACCTTGACGCACACCCGGCATGGATTCAAAAGTTTCTGAAGTAGCCCATTATGTAATATTGCATTTGAATCTTTCGTATTGAGTCTTAGTGAGTTTACTGATTATAGGTGTTGGACCTGGTTTGTTAAATGCAACCCAGGCTCAACTGTTGTCGATACTATCAAGAACGGTATTGTAGTCGATGAAAGTAAAGTGTAACGAAGACTGACACTTATTATTCGCTCCACGATAATAGGAGGGATATTAAATTCATCAATACTTTATAGTTAAATAAAAAAAAAAAGTTTTTGAATGGGAAATTTGGATGAATAGAAATTAATAGAATTTCATAGATGGAAATCAATGGAAATATAAAAGTTAGAAGGAAATTTAAGAATCGTTTTAAGTATTTTTTATAAATAAAGTAAAAATTATAATGGGTGCTGCGCATCAAAATACGTAGTTAAATTCTGTTTCCTTTTTATAATTGGATATATCTTTTGACAGTTACGTACGAAATGAACTCCTTCTTTCGCTCTGTGAAAAGTAACGAAATTTAATTATGGCTCGGCACCGATTGCGTGCTATGGGTAAGACCATACATTTTCATACATTCGCTAGTTCTTTGATGTAAGGCAGAGCTGAGCAGCAATTTTTGTAGTCCAAAAAATTATGATGTTTACTGATGTTGAAATAAATTACGTACGCTTTAGACACAAAAATCCTCAAAAAAAAATCCTCTTTTTCAATATTTTAATTTTTTATTTATCCATAGTGGACATCGAATTTTTGATAGATCCATACATATATCGTCACCCGAGAAGTATTATGATGTAAATGTCATTTCGTCATTTTTGAGTTAGAATTGTGACTAGGTATTTCAAAGCAAAAAATATTACATTCCTTGTAATGCTTCGGAAATATTGAAGCCAGATTCTGATTCTATTTACAATGGATCGGATGTAACAAGTTCAGTTACGGTTCATTCCTTGTCAAGTGAACCACCCCACCCCATATTGAGTGAAGTAATGAACAAAAGGTATCCATACATGGTGTGAGAGCGTGTGGTGATACAATCCATCTATTACCGTCGGATGAGTGGGAATTCCCAATACAAGCGAAAAGCTTTAATACTGTGCGAGGTATTAAAGACTATGTAATCATTTTTTGGTGATGTAACTAGTACTGGCCAAAATATGACCGGCATTAGACTTGTGGGCGAAGTGCCTTCCACACAATGCCAAAAATTTGAAGCGCTATGCGCAGAAAACTTTTTAGGCGAAATTTATCATTATTAATTAATTATAGGTACTGGAACATTTGGAAACATAGGCCAGCAGTAGACGATACGAGAGCATTGGCACTGGGAACAATCTCGGCAGCATTAGACAAGCAGGCTTGGCACCTCCCTTACAACAATAAGAATTGGATAAAAAGTTAACGTGACTTTACTTTGAACTTATAATGTACACAGAGAAAATTAAAAGGGATCTACTGATCTTTACAATATCTTGATTTTATTTAGCAAAGAAACATTAAATAATGCTGTCATCGGTTATGTCCGATGTACTTTGTAGCACAGAATATCATGCAATTTTGATTGCCTGATGTTCGAGGTATTTTTAAATATTAAATGAAAATAGTAAACAATCAAATTCGGCAAAAGTTTTGAATATAATGGGATTTTCGTCTGAAGGCTATGTCAGCTTTAATTTTAATATTTTTTTGGGCTTATAGTTTGATTGAAGGAATACACTCTAAAATGTTATGAAAAAAGCAGAAAATCCAAATTTTTAATTTTTTTACAAAGCCTCAAATGTTTCGGATATGAAGATCTTTCAAGCGTACTGCTGCACACAAGCAGTTTATTACATCTGAATATTTATTACAAACATAATTTGACTATGAACACCGATTCAAGAACTAAGTTCTACCAACGTCGTGAGCATAGAATATGTATGGCTAAAGTATTGTGTATCAGAGGAACATATCTTTAAACTGTATGATGCAAGCACGTAGTATATACATACATATATAATGGATTCATACATGAGAGCATTCAATACATTGACAAAATATCTTACTAAAATCCGCCTGTTTTCAAAAAACCAACCAGCAGCTAGCATTTCAGGTACTAAAAAACTCCAGGTGCACGATCAGTAAATGTGTAGAAGGATATTTCATCCCTTCAAAAATGTTGTCACTACTGTATGGCAACAGAGAAAAATAGGGTAAATGTACATTTTAGACTAGAAAATTTTAAGCGAAGCAATACGGCGGCGTGGCTCAGAGGGCGCCAGAATAATTTAAAAAGACTCCCCGTTTTGCTCGGCACTTCTCAACAAGGCACACAGTGATCTTTTTATACTTTAAAAAAGTTTTTTTTTCTGTAATGTTTAATGGTTTTTTTTGTAAAATTAAAGCATAAAAAGATCACTGTGGCCCTTGTTGAGAAACGGGAAGTTTTGCCCGGCGGTTTTTTTGCTGTTGCAAGTCTGTCGCATTATGATCTCTGTTCCAAAAATCTAAGAATCTAAAATGGTTAGAAGTACACGATGGCGTGTTTTTATAATACATTGTTGTTTGTTAGAGCTTACTAGCTTCAACGGTGTAAATATTCTAAGAATAATATATTTATTCTGAGTCAATTTAGCCATGCCCATCTGTCTATGAAAATCACGATTATGGGAAAACCAAGCGAGATAATTAAATGAAATTCCGGCTACAAAATCAAATAAGTACTTGGGATTGAAAATGGATGAAATCGGTTCCCGGATACGCCTATCGCCAGGGTTGCCAAGTACAAAATGGCGAATTAACGGCCTTCCAGAAAGCCAAAAAATTTGTTAAAGTGTAAAATTTTTTTGTAGACCTGTTTTTCTCTTGTAATAAAATAATTTCACCTCCAATTAACGGCAACTAACAGCTTTTACCTCCAATTAACGGCCTACACGGTCTACGGCTTTGGCATGGAATTAAAGGCCTGCGATAAGATTTGTCTTGGCAGCCTACCGACTGCCCATACAAATGAAACATTTAAAACACCATACTGTGAGAGTTGTTTGATGAAATTTAACAAAATTTCTTACATAGCAATAACTTCAAAAAGCTATAATAAAAAAATTATTCAAGGCAAAGCAACCAAATTTTGCAACATCAGTGGGAATGATTTCGGAAAGCTCTAGACTCTAGACAAGAACAAGGAAAGTTTCTGAAAGTAGGCGTGGCAGCCCTCAAAGCCACTGAGAAAATTATTTGAAATAATTTAACCAAATTTCAAAGAAATTCTAAAAATGGTACAGCCTAGCGCCAGATTAAAGTGGAATTATTTTTAATGTAGGGTCCAATACCTTTCTTATAAATATAAACTTTAAACTTTGTATTGAAAACCAACATATTAGTAATTTTACAGAGATACCGTTTTGATTTGGTTTTCCTCTATAGAGTTGACAATTAAAATAGGCGCTATCTTTGTAGTATTTTGATAGCTACAACCAGTTTTAAGAGCGACTATGCACCATAAAGACAGATAGATAGATGGAAATACAGGCATACGGACATTGCTAAATCGACTCAAGCGATGACACTTATCAAGAATATATTTCTATTTGTCACTCAGCCTTCAATGCGTTACAAGTGGTGTGATAAAGTTACTATACCTACCCTGAGTGTAGGGTACAAGTATTAAAATGATCGATATTTGAGTTTTTGCAAAGAAGATGAACGAGTATACGAGTAGTACAAGGTAAGTAAGAAAATCGAAACGAGCAGTACCGCACGTATTCGGTAACGTATTGTATCGGTACGCATTTGATTTTTATTCATACCAATTTAATAAAAACGCGCTCATGCTGATATTTTTCAGAAAAGGCAGGCTCAATATTAATTCTGGCAAGATTGCCAACAAAAAATTATAATGAAATATAGAAGGGTGTTTATTTTGAAAATTTTGTAGATTGTTTTTAATTCGCTTGTAGTTGCACTTTTTATTTCATTTTTGCCTATGTTTTAGTATGGGGCAAAAAAATAATTGTCACAAAATTTGAGCTTCCTAGCTCAAACCTGCAATCGGCGCAGACAGAGTTTGTGTCCGATTTGGTTTGTAAGAAAAATAACAGAACCTGCAAAATTTTAAAAATAAACAGCCTAATGCTTATTAGTTAAGTAAATGAATGCCAATTATTAAATTAAATTCAATAGATTAATTTTACTATACTAATGTCTTACTGTACAAAACTTTATAATAAATTAAAATTGAAAAAAAAAATGTGGCTCAAAAATAAAAGTCAAAATGATCTTTCATTTGACGTTTAAAAAAAAAAGATAAAAATCAAAAGGAACATTTGTATGCGGAACATTTCCTAAGAGGTATAGTACATCAAAACGAAGTACATATTTTTATTTTATTAGTGCGTAATTAAGTTTCGACACCAGTCGAATCGGAGAGTTTTTAGAAATTCGGTAGGACCTTAGAAAGGTAATTCAGAAATTTTAGTACTGACGTGCCCTAAAAGGGTTCCGAACATATAAAAAAAAGTCCCTTAAAAATCATCTTTTTGAATTCATGACATGTTGTATCTTAATTTTTGATTGCCTCTTAAGCGGACGTGAAAAGTAAAAAGACGGAAAGTTCGCAAACAGCATTTTGGGGAAAAAAAACTAACTAATTCTGTTTGTGAAGCATCGGAATAGAAAATAAAATATCTGTATTTTATTGAGCTTACTGTTCAGTGTAATACACAGATAACTTCAACAATACAATGGGACTAAAGCAAATCGTACTAAGTAGTTTCATCCGTTGCTAAGCGGAATCATCAGTGACTTTTAAGCCGATTAGTAAGAATTTCTAAGACAAATGTGCTTTCATTTTGCATAGATATGTTGAGAATCCCAGAAATTACCTTTCCGTGTGCTCACCGATATATTATACGAAAATTTGAAAATTAATTAGTTAAGGTCCACCCTTGTTACTGAACATTATTCAGAAACAAAGATGTAGAAGTAAACAAGTAAATTTCATCAGCATCGGTAGATTGCATTCGACACTGTCTTTTCGGTACATTACCAAAGTGCTTAATAAAGCATCTTAATTTAACCCTCAAATTAAGAGAAGATAAAAAACACAACTACAACTTATGAATATACTTTTCTTAAAAGACTCTTAAGAACAATAAAAATATATCCAAAGTTTTTAAAAACAAAGCGAAAAAATCTAGAAACAGGTCCTTACAAACTCCTGTGTCCTTACAATTCCTTTTCCAATTTTGACCTAACAATTTCTTTTCATTAAAATCAAAGTGTTAGAAAGCTTCACAATGCAAGGACGAACCTAAGGACAAAAGGACATACGGATTTATTGGAAACTCTATTGTAACAAATGGTAACTTCGACAATAAGGCAATTGCTTTGTGGACCAACTAACAAGACAGGAAACAAGCCTTTGCGGGCGACTCATCCTCTTGAACATGTGTGTGTGTGTACATGGTGTAAGAGTGTTGGTCGTGCGGTGAGTCTCCTGTGGCTGCAAAATCAATCTTACAAGGTTCTTGTGGAGTATGCGACATTCTGACGTCTATCCTTTCGTCCGTTTACAAATGAGGAAAAACACTGGATACTTTAAACGTTGGTCTTGCTGTTGTGCTTGGGGATAGTAAGCAAATGGACCACGTCTGCACCTACCACCACTGCCATGTGTTCTGCCCAATTTTAAGGACGAACTTTGCTTAAGGGCAGTGCAAGCAACAGCAACAACAACAAAAGTATAGTTCTAATAAGAAAAAACAAACTTTTAAATGGCACAGACGCAAGAACGCAACATACCATGCCACACAGGACATAAAATCGCCTTGCGGTTTATGCCTTGTGTACGTGTGTGTATTTGTGTGGTCACAAGGATGTATAAACGTTGTTATTGTTCTTTTTGGTATACACACGTAGTGTAGCGGCATACAGTGTGGTGTGAATGATCAAAATCTAAAGATTGTAGTATTTCAGGTGGAGATGCGTGAGATATACCGCTTCAGTAAACGTGAAAGTCTCATCTGAAAGACAAATATCAATGGCGGATAAAGACCTTGCTGCGACCAACTCGATGACCTAAGTTGGCCGTTTTCATAAATAATTTTCACAGAACGTGTTATTTAGGTTTTTATCCACTGTGTCCAAATTGGTGACCACGAAAAGGCTTCACTTTCTATTTCGGTATACCCTATGAAATGAATGCCATATTTCAGTTCTTAGCTCATTCTATGCAACATTCTAATAACTAAAGCTCTATTTTTAAGAAAATATTTCCACATATTTCATGTAATTAATGTAAGATTTTAGATAACATTTATTTTATGGTCTTAGATAATTTTTAAACTTAATTAAAAGCAGCAACAAATGTGGACAATTTTTAATAAAAGTATGGTCTTGAAAGCAGTCCGATTTTTTATACATTTTTTTCAACATTTATTATGTGTCTCAGTGTTTCGTTTGAGATTTTCTTCATGATTTTGGTAAATTCGAATTTTAGAATCTGAGCATATGTATAGCTTGCATCAGCCCACCTTTAATACTATACTAGGGATTTTAATTAAAAATGATCTTGAGTTTTTATATTCTATTCTCTTTAGTTTTTGAGATATATCGTTTACAATACGTTTTAAGCAAAATTTTGAAATACTCATATTTTGAAAATATTTTTATACGTTTATACAAGTTCAAAATTCACCTTTAGATAAGCACTAAGCAATCTATTAAAATCAAAAATATCGAAGCAAAAAGTCAATAAAGTGTGTAGTTATATATGAAACGAACAGTATATATTATAGGTATGTATAAATTAACTATTGCTTCCTAAAGGACTATAGGAAGAGTATTTCAATTACAAAAATAAATATTATTCCACCCATTGAAATTCAACCACTATGGTGACAAAACAAAATCAAGAAATACATTTTGGTATCAAGAAAACTGATATAAAAAACAGCTATTTTTGTCATCGCTTCCAAAAATAAAAATCATGGTATCTTGTTGCCCTATATATGTATATCCCTACCTTAGAGTTCAATATACATATCTCCAATCCAAATTTCATCAAAATCAGTTCATTTGGTTTAGCTAAGGAAGCATATTTTCCTGTTAGAGGCGTGGTACCACGTGGTACCAAATACCTTTTCTCAAGTTTCAATCTAGTTCCATACCAAATTTCATCAAAATTGATCTGTTACTTCAAAATTGAAAACATATTTGGGGCGTGGCACGGTCCACTTTAAAACAAAAAACTTTCCTCAGGGTTCAATTTATTTTTGTACCGAATTTCATCAAAATCGATCGATTAGTTTAGCAGTAAAAACGTGTATCCTGTTAGAGGCGTGGCATACTCACTCAAAAACTTTTTTACTCAGAATTCAATTCTATCCCCATACCGAATTTCATCAAAATGTGTGTAGCCGCTTAGCCGTGACAGTGTTTTATTGTCATTAAGGGCAGTGCCACGCCCTCTTAAAAGTTTTAATAGCCTTTCTTAGGCTACGGGCACGCACTGTAGCGTGAATGCGGCAGAGTGCCAACAAAAAAGGTTAAAACACATGAGACACTCTTGAAGCGGCCACACACTTACTGAGCGGCAAAAAGTTTTTTTTCCAAGCTCTACCGCTTGCCGCTCTGACACTACCACTTATTGCTCATTGCGTGTCCGTACCCTTAGGGTTCAATTTATTTCCAAATAAGATTTCGTCAAAATCAGTCCATTAGTTTAGCCGTAGAAACGTATTGATCTGCTAGAGGCGTGGCACCACCTACCATTAGACATTCTGCACTGCCCCTCTTCACAACCTTTCCAACAAAAAAAAATTTAGCAATTATGTGGTGTTATGGCAGTTAAAAAGTGATGGAACCGTTTTGCAACGGCCTATTTTTATATAGATACATATAAAAGCGCAGAGGATTTAGGATAATCCATTGCCCCTCTTCGATTTCTTCAAGATGACTCCACCGATCATTTCATTTGATCTGGGTAGTTTTATACTTTTGACGTTATTTATTTGAATAAGGGGGTTTTTTGTTTTTTTGAAAACAAACATTCAATCGCAGTCCTGCGTTTTGCCGACTCTTCCTATAAAAACGTCACACTGTGCAGCACATTTGTTCGCTTTGAGTTTCTCATTGAATAAATATTTGTATTTGTACGAATACCACAGCCGCACATATGGAGTCGTCCATGAAGATAATAAAGGATTTCTTTTCCTTTTTCCGTTCCTTTGGCTCGTATCCTTTCGTTAGTTGGTTTGTTGCGAAAACTTCTTTCATTTTCATTTTCATTTAAATTTTTTATTTTTGTTAACATAACACACAAAAACGCAAGAAAACACTCACACACCCACGCCAGTGTCATACACATTCATATATGACGATCCGCAGCCCCAGGTACGAGCAGCATCATGTGAGCCTCCAGCTGTGCATATGTGTGTGGGTGGAGGTGGTGGTGGTCGAATGGGTGACCCGTCCACCATATGCGCTTCATATTACGATTGGTCTGCGACGTTGTTTTATATTTGCGCTTGGTCTGCTTTGATGCTAACTGAACAACCGACTTACAAACCTGCATACATGTAAAGAAAACCGTGTATGTGTGACGGTGTGTTTAACCGTCGTCCCTTACATGTAAGAGTTTTCATTTAGAAATAAAATTTCGTCTTTCGTTTTTCCTTGGACGCACTTCACTGACTATTTACGCTCACCTGAGTTTCTGCTTTTGTGCGAGTATCTTTTGGAATCATTATGCGCTATTGTCATGGCAATGATAATGGCGGGGGGATGGCAGAAGTTAGAAGCGGTGGAAATAACGACTTTTTATGGAGGAATTAAATGGCACAGTGGCTGTAGGAAACATATGAGTATGAGTGTTTTAGTAGGGACGTGTGTTACAACGGTTGTTGTGCTCATTTTTCTGGACGAAAACATCCGTAGATCAAAATGAATCTTGAATCTTCGCATAAAAGACCAAGCAGGTTTCCTCTTTTTTTTTCTGCAGCTTTAAAGGACATAACATAACGTATTTATAATTATATTTTAGTTCAATACCACACTTTAGATTTTCTATCCTGTGCTGGAATTTGAAATATATAGGGAGAAAGTAGCTTATTTTTTATTGCCGGATCCAAGATATTCATTGAAATTAATGAAATTTGGCTCACTTAAAGTTTTTGAATTTCCACTTAGAAGCGTGAGTTGAAATTAACTCTTCAAGATGTCATTCTTGGGTCAACGTTCAAAGGTTAAGCTGATTTTTGACACGATTCTGCGTTTATAGATAAAAAACAAAGGTGAGTACCTTAAGATTTTTCAAACTGAAACAAATTTTTTCATTTCTCGGGTACAATGATATGAAAGCAGATACATTCTTAAGATTGATTGAAGAATAACATTTAAAAAAATAAAAGTAAACAGAAGATGTATGAAAGACATTTTGAGAAATATTTTTATAAATAAAAAAAAAAATGTTTAAAAAAATTTATTTAATTCTTTTTAATTTTTGTTGTAGAGTTATGGTTTTTCTAAACAAAAATGATTATAATACTTTTTATCCTATCTGCTACAGTTTTCTAGATATTTCGTTTCAAAAAATGCTCTACAAGGTAAAAAACAAAGAGTGCAGATATTCAAAAAATGACCGACATTTATGTAAACAGTATTCGGTGTTCATTATTTGAAATAGAGCATAATACCACCACATTTTAATTCTATGTTGGCATTATGTACTCCATTGAGTTGAAATGCGAAGTTTGAGTGCGATCTGTTCATCAGTGTGTCTACTGCTTATTCCTACTAAAAGTACTCTGCCGTTTGAACAATGGAAGAATCGGTCCAGCAAAGAGTTTGGGTTAAGTATTGTGATACAAGCAAAATTTCGTGAGATGAATTATTCAAAATTCTGCTGAAGACCTACGACAAATAGTGTTTGCTCAAAAACACAGGCATGTTTAAGGACAGTTTTCCCAAATTTATCGGAAGTTAAAGTCTAATCCACAAATTGAAGATACTGGCCCGTAGTTCTAGCCGCAATATCAAATGCGGTTTAG
Source organism: Meiosimyza decipiens (assembly GCA_963680825.1). Classification (NCBI taxonomy): domain Eukaryota; kingdom Metazoa; phylum Arthropoda; class Insecta; order Diptera; family Lauxaniidae; genus Meiosimyza; species Meiosimyza decipiens. The sequence continues at coordinate 93,365,705 of OY804258.1, read as the reverse complement.
TTAAAATCCGAGCTTTAAATTAAATGCACATTTAATTTATTTGATAATTATAGTCGCATAAAACAAAATTTTAACTATAATAGAGTTACACAGAGTAACTCATAAAATATACAAAAATTGTAGTAGACTATGGGAGTTTTTTTTTTTTAAACGGTCACTCTGCGTAAATTGACATAAGGCACAAAAACAGCTGACAATCACATAAATAAATTTTTGAAAATTTCTTTTCTATTTTGTTTATTATCGCACCATCATCATTGTAGCATCATTCGAAATGTCGAAACCCCCAATTATTCTTTGGTCACGAAACATGTCTCTTTACTTATTTCATATTAAATATCTAAAAGAATTATTCCACTTTGTGTCTTCTTCTGTGACTTTTGCTTTATCAAAAAATAGTTGAGAACATAATTTTTAAAATAAATGGCACATGACAGCTGCTTTCGAATTTTTGGAACTGTCTTCAATTGTTTTTAATTTAAATCACGTTCTGAGAGTTAAAACGGTGTTTATTTAAAAAATTCCTTAAGCAAGGATTTTAATTAATTTATAAATAATGGCCACTCAGTTTGAAGAAAAGTTTTCACCAGGGTTGAATTTTTTTAGATCGATCACATTTGTTTTTCTTGGCGGCAAAGCAGAAGCTCTTACCGAAAAAATGTTTAGGAGCTGCTAGGAAACTGTGCCATAATTGATATTAATTAAATGGATTTATGTTTTTACTTTGCAAATTTTTGTACAGACTTTCATAAAAAAAGGTATTTACCTGCTATTACGCATACACTTCATTATGAAATTTTCGTTTCATACGTAGTTCGGTGTATATGAGAAGATTAATTAACAATTTCAAATGAATCGGTACATATTTATTTGAATGAGCTACTTATATTTACGGCCAGTTAGAGAAACATGGTTTCAAGACATAATAATAGAAGTTTTCGATTTACAAACATATTTTTAAAATGCAATGCTTCTATGAATTTTTTGAATTTATAAAAATTGTTTTAAAAGAACTGTTGTTCACAAAATTTTTAAGATTTATTTGCCACAAAAGACTTTAAAATCTGCGCAAACCGGACAATTCTCCGCGGTCTGGCATCACTGTAACTTTACTGTTGCTACCATGTTTGCTGGTTGCAGACTGTGACTTTTGAATACAACATGTTGGGTTTGACGGTTCGACAACCAAGGTCGATGTTAAAAGGCTACACAACATAATTATCCTTCCAATACATCGCCCATAGCAAACATTAGGAGGGTAGTTCTTTACGCAGTCAACATCAATTAATTTCGTTGCTGTTATTTTTATAATTACTGCTACTCCCAACTAGGTGGCGCTTGAGTATGGCATTATGATGTTAATTAACATTTAATTATTTTCAACAAACGACTGTGAAAAATTAAGGTGAAAAACTTAGAAAGCATTTGACATTTATTTATTTATTAATTATATAATTTATATTTATTAATATTTATTTAATGAATATCATAGCCCGATATAGTCTTATGAGTAATGCCAACGTTATTTTATTTTTCCGATCTAAATGCTGTCAGAATTTTGTCCTCTTTTGGTTCCTCTTTTCGGTAAGAAAAATAGTACATCGGTGAAATAATTCCAACAATAGGCACTGCCTATTATCAAGGAGTGAATCTTTAAAAAGCTATAAGATACACATACATATGTAAGCACATACATAGCCAGGCTCTATCGAAAGATATTCACAATTATACGTTTGACACGACTTCCTCCCATACAAAAATGGGAGCCTCTTTCTTCAAAATGGGTATCAATTTCTATTAATTTGGCAATGCTGATTTCAAAAATGTAATGATTTTTTCGATATCTCTTATAATTTTCAAGTGTTTAGTGAAAAAATCTGCTTTTTTTGGAAAGCATCCGAGTTTATGGGTTTTTATCCGAAGGAAGATAAAAAGGCGAAAAATGCCCCTAACCTACTATCCTCCCTTTAAAAATCCTGTCTTCTGAATTTAAGCACCTCCCCTCACACTCTAAGCTTTCACAATTTATATTCGATATCTTTGTGTATATGGAAGTGCAGTAAAATAAGAAACAATCATATATGAGCGCAAAAATGAAGCCAATTGCAAAGGCAAAATCATTATCTTGCTCATTAGCATCAATACAATCAATATTTAGAGATTCCATTTTATGATGATCCTCACTCCTCACAGTTTATAGAATTTTTTTTTTGTATAAAAGCTGACATTTCGGGGATCACCCTTCGATACAAATATTGTAAGTCTCACTACAGAAAATATCAATGGTTCTAGCGCCAAAATCGATTATATTTCAATAATAAAAGTTTTGAAATTTTGTGGAAAATTGTTGCATGAGCTTTTTTGGTCATTTGTGGTAAATGAATAAATAAACAAAAATTTTTCTAAGTCAATTACCCGAAGTTTCGCCCGTTGGATCCAGGCTTCATCACAGGCTTTTTATTTATTAAAAAAACTGAAGTGAACAATGAAATATAAACACTTAGTTGACAAAATGACCAAAAAAGCTCATAAAACAATTTTTCCACAAAATTTCATAAATTAAAAAAAAATGTATTGGTCAAAATAAAATCTGCAATAAAAGTTTTTCTTTGTACATAACCATGATGTGCTTATAAAAATCGTCATTTATTATAAGCAAATTAAAACTCTTTTGACTTTTCTGCTTTGCTGAAGACTTATAATGAATACTAGAGTTCGTTCACAGCCCAGTTCAGTACCATTTTATCTATTATCTCTCTATTTATTACTTAGGGTTCAGACTATTTCCATACCAAATTTCATTAAAATCGGTAAATCACATTTTCCTGTTAGACGTCTGATCACACCCATCATAAAGAAAAACATTTCTTCCATATAATAATGTGATATATAATATCTGCCATATAAAACTTTACAACGATTCCAATTACACTTATTTTTGGTACAATTAAATATGTTTATGATATGTACCCGCTTTTCAAATATTATCACAATATCTTGCATGGTTTGCGAGATATGACGTTATTAAAACTTAGGCTGAGCTACGCCATTCTCAGAGTATTAAAACATTTGAAACCCAGACAAAACTCAATTATTTGCCCATATGCACCGAATCGCCAAGTGTCATCAAAGTCGCTGCTGTCGTTGTCGAAATAAAGTTCAGTCTTATGTACTTATATGAATATTAATTAGACCTGTTCATGTTCATGTTCTAGAATATTTCGGGAACACTCAAAATTCAAAAATATATTCATTACGAATGTATCCTCATTTAAAAATAAAAATCAAAAATCTTCCGGGATTGCTACAAAATTTTTATTTTTCGGATTTTGAGTAAAAAAGTTATTTCTCATTTAAAACTTTTTATTTTTAATTCTGTTGGATCAAAGATTAATTTTTTTTTTTCATATAATTTTTTATGTGAAATTTATATAGTGGCACGGACAGTTTTAAGCTACAGTGTATTAAGGTGAATGTAATGAAAACATCAAAGCATTTGAGCTGCTACATAAGAAACACCAAAGCTCTAATTGCGCAGAGATTATGGATTATTTCCTTATATATAGGCGATAAACGATGATCCCTTAGTAGATTGTACACCTGTTGCTTCTATTCATATTTGTATTACTGACGCAATTGAACTCTTTTGCAAATTCCGGAATATTTGAAAGTGGGCCATTAACACGAAATGCGCCTGGCGAATGAACATCTGTTGAGACCAATTTAAGCAGATCATATTGCACTATATCTCCGCAATTTAGTTGTGCATAGCTAATAAAAAACAACTGTTTTTCAGTAAAGTTCAGCGGTGGAAGTATCTTTTCATGCGCACTCTGCGGTTGATGCATTGTCTGTTGAAGCTCCTGCAAAAATGTTTGATATGCGATCCTCAAGCCACCATTATCACCAATGTTCTCCGATAGCGTTCTACGACTTGGAAATTGTTCGACGGAAGTGTTAAAGTTGCCGTACTGATTGATTAGACATTGGGTTCTATTACCGAATGCGTCAGTGGATGCCTTATCCCACCAGTTAATCAAATTACCCTCTGCATTAAACTTGCGACCTTCTCTATCAAAACCATGTATCATCTCATGCCCGATAATTGCGCCCATAGTGCTATAAACTAAAGCGTTTGGAAAGCGTGTGTCCCAAATAGAGTCAAATTGCAGCCATGAAACAGGCCAATATATCAAATTTTTAATTCGATTGTAGGATGGTGAAAATGTATTTGCATAATCTGGCGTGGGTTTCTCGTGCAACTTCTTAATTTCACGCTGGCCTTGATATTCATATAAGCGTTTGATATTGCCAATGTAGTCATTATTGACAAAAACTAATTCATCCAATTCCTCGGAAAGATTATGCGTCTCATATGTGCTGATTTCCAATTGCATAACGTTCAGCTTTTCAATGGCAAGTTGACGCACATTATCACTCATCCAGCCTATCTGCTTTGACAGCAAGCTTGTCCTAAACGTTTCCTTAATGCCTTCCCACATATGGTGCATTTGCCTGGTTTTATTATGCTTTTCAGTAATAAAGTGCTGATAGACCATATTGCTAATAATTTTTTTAAAGTTGTTTTCCGTTTTTTCTAAACATTTCTCAATATTTTCGATTTCAGTGTCTTCCGTAGGCTGCAAAAATGCATCAAACAGTTTAAACATTATATAATTGGCAACGATTCTCTTAGGCGTTATCTTTATAAGTTCATAGAGATTTTTCATGTATTGCTCCCTGTAGGCGTAAATCGGCTCTAGTATTTTTTCGCCAAAGCGTATGCTAAATAGTTTTTCCATATCCATTAAATCACCATAGCTTTGTTGTAACTTAGATACATTTGTAGAGGCATAAATCCCAAGAAAATAAAGTTCATCGTTTTCAAGATCTTCTGCATCATCATCTATCAATCCTTTCGCTAGCGCTGTTTCGAAGTCAACAATTTCTTGTGCCGTTTGGTTTGCAAGTTCTTCATTGAGTTCCAAGTACTTCTGTAGTTTTTTAGAAATTTTATTCTTTAATTCTTCGCGGTGTTGTGCATTGGCAGTATCAAGATACATCGGACGACTCCGGAGTGCAAATGTTTGAGGTCTGATAGAAACACTGTTCACTGTATTATTCAAGAAATCTGCAGAAACTGTCAACTCCAGTACGATATTTAGATTGTATATATGTGCTATCTTAGCAATGGTCTCGACCCAATCGAATGAATCCTCATGCCATTGGCTACCTTTAATTGCTGGCATGCCACCATATTCATCAATTATTTCCATAAACTTTGTGCTGTTGGGATTTTTTTCACTAACGGCATATTTGCAAGATGCATAGAAGTCTCTGATGTTGCTGAAAACTTTCGAGTCTACAACATCTGTGTTTCCTTCCAACAAGTCTTTAATTTTGCATTTAAATGATTCGATGATTGGCTTAGTCGCACTAGTGCGTTTATTAATTCTTGCCGGATATAAGCGAGCCCAATTGCCACAAGCGAACTCATAAAAGTTGTCACAAGGATCGAGATCATCTTTCATATAGGAACGCATTTCGAGCGCCTTGTCCAAAAGTGTGACATTTGATAACAGCTTAGAATCCTTGCAGTCCTTAGTATACTGGGCCGAGGTGAGAGATAGCATTATAGCTATTACAGCAGTGAACGAAAAGCTCCAGCCACCGCACATTTTGAACTGTAGCGTTTGAAGTCAAAGCAAATACTCGACTATTTATTTTGTTTGATGCAATGGATGTGGAGTTTTTTTGCTACAACAAAATTTCTGTACGTTTGTGTGTATTTTTATATTTTAGCAGTGCTAAAAATTCAAATAAATTGCTAAATAACACTGGTCTACAAAATTATACGATAAAGCAGTACCAAGAAAATCAATAATTCTTTCTAATATAACGCTCATTTGCCAAAGTCATATTTGAACTGACACTTTTCAATGTTCTGTGCTGTTTGAAGATTTTCGAAAAATTTTGAAAAGTCGAAGTATGTTGAAATAGATATGTATCAAAAGTTACAAAATCGTTGAGAAAGTCGATAGATACATGCAGTGGCGGACCTAGGATTCTCTTCAGGGGGGGCTGACATTTGCAACGAAAAATATTTATATTTTTTGGTATATAACAAAAATGAAAAGATTATATTTAGCCCTCATAAAACATAGAGATCTTTTTTTTTCTAATCAGTAGTCCAGTCGAGGGTTTCAAGACGGCGAGGTTTCTTCTGGCAAAATAATTCTACGATTTCATCTGAGCAGATATCGATTTCTTTATGAATATTTCCCAGAGCCAATCCATTCAAGCGGTCTTCTGTCATTGTAGATCTTAAATACGATTTCAATCGTTTTAACACAGAAAAACTTCGTTCTGGTGTTGCCAAAGTCACTGGAATCGTGGAAAATATTTGTAGTAAAATTGTGATGCTTGGGAAAAACGATTCCATTTTTTTGCTGTTGATAATGGTCAATGCTTCCATTGCATTCAAAGCATCTTTTAAATCGATCTTACAACAATACTGGTGCCACAATTGAATTTCGGATTTGAGCTCAATTTTACTGCAATTTAAATCGCTTTCGTAAGTGAGAGCAGCCTCCACGATCTTGTCAACTGACACATTCGAGTGATTTGCAGGTATTAAGCTTCTAAGGGTAAATTGCTCAAAATTTTTTATTTATTTAATATTATCTTGCAAACGCGGCCTTTTATTAAAAAAATTACGGATATCCATGGTAAAAGGCGCACAATATAAAGGGTGTTTTTTTTTGAGGTATAGAGCTTCGAATTGTCGAAAATTTTAATGTCCATCAATTTGGCTTTATTGGAAGGATAATTTTATGCCATTAATGTTTAAATATGATTTCGGGCATGTGGCCGCCGCGGCTGGCTCGAATAAAGCCAATTCTACAGGTCCAATTTTGAACCACTTTTTCGAGCATATGGGGCCGTATGTCGGCAATAACGCCACGAATGTTGGCTTCCAAGTCCCCTAACGTTTCTGGTTTGTTGGCGTAGACGAGCGACTTCACATATCCCCAAAGAAAATAATCCAATGGTGTCAAATCACAGGATCTTGGTGGCCAATTGACAGGTCCATTCCGCGAAATTATGCGCTCATCGAATGTTTCCTTCAATAAATCGATTGTGACGTGCGCTGTGTGGCATGTAGCACCGTCTTGTTGGAACCACAACTCATCCACATTCATGCCATCCGATTCGGGAACAAAATAGTCGGTTATCATGGCTCTATACCGGTCTCCATTAACGGTAACTGACTCTCCAGCATTATTTCGGAAGAAGTATGGCCCAATGACTCCACCAGCCCATAGAGCACACCAAACAGTTAGTTTTTTGTGGATGTAATGGCGTCTCAAGGGTCTCATGTGGATTCTCTTCACTCCAAATGCGGCAATTTTGCTTGTTGACGTAGCCATTCAACCAAAAATGAGCCTCATCACTGAACAAAATTTTGCGATGAAAATCAGCATCGAGATCAATCTCATTTTCGGCCCATACACCAAAATCACGACGCATTGCATGGTCTCGCGGCTTTAATTCTTGCACAAGCTGGATCTTGTAAGGTCGCAAGCCAAGATCTTTGCGCAAAATCTTCCATAAAGTTGATGGACAAAGCTCCAATTGCTGTGCACGGTGGCGAATCGATTCATTCGGGTCCTCTTCAACATTTTGCTCTACAGCGGCAATTGTTTCTTCGGTGCGCACTGTTCGACGTCTCTGCGGATGCGTATTATCACATAGAGTAAACGTAGTGCGAAAACGATCCATGGTTAACCGAATTAATTGCTCTGATGGACGATTATGTCGACCATAAAATGGACGGAGCTTGCGGTAAACTTCGCGAACTGAACCATTATTTTCGAAATAAATTTGCACGATTTGCAAGCGTTGTTCTTTTGTCAACCTGTTCACGATAAAATGGCAAACTAAACTGAACATAAATGACATTAGAGTTGCCAGATTTGACCATAAAATGCCAGTTTTATCTCTATTCGAAAAACAAACCTCTAAAAAAAACACACTGTATGTGTAATAAAATAATTGCTCAGATTTATCTATACATATAAACGGTCGACACAAGATTCGACTCAGTAGCATATGGAAAAACTCGTAACCAAAGCAACCGATTCAAACGGCAGCATAGATGATCCGCACGCCACCTGGTGGCGGTGGCAACCAAATGAACGAATACGCTATTCACACGCACCGAATTTGAGCGACGGCGTGTGACATCAAAGTAGTTTTGTTGTTGTTTGAATGTGGTGTCGGCGTAGTGAGTCGAAGCACAAGTTCACTGTCGTGTGAATAGGGACTTGTCCCTATATGTCGGCGTTGAAATGTCAAAAATGCTTATATTAAAATTTAAGTAAAATAAATGTTTTTAGCTTAAGTTAATTTAAAAACTTAAAATATATAAATTTAAAAATAAAAATGTAAGAAAGTTATGAGAAAATATGTGTTGTTATTAATTTTTCATTTTAATTTTAGACTACGTCGTAGCAAAGAGTTCTTCTTTTGATCTCCGAATAGACTTTTTGGTGGCAATGTTGTAGTAACATGAACTTAGGAAACAATGTAGCCACAATTTCAAACTTATGTATTATTACCACTATTACATAAATCTTATTTCCTTAATAATTTAAATCCATTCAGGATTTTTTTTTTTGACATTAATTTAGATATTTAAAACAGTAAATATGAAGATCTATGAAATAGTCAAATAGTACGTTGTAGTCTTAATATACAAGTTATGCGTATGCCCACAGTTGCATAAGCTGACTTCAATCAATGCATGTATAGTTTAGTTAGGTCTTAAGATTATTTGTTGGCTATGAAAGTGGAATAGAAAATCGTGAGGCTGTAAATAGAAGACGGGGCAGTGGTAGTGGTGGTGTTGTTATGCTCTATAAAGAAACCAAAAAAAAATGTTCATTGATATATTTTCTACATCACAAGAACACTTCACCACCACAAACAATTTTTTCGATTTCGATGTCCTGAAACGTTTTTGAATCGAAATATTTTTCGGCGGATGTCGGGGGGAGGGGCTACAGCCCCCATATCCCCTCCTTGGATCCACCACTGGATACATGTTAAAAAGGTAGAAAAACGATTTCAAAAACAATGAATGAAAGTTGAAAATGTTCGAAAATCATCATAAAAAAATTAACATATCAAAAAGTCAAAAAATCATCTAAAAATTCGAAATTGTTAAAAACAGTACATATTGAATGAAAATTTACCGAATTTGGGCAGTTTTGATGTAAGAAATAGTTAAGAATGGAGGTACTTTGGCTATCTTGTAAAAACGTAGCAACGAATCATTATTGCGTTATGGGGTCTTAAGACACTACCGAATATGAAGGGTAAAAAATATGAATGATATTAAAACAAGAAAAAATTCGATGGCAAAATTTTATATATAGTGGTATTTGGTGAAAGGCGCAAGAAATGTTGGCTTACAATTTTTCTATCGTAGCGGGCTTATCGATGTGATATCACATGATCTAGACGGCCAATTCATCGAATTGTTCTCGTACGAATAAGTAGCGTCGTATTGTTGGAACTAAATGTTTTCGAGATCACGGACTTCAATTACAGCCAGCAAATAGTCCGTTATCATAGCGCGATAACGAGTGTCATCCACAATTATGTTCTAGCCATTCTATGGACAGTTCCACCAGCCCATTAATCACACAAAACCGTTTTTTTTTCTGGATGTAATGATAGCTTTTCAACTCCTTTGGGTTGCATTTCAGCCCAAATACGGCAATTTCGCATATTGACGTAGCCATGAAGCCAGAAATGTGCCTCATCGCTGTACAAAATGTTAAGCAAAAACAGTGGATCTTCTTCAAGCTTTTTAAGAGCCCAAGGATTGAAACGAAGACGCTTTGTATGGATGTGGTCTATTTAGTCGCGTATTATCAAATAATGAAAATTGGGTTACAAATTTTTCGATGGTGTACCGAATTCGGTAGAATGAAAATATAAAAGTTTTCAGCTTCATCTGCGTAAAATATCAATTTTAGAATAACAGTGTGAATATAATAAAAAAAATATGTACGTTGTTGCTTAGTGCCAAAATTGATAGTAAGAGGCTGTAAATTAATTTCGCACGACCTTTATTGCTGTTTTTCTTTTTTTTTTCTAGGTTGAGACAAACAACTTAAACGAAATTCAATAAAAATTTAAATACATGTCAATGTGGGAGTGGCTTCACCGTCATTATTTCACAATGATTTAATATCTACTTTCAAGCATTGCTCAAATGTTCTTTTCATAGAAAAAATTTATATGAAATTTAACCCTCCGATTAGCGGTACCCCAAAAGGCGGTAAACCATACTTTGTGGTCGGACAGACCATATAATCTATTTTGCAGGTGTGACGTATCGAATCGCGGCATGGTCTTTTCCGGGTGTGAAATTGTGTGTGGAAACGGTGCATAGTGTATATCAAATATGTGTATATATGTAAAGATGTTAAGCCTTGTCGAAAAAGACCCAAAAGACGAGGTTTGCCCCACACTGGTAGAATTTACTCATTTTATTTCATTATTTTATAAATTATATGGAAACATCTAGCTGAAGAAAGTTGTTGACATATGTTTCCATTATTACCATAAACTATTTGTACATATATGTATTTACACATACATATACACATATAGATAGCCTCATCAGATAAGTGTGGTTAATTTGTGCTTGGACTTAAAGAGGAACTTACAAGAACATTTCTTGTGAGTATTCTTGCTTTTTATGGGATCGGATTGTATGTTGATGCAAAAATAAATCATTAAAAATTTTTCTCAATTCATTTTCTCAAATTATTGATAGCAAATAAGCCACTTTGGTGTTAATTACAATAAATGTACCTATACCTGGAAAAGAACACATCACAGGTCAAAACTTTGTATTGAAAACTTATTGGTAGTGTTATGGTATGGATAGGAAAACTATATTTTTGGAAAAATTGCTATAAAATCAAAAAAATTATTTAAAAAAAAAAAAAAAATTTTCTGCTGCTTCGTTTAAGAGTTATACATTTTTTTTTTCAAAAGGTTATGATACTTACATATATACAAACTTAAGAGAAACAGGAAATACCAGAGAAAGAACTTCTCCCACGTAGTAATTCATTGCATTTAAGAATGCAATATTAAAAACATTAAAAAAATTGAGTTTGATCGCGTCTGTTTCTTGGCTGAATGGTTCGTTTCCATATAAAAAATACAAAAAAAAAAGAAAAGGCAGACGATCATAGCGCTGCCTGTTCGAAGGCAGACATTGTGCAGCACTTGAGGTGCATATTATTAAGGATATATCTATATATAGGTACATAAGTAATACCGTGTAAATTTTGATATTGAAAGTTTACTATTAAAACGACCGGGTTTGCTGTGCGAAATTCAAATTTTGTAAGTGCCGTTATACTATTTTTGTTTCATAAACCAGATTAGGAATATTTCAAAGCCGGTTGTGAAAATTTGATAAATAAATCAAAAAAATATAAAATGAAAAATGTTCATATGAGTAAACATAATTATTTTAAGTCAAAAAATATTCCAATTTTTATAATTTTTTATATAAAAAGTACCCATACGTTAAATAACCTAAGAACGATTACGGTTAATAAAACTGAATTTTGTGCAACTTGGTGCAACCAAACTTAAATAGAAATGAAAATTTTGAGATATTTTGAGTCCATTTCATTTTAGTTCGAATTAGTATTTTCTGCGTGGTGCGAGTAATTCGATTTATTCTAGGCTACAACGCGATAAAAAATGTGAATTACTTGAAATTCGCCTGAAAGAATTCTCAAAAGATAAGAAACATGAGCCAGTTTTTAATCATATCGTGGAAAAAAATATTTGCTATGATACTTGCAATGCTTATGAGAAATATTTAGGAAACAAAGTGCGTATATTTTGCATTAGCTTGGCTGCTAAATGTGAAAAATGTCAAGGAAAGCAAGAGATATTTCAGACTATGGACAACGATTTGCATACATTTTGATATTAAAAAATTTCCATTAAATGCAGTTCTTCTGGAGTTGAAAGCCCACGCGTTCAGAACAGAACAGAACAGCAGAACTTTTCATCGCAAAAACTGAAAATACTGGTTCGTGCAGCAGCAACATCAGCTATAAAATATTTTTATGTAGATTTAGCTGTAGTTCTTAAAGAAAGCATTAAAAGCCCAACGAGACGAGAAAATTATTCAAAGTGACCCACCTATTAAATTTACTGCAGGTGAGGCGTTAGCAGGCATGCTATTCGAAAATAATTTCACAAAAGAGCAATATAAAATTAATGACGTTTTATTTGCAACTCTGCTAATATTTTAAGTGAATTGTGTTTGCAAATTGAATTAGATTTATTTGATCCAAGTACTTAAAATAAGAACATCTTCCATACCAATTATGTAAAACAAATATTGGAATTAATTTCTTTTGGCCAATAAAGGGTTAGTGGCCACTAAATGGTTAATGTGTTTTTTTAGAATTTTTTATTCCTTATTTCTTAAAATTTTTGGTTCGAATAAGATAAAGTTTAAGCTAGACCTTAAAAGGGTTGAAGTTCATCAAGAGTTAATTTTTCTTTTAAATCTATCAAAACTGTTTTTATTTTATTATTTATGTATTTTGTTTCAAAGAACATAAAATTTTAGCGGTTATTAATTTAGCACTGAAAAAGTCTCCATTTGACCTAATCTGCATTGTTTGGAGACAGCAAATAATTTTCTCAAAAATTGTCATGCAACTTTCCCTACTTTGGAAAAGTCAGTAAATATTGAATGACCCAAAAATAAAAAAACAGAAAACGGAAACACTTACGGAATTGAAGAAGCGCTGATCATTCTGAAGACACTTATGTATGTATGTGTAATGAAATTAAATTTAACACTTTGTTTTTAATAAACAAAAGAAACACTTGCTAAAATGCGAAATAAAAATTAATGAAACACTTGTTGCTTTTTACCAAATGAAAAAGATTTCAACAAAATTACATTTAGATTAACGACAAAAGAAGCAACAACAAAACACAGCACTTGCACTAGCGGCTCTGCCGACGGTGCCACTTCCAATAAGATTTTTCATATTTTGCAAAGTTTTTATTCAATATTTCATTGAATTTATCACCAAACAACAATGGAGATTTTAATTTCACTTCTTTTTAAATTTTCTTATTAATATTTACGCAAAAAAATCAAAATTCAACTTGAAAAATAAAACCGCACTTCGCAAAATAGAAATTATAACTAACGAGTGACAGTTGGTTAGGGTTGCCACCTGACTTATCGCAGCAACAACTGAATATTAAAGCGTCTTGCATATTAACCAACTTGTTACTCAAACCTATGAGATTGGCTGCAAGTAGCGTTTACTTTTCTAATTGTTCTTCGTAGATTTCTAAATAGATTTTCACGGCGATATTAAGGCTTTACAAATCTATTTGCACGGGGCGCTATTATTAAAACAATTATTACAACTTTATACAAATGAAATTTAATTCATTTTAAGACTTTTTTGGTTGAAATAGATAATTTTTAATTTTTATTTTGAATTTTTAATTCTCCGAAGATTACGACATACTTCCACGTCATACATATAGGAAATGTTTTTTGTTAATTAAAAAATTGTATGTAAAATAAAATAAATAGTACTTGAAAATTTTATTTGAAAAAACTAAATAAAATAAAAAAACTCTCACTACAGTCTCCCAGAAGATGGCGACAACAAACGCCGAAACGTCGGAGAGTTAAAACTCAAAAACAAAATTTAGAAATCATTTACTTGGACCAAAAAAGTCCTAAAACCAACATACATAAAATTTCAAAATTGGTCCAACTCTATATACCCATACAATTTCATTCAACTTGAAAACTTTTATAGGAAGATAAATGCGGTGAATAATATATCATGATTGCAGCTGTACGCTAAAATTTGTTTAGTTTTTTAAACATTAACTGTTCTGTACAAACTCAAAAAATACTTGCACCTATAGATCCATAATTATTTTGTTTATACTCAAGATCAGGAAATGACAAAAATCGCAACTTATCGTAACGTTCAAATCCCACATCGCAAACTTTATTTCTCATATTCTTTGCTCTGCTCTTTGATTCAAACACCAAACTTTACTATTTATATTAAGCAGAAATAAAAGAGATGAACAGAATGGTAACGTTCTGCCCTACGTACAAAAAACTTTATTCGCTTTGTTTTGGTTTTGACTCGCGATTGCTACCTGAACCCGTTTCAAATGTAGTGAACTTTTTTGTCATTAGATTCGTAATAGTGATGCCATGTTTTGGAAGTCAAAAACGGTTACCATGGTCCGGGAACCCATTTTCGGGTCAAAAACGTTTTTTTCCGGGATCCTGAGCCTCCCTTAGTGATGTCCAAAACCATTTTTCGAGCTATCTTTCATTTGAAAAAAAAAAAATTTTTTACGTGAAAATGGCTCAAAAACAAGTGCCATGGTCCGGGGTCCCATTTTCGGGTCAAAAACGCTTCTTTTCAGGTTCCCGAGTATCCCTTAGTGATTTCTAAGATTTATTTTGAGCTATCTTTCGTTTGAAAAAAAATTTTTTTCCTCATTCGAATCTAATTACAAAAACGATCACTACATTTGGTACGGGTTCGGATAGTAATAGCGACTCAAAACCACAACAAAGGGAAATAAGTTTTCTTACGTAGAGCAAAACGTTAAAATTCAGTTGCGCTCGCTCATGTCGCTTGCTATGATTTGTGTTAGTGTTTCAATCAATGAGTGAAATATGAAATGCTGAGGGAAAAAGTCAACGCTCATAGAACAGAACCAAATCGAACTATACGATAGAGTTTTTTTTCATTCTCTGCTTAAGATTATAAATTAGCTGACCTTTAGTAATTCATATTCTTAGTCTTTGCAGTTACACTTTTTACATAACTGAATCTTTTTGACATAATTACCGGAAAACGACACTTACTTTGGTAGAATACGAGGACCGAATTGTTTTTGGTTGACGTTTATTTAACTATTTAGAAAAGAGCCTTATATGACTGAAAAAAGATATAAATGAAGAACTTTAAAACTCAACTCTTACAATTTTGAGAAAATTGAATTTTTATTTTCAATGGAACGCATAGTAACTCCTGTTACATATAACTATCAATTGTACTTTTAAGCTGGAAATTATTAAAACCAGAATTGGCCCACTGGTTGAAGTTCAACCATTATAGTGATGTATGAAAAATGTTTTTTCGTATTTAAAAACTGACTTATAAAAGACCTGATTTTTATTATCTTGCTCCGTACCAAATTTTATGACTATTGGTCCATGTGCTTAGCTGTCAAAGCTACTTTTCTGATTAGAATGTGGCGTCACCATTCAAAAACAAATTTCTTTTTCAGGGCTTAATCTATCACTGTACCAAATTTCATCAAGATCGAACCATAAATTTGATGTGAAAAGTTTATTTTCTTTTAAAGTTGTAGCACCATCCCACTCAAAACAAATTTCTTCACTCAAGAATTAGTTGATATTTGCACTAAGTTTCATCAATATCGGTGTAGTGATTCATTCATGACAGTGTTTTTCCCATTAGGGACGGAGTCACGCCGACTTAAGGAGCTAAAATTTTTTAATAACTGTTCTCAAGGCTTAATCTATCTTCAAAACCAAATTTCATTGAAATCGATCACTTGGTTTCATCGTGGTAAGAAATTTTCCTGTTGGGGGCGTGGAACTGCCCACTATTGGATAAAAAATACATTCTGCAGTGTTATGGCAGTTAAAAAGAGATGGAACCGCTTTGCAACTACCGATTCAACAAAGTTTCTTAATAATATTAAACTGCCGGTTGATAGCAAATTTATATATATAATGTAGTAACTAACGTTGCGTTTTTTTATATTTGTACGATAAAGCTCCTCAGTTGTGGCTCGGATAAATCAGGTGGCAACCCCAACCACCTGTTACTCGTTAGTTATAATTTCTATTTTAAAGTGCGATTTCATTTTTCAAGTCAAAATTTGCTTTTATTACGTAAATAATATTAAGAGAATTAAAAGAGAAGTCATATCAATATCTTCACCAGTGTTTTGTGATAAATTCAATGAAATGTCGAATAAAAAATTTTTTAAATTTGCCAAATCTTATTGGAAGCGGTACCGTGGGCAGAGCCGCCAACGTAAGTGCAGTTCTTGCTTTTTTATATCGTATAATTTTATTAAAAGACTTGCTGTGTGGTAAAAAGCAACAAGTACTTATATGATATTGTTTTTTATCAATTTAAAAGTGTTTTTTTTATTTAAAAAAAAGTTCTTCGTTTATTCTTATTTCCCCCCTGCGTTTGATGTAAATGCATTGCTGGTGGTGCCAAATATGAATTCTGTGAGAATACGGTAAGTGTTTCCGTTTTTATACACTACACAGAGGGTATATTCACTTTGCCATTCCGTTTGATCAGCGTCACCACCTGAGTCCATATAACTATGTCCATCTATCTGTCTGTCTGTTGAAATCACGTTTATGGGAAAACTAAGCAAGTCACACGTTTTATAAACTGCTTGCATATTAAAATGAACGAAATTGATTCACGGACACGCCTACCGCCCATACTCTATGTAAATATACCCCAGTCTATTTTGAAAAAAATTGCTGCGATTTTGATGAAACTTAGTGAAGATTTTGGTGAATGTGAGCAAAATTAAGACTGCGCTAGGTTTTAAATTTGCAAATGGTCTTAAAAAGGCGTGGCACAGCCTTATATTTAAACTTTTATAATGCCACAACTCGTAAACCGTGCAGGATATTGTGATGGTAGCTTTCAAATAAGCAAAAAACTTTTAATGTTATAGATAGTGTACCATGGGAGTAATCAACATAAAATTTGGTGCTTAGATGTCAGTTACTATGAGCTTTAAAATTAAATATATTTCGACGAGATTACATCAGCAGGGGTGACATCTGCTATATTGACATCAAATTTTACATAAGTGAACTTTTACAGTAATTGGTATGAAAGTTCATGTAAGTGGCTTACATGCTATAAGGTACATTTCAACCAAACGTGGCCCAAATAGCACCAGTGGGCGTGTCACCTCCCATACAATTAAAATTCGCTAAGTTGCATATTTATCGAAATATGTCAGCATTCATTCGGCAATTTTGTGAAAGAGGTTTGTTTGTGGAAAGCTATTTCTGGATAAAAATCGGGCTGGATTGTACCAGTCGATGTGTCACCACCCTAAATTTTTTATGCAATGGCATGTATCGCAAACTATACAAGCTATTATGCTAAAATTTTGTATGCGTATGTCATTCACGTATATCATTTTTGATTCCAAAGTAAGCGGAATTGAAGAAGTGGGCGAAGCATATTTCGTCTTTTTCATTTCTATTCTATTTTTTTTTCAACATTTTCCATATTCTTTTGACTTTTTCTACTTTTTGACTTTTCGCAATATATCCCATGTTACTTTATTTTTTCGACTTTTTCATCAATTTTTCAGCATTTTCCATATTTCTTCGACTTTTAAAATTTTTTCCAACTTTCTTCAATAGTTTCCATATTTCGTAGACTTTTTCAGTTTTTTGAACTGTTTCAACATTTTTCATCCTTATTGAACTTTTTTACATCATTTTTGACTTATTCAACCTTTTCAACGTATTTTTAACATTTATTTAAAAAGTACTTTCAATGCAGTGTAGGGTATGTGACATTCGGCCTCTCCGAAGATAACACCGATATTAGTTTTTGTTATGCGTTTGTATGCATTTTCGATACATTTTTATCCTGAAAAATTGA
Source organism: Meiosimyza decipiens (assembly GCA_963680825.1). NCBI lineage: Eukaryota > Metazoa > Arthropoda > Insecta > Diptera > Lauxaniidae > Meiosimyza > Meiosimyza decipiens. Next base: position 93,347,892 of record OY804258.1, on the reverse strand, counting down.
GGTCAGTACATTCGATAAGTTTTCAGTACAGTCGGTACTTTTGCCGCTTTCTTAGGACATTTGGCGAGTTTTCAGCACATTTTCAGTACATTTTCGGTGCACTTGGACCGTTTATATCAATTATCTTTTACTTTTTCTAGTTAATGAAAAAATTAAAATTATCGAAGCGTGAAGATTTTGTAATTTAATGTGAAATATATTTCATTTCATTAGGGTTTTTGATGTGGCAAAAGTGGGGAACCTTTTTCTTTATTAATTTTTTTTTTCGTATATTTTAGTAAAATTGGGTGCTCAAGAATATAGATAGTGGAATATTTTATTTCGATACTTTCTTGAGTGTAGAACAAGAAAATGTAAGAAACATATCAAAATGTTTTTTTAAATAATAAAAAATAAAAATTTTTTAATTTTTAACACAAATTTCGAAATATGAAAATTTTGCAGTATTAGAATTTTTTTTTTGATTGAGAATATAATCGAAAATGAGAAAATTATCAATTTTAAAGCGTTCTCGAAGATTTATAGAACATCAAGTTATTTTGAACATATCTAATATTTCCCTATAATTCGCCCCATTCAAGACTCAAACATCATATCATAGCATCTTAAATTGTCTTTTAGATATTGTTCGTTTTAATGACATCGGTATAGGGATCCTTTACAAATAAGAATTTTTAGTATAGTGTTGATCAAAGTTCCTAAGGCATTTTTTCCCCACGTGGCTAATTTGACCTGTACAATGTAGTATGAACATATTCTAGAAATTTGTACCTATAATTATTGATACCATACTCTAAGAACTTCAGAGGGCCAGTGACAAAGTGTTTATATACTCCGTACCAATATGTACATTTACTCATATTTGAAGCCACGATAACTCAGCGAAAACTTATAGAACGGTGATATTGGAGGCCAAAAATTTATATGATTCTTGTACTCTGCAACATTGGTATCGACATAATTTTCGATTTGAGACATACTTTTTAAGTAAATTACATAGGAAAATTCTGGAAAAATTATAACTGTCGATCTAAGGTAGTCTTTTACATATTAAACAACAGCGCCCTGCTAACAATTCACATATGGCCTCTAGCAAATGCCTCCGTCGAACTCTAAAATTTTGGTTGCCCATCTCCAATGTCGAACTCAAAAGTTATCTTCAGAACCGGGGTGTAAAGTTAGCAGCAGTTTCTGAGCATATGCTAGATAGAACTGAATGCAATTGCAACTTCAGACTCGGGTCGAAAAACTACCGGAGACACACATATAAGCTCAAGTTTATGAATCAAAGATTTTTGAATGTATGCCAATATGTGAAAATTAAATCAAAGTTTTTTAAACCAAATTCTTCAAAAATGATTTGTATGATTGCACATTTTTTTTCATATTTCTTCGACATCGTAGAAGGCGTTTTTAATTTATCTCGCCATAGATTCAATTTTAAATCATTTCCTTATTTAGTTAAATGCGAATTTTGAGAAAGACAGCAGCAACGTTGTCTGGTTTGGTGTCATTAACATTATTTCAAAAATGTCACATATGATAGAGAGTGGGCTTGGGTGTTTGATGTTGAGTGTAGCCCCGAAAGGTCGCAGATACTTGAATATCCGCGTACTTTGGCTTCCATATGCACTAATGACATTGGAGACACCATGCGAGCCTTGGAAATAAAGCAAAACCAGCGGCAGTAAGTCACGTCATTCAAATCATAGGTTAGTGTGTGTGGGTGAATGTGTTTGTGAGACATAAAAAGGATATTAATAATTAGCAAAAGGATTTCGCCACCGTTTACAAGCATCGCCAAGTAAATAAGTGTTTGTATTTGAATGAAGCAGAATAGCTTGGGACTGTTGACGACACGGTCGATCGGTGTACCTGCTGTGACACAAGTTTTTCATTTAGCAAAGGCACCCATATTATGAATCGCCTCCAGGAAGGCCTACAGTGTGGCTTATCCTGTTAAAAGTTTTGGGCGCATTTTTATGACACATTCGTTTCGTTAACTCCCATCCGTGAATTCATGAATCCATCATGCGGATACTGCTGTATTGCTAAAGCAACAATAAGAAATAACACGATATTTGGATGCCTGGGATGAATTTTGCATTGTTGAAGCTTTTCACACTTTTAATCTTTCGAAATTTTAAAACTAATCCCACCCCACGCACAAAGTTGTGTTTTTGCGAGTGTGATACTGCCGATATAACATATACCTTTTTTCACACACACATACCAGCACACACACATACACACGTCTTGTAAACTTTTTGTTTTATCTCTTTTTCACTGACTGTTGTGTTTCGTAAAAAGCATATGGCTGAAAAGAAAAAGGTTAAATTCTCTCTCGAATGGTCAAAGCCTCCTAATAGCTTAAGGCCCTTTGAGTTGAGCCGGGTTGGAAGCAACAAACATATACTCATATAAAGAATATTATTGTTTGTATGCATGGCAAGGACAATCGACTTTACGGCGAAAAATAAAAAAGGGTTACCGCTGCCATAACTGAACACCACAAACGCCGCCGTCCCTCACACATTGCTGCTAGTCTAACGGTTAGGACTACTGGCCGCCATTGTTGTATGCGCGCTGCGGCTATTCTTATCGTTCACGTCCTTGTGTCACCGCCACCAACTCCGTTCGAAAGTCGAAAGGACTCCATAAATAATACGATGTGTGCTCGGCACTTGGATTCGTATTCGCATACCACTGACTCTTTAATTTAAGAACAATGGTCCACGCCAGGACACACACAGCAGAACTACACTGAATGTTGTATTTGTTTGGTTTTGTGAGCATCTTCTAAAAAAGACCTTTTCTTTATGCTTTTTGAGTTGAGAAGTAGGTATGTTTCTTGCTCGACACTTGACTATAGTCGCACTTTTAGGGGAGATGTTTGAGAAAAATGTTGGATGTAATGAGAGACAAGCTGGTATCTTGTCTAAAAAACACTTTTGATTAGTACTTTATCGGAATGGTCGCCATTTTTAAAATTTTATATTAGCCAAGGAGGAAGATAGTTTTTTGGGGCTCAATTTTGAGCCTTTCACCCGCTAATAACGCAGTAAATTAATTGTTTTAATTTTTAGAAATGTAAAATATGCTTTTTTAATAGTTAAAAAAAACTGACGCAATACGTCAAACACTTTGGGGCTTATGGCAATAAATAGGTTAAGTTTATTCGTAAGCAAATTTGTACTTTAATTTAGACATCAATAAAGGGTCTTTCATTAAACATGATACAATGCTAAATTGAAATAAAATAAAAAGTATGAATGATAAACAAATTTTAATTTATTTTTACTTTGAGAATGTTCCTATACATTATCATTTGAACAAGATTTCAATCATATGACCCCCACGGCTATGGTTGACAAAGCCAATACGATCAACCCTATTTTTGCATACATTTTCAAATAAAGCTGATCGTATATCATAACTTAATCCTTTGATAATGAGTTGGAGTGCATGTTATACTCGCGGGTTAGCTGCATAAACCAATAACTTGACATGCCCCCACAAAGAAGTCATACAATTTTGCTGGCTAAGAAATGATCGAATCATTAATACAAATACAATCTAGTCTACTAAATATGCTTATATACTAAGGCGGTTCATTTCACATCAAGATTTTATTTTTGTAATCAAATGAAATTCTTTTAGCTTAGGCTGAAAGCAAATTTCTATGATAACTTCATACCTACATTTTTCAGAGGTCCATTATTGATATGAACACATACATATATGATATATTTCTTATACAGACTTTGTGAAAAAATCATGATATCACAATTACTCGTTGCGCATTCTAAAGAACATAGTGAACTGACTGCCGATTTTTCGAAAAAAGTCATCTTCACCGATGAATCGCATTTCCATCTGAATGGCTACGTGAATAAACAAAATTGTCGAATTTGGGGCTCAGAAAATCCTCACGCGAGAAACAAATGCATCCACAACGAGCAACTGTCTGATGCGGATTTTGGTCAGGCGGCGTGATTGAGGCTTACTTTTTTGAAAATGAGGTCGGAATCGCAGTAACTGCGAACGATATTCGTTACAGGAACATGATAACAGAGTGCTTGTAGCCCCAACTGAACAGCATGGATCTGGATGACATGTGGTACCAGCAGGACGGCGCCGCCTGTCGCATGAAACAATCAATTTATCGCAGATACGATTTCCAGGCCAAATCATCACACGAAATTCTGATGTCAACTGCCCACCAAGATCATGCGATTTATCGCCATGTGACTTTTTCCTTTGAAGCTTTGGATATCTCGGGCTTATGTGAATAAACCAGAAACTATTCTTGAACTCAAGGCTGAGATCCAATGCGTCATCGGAGAGATACAGCCATATCGTTGTGAAAAGTTATTGAAAATTTCATCAAAAGAGTAATGGCCTAACATAAGAGCCGCTGTGGCTATTTGCCGGATGTTTTATTTCATACTTGATCAGAACATGTTTACTTTACAATGCAATAAAAATATTACAGCCCGCTGAAAAAATTCGTGTTTTTAATTTTAAACAAAAAAGTGCACTTTTATTGGGACCCTCTTTTGTAGCAGGTACACGAAAGAAGAATTTTGGTGCAATTTGAGCTCATAATATTAATATTTATTGGTGGCTCATTGAGCTTTTTAGTTTTCCATACGATATGTATGAGAAAAAATGCTTTCCGAGACACTTGTCTCCATATTTTAATACACAAGCGGGATCAACCCCATTAGAAAGATCATAAAATTTTCTATAAAAAAGTACTGAGTTATTTTTTCGTGAATATAATATTTCGTTAGTTTATTAGCTAAAGACAAAAATCGATATGAAATTAAAAATTGACAAAAACCTGCCAATTTGATGCCACTATAGGTAACTTGCTTACAAGTTACAACTTTGCGTGAACAATTTATTTTTTCGATTTGAAGTATACTTTTCGAGTAGATGAACAAAAACTGGGTTTCGATCTTTTCAAACGCCACAAAAAAACAAATTTCCACTAGGTACTTTTTAGTTTTTTTGCTCCCTAGATCAGACAGTGTCAACATTTTCCACCATTAATCATTAAATTGTGATTATAAAGCCTTTTTTCTAAGCTAGGAAATATCAACAACTACGCTTACCTTTGGAACAAAATTTCATATTATTGATCATATTCCATCTCAATAGATGGAATGCACTCAAATAACGAATGAACAAAAAAAAAAAACAAATTTTTTGCGTCTGTTTTACATAAAATGCCCCCTATAAGTAGACTTTATCAAAACAAAAGTCAACAGGTCAAACAATTTGTTTTCCACTTTGATATGATTAAGTCCCAGCATCCTATATTCATGCCACAGGGTCAGTAAAACTGGTATTTCATCTAAAATATTATAAAAGATTTGAGGGGATATTCTGCTTTTATCTCGTTATTTTTTATTCATTAGGGGAAGGTTTTACATATTAAATAAGTACTTGTTGCGCTTCTGCTTTTAAGTGATGCTGTGGTTTTGGTCAAAGGTTTATTTGTGTACTTTATCCTATTTGGTTTTTATAAGCACTCTATGTATGATGATAAGTTTTTAATACCTGTATAAACATATAATAAAAATGTTAAAATAAAACTTGTTTTGTGTGGTTCAAGGTGTCAGAAAGCTTTCCTTTTGTATAATTTTGACAAGTCGTTGTGATGGTTTTCTTAATTGATATTCAAAATGTTTTTTTGGACAGAAATCCATTATTAGAACCATTTCAACTTGAATTTTAAAAAATAAATGCCATCCCCTGCATTAACAGTAAAAGTGCGCATAAATGTCCCAAACTGGGTCCTTAATCTACACAAATGATTTCTATTTCAGACATAAGGACTGTCACAGAAAAAAACTTACGTTTTTTAATTTTTTGTATTATGCTCTACCTGATAATCTTATAGGTCTAAAAAGGCACAATATTTGTTCTTTATAAAGTGACGTTTAATATGATGTATAACACTTGAAGATAGCACTTTTGACGACAAAGATGTCTAGCAAGCAACAAAAAGTCCGCGAACTGATTTTGTCCACATACCTGCAAAATTCAGAATTAAAATATTCAGCTATAGGAAAAATAGTTGGTGCATCAGAAAAAACTGTCTTTACGGTTATTTCTCATTATAAGAAGGGTCTACCTCATTCAAGAAAAAAGGTTCAGGTAGAAAACCAGAATTTTCTAGCCCAAAAGTGGCGATAAAGGTGAAGTGCCTTTTTAAGCAAAATCCCAACACCTCAGTGCGAGATATGCCGGCTAGAGCAGGTACATCAAAATCTACTGTACAAAGAACAAAAGAGAAAATTAAGCTAAAGACATAATGAGTTCAAAAAGTACCAGACAGTTCTTATGAAAAGCAGTTGATGGCTCAGACGCGAGCCCGAAAATTGTACGAAAGGTACCTGACTAAATTTGAATGCTGTGTTATGGACGACGAAACTTACGTCAAAGCAGATTTCAAGCAGCTACCTGGGCCCAAATATTATAAATCACTGAAAAAGGGGCATATGTCTAGTAACTTCAAAGGAAAAAAAATTTCGAAATTTCCCAAGCAATATATGGTTTGGCAGGCCATATGCACTGTGGTCTCAGAAGCAGATTTTTTCTTACGCAAGGCACAATCAATTCCAAATTTTATATAGACGAGTGTCTCCAAAAACGTCTTCTATCATTTATTCGTGCACATGAGGGTACCGTGATGTTCTGGTCAGATTTAGCAACTTCTCATTACTCTAAAGCTACGATGGAATGGTATGCAAGTAAAAAGATCAATTTCGTACCAAAAATAGCTAATCCGCCCAACTGCCCAGAGCTTCGCCCAATCGAAAGATATCGGGCTCTAATGAAAAGAGATTTTCGAAGGAGTGGTAAGACTGGAAAAAATTGTACCATACTGTCGATGAAACGACTGGACAAAATTTAATGAAGGGCTTTACGAAAAAAGTAAGAAACTTTTATAAAAAAAAAATTGTTACTTAGTTTTTAGTTATTTATATTCTGAACACTAGCCATTATTAATAAAAAACGAAAAAAGACCAAAAAAATTACTGGGTATTTTTTTATAACTAAAAAGCAAAACGTAAGTTTTTTCTGGGACAGTCCTTATAATAGTGATCGTGTTAAAAAAAGTGTTTTAACCTGGAAGGTGTGATATTAGGGTACCATGAACTCAGCAGCGAAGTTTACGATCCTCATAATATTGACAACCAGTTGTACGATCATGCCTACATTTTTTTTTCTACATTTAGTACAGAGAATAGCAAATTCCACAACCATTGTTGCTAACAAAGTTTACTGATGATACTGTGTAACAGCGGTTGAAACTATCGTAGTATAAGCAACTAGTTGCCCATTTTTGCCTCTTATGCATATTGCAATTTTTTTTGTTTTTCCCACTAGGATGATTCAACCTTTTTTTTCAAATAAGTTTTATGTTTGGCAGGTACATGAAAGAAAAAGTCTCGTGTAAGGAAAGCAAAAAAATTAGTTTTACTGGCGGCTTATGGAAGTTTTAGTTTTTCATAGGAATGTTTCCTAGACAATTTCGTTATTTTACGAGATAAAAAGTTCTTACACGAACCAAACAAAGCTAATTAGAAAATGCTCTTTCCGATGGGCTTTTCCAGAAAAGGGTTTTAATTTATAACATTTCATCGGCTTATGAGCTTCCAGAGTTTAGATGTATTTCGAAGGTAGAGAAAAAAAATCGAGTTCAAAATGTATTTGTTTTGGGTAGAAGATTTCCTAAAATATTATCACATCATCCACGCTGTGTGTGGGAAGTGCATACATAGCGACCGAAACTCGCTATAATTTGGGAACATTTCACAAAAATATTCTTCGCTGTTGCTGATTACATATTTTTAATAGAAAAGCGATCATCGAATTGTTAGTATTGGAAAGATTATTTTAGTATTTCATCAATGCTACGTATACCATACATGAAGATGTTTTTTTTTTTTTGAAATGTTGTTAACAATGAATGTTCTTAGTCAAAGAAGAGACTTATCTGAAGATATTTGATTAAAACAATTAAGTATTAGGAATCTTTAATAGCATTCCACTTTATATCCATTTCCTTAACCAAAATCCTGATTTATGTTCCTTGAAACATTAACATTATTTAAACATCAACTTTATGGCTCAAAATATGTAATTTAAATTCCATTATGTTTCATTCGATGTCTTATCCTGTACAGCACCAATATTGTGTTGACCTGTATATCCGTACAAAAATAAACCTTTTTGCACATAAAACAGAACAAAAAGAAGATGCAGTTAATCACTGTACCATTCATTAGCACAGAATTAATTAATTTATTTGGTCACCAACTCCACTCAAGTGAACGAGCAGACGAAAATTCAATAAGTTATGCCCGAGTTCATGGATCAATACACACATCCTTAAGCCGTTAACTAACACGTCCTGCAATGTGTTTTACGTATCATCCTAAAGGGGTAGCCAGCCAGACGGTGCCCGATAAACACAAGCGACCGTGTTGGTTGAGCTGAAAAGTTTTGTTTACGAGTATACTTTTGACGCCATGCCAAAGCTATCCAAATCCGCTGGCAACCAAAAGCAGCATACTCGTAGACATTGGAATCACCATTTGCCTTTTTGCATTAACGCATGCTGTCGCAGTTATCCATCCTCGCCTGAAACCACAAATATTTACCCAGCTCAAGGCTCAGGTCTGTGGTCTTTGTGCCGCACTTGTGTCGTTTACGTTCGAACGCAACGACTAATCAAAGCCCATTTTTCAAGGCAACAGCAAAAGTAGCCAAATACTCGGGTCCAATTCCCATATTCACGATGCAGACAGTAGTTGGTTTGTACAATTAAAAAGGATGGTCGAATCCTCTTTTCTTGTGCGTATGTGTGTGTGTGTGTGTGAGTGAGTGAGTGATTTGCGTACGTTTTAGTCATTTTCCCCTTTGCAAACTTCTTGCTGAAGTTTGTGGGTGCAAAAAATGTTCAAGGATCTGGCTAAGAGTAATGAATGTGGTTTTGCCCAAAGCTAACACCAGAAGCATTTTTGTTGCTTTATATGTACGAGTATTTGCTTAAAGGTGGTGGCAATCGAAATTAAACTTTAGAATAGAAAAAATCATTGTCAGTCCACAACATGGGATACGAATTTTACTGAATTGTGCATTGAAGTACAGTTCCATTGAGTGCTACAGAGTTAAAAATCAATTATTCATAAATATATTTTTCTGCAAAGATAAAATCTCAAAATGTTGATTTAGGGAATATTTGTTCCCATTTTTTTCATATAGACTTTTTGAAGTCGGGCAACGTTTTTAAGTTATCTCATGGGTGAAGGTGTTGACCTTAAAAATTTGCCTTATAGTAAAAACATTAATTATATAATAAAGCATTTCGCTAAATTTAATGTTTTGTATTGAATCGGTTGTTTCTGACAAAAGTGAACGGGGTCGTATTTTTGACATTAGACATCTTAAAAAAAAAAAAAAAAAATTAAGCTCATGCTTTAGAATTCTTCGGGAGCGCTCAATGTTCGAAATTTTATTCATATTCGAGTATATCTGCATTTAAAAAAAAACTCCCAGAGCTCAATTTTTCGGAATTTGAGTAAAAAAATTAAGAATATTGGGATTTTTTTTTTGAATTATTTTTGGACCTTTTTTTTCCATTAAGGAAATACCGAACAAAACTTTACAGCTATTTTTTAAGCCTATGTATAAGGAAAAAATCCACGATCTTTATAAGGGGGGGGGGGGGGTAGTTGTTTTTATGTGTGTTTCATCATGAAAAGCTGAAACTCGGTTTCGAATGAAAATTCTGGAGCATAAAAATGTAGAGACAGAGAGACTTCAATAGTGCTCTAGAGCGTGTCATTTGAAAACGCTATTAGATGTAAATTATTAAAAACTTTACAACGGTTGCAATTGGATGGCTTGGATCCGCACGGGCCTTAAAAAGGGGTGTGTTGCATTGATCGTAGCTCAGCGTAGTCTGGGAGTAATATGATGCTTGAAAGCAGAAAATTAGGGAACACGAGGCTGACCTCCTGACAAAAATATATGGCATACAGAATCATTGATAAGGCTTTCTCCGGTGCCGAGTACTCTACACTGAGGACACGTCTTCCGCCGGGCCTGTGCATGTCAGCCATATTGGCTTATAAAAATAATTCACTTTCTCTGTGTACGTAACGTAGTAGCTGTGCGAAAGTTTTTAAAAAGTCACCCATTGTATGTTTTGCATTTATTTCCATTAAAAAAATTAAAAAACGATTTCAAAGAAAATCATTTTTAATACCAAAATTCAATGCAAAATGGCATTGAAATTTTGAAAATTTTATTTTTTGCTTAAGGCCGCAAATATTAAAGTTGAAAATAGTAAAACTAAGCTTTTTTCCATTTATTATTAGCACAAACAACTTGATGTTCATTTCATATTTTTGACGCTAAGTCGTAAGCATTTATGGTTGAATCAAATATAAATTATTAATTTTATTCCCTGAGTGTACTGTATACATTTGTGATGCGATCTGGGGAAAGGTATTAACTTGGCAAATTATATTTTCGGGAGAGAAAAAATGTTGTTCTGCGATAAAATTGGAGAGTTTATTGACCGCACTCTATGGTAGATCCCCAATAGAAAAGTTAATAGAATCTTCCAAAAATTACAAGCTTCTAAGCCATTTATGTCAAGTATACCATATCAGTTTGCTTTAATTTAAAAAAATTTGTTCATTTCCGACAAGATTGTTGCTTTCCCGTCATCAAAAAAAAAAAAAAAAAAAACTCGACTTGGGACCACTGTGCCTTGGCAACGCTTTACACAAATGAATGGCGTAAACCTAAGTACATAGAATTGAAAGGACTTGATTGGGAAGTTTTGATGTAATATTCCGTCAGTCAGTTGTTTGAGTTCTTACATAACTCTTTAAATGGTGTAATATTGAGTCCAAAACGAAATTCCGAAATTAGTTGTCAAAAATTTTGTCTAGGCATAATTAAAATCCTAAAACCTGCAAACGGTACCCAAATAAAACAAAATCTTATGATTCATGTCAAATATAACGAAACCATTTTCTACACCGATATATATTACTACATATTGCTGGACTATAAATAGTTTTTCTCTATGGCATAGTTTCAAAACGAGATACACATACATACATTAATATTTCAATATGTACTAATTTTTTTAAGGCTAAAATATATGTTTTGTTTGATGGTTGGAATACGCGCACGCACACGCCACAAGCTGCGCGTTTTGCGCTCGCATCGTCAGGTCGCGACTGTAACCTTTTAATCCGACTGTTTCCCTACGATAGCCGCACGCAAGCTACAAAACATCACAATTATTTTGAGCAAAAGTGCACATTAAATCTCTATCAAAATGACAGTCCCATATGTAGAAAACAAGTTCTTCTTTTTATAAAAATTTATTCAAAAACCATTTGTTCTGCTTAAGCAACATCAATGCAGGCAGGACGGAAGGGTTTATGTCATAAACAGGATTTTTTTCAGTTTCCTTGATTTAGCGAACAGAGAGCCGTTCATCAGAAATGACCGAACAAATTACCAAAGGCCATCGACATTGCAGCTGACCGTTTGGTTGGCATACTGGGTCCACAGTTCGCATCGATGTGTGTAAATATTTTGAGGCACGCGAGTAATTTATGGTGAACGAAAAAAACGAATATAAAATAAAGACATGTACCTACCTACATATACAGACATATTTATAAGTATCGCAAGTATATTGGCGCGTTTCATATTTTCATGAAGAAAAAAAAAAATTAGTACTCAGACGCCACTAACTTATTTTGTTCCTTTTGAATTGTTAAAAAAACATGTAAAATTCTTTAATTTTAATCCACTTGATGTTCTTAAGGTTCAAAAATTCATATGAAGACCTTTTTTTCCAAATTACTTCAAAAACATAATATTTTTTAAGACAATACTGTAATGTAGGAATTTGTGTATTGCTTTTAATAGTTTTGTTGGAACTTGAAAGTTCCAGTAAAATACCTCAAAGAATGCATTTATGTTTTTTTTTATCATAGAATTTAAAAACCGATTTGTATACTCAGCTTAGCATTTACTAAATCTGGCTTCCATAATCCTTTCAAACCAGTTCATTTTAAGCCTGTAAATTGGTGGTGTGTCGCCTTAACTTATATAAATTATATTATATTTGTACTCGTTCTAGAGGTCTACATGAGCAGTGGCGTGTGTTTTGATTCAAAAATGAGGCAGTTCCCTCTGGAGAAAACTTTAGATACGCCACTGCTCATATATATATATATATATATATATATATATTGGCATATAAACAAAAAAATAGTTAATCTTAGCGTTTTTATAAAACATAGAGTTTTTTTCTATCTAATCAGTAGTCCAGTCGATGGTTTCAAGACTTAGAGGTTTCTTCCAGCACAATCTCAGCTGAGCTGATATCGATTTCTTTATGAACATTACCCAGAGCCAATCTATGCAAGCGATCTTCTGTCATTCTATACCTTAAATACGATTTCAATCGTTTTAACACAGAAAATCTTCGTGCTGGAGCTGCCGAAGTCACTGGAATCGTGGAAAATATTTGCAGTAGAATTGCGTTGCTTGGGAATAACAATCCCATTTTTTTGCTTTTGATAATGGTCAATCCTTCCATTACATTCAAAGCACCTTTGGAATCTGTTTTGCAACAATACTGATGCCACAATTGAATTTCAGAGTTAAGCTCAACTTTACTAAATTTTGAATCACTTTCGTAAGTGAGAGCAGACTCACGATTTTGTCAACTGACACATTCGAGTGATTTACTGCTATAAAACCTTCTTCTAAGGGTAAATTGCTCAGAAATTTTCCCTGGAATTTTAATTTTAATTCTTAAATAATATGATCCAAATAAGGATCTGAAAGTATATTGCGGCTCTGAAACATTTGAGTAAGAAATGAAAAATAAAAATTAAATAAAAAAAGGTCAGGCCAGGTTGAAACTCACCCTACCCTACACTGCATTGAAAATGCCTTTTAAATATATGTAAAAAAGACGTTGAAGAGGTTGAATAAGTCAAAAAAAAAAATGGATAAAAAAAATCAAAGGAAACATCACAGATCACCATTTGAAAAATCATTTTAAAGGGCAAGAGCGGTACTAAATAATGCTTTTGCTAAAAATAAGCAAAACATCCTATTTTGAATAGTATACATGGCCTCGAAAGAAGACAAAAAACATATTTTTTTTTGGTATTTAACCTCAAATATTGCAGAATTCTGACATGATGGGTCAATTCGGATTCAGCGCAAAAAATTTCTTTGAAAAACGACCATCAGTAGCCCTACAACATTTATCACCTATTCATTCACATTCACATGCCTTTTTAATTAAATATATTTTTTCCATACAATTTACATGTACACTAACAGCCTTCGGCGCCCCCCTATAGAATTGAGGTAAACGTGAAAATTTTCTTCAAGTCATTAACTTACTTTTTAAGCAACAGCTCCTTAAAAAAATCAAACACAAAATAAAATTTGAATCACACTAATGTAATTATCAGACCAGTTTTGGTTAATCTGTACTTGGATTTGAACCCCGACCATTCCATACATTAGATTTGGACAGCCGCTCCAACACTTGAGCTTTTAGTCAATGCTCCATAGAAAACAAACTCATTTCACTACCAGTTGACTTTATTCAGGTCTAATTTTTTTTGGATTCTTCGCTTCTATGAGCCATTCTTCTAGATCATATTTTTTTAATTCGAAGTGGCAAGCCAGAGGACACCTTGAGAAATTTTTGTCGTCGAATGTTTTTTGAGAGAAATACTGTCAAAGTGAAAGTCTGAGTGATTTTTTCTGTTAAGTAAATTCCTAAGCTACCATAATTTTTTAAGAGTTTTGTCTTCAGAACATTGCTTAAATTGTTAATTTTTTATTATTTACACGGTGTTTTAAGGTAGTAATACTGGAAAGATTTTTCATGCGACACGAATATTATTTTCAAGGTCATTTTGTTTTACCTTACAACGTTTGACTTAAGCATTTATCACTATCGCACTTAATTCTCTAGACATTGGCATGTGAAATTAAAATGGAACACCCAGCATGAATGATATTTTAAAAAGCAATGTCGAAAATTTCGATTTGAAAGCAGATACATTCTTATGATTGATAAAGGATTAAAGTGTAAGACTATCAAAAAAAAGTTTTGTCGAAGATATTTTGATAAAAAATTCATACGAGTATATTCCAAAGTTATGTCGGGAATTTGTGAAACATTTTGAGAATCGTTTTAATAATAAATAAAAAATCTATATAACGGATGAATTTGTTGCTATTTGTTTTTTCAGTGTAAGTTTTTTGGCATTTTAGCGTGATTCTTAACATGTGTTAACACCAGAAATACTTAATAAGGTTTGCCATTTTACCATGAATAAATTAACAAACGCACAGTGCTTGCAAATTATTGAATTTTATTATCAAAATTCGTGCTCTGTGAGACATGCATTTTTTTCAAAACTTTTCTTCAGCGACGAAGCTCATTATTGGCTAAATGGATACGTCAACAAACAGAATTGCCGAATTTTGTCTGAAGAGGTTGTGGGCCGGCGGCATCATTGGACCGTACTTTATCAAAAATAATGAAAATTGCAACGTTACAGTCAAGGCGGCAAGGTGCCGTGCGATAATTACCGACTTTTTTTTTTTGCCCAAAATAGAAGAATTGGACTTGGTTGACATGTGGTTTTAACAAGACGGTGCCACATGCTACACGGCACGCGATACCATGTACCTATTGAGAGGCGAGTTTGGTGAGCAATTAATCTCACGTTTTGGAGCAGTCAATTGGCCACCAAGATCATGCGATTTGGCCACATTAGACAATTTTTTGTGAGGCTAAGTGAAGTCTCTCGTGTACAGGGACAAGCCTGCCATAATTGCAGCTTTGGAAGACAACATTACTGTTGCCATTGGTGAGATACCGGCCGAAATGCTGGAAAAAGTAAGCAAAAATTGCAGTTTACGGATGAACCACCTAAGACGTAGCCGCGTGAAATAAGCTTTAATAAGTAAATGAAAGAAATCGATATGTCGCTTCAAATAAATATTTTAGTTAGCATTGCAAAAAAATCACCTGTTATAATAATTTGCTTTAAGTTTTTCGTTTATTTTTATTTAGCTTACGTTTTTCAAATTTACAAGACTATCGGTCTTTGATTACTCGTATGACTGTAAGTTCAATTAAAAATTATGTTTTTTAAAATGTAATTACACTGCTATTAATTGATATACACAGGAATTTGAAAGGACTATAGATACTATGCAAAAATTACATAGTGTAACACGGAATCTTCACTTCATTACTTTGGTATTTTTATGTCCTAACTTATTACAATCGCTGTGAACTAAATGAATTTTTTTTAATTAGAGGAAAACTTAAGTAAAACTCTAATTAAAGCAATACAGCTGGAATGCAATTAAAGGGATGCAATTGAAATCCCCACATTGTTTGGATACGGACGTGATTTAATCCTTTGACAAATAATTTCTGCCACTTTAAAGTGCTGGCGGAAAAAAAAAAAACAAGCGGCAATGGTCAGAACAAGCAAAAACAACAACAGAGATACAACGACGACATTGGCAACAAAATAAAAAAGATTCTCGTGAATATAAAATTTACTGTACTGTGAATATGTGGCAGAATTTGTTAATTACATGGACGAGAATATATCACTCGCACCGACGACGAGCCCTAAGGGTTGTTGTAATCAAACGCCGCATCGTGTCAACCGTGCATTTGTTGGAAGACATCCGTCCGACTTCAGTCCCAGCAACAAACACTCATTTGTTTTTACAACCAAAGGCAGGTACGAGTTTAACGGTCTTAATACTCTGGTGCAAAAATCTTTTGATTACAACAAGTAGAAACGTTGGAATGCTTCAAAGTACCCGACGATGGAGAGTTCGAAATATGGCGGTAGTCGCTAAGGATTGGCAGGGAGTTTTAACAAAAAAGAGTGTGTGCTATCAAAGCACATGCGAGTATTAAATATTTAATGTCAAAATGCAATAGATATTTTTTTTATTCTTAATGCAATAATTTTAGATTCAAATTTAGACAACAAATTCTATTTATGTCATTACTTTTATTGCTACTACTGCCAAAGTCCTAAAACTCTGGTAGGAACGTAGAGCCCGAGCAAAGGTTTTGTGACTATTTCGATCTCTGCGTCATAATTTTTTGAAGTGGCAAATCATTCCAATTTTTGGCGCGTCTTTTTCGTCGCGTTGTTCTAGTTCTTCCGCTACGTCTGTCTCGTGGCGAGTTCCACCAAAGCGTCTATTGGGAAGTTTCGTTAGCATCTTTCGTGTTGAGAAAGAGCAAAAAAAAAGTTACGAATAAATTATAAGCAAAGTAAACTTCAAACTAAATAGCATTATTAGTAGTAATGGCTGTAGTAGCTAAGCTCTACTATTATGTATTGTATTTCCTGATCGTGTGACCTATCTAATACAAGCGTTTTTATAATCTAAGTTGATATAGATGCATGGTTGATAGAAAAATGAAGATCGTGTATTCGAGATCGTATTGCTACTACCATCAACTCCTCAATATTTATTTGACTCAAGCAAAGGCTCACAAGAGTTTGTACGAGGGCAATTTAATGAATTTTTTAATTTTCCGCGTAGTAATTGTGAATGCAACACCGATCTTGTCAACTACTATCTGTTAATAGACTACTGTCAAAATTTCAGCTTGCTGAGACGCTTAGTTTGTGTTTAGCAGCCATTGACAGCAGATGATCTTGTGAATTTTTGCGAAAATGGGAAAAAATAAATTTCGTGTGCTAATCAAACATTATTTTTTTCGCAAAAAAGCCATCAGTCAAACCAAGGAAAGGCTTGACAAATACTATGGAGACTCTGCACCATCGATTGGAATGATTCACAAGTGGTTTACTGAATTCCGATGTGGTTGTACAAGCGCAAGTGACACCGAACGTTCTGGACGCCCAAATGAGGTCACCACACTAGAAATGGTCTCTCAGACGAATGGATGTGGGACATGTTTTGAAATCATTTGGATATGAAAAAATATCCGCAAGATGGGTGCCGCGTTGGCTCACTCTCGACCGTAAACGCGATTGTGTGAATGATTCAAAGGCGTGTTTGGCAATGTTGAACAAAGATAAGAAGGATTTTTTTTTGTCGATAAGTAACCGTGGATGAAACATGGATTCATCACTACACACCAGAGACAAAGGAACAGTCGAAACAGTGAACTTCGCCGACCAAACGTGCTCCGAAGAAGGCGAAGACGGTGCTATCGACCGGAAAAGTTATAGCGACAGTATTTTGGGATTAACGCGGTATAAACTACATCGACCGAAACGAACGATCAATGGCGAATACTATGCAGCCAAATTGAACCGTTTTAACGACGCTTTGAAAGAGATACGTCCGCATTTGGTGAGGAAAAAGTGCTCTTCCATCAAGAAAATGCGTACGTTCACACATGCCTTGCTCTCATGGCAAAATTTCATGAATTGAAGTACGAATTACTTCCTCATCCAGTATATTCTCCAGATTTGGAACCCCAGCGACTACTTTCTGTTTCCAAACTTGAAGAAATGGCTCGGCGGAAAGAGATTCACCCCCAGAGAGGAGCTAATCACCGAAACAGAGTCCTCTTTTGAGAATCTTCCGAAAAGGAATTTTTCGGATGGGATCAAAAAATTGGTGGAACGTTGGACGAAGTGTATCGAGCTAAAAGAAGACATTTTTTGCGGAATTATCAATCGGCCCAACTATAATTTTCTTACGCAAAGTAACACTGATTGCCTATGATGTTAATTACCCGTAGTTTCGTAGATTTGTGTTGAAATTGTGTTTTATGATCATATTTTATGGACTTAAGCAAATTTTTTGGCAAAGAATAAAACGCTACAAAAAATTTTCCTCAATTTCGAATGATTTTAGAGTGGTTTTCCAATTTATCTCAATTTTTTATTAAAATAAAATTGGAACAAAATTCTCGTAGTCTGTACAAATGACGGCATTACATTTGAAATGGTATTAAAGTTTTGTATTAAATTTATGCAGCCTTGAAAGCAATTTTTGAGGCAATGCCTTTCCAAAAATACTGAGAGCTACCTGTTTCTGTTTGCTCATGCATGTCATTTTCTGAATTTTAGCATGCATTTTTGGATTGGTTTTTATCTATACCGTTTTGCGTTACAAATTCGGATGACAGAATTTGTCTGATGATCCCGTTATAGATGCTGAGGAGTGTCTTGGGCTTTACATTTCAAGTTTTATTAGAACTAATTCTTGCTTTGTATGAGTAGTGTTATGGCAACTTTTGATCAGCGCCATATTATAACGCCAAACGATTTTGTACTTCATTGGTCAGATTTACTTCAATTATTTTCGTGGCGTAACCTTAAACAGTTTTTGCTCACCACGTCCTTTTGTTCCATCCTGTCTATTTGATGATTATAAATGTAACCAAATGTTCCCGTACCGAGTTTGGTAAAATTTGCTTCAATATTTTCCTTAGCATATGTGACAATTTGAAAGGTGGCAAGCCCACTTGCCCTTATATTTTGTTTAATATTTTTTTGTGTTTATCCATACTTTTGCCAAAATAATTTTTTCATCTTAGCGTTTCAAAGTTTTTGCTTGAAATGGATTGTTCATACTGCCTTAAAAGATAGATATTCGACTAATTGGATATGATAGGCACAGAAAGTCGAGCGGTGCCGGTATGATGCCAGTATGATATGAGATATAACTGGTAGAAGTAAGCCTCAAATAGAAAAATATGTTTCATTCAACAATGGAGAGGAGATGAAAATACATTGATTTTCTGCCCAAAAGTACTTCGTAATAAAATATTTGACACCACTTTTAAACGTTTTAAGATTTGTAGTTAAAACGTCGCTTTTCGAGCAAAGATTGTTATAAAATGGAAATTTGTTTTTAGCGTAACGTTTTCACATGCATGCTAGGAGACACGCCCATATGTCTATTTAAGCCCACTTGATTGTTTCATCAAATTATTTTGAACCGAAATTGATTAAATTTTTGGGCGTCTTAGCATGACGCCTCAAAATGTTTGTTCAATTCTTGTGTAGTGTATCGTATGTTGATGTCACCAAACTTTCCCATGAAAACCTTTATTTCATTAACTGCTTAGAGTTATCAAAGCGAATAGTGAAATATCAATAATCTCGCATACTTTCAAGCAGTTGTAGCGCTAAATGTTGCCTTAGAATTTCAAAAAAATTATTTTAAAAATTTTACGTATCTGGATCTGAATCCGGTACCCGTTTTGTGCTTCGGTAAAGAAGAAAAAAAGAAAAATTTGGATCAGTTAATTTAATTTCCTAATAAAAAATTGAATTTACTCACATACGAGAATGCGTTCCTTGTAATTTCGTATACCTACACTGTACGTTTTTTATGACACGCACTAATTACTAAAGTGAACGCAAAGCAACACAATCTCAGGGGTTGACACTCTAACCCTTATGCTGTCCAGATTTATTGTAATGATAAATAAATTTATTATGTAAGAATTATTTGATTCGTGTGAGTTTCTCAAGTTCAGCTCAGTTGTTGTGATTCCCTTGCGATATAAAGAAGAACAACCCTTGCATCTGGGCTGACATAAATTCAAGCATATACGCTGACACATCCTTTGGCAGGACAATGGATAACGTGCTTTGTGTGCATGTCAATTAAAATGTCTGACCATGCCAAAGGCACAAATTCACTAAGTTCGACGCATGAGCACTTCTAAAAATGGCGGCGGTATTTTTCAGCCTCCTCAAACCACTTCGAATGGTCAGAGGAGTGCAGTACATCGCATCGCAGTTCTCTTGTGAGCAAAAAATATACTGTGTAGCGAACAAAAAGTTTTCTACTTTTATCATTTCAAGAACAATACCAGCATTACGACAATAAGAAAACTAATGCAAAATAAATCCTATTACCATGGTTCCGTAAAGTTAGAATGACTCTTGTGGCAGGGGTGAAGAAGAAGAAACGCAGTCAAATATTGTACCAAAGTTAGAGGGACATAAAACCCCGGAAAGAAGTCAAAGAACAAACGTTTCTGTCTCCAGCTCTCCTCCATTGAGTGTGTGAGCACCCTTACGTTGTGTGCTTCATGTTTTTCGTTGCTCCTTTGCTCCGCTGCACAGAGACAACCACATACGTGCTCCAAGTTCTATGTTTCATGCATGGTGCAGCAAAAATCGACCGACCGAATGGAAACTTAAGCCTTTCTTTTATGCTCATAAAGGACCCTCACACTGTCCATGAACCTTTGTGGTGTGTGTGTGTGTGTGTGTGTGTGTGTGTGTGTGTGTGTGTGTGCAATGTTCTTTAGAGACTCGGCAAAAAGAATACCAAATGGATAAGGAGTTTGGAGTTTCCATTGTCTATTCGCGCCAACAAGCAAATACTGTGATACGCGTTCGCATATAGCCATCCATCCATACATACCTACACTTTGCAGGACAGTAATCAAAACAATGCATGTCCACCCAGTGGCCCACTAGTTATTTTCTACACAGAAAATAGATTTTAATTAATTACTGTAGGTAATTACCTCGGTTAATTAACCAATTTTTAGTTTTAATTCAAAACGTTCATACACATAAAGCCTCTTGCAACCAAAATTCTCTGTTCAAACGACGGATCTAGGGGGAGGGAAACACTTTCAAAGTCCATTTCAGTAAATTTTATTTATCAATGAAATTTTCACCTGCATTTTCTTTTGACGAGAAGTGTAATTTAAAAATCAAAAACAGTCGTAGTGGCTTGTATTTATCAAAAATATTCGTTACATTGGACTTCTATTCTTTTTGAACAAAAGTTATCGCTATTTTGGATTTCTATTCATTTCGATCAAAAGTTATCGTCGGATATATCGGATTTCTATTATTTTTTTTTTCGATCAAAAAATTTTAAATAAAAAATAATCGTTATTCGATCAAAAAATAATTTGAATTTTTATATTTTCGATCAAATATTTAGTTTCATTCACTATCTAAAGAAAAGATCCGCATTTTTGACTTTCAAAATCCCTAGCAAATTGAGATATATTTGACGAACATTTTGCCGCCCCCTAAGCCCTTGCGCCTAGGTCGGACGCCCCCTTAACATTCCTCCCTCTAGGTACGCTACTGTGTGGAGGATGTACGTAAGCCAATTCATCATAAGTAATTCAATCAATTGCCTTTAATAGTTACGAAGCTACATTAACAAATGCATTATGCGATGAAAATTTGTTCGAAAAACCGATTTAAAATATTTTTGTTTTTGACCAATGGCATTTTTAAAAATGTTGATTGCAAACGACAAAACAATTTGTAATTAAATACAAATAGTTCTGAGAAAAAAAAATGAAAGTTTTTCTTGGTGTATTACTACTTTTGCATTTGTTTTTGGTACCAGACAGATACATACATAGCTTCCATTGACGCCTGCATCCCTCGCCACTGGTCCTTTGGAACAAACATTGCAACAACAACTAATAATAACAACAATAAAATAAAAGAACCATAAAACCAAATGTGTGTGAATGTGCGGATGATATGAGCAGCTCAATGGGACCTTGTGACTAAAGGATTGCAACCACTGCCCTCCGTATAGGATTGAGATGAAGGCTGGTACTTAATAGCTTCAAGTTTCCGGGAAATGCGTGTGCAAAAGAATTCTAACGGCGACTCATGTACATATGCATGTATGGTATGTATGTAGTGGTGGGCGGGCAATGGTGACTTTATTTCAAAACTTGTACGTCCACCTCGTTGTTAGATGGTGGCAAAACGATTGGCGGAGTGAGCCGTGTTCAAGCACACTTCAGCGAACATTGCTCACTCGTCGTTCCCTGCTGCCTTGCCTGCTGGGAGTTGAGTTGCGATGGCTCCATGCACAATTAAATTGCATTCATCAGGGTGCAGAAATGGAGCACGCTGTTGTTGTGATAAAAATTTGTTTCAATGTTTATAAAATCATACCTACGTTGTGGGCTTCTGGGGTTGTTAGATGCTGAGCTTCATATCTCAAAGCACGTCTGTCAGTTGAAGCTCATGAAAAATCATGTAGCAGAGCAATTTAGCTGGACTTTACTTTTATTATTAGTGTTTCAAGTAAAATGGCTATACTAAAAAAATACAAAAATGCGAAGTTTTAGCTAGGAAGGCAGTTTGATTCCAAGGAATAAAAAACAAACATTTTTTTTTGTAAGTTTTGACGAATTGTCCAAAAATAAACATGGAATATGTATTGCCCGAAGCCAATATTAAGAAAATTCATCAAACAAAATGTATCTTAAAAGGAAATAAAAACTTAGGCTTAGGCCAAAGCTCAAATTTTTCAAAGTTATGGGACACTTTTCATATGAACTCAAATAGATTTAATTTTTTTTTTCGCAAAAAAATTTTTTGATGAACAAATCGCTGCACATGATTTTGCAATCGTATTTGAATAAGGGATGCTGTTAAAAACTTTTTCTCCACATCCGAGCCAATCTATGAAGATGAATAAATTATGATGATGATGATGAATAACACAACATAATCGTTAATTTTTTTTTTGTTGGAAAGGTTGTCAAGAGGGGCAGAGTACAATGCAATTTTCTTTACAACGTTTGGCAGTGCCACGCCCCTAACAGAAAAATATAATAGACCGATTTTAATAAATTTTGGTTTGGAGATGGATTGAACCCTAAGAAAGGTTATTTTCTTAAAGTTAAGTGAAATTCTTTAAGTGACCGTGGCACCGCCCCTAATGAGGAGAAACCCTGCCATCGCTATACCGGATTTGAAAAAAAAAAGTGAAAGGTGGCGGTCACATCTAAAATTACATTTAATACCCTACATTTTGAGGCAAAGTACACTAACATTGGTTAAGAATTCAGAGCCCGAGGTAGTTTTGTCCAAAGCAACACGCACACTCATCATTGTGCGGCGCATAGTGGATGGGTTTGTATGGAACGGTGGCCTTAAATAGTGATAATTGCGCTAGACTCTCGAAATTTGGCATTAATATTTTTTAGGTTATAACAACAAAAAATTTATGAAAATAAAAATTAAATCAGCCACGCTTACCTCCCGTACAAAGATGGGATATGGTTGAGAGTTTTTCTTCAAGATATGTACAAATTTTCATTAACTTGGCATTGTTCATTTCAAAAATGTCAAAAATTGTGCGTTATCTATTATAGCTTTGAAGATATTGACCAAAAAATCAATAACAACGGCCATAGATGGTCGTAATAGCGTTAGACTCTTGTAACATAGAAGTTTTTAGGTTATAACAACAAAAGTTTGTGATTATGAAAAAAATCCGCTTACGTACACCCCTGCCTCCCATACAAGGATAGGATGTGGTTGAGGCTTTTTCTTCAAAATGGCTATCGATTACCATAAATTTGGCAATGCTGATTTCAAAAATTCTAAAAATTGTGCGATAGCTTTTATAGATTACAAGTTATTGGAGAAAAACCGTTTTGAAGTATTAGCTCTTCTGTTTTTGAAAAGCATTCGAATTTATATCTTTTATCCCAAGGGGGTTGAAAAATTGGAGCCCCTTACCTATTCCCTTCCCTTTACGGGAACTTCTTTCTGAATTTAAGAATCTCCCCTCACACTCTAAGCCTTACAATTGATACAATTATTGTTCTATTTCTATTTTAACGAAATGTATTTTTTCCATTTATGTCTCTAAATTACGAACGCTAAAAATTTACACTATTCTAAATAACGAATGCTGTTTATTCAAGTTTTTTTCTTTTTTCTCTGGGAATAATTGTTTTTTGACGTCGGTCCTTCGACTCTTTTTTTTTTGGCGTCGTTTTCGTGTACTTTGTCAGTATTATGAAATTGATTGTTGTGTTAAAATCACGTCGATATTACGACTGACCCGTGCATTATTTAGTTCGTTATATTGGACGCCTACTGTATTGCAATAGAAAAACGTTAGTAAAAACAACTTAAAAAAGTTTTCGAAATCCGGGGAAAAGTTTTTTTTTTGCCACTTTTATCAATTTTCATTATAATTTTTAAAAAAAGGTACAATTCATATAAAGGCGGTAGAGGAAAAATAAATTTGATTTCATTAAGTGGAAACAATGTTCTTCCCGTCAAGTTACCATATTAACGCATTTTGTTTCAAGCCAGTTAACTAGATCGATCTATCGAACAGTTGGTTATATTTGTAAACAGTTTCATAAAACAAAGTTCTGCTTTGAGCTCACTATCTCAGTCACTAAGCCCAAAAAAATGTAAAGCTTTTATAGCTTGATCTGACGATTTTTCTAGTACTTATGGCCATGATCTCCCATTTTGCGGCGGGATCATGTGAACTACAATGCCTACAAATATTCCAAAATAAAAAAAATTCTAATCTCTGGAATCTGACCTAAGCTATGATAGTATGATATTTCTTAGGTATCACGCATTTACTATTTCTAATATATGTAATACTAGAATTACCCTGTGCGCTTCGCTTCACCTTAAATTGAAAATTTCGTCCTAATTGTTGAAGTGGTCTTCGTGAAAATGATATTTTAAAAATATTTTTGTATGAGGGCCACCCTAAAGAAAAGTTTTACAGTCTAAACTGTGCCTCATAGTACTAAAGCTACGTGGTGCAGATTCGGTGTGAATCGAAAGCCGTCGAAATGATATCTTAAAAATATTTTTGACTGAGCGATACCTTAAATAAAAGTTTAATAGCCATAGCTATGCCTTCTTATATAAAATATACGCGGTGTAAATTTCAAGTGAATCGATTTAGTGGTTTTTGTGAAAATGATATTTTAAAATTTTTTTTGTATGAGGGCCACCCTAAACATAAATTTAGCCAAAGCAATGCATTTTAATATAAATGACACATGGTGTAAATTCCATGTGAATCGATTAACTGGTCTTCGTGAAAATGATACTTTAAAAATATTTTTGTATGTGTGCCACCCTAAATATGATCCCTAAATAAAAGTTTCATAGCCTATGACACTCGCCTGATCGATACTAACATACTGTAAAAATTTCATTAAAATCGGCTGGGAAGTTTTCGTGTCCATAAGAAACAGACAGACAAAAACTGAAATTTATATAGTATTATAGATTATTTACACGGTGTTCAAATGGATAGACAGGATCGAGGATCAGTAAAATTTAAAATACAACCATTGGAACTTTTCCAAAAAAACCAATCGTTTTTGCTCCATTTTTTCTTTATAACGTCCGGTGTTTTATACAAATTTGTGTTGCAGCATTTCTGAAGTCACAGGGTGGTAAAATGTTTTTTCATAAGTTTTATGTTAAACAAATTGCAGCGTCATATAGCTAAAATTTTTTTAAACAATTTATAATTTCAACTTAGGTCGCATATTCCTCTTTTGATGATCTTAAATGTAATAAGTAAGATAATCTTAAGACAAAAGTACATGAAGTCGAGCACAGTCCGTGTAACGATTTGTGAACTCTACATGACATTGTCATTTATTAGGTGTTTTTGAACTCCTATTTATAATCAAATTATTGTTCTTGAAAATTGCTTTGGCAGCTTGTATCTGCTTAATTTTACATAGCATAGTTTCCATATATTTTCTAAACCTGCTTTTAAAAAGGTGTATACAGCTAAATAAGTTGCTAAAACTTAACAGATATTCGTTGTTATTAATCTTTGCTATTAACTATTCCTTAATGGACAGACTGTACCTGATTAATAGCATTTATGTTTCTTGTTTTGGCTTATTGCTAAGCAATTTTACAAAACACTGTAAAATATTTTTTAGCCTGAATTTTAGCTATCAGTTCTTCGGCACAACTCATTAACTGAACACGAAAGACGTCAATACATTGAGGATTTTGTTAAATTATAAAAAAAAAAATAACGAATAAAAGCATATTATTTTCGATTGAGATTCTATTTTTGCATCCTTTATTATGATTGTTGACCCATCATGGAAACAATCACTATAACAAAAGATACGTGAAGCGGGAAATCATGTGCAAGAATCAAAGGGACTCGTTAATGACCGTGAACAATGGATGAAATTTGTGAAAGAGCTAAGCTCTGTCAGAAGCTAAAAGTCTCAAAGGAGATGAAGAAAATTCAGCTTAAAGGTAATAGTTTTTTTTTTAAAAAGAGTCGACGAAAATGGATACTGATCTATAAAAACTGCAAGTCGGAAATTATCTGATTTCTGAGGTTTCAAGTCAAAATTTTGAAAAATTCAAAAATTACGCACATATGAAAAAAAGTTTCTGCCATCCAATTTGTTTTTACGATAATTAATTAAATAGTCAGCGGATAAATATTTTGATGGTCTAATTTTTTATCGCCCAAATGCAGTTTCTTATTTCGGTCGTATATGTATGAATAATCAAAACTTGCTGAAATGGTCAATCGCCCAAGGCTAATTTGTTATTTTGGCGATGGTTCATTGCAAACAACAGCTCAAATGCACAATCGTCTCGAAATAATTTTTTATTTTGGACGATTATTCATTATGACCAATTGCCAAAATAAATAATGCCAAAATTACCTACAAGATAAAAAATTTATCACGTGCAACCTCAGGTTCAAAAACTTACCAAAGTATAACTTAACATTTCTCTGTTATCATTACACCACGGTGGAATTACTAAATTCACCACGCGCGAACCATTCAGTTTGGAGTCAATGGTTGGAATGCTTTTATTCCACCACAGTGCTAGCATGCAACATGTTGCAGCATGTTTGCTGTAATTAACAGTGCTGCCAGAATATTTTTAAGTCGTTTGCTAAAATCACCAATAAAGGAAGCTACATATATTTATTTTTCCAAGAAACATAAATCAAAGACTAAAGCTGCAGGACCTCAAGAGCTATCCGATTCATACGTCATGATTTTTATGCTGTTTTTCTTTTAGTTTTTTTTTATTTATTTTTTTTGAAACAACAACATGAACGATTTGGTTTGATTTACATATCTGGTAGACCATTACTTTATCAAGGACCAAAAAAAATGAAAGAATTGAAATAAGAGTGCGGCAAGTAAATTATTGAAATTCTTTTGCAAAAAATCCGTTTTAATCCCTTTCTCACTAGCTTTTGAACATAGTCAAGTCCTTAGGATATTCAAACCGAAATTAACAGGACAACTAGCAACAAGGAAAAGATACTAGTATTAACGAAAATCGCTGAGCATACATTGGGGTGATTGGGTTAGCTTTTGGGGTCCTTAAGATTCCAGCTTTTGTTTAACGCTAATTAACATGCACTTTCCTTACAACTGAAGGTAAAGTGCTTCTTAACATAATTGAAAAATAAATACACATATGAATATATGAAGGTGCAGTTGATGGTGCATCCTGATCCAATTATTTTATGATTGCAACTTTTGTCTGTTTCGCTTAGTTTTTTCATCGACCACCGTTGTTAAAATCTGCTCTTCGAACAAAACAACAGTCGTCCAAATCACGTATGAATATTACTATTTTTATACCCTACACAGAGAGTATATTCACATTGTCATTCCATTTGTATTGCATAGAAGGGGGGCGTGACAGGTATAGAAAAGTGTCTATATTCTTGATCAGCGTCCCCACCTGAGTCGATATAGCTATTTCCGTCTGTTTGTGTGTGTGTGTCTGTCTGTTGTAATCACGTTTACGAGAAAAGTAAGCAAGCTAACTCAATGAAATTTGGCAATAGGTCACACCTTCTTATAAGCTGCTAGCATTTAAAAATGGGCATAATCTGTTCACGCCTACCGCCCATACTCTACGTAAATATGCCCCTGAAATTTTTGAAAAAAGTTGCTTCGATTTTGATGAAACATGGTGATTTGGTGAACATGTGAAAAAATTAAGATTGGGCTATGTTACAAATTTCCAAAGGCTCTTAAAAAAGCGGGGCACAGCCCTTAATTTTAACTTTAATAACGCCATAACGCAAGATATTGCGATGAAATTAAGTACACGGATACAAATAATAAATATCTTAAATTGTGCATAGCGTGGGCGGAATTAGAAAAGTGGGCGCGTTACTTTTCAAAAATTGAAAATTTTGATTTCGTATAACTTACAATTGGCACATTCGATTTCCATGAAAATTTTAGGTAATTAATTTTCAATGTATTTTAAATGTATTTAATTTAGAGAGTGTTTTCAATGCAGTGTCATCCTGGCCGTAGTTAACACCTTTACTAGTTTAATTATGTAATCAGAATCTAAATTTGATACATTTTTCTCATAGAAAACCCGAAGTAAGCACTTCCAATCAGAGTTTTCATGGTATCAACAATTTATTTAAAAATCATTTTAACTTCAAAATATAGCTTAAAGTATAAAAATACGACACTATTAGTTTCAAAATGGGATCTACACTGCCCAAAAGGCAAGGGCATGATTTAGCAGCGCTTCTAAAAGGCCTTCCTCGGGAAATATCAGGCCTTGGCACCTCCTTTCAAGCGTACTCTCTATTTTATATGAAATGAGCCGCCGATGAAACAGTCCTTCTTAAGCAGGCTTTCTAAGGCCGCTTGCCGTAGCAGCGCCCACAGAAGTACTTAAAAAAAATTCAATACGGCCCGTGAGACTCTGAGTTACTTGTATTTTTATACGCGTCATCTCGCCTGCGTTAATATTTTAAGATTTATTTTTTGTGACAATTTCTTAATTATTAATAATTTGACATTGAATACAGAACACTCTTACCACCTTAAACATTACATGAAACGGAAGACCAGCCTAGCAAAATGCACACCGTTCTTTACTTCCAACCATTTTCTACTTTTGGTGTCGTATATGTACAATGCAAATGACAAAAAAGTAATGTCGAATCATAAAACATTGCAATCAATGTATGAAATAAAACAATACATTAAGTCTTTGTCTTCTAATATGAGGCCTGATAACACGTCTGCTGTGGGAAGGCATAATAGCCCTCGATGAGTATATTTTTATTTGCATGAAAATTAAGTTATGAGAAGGTCACATATAGTCGCAGCCGTGCTAGCAGAACTTCTCCGAGGCAGGCCTTGCTCAATTTCCTCCTGAGCAGCTTAGGAGACAACCACAACGACATTTTTATATTCTGTGCTTCAAATTTTGATAGATATTTACCTATATTGAATAGTTAAAAATATATCATATAATTAAGACACAACTTCGTTCTGCACTGGTTGAAAAGTTTTGTTGCTGTAAAGAAAAGTTTTTGAGTTGTCCCACTTTTGAAGTGGGTGTGCTTGATTAGCTTGTATTTTTGATAACAATGCCGTTTGACCATGTTTCTAGAAAACTCATTATTCTAGAGGATGCCAATAAATACTGCCAGTAACTAGTGACGATATCAGTAAAAATTTAAGGAATCGAAGTCCGGTTGCAATAACCAAAGATCATCGACGTCATCCGAGTCAAAGGTCATATTCCATAGACAAGGTTTTTCTTATTTTTTAGGTGAGTGAGATCTCGGCCTTTTAGCAAGATACCCCTTGCAATATTCAAGTAAGAAGGTGTGGTGAGTGCCTATGCATATGTCGTCGTTACCACCTCGTTAGTAATCCTAAATTTCGGTAGATTTTCGCCTCCGTTTTTATATCAAAAAGTTTAAATAATTAATTTAATTTTCTTCCAATTTTTTCTTCTCTGCTGGAAACGTGTATTATTTATATTGAGAAAATATTTCTATTGTTGTTGCTCACTTATGATTCCTCACCTTGTTCTAAAATCTCGCTCGCTCAAAATGAAATCAAATACTAAAAGTATGCTCTTTTTCTCTCATTTCTCTTTTATCCCTTTAAAAATCCACCATGTGTGAATTGTTTATACGTAGACGTGTGTCTATGTGTGTGCATATGTGAAATCGATTCGCAGCGACCAGAGGCCACTCTGGAGAAGGACACGAAAACTTTTATTTTTGACAAAAAGTGGGCAACCGGTGGTAGTTAATGGGTGGTCATGAGAACATTGTTTGTTCAACATGTATGACCTTTCGAACCCCTTCTATCTCCTAGTGGGTGGTTACATGACACACGATTGGTCAGCTAAGTTGCAGGACGTTGGCGATTCTGCTTTCGATGGGCATCACAGGATATGTGAAACACACAAAGCTGACGCTGCAAGGCTGTATGCCCACACACAGGATGCTATAGCGAGTATGTACATGAATTTACAAGCGTGTGACTAAAAGTTCGGGTGTGTGTTTTTGATTTCAAGGAGGAGCAGCTGCAAGGTAATGAATGGGTGGATTGGACGTGTAAACTATCCATGTGCAAATTGTTTTTGTTGACGCTACAGTCACGGACAGGATGTGAGCATCGACAGTCCAGGCAGCGTGCGTTTTATAGTCCTTCAAGGTGAGAAATATTCTGTATGTGTTCGAGCGTCTATGTATCGTCTTGTGATGATTATAAATATTGTAAGTGTGGTTCTGC
The DNA here is from genome assembly GCA_963680825.1 of Meiosimyza decipiens. NCBI lineage: Eukaryota > Metazoa > Arthropoda > Insecta > Diptera > Lauxaniidae > Meiosimyza > Meiosimyza decipiens. The sequence continues at coordinate 93,317,456 of OY804258.1, read as the reverse complement.
GTTTGCCATTGAAATATGCGAGTTCAAGCTATTGAGATTTTTTTATTTGTTTTTGTTTTCTTGAAATTTATAGATTCTTTCTATGCATTAGCAATGAAGAAAATGTGTGCGTGTGTGTGGGAGAATTGTTTTGGTTGCTTGAGAGTATTTTAAGACTTGTGTAAGTAAATATTTATAAAGTTTTACTACAACAAAACGTGTTTCTTTTAAAATAAATGTGGTGATTGAGATAGGAAAAATGAGAGTAAGAAACAGCTGATCATTTCCTCTCAAAAGCAAAAAGTTTAATTTTCCACCAAGAAACATCTTTTAAAAAAAATGCATCACATCTTCCAAAAACATAAATCCAAAATAATAGTTTCCATACAACAATATCATATGTAACAGGGAGTTGATTTTCCTTTGCTCTCTCTCATCAAATATCAAGATCCACTTACATTACGCACACACACACTTATTCATTGCTATTGCTTTTCATATTTTAGTAACAACAACGCTTAATTGCAAAACAATAACAAATAGAGAGAGAGAGAGAGAGAGTAGTAGGCATGTAGATATTTTTCTCCTAGCTATGGCGAGGCTTTTGCAGTTGATCAGTGCAATACTTGAAAGAGTTGAAAAAAAGGAAATCTTTCCACGCTTATATGTCAACGGATTCTCGATCCAATAATTTTCCGCAACTCTGCTCGATGAGCACTTCAATTTGATATAGCATTTGTTGCTGTAGCTGTTGTAGATCGCGTCAACTAAGCCTTACCTTCGAGGAATAAATATATAGAAGATAGGTGACTGCTTTCAAAAATCGCGCAACAAAATATGAAAACAGATTTTGAATTATCTTTTCAATAAATCGATTTAAAAAAGTGTTCACACAGGTTTGTACGATCGCATTTCAAATTTAAAGAGTGACCACCATAAGGGTGTGACTACATAAGTAGTCAAATGTGTCCAGTGTCGGGGTACTTGTTTTGGAAAAGTTTAAAAAGAATGTGGTGAAGAAGTATTTTTTTATTAGCTTTATCGAGGTTTGATCGCGAATGTTTGAAAAAAAAAAAGATTTTTTAAAATCCAACAACTCTTTTGGGAAATTTAGTGCCTTTAAAAATTAAATGTCACAGGTACTCACTTTCCCGTACTTTCCTTCGTTGTTGCTTGAGTTTGGTTTGCATGCAGCGGAACAAAACTGACACCACGCTGTGGAATGAACATTCGCCGCTGCAAAGAGTTTCACTTTTTTCGCATCAACATTCTTAAAAATGTCGTTCAGTATAAATTGGCTTTATAATAAATAGCGCCATCTAACAACGATTAGCGGTACTAAGTGCAAGCATAGAATTTATATATAGAAAATGATGATCAACTGCGGCTGCTGTGTAGCGAGAGCTAGCAGTGTTAAGAGAACTAAAAGTGTCGAAGCTCATTAAATATAATCACGTAAATATACGTGATTTGTTTTTTAAAAGACGATCTCATTCGGATGGTGTACAGGGACATCTACCAGGCAAAGTGATTCTTAGTATTGCAGCGAATTCATCATGTAGCATGCAGCAAAATCCACGATAAAACGAAAAAGTACGTTTCGTTACCAGCAGGAATTAATAAGAATTTTGTTTTCTAATTTATGATATATCACAAAAATTATCTAAAATTTTTATTAAAAAACTTCATACGATTTCAAAATAAATTTCAGCCTTTGGCTTTAACAAAAATTTAATGCCTTTAACCGCGTAAGCTTACATTTTCTTTAAATCAATGCACCACGTGCTTACGGTGTTACTAAACTGTGACTGGGATTGTGCGGCCAAGCCCGGAATTTCAAAATTCAAAAGTTTTTCTCAAAAAAATTTAACGTTTTTTTTTTATCAATTTATGAATTAATTGTTTTATATTGCTGATTAAAACAAAAAAGAAAGATCCATCAACTTTTTCCAAAAAAAAAAAATTGAGGGAAAAATTTTTTATTTTTGATGATTTTGTTATCATTTGGGGGGAAGAAAATCCTAGAAAATTGCTTGAAAATAGCCCAAGAGTACGCTGTAGAAAAGTCGAGTGTACAAGATTACATGATAAGATATACGGGAAAGATAGTAATGCATTTTGGAGAAACTAAACAACCCCCGTCCCGACATCCGAAAATTACCGAGTTTTGCCCAATTTCGTTGTTTTAATTGAAACTGTATAATATTATTGCTCGAAATGTATGCCATATGATAGAACTCAAAGAGGCCTAAATATAATATACCATATGGTTGCTTTGTCGAAATCTGTCCCAAAAATGGGACACCGCTTTTTTGGGTAATTTTTTTATTAATCTATAAACTTATGGTACATTTTTTTAGTACTTATTATGAAGAGAGGGGAATGAAACTTATATCATTGGAAAGATACTGTTTCATAGATTTGCACTAAATAAAAATAATGTGTAATATGTGCCGTTAAGGCAGGTAAAACAAAGAGAACATATGCACATGGGTCCCCCACACAAAACGCTTTAGCCAAATAAGGGAAAGAATTTTGATCGTTTTAATAGATGCATAAGGTACATTAACGTTTTCTGTGTTGTCATGAAACTTAAAAAAGCTAAGTACATTTAATGGAGTCGCTGACTTAAGTTTAAAGGGCAATTTCTTTTGGTAATCTCAAAACGCATCGACATCCAAAATTGTCGCATCTTTTTTTAGTATTTATTATAAACGGAGGGGAATGAAAGGTACTGATCCATAGATGTCCAAAAAAACTATTTAGGACGCCGCACAGTGGCTCCTTTTTCAAAAAGTGATTGCTAAAATCAAATTCATACCACTAAAAACCAAAAATTTCAAAATTTGGACTTTCACCTCTTTTTAAAAGTATTTATAGCTAAGCCTCAAACCTGAATCTTATATATGTCATAGCTACATAGCTATTACCAACCAAAATCAAAAAACTTTAATTAAATATCTTTACCCGTTCAAAAGTTATGATTTTAGCAACGCGAAATCGCAAAAGGCGTCACTGTGCGCCGTTTAGGTAGGCAAATGAAAATGCATCCAAAACGCTTTAACCAATTAAATGGAAACATTTTGGTCACATTCATGGCTGTATGAGTTAAAATAACGTTTTTAAGCGGGTTGGGAAAACTTTGGCTTTTTTTTTGGTCAGCAATATTAATACCAATTTTCGGGGACAAAATGTGTGACCTTATTTTGCTTTTCTAAAAACCATTCTATCTCCAACTAACGGCCATTAACGGCATTTATCTCCAATTAACGGCTTTTTGCGAAATTTTCCAATTATTACGCGCCACTTGGCAACCCTGAATGCCACACTGTGTCTGATTATGATGATTATATATGTATATAATTCTAAGGATAGATAGCATATTCTACGAGGAAAATAAAATAAGATCTGAAAAAAAGCTCACAAATTCATTGCAGTGTACTCACCAATGTACGAGAGTATTTGGTGCCACATTTGACCCAATTGGTCTCAAAAAGAAGACAAATAGTATCAAATTAATTACTAATCCGGTTTCAGTGTTGAAAATTATACGTTTTGAGCATATGTATGTGTTAGTATTTTTAAGAAAAAAATAATTTTTTAATAATTGCCAACGCATTGAAATCTCATTGATTCTCGATGTGGACGTTACTCATAACATTTTCCAAAAAATAAATGAGCCCGCTTCTTTCATTCAAGTTCAACTAAACATTGTGTATTCGATGCGTTCTGGTTTTTTCAATGGTTTCTGATACTTTATCGATACTATCCAAATTTTTCGATTCAATTCGATACATTTCGATAATCTTCAATACCATCGCTTCATTACATGTGTTGATTTATAATTTCATATTAGTTTTAGTTCAGATTTCACTTCCTTTACAGCACCTAAATCGAAATTTTGGAAATCTAAAAAACCATTGGTTATTTTCAAAATGTATTTATTTTCATTTTATATATGAATGGTTTTTTGGGATTTACGATTTTGTTTTATTAACACAGACAACTATAAATAAAATGAATTTTATGTACTCGTACGTCCTTTAGTCTCCATTTTTTTTTTCTTTGAAATTTTGAAAATTATTATACATCAATAAAATAGATTCATTACAATTACAACTATTATAATGTAATTATTTTTTATATAGATATAGAATAGCAATAACTATGATATTAATAATTTTCTAATTATTTCCATTCGATTTGATTTCCAAATGGAGCTTTTCAATTTACTTTTTAACAATTTTAAGTTTTGTTTTAATTTTGGAATTTTCTAATTTTACTTTTTTATTTTTTGAAAACAAAAATTTAAATCCTTTCTCATCTTCATAAGTACATTTTCACTGAATTTAAATATTTCCAGATAAGTAAGTACTTAAGTAATTCAGCATGTATGCGTGTATGTATGTAAGAAGTATGAATTTTGTTTGTTTCGTTCAAATTCGTTATTTCAATACAGTTTTTGTATTCAAAGTGGAAGAGTTTTCTTGAAAATAATTACTAAGCTAATTTACATACATTCAGTATTCAGAGCAGTATATACCTTGCGGTATTCGATTTATATATAAGTTATTGATTGCGTATTGTACATTCAAGAATGTTTTTGAAACTAAGAAATTATTGAAAACAATTTTTTGTATTCGAAAAGATTTTGTAACATATAACGTATTGAAAATCGTTAGTTTTTATAGAAATAAAAATACGAGTACGAGTAGATGCAAGATTATGATAGATTTAGTGCAAGTCATATATCGGTACATGAGGTGATTTTAATTTGTCTCAAACACAGGCAGTACTTGCTAACGTCTGACTTGCAGTATATTCATCAAGGTTTTACTTCTAAGTCACGAATTTTCTATAAAAGCAACGATTTCCATTAAGTTGAAAAGAAATTTCAAACAAAAAAAACACCGTAATGAAAATTTTTTTTTTGAATTTCTTTTACTTTGAATTGAATTTAGATAACAAAAATTAAGGCATTTAACAGTGAACGAACCAAAAAAAACACCTGATTACACATAAAAACAATCAAACAAACAAACGAACGAGCATTTTGTCAGTCTTAGATATATAATTTTTGTTTAGTTTCAGTTAAAGTTACAAGTACAATTGCTTTTGTGAAGTTGCCGCGAACATTTTTCTTTAAAGATTAATATAATGTTTTCGAGAAGAAATAAATTAATTAGGTTTCTAATTTTTGAAACAAAACGTAAACGAAACACGAAGTCATGAACGAAGGCGGTAAAAGAATTTTATTTAGATAAAAGAATAATAATAATAAATATGATTTCTACTATAAAAAAAATACTTACAAAAATTACAAGAAATAACGATTAATTTTAAGTAATATAAAATATGCTAACTTATTTAATGCTTTCGTTTTTTTAATTTAATAATAACATTGTTTTTATTGTAATATTATTTACTTTTTAAGATTTACAAAACATTTTACATTTACACTGGAACATTTTCATTAACTATCATGCCAGAGGTTTGTCCATATCAGACTGATTCGACTTAAAATTTTCTTCGCGAACATGCTATAGTTTTGAGTGCGAGAAATAACGCATTTATTAACCCAATAAAACTTTTTTTTTTATTCAAAACTGTTCCCAGCCAGTATGCAATGTTTCAATATTAATGCATGAAATCGGACTTAAACGGTAAACTCTTCGAATAAACCGAAAAGATAACCCCACTAAATTCATGGGAATGAATTAATTGAATTTAATGAAATTATTTCTTAAAATAAAGAATTTAGTCCATAGAACGTTTAACGATGAATTGTGGTGTGCGCTGTTTTGATAAAATTTGTTCTCTTTTCTTTGCATAAGCAGAGTATAGCAGGGTCAGCATGTAAATTGATTGAGAAACTGTTCTCACTGCTTTCAAAGCAGGCATGCCCAGAAAAGCTCAGTAAAATTATGTACAATGCCTTTCGGTACACAAGCATGAAGTCAAATCTATTGAGACGAGTCGAAATAATTAATTTTTACTCGAATGGCCTATCTGTTTTAAAGCTTCACTTTGTTTGCATGAACTGTACAACAAATAGTAATTGCTTTGGAAACCAAAATCATATTATGACACTAATCTGGCCACAACTGGACCGGAGATTTTCCTACATCCGAAATTTCAACTGAAAGCTTGCTGCTCATATGATTCATATGATTTCAAAATGCCAGCAAATTTTTTCTATAAAACTTTACTTTTCAATAAAAAGTCTGTAAATTATATTGAAGTTTTGTCCGTAAGACTTATGTTTTTAAGAATTGAAGTTTTGCAAAGTTCTTCTAATTAATTTCAAACAATCAATGGACAATTTTTTTATTTTATGTTTATGTGGCAATTTATTTATACCGAGACAAAAAATTCTGGACATTTTGATTTGGAAAACAAAGAAAACCATTCCTTTAATGACAATCACTTGTCGGAAAATGAAAGAGCTAACTTCCTATAAAAGAACAATTGTTACTAAGTTAGCTATTTTACGCTGCTTTATGTGGATTAGATTTTTCTCAGTGTACTTTTCAAACTCTATTTGAACTCAAATTTTACTATTTGAAGCTTCTAAAGAAAGTATGCACTCTAATTTGAATGGCTGGGAACAATTTTCAATAAAATTGGAAGTTTCAAGTCAGTGAGTAATCCCTTAAAATGAAAATCAATGAAAATGGTGATCTAATTGGGGGGCGTTACTTCTGCTATTTGATGAAAAACAGCAATTTTGACTGCTGCAAAAAAGGAATCTTAAATCGAATCAGTCCATTGGCGCTTGTTACATAATGTTTTCTCTGAACTTTTTATCTTTGTAGTTTCATAATGTACATTTTCTTAGGTTGATATACACGAGTTATTTAATTACCCTACGCTTAAACTTAGAGTTAATTTTTGAATTAACTGTCGGACAAATATTTTTGTTGTTGTTTTTTTTTTTTAAATTCTATGTTAATTATATTACATTTTCTTAAATTAAGTAAAAATTTGAAATCAAAATACAATAATGTTTTTTTTTTATTAAGGAAATTGCTGGGATTTTTGCGTAGAATTTTAATTGCTTTGGTATCTAATGCCTCTGGTTGTATTTTGAACAAAAACAGAGAGTTTTCTTTTTTATTTTAATTTATAAAAATATAAATGGTAGTCGGCGATGTTGGCTTTTTAAGCCTCGTTTTATTTGTATTTTCTTTTTTTGGTAGGCCATTAATTGATCCTGTTATTTACACTGGTTGCGTTTTTCTGTTGCGATCGGGAGGTAGGAAGGACTAAGATAGGAGATGGAGTTTAAATCGAAAGCGAGACCGGCGCTGTTTCAGAATATTCGTGGCATAACACGATTTGAGGGTGGTAACGGCAGCTGTAGTGGCAACTGGTGGTGCGGCAATGCGTGGTGCTGCTGCTGCAATGGCAGCGGTTGTGATGGAAAGCCGCTACCAGCACCCCAATTGGAAAAGAGTCATGCTTCCTCCTTCAGCGAAATCGGATGCGGCGGTAAGCTGATCGAGGCATTGGAATCGTTATCTCCGCTGATGCTGCTGGGTAGTGAGAGGTTATTACAACTGCCGCTCATTTGCACTGGAAACTGGTGGGGGGGGAATGACGAGTGCGAGGAGGGCGGCGAGAGTTGTTGCGCTTGCAGTTGCTGAGCTGCCGCTTGTGCGGCCGCATTTGCTGCATTAGCGGCTGCTGCCGCCTTACCCTGGTTGACCACACACTTTCGCATGTGCTTTTCCAGCGTTGACGGAACGCTGAATGGCATATCACAGAACCGACAGCGGTACACGTCTTTTCCGGTTCGTCCATGCGTCTTCATGTGACGCGTTAGCTTAGAACTTTGCGCGCAGGCGTAGGAGCAGAGTTCACACTTGTACGGCTTCTCGCCAGTGTGACTGCGACGGTGTACGGTGAGATTGGAACAGTTTTTAAATACTTTGCCGCAATATTCACATGTGTCATTGCGTTGACGGCTTTCCTTCTTCATCATAGGGTTCTGTAACAGTGTGTTGCCTGATCCCAGGCCCATTGGCTTCAGTTTTAGATTTTCAAACAAGGATTCGTTGCGATGCAATGCCGACATACCCCACCAATCGTTGCTATCCATTTTCATGCGTTTCGACATTTCGAATGGGTTTGGAAAGGGATTAAAAAGTGCCACTTGTGCTGGAGCATTTTGTAGGTGCGGCTGCTGAAACATATTCTTGGCAAATTCGTCCCGCAATCGCAGCGCTGCTGGCAATCCGTTCAACTTATCTGCTGTATGAGGTAGCTGGGAACTCACGGTGGAGTTGTTATTGTCACGATCTTTGTTGGTTAGATGCTTGAAGTTACCCGATTCCTGCAGCGCTTGCTTGTATGCCTCGGAATACTGAGCTATATTCGAGAGGCCAAATTTATCCATAAGTTCACCGACCAACGAGGTCGTGCCAGCATTACCTACGCTTGATGCCATAGGACTGTCGCCTTTGCCATCAATACGATGGCCCACACTGAGATCTTCGGCTTCGTAGTCTATTTCCTCGCCGTCCTCACAATCTTCATCGTCATCTTCTTCCATGCCTTCTTCCTCAACGATGTCGTCCTCCGGTTCCGACTCCTCACCGTCGTTAGTCTCCACTGAGCCAGCATTGCTCACGCCGTCTTCGGGGCTACGATGCACACGCATGTGACGCATTAGCTTGTTTATGTGCGAGCACTCGAAATCACAGGCGGTGCACTTGTAAGGCTTCTCACCCGAATGAGTGCGCTGATGAATTATCAAATTGTTTTCAAAACGAAATTTTTTGTCACAGTAATCGCACGCATACACGGCTGCGGTGTTTTCCTGGCTGGGTTTCGAGGGCGGTGTGGAAGCGGAACGAGGTGTGGCCTTGACGTTGTCATTATCACCGCCCATTAGCAGATCGCTACTCTTCTCTGGCGGTGTGAGGGAATGTGGCCGTGTGTTGTTGGTTATGGGTGTAGGAGGTAGTTGAGAAGGAGATGGACTCGCAAAGTGCGGCGATTGCTTTTGTCGTGGACTCGGCGAGCTCGAGTTAACAATGTTTCCAGCCCCAGGACTTGTTGTTCCTGCAAGCTGACGCAATCGCTGCGAGTAAAAATCCATCTGCGGTTCTAATTTAATATTTGCCTGTTGCGCGCTGGGGGTACCAGGAGCGCCCGGTTGCGCTGTTCCTGGTGGTGGTAGCGTGACGGGCGGCAGTGAACCGCGATGACTGCTATTGCTGTTACTCGATGAAGGGCGTGGTTCCTGACCACCACTTGCATTGAACTGGGCAGCAGCAGCAGCAGCGGCGGCAGCATGTGGTGCACTTAATGAATTTGCGGCGGCAACGGCTGCCGCTGCTAGGTTAAGGCCATGATGACGGAACTGTTCAGAGACCAGCTGCTCCATGCGATAGTGATCAGGATGTGGGCGCGTGAAAAGTGGTGACACTGGAGGAACTACTGGACCTTGCGCAAGCGTTGGTGGCATCGGCATGCGGAGCAAATTAAATGGATTATTATGCATATCCGGTGGCGGTAGCAAAGAAGCGTGATGTCGCATCCCAGCGGCAGCAGCAGCTGCCAGGTTTTGTGCATTCTGCATGGCGGTGGTAAGGCTGTTTTGGTGCTGCTGTTGCTTGTGCTGTTCTGCTGCAACAGCAGCAGCAGCTACTCTATGCTGCTGCAGCTGATGATGAATTTGCTGCTGTGTAGCGCTGTGATTTGGATTACTAACTGGAGAGGTGGAGCTGATGGATGTGCCCGTTGAGCTGGAATTGCTTAAGTTGGCGCCAGAAGCTGCTAAATGCTTTTGAGAGGAATGCATCAATGACAGTGGCAGAGAAGTGGACAGTGATAAGGGGGAGACGGAAGAAGTAGTGGATGAAGTGAGTGATGACGATGCTGCCACGGATGAAGCGACGGATGCCTGTGTAGCAATCGGCAATGATGTGGATGTCGAGGATGAGGAAGACGAAAATTCAACGTAGATCTTCACGCCATGAAAATGCTGGACGTGTTGAATGAGGCGCCAGGCCGAGTTGTAGCGGGTCTTACATGTCGAACAAGTGTAGTTGCTGGGCTCTGGAATGAGAAAAACAAATTATGTGGTAAATATTTGGTAGGTTTGCGAAAGCCGTGAATTTAATTAAAATTTTAAACCGCCCAAAATTTTAAAAGAGATTGTAGCCACAGTCTCTGTGGCATTTAATTAAATTTATCTGACTGCATGACTGATAACAACTGGTTACGCACTTATGCAGCTTTGCAAACTAAACCCTCAGCTGGCCTACATAAAGCTGCATTGACGACATCATGCGCTCGCATGCGTCTATGCAAATCAGGTGAATCATGAACAACGCATCGCAGCTGCATGCTGCTGCTATTGAGCTTGAAAATTTCTGCTTTCCAAATGATTTTATTAAAGTAATCAATAGTAGCTACTTGAATGCAATAATCTCTGCAAAGCAGCAAATTATGAAAGCAAGCAAATGGCTAAGATGTGAATCGCCGAAGCTTTAACTGTTGAAAGGCTTTAGGTTAGGAGTTGCTCGCCTATTACAATTGGTCTTAAAGGCGCGGAAAAAACTGTGTAGGCAACATTGGAACTGGCAACATCAACACAGCGACTTTATTGGCATGCAACACACCTTGTCATTCAGCACAGCACAGCACAGAACAGCAAAGCGTACTACTGCTTTGCTCGGTGTGAATATGAACAACTTGGCCTCATGATACAACGCGCTCGCGATGGTCGATTAATGAAGACGCTTAATTCCAAATAAACGCAACACAACTTTTAGCTCTGATCCAATATGCGATGTGTATCTGCAGCCCACACGGACTCTACGACATGATAGGTTTCCCGTTGCCACGCGCAAGTAACAGCAGCAGCAGCAGCAATAGTTGGCATCATCTGAGCCCGGTTCGTGTTTGTGTGCGCATTTCTTACCAACTAGAAAATGTAGCCCTATGCCTATGCCAATATGTTCGCAAATTAAAGAAATTGCCGTTGGTATGGGAAGCAACAAAAACAAATACAATGAAAATAAATCCAACTTTTTTCTTACACAACACTGAAAAATATTTTTTATTAGATCTTTACATTTCGCAATGGGTGTTTGTTGTTTTTTTTTTTTTTTTTGGGATCAGTCGGTCGAAACACGCACACATACATACAAACACACGTCCGCCTGCTGCTGCTGATTCTGATGGCATTTTGTTGCGCGAAATCCTCACGTCCGCTGAATACAAATGGCCGCTGTTTCAACCGGATGCTATACGCTAACAATCCTTAAGTATTAAGCGCGCCTGTATATTCACCGTTGAATACGACAACAACAACAACAACAACAACAACAACAATAATAAGCAAATTCATGCAAGCGAATCGAATGTTTAAAAAGGTATCATCACAAAAAACAAAAATGAAAAAAAAAACACAAAAAAATGAAGCCAAAATCCTTCACTACTACACGCTCCCCCGTCAGGACTCCTTCTGTTTTCGTTCGCGTAACCGCGGTGCAGTACGGTGCGGCGCGACGCGAAGGCAGAATTTTCGAAATTACATTTCTGATGCTTTTCTATTTAGTTGCGGTTTCATAAATTTTTTAGTTTTTCATTTTTTGGGCAGCCACAAATACATACACACGCACTTACACCCTCACACACACATGCACACATACACACACATACACACATGTGCTATTTAATGGTGCTCATATGGGCCATACCGACATTCCACCATTGTACTGTTATGTAGTTGCTGCTGCTATTTGGTGAGCGTCTTTGTTTTACGCGTTTAATTTGATGGCAACAGCAGATGTCGCTTTCACTTTGCTCCCTTTTAAAGTTAGACGGAAAATGATAAATTTCATCATATTTTGACAGCGGTTTTGTAGCGTCCAGGACCCGGCAATAGTGCGCACGGATGTATATGTATGTGTTTCAAATTTAAAATCGAAAAATTCGAAAGTGCAAAAAACGTTGCAAAAAATGAACCGAACCGAAACCAAACATACGATAAAATGTAACCGCACGTAAAACAAATCAGCACCGCAGCAAACCGCTTGGGAAAAAAATCACCCCACAATTTGCACAAAATTGGCAGTTTATTGCAGAATTTGGTGCTGTCGCCTGTGAATTCAAAACGTGCAACGAGGGTGTTAATTTAAACGCGTTGCGCTGGATGTTTTTTTTTTTATTGCCAATATGTCGCCAATTTATTGCTGCAATAGCGAACGGCGATTCTTTCCAGTTTTTATTTTCTGTCATTCGAAAGCGAAATTTAAATTGTTTTGCAAATGTCATCCTTTGAAATCTAAAAAAAAAAACCAAAAGCTCTTCTTCAATTCCAAGCACTATTTAAAGTATTTTAAGACTACCGTAACAAACGTCATCGAGTTTCCTTAACTCTGCCAAAATGACGGAGTATCGTCTGAACCGATAAGTTCGGACTTGGTTGGATTTTTGATGCCAACACCAGGAGAATGCATTGAATGGTCTGCGTTGTGACTTTTAATTGTAACATACAAGCTTTATTACGAGATTTTTAAAGGTATTTGCTTCATAATAAAGGTACACAATACCAATGACATAATAAGTAACATATCTATATTCATTTACATTATCGCAATAATTGGACGGTATATTAAATAATATAGGAAATAAAAGCAAACAATTACTTTAGAGAAATTGAAAACAAGATTTGATAACCCTTGGCCGAGGTGCAATCCAAATTGTGCAGCAAAGTCATAAAAAAATATCTCAAAAGGATTGATTCCTAGAGCAAATCGCATAATGATATAAAAATCTTATTCAACTCTTATTCTTCTAAATACAAGCCAGTTTTATGCTGATAATGACTGTGATCGTAAGCAAGGTTGGATTGGTCCACCACTGATTTTATACGAGAATAATTACAAAAACCATATACATAACTCTGCGCATTATCTCGCAAAGTACAAATTTCGGTGCTATAGAATACCTTTCAAGCAAGTACGTAATCTATTTTATTATATTATGATGTCAATGATATCAGAGCCATTCTAAAACTACTTGTTGCAACAACCGGAATACGACCTTCTCCGATTTTGCTCAAATTTTGTATGACTATACCTTAGAATAAAACTTGGAAATAAATATTATAGTTTTGTCTAATGAGCCTTAGTTTACAAGATACGAACTGAATTTTCGCCGGATAGACTATTTTTCAGAAATTCAATAGAACTTAAACAAATATCTCAGAGCGTCCATTTTACTATCATTAATTGCAATAAAAATCAAATTTGTATATATTTAATCCAAAACATTTGCAAGGACATCAAGGATAGCCAACACGCTTTATTATTCTTTCTATCCTAATCTTCAGCCTTGTTGATATCCTTTATTTTTTTATATGTTAATTATTGATAAATAAGCTACCATTTTTTATAATTTCCGGCTGGGACCACAACGCTTTCTATTTTTAAATAATTTTTGGAAGTTACTATAGCAGCTTATTCACGTTGAAACAAGTATGTTTATTTCCATATACATATATATTCACACAAACATCTCAGAACAACCATTAAATGCAGAAAAATTTAAATTTATATAGATTTAAGCCAAAACATAAAAAAGATTTGCAGGGGCATCAAGGATAACCAATAAGCTTTATGATATTTTTAACTGAATGTTTATCCGTTTTGATTTCTTTTATTTTTTGATAATTTAACTATAGATAAATGCACTATATTGTGTTAAATTTTCGGCCGGGAACCATAATAACTTTTATTTTTAAACAATTTTTGAAAATAAGCTAGTACATACTGAAGAAATGTGGATGATAGGGAACAATAGTCTATTTGGCGAAAATTCAGGTTTTGAGTCTCTATATCTCGTGAGCTAATGCTCATTAGACAAAACTGTAATATCGTTTTCTAAGTCTTATTATAAGGGATAAATTCGATTCATATCGGTCGTGCCCCAAAAATTTTCGACACATTGTCTCACAAGTTATGTGCAAAGTATTTTAATATAAGTCTTTAGACTTGAAAGCAGATCTGGATGCAGAAAATGTTTAGAAAGATTCTCCTGAACAATATTTTCCGATATCGGGATCTCAATATCGTTTGCTATGATTTGATTTTGTGAGAAGTTTGAGCTCCAAAATCACTTCCTAGTATAGAAGTTTAGTTGTTTTGTTTTGTATAAATGGTATGTAAACAAATCGTTTCAGAGAAAATTCTAATGTAAACATTCGGAAATACAGTGCGACCTCGGTCAACGCAACCCTCGATAAATGCAACTCCTCCATGTACGCAATTAAAGCGAGTTCATGAATATCTCAAGATCGAAAAAATGTTTATACAATTGTTTTCTTTAGCAAATAAATGATGATTTTCTTTGATGAATTATCGTTTTCTTATACTTAAAGATATTTCTTATTAAATATCTACACCCAGGTACCTAAGATTTTTTGATGTCATAATTGGAACTAACGCGGATATTGCAACAGGCTCGGTTTTTATTAGCTACGCTGACCGAGGCCGCACTGTAAAAGTAGTTTAAGCGCGACTTTTATTATTACTAAAGATAAACTGGAGTTTGACTTAGAGCAAGGTGGTCGCCCTGGGCGCTGGATCTCTGGAGGCAGGGCCCTCGAGAGAATATTTGGGCCCGGGAATGCAAAGTAACGGGCCCATATGCATAGAACCCAAAAAACACTGATGAGTAAAATGATTGAAAAAAAGACTTTTGTGTAAAACTTCTATTTGTCCGAGTGCATTAAAATCAGCGACCCTCTTTTGCATGCGTAAAACCCGTATGATAAGCGAGCGTAACTCATGAGTATTTTAAAGACATCCGTGTTTCTTGGGAATAAAAAAACTTAAAAACAATTATTTATATATAAATAGTTTTAATATAAGGTAGTAATATTTTGAAAAGAGAATGCGAATTTGTGAACTTTCAATCATTATTAATCGGGATATATTTATATTGATATAAGTCGAGATGATCAGATGAAGCTGTTTTGAGCGAATATAAAAAATAAAAATTACAGTTCTCACCACGATGCTTTTTTATATGATTTTCAAAGCTTTTTTATTTAACTGTTACTACTGTTAGTTATGTATAAAATTTTGGAACAATTGAAAATCACACTATAATATAATTATAACAGTGGCCTTGTTCTAAGTTCGATCACATTTTCTCTTGTTACAATTGAGCTTTTCTTGCTTTCTGGGCAGCAAAGTGACTTATGAGAACATCGAAATTTAACTGCCTTGCTAAAGGTGCTTTAATACAAAGGGTAGCTAGTTCTGAAACACGCTCTTGTTTAGAGCACAAGCGATGAAAGAACTTTCAGCACTAGCTATAGTCGGAGGTATTTTGCAAAATATACGCAAAGCGACGCAAACATTCGGGAAAATCATCTCCAGATTCTGAAAAATAATTGAATTGAGCAAAGAACTGGTAACAGGTCTGCTGCGTAATTGGCTTCGTAGACGTGTTTCAGGTGGATCATTTCTTCTCCAAATTGCGAATCGCCACAAAAAAGAAAAATAGTAGCATTCAATTTTCGCATTGCATTAAATCGGTTAGAAATTCCTATAATAACCGAATCGACGATCACTAGAAAAGTTTTTCTTTCGAAATCAAGCTCTTCATCTGCATCCAATGTGCTGTCTTCTTAATGCTTGTCGAAATGTCTTTTGCATTTAATCTTTCTGGTGGAAGGGAATGATGATGAAACATCTAATCCAGTATCTACTGTTTTGCATTTGAGCAAAATGTGATCCCATTTGTTCCGGATCAGCTGCAAGTCGGCGATTAAGCTTTCAAGATTTCTTACTACAACGTCGATAGTGACGTCTGTGGCCTGGAGAATGATGCGTATTTCCTTGATGGCGGTTAGAATCTTGAACCAAATCAAAGACGTCACTATACATTCAAACTTTCCTACGTACGTAAGAACACCGTTCATATCCTTACGGGTTTCTGCGGTCAAAGAGACTTCAAACAAATCTTCTTTTTTATCCTTTAAAATGATTTGCAAAAAGTTTTACTGCCTCAATTCTGGCGGCCCATCTTGTGTCTGAAAGTTTGTGAACCAAACTCGGAACATTCTTTTTGAGAAATTTTCAATGTTGTTGAAATGTTAATACACTTCTGAAGAACTCCGAAAAAAGTGATTGCGGCTGTACAACATTCTGCTTTTAAAAATTTCCTAATTTCTGGGCACCCTCGAGAAGCCTGGGCCCAGGTGGATTTCTCCCTTTACTCCCCCCTTCTTGACTTTCAAATTAATTTTTTTTTTGAAATGTTATTGGATGTTATAAATTATACATATATGTACAATATATTATGATACTAAAATATGAATAATAATAATAGCTAAGTTTTCTTCTCTGCTCGTAGCTCTCAGGTATTCATTGCTCCAAATATTTAACTATTTTGCCTCACATCAAGAAAGATTTAATTCTTTGACATTATTGTCAATAGAAGGCGTATTAGCTTATGGACTTGATTTCACTCCATTTATTACTCAATTCGCTGAAGCAAAAGTTTGAAATTGTGTGCATTGTTCATCATTAACACAATTCTGAAACGAAAACAGATTCCGGGGTAAAAAGGGCACATACTCCTAGCTCTCCCTGGGCGTCTTTGAAAGAAACTGACGAACTCAACTGTTTACCAATAGACGGTGTAAAATAATAATGCACCTAAAAAGCTCTTTTTGTCCGAAAAAGCCTTTAAGCATATTTATGTACTTATCAGAAAAAGTATTTTACTCACATATGTATGTATACATACGTATATGTATTATACATGCATAGATAATTGATTTTCTATAACCTTAGGAAGAGCAACCTCTTGGTCAAAGATGATCTTTTTTTTCAATATAAATCTTTTGAATCTGACTGCTAATACCTGATTAGTATGCGATTTCACGTACAAGTTATACAAAAGAGAATAAAAGGAACATTTGCTATAAAAAAAGGATTTAGTGGGAAGATGGTCCAACCAACAACTTGGAAAAATTAAGCAAAAGAGTAAAAAAAGGACACAAAATTCTACGGTTAGCAATTATCGTTATTTCCGGTGCAAATTTAACACATGAAGAAAGCTTGTGTTTTCAGCGGGCGGTCGGCCAATTTGCATCATCCGCTGCTTGGCAACGTCAGAGAGATACTGCGGTCACTTAACCCATGCACAATACTGATGGCGTGGTGGTTTGGGTTTGGTAAAGATTTGTATCGCGCTTCAATTGAATCCTTTGGGGTTGGCTTATAACCGCAGTATCACTAGCATTTTTTGTTTATTCTTTTTCTTTTTCATTTGTTTGCTTGTGAGTTTTTCGCTTTGTTCAACTTTTTGGTCAATCCACAAATGTTGGAACTAAGACATAAACATTCGCAAATTATTAAGTCTAGCAAGTAAAATAAATTTTTTAGTTGACATATTTTGATTTCTTAAGTATATTCTTAATGTGAAAATTATTATTCTGGCCATATTGGGCTTGAAAAATAATGCTCTTAAAATTAATGCGATAACTTTCAAACCATACTCTAGAGATATTTAGACTTCACATAGCTGGTTTGCATACAGATGCACTTAGCTGAGAAAGTAGTTTTGAATAGGAAATTATTTCGACCATTTAATAATAAATTTTATTTCCCTAAAATGTGTCGTGCCCGCAGCAATGGAATTGCTCCCTTTTACATGTCATATGTGGCGGACAGGCAAAGACATAACAGATTTTGCTGTATGCAAAGCTGCCAAAAGCAGACCATGTCCAATGGGTTTGATTGAATCTTGTGACCAAAAATAAACATGGATTTGTAAAAAAGTAAAAGCAAATGAAAAGGAAACAACTCAGGAAAACAACGGAATGATAAAAAAAGAACTGCAAGAAAGACAAAACATATCCTTGGCACTTGGCAAAACTGCGTCTTAACGAACGCCGCATTGAGTTGTAAGCAGGCTGTTCAGTTTATGCAACTTCCCCACTGTGCCGTCGAGGAATCGAATGAATCCTGCTGTGATATTTTGTATAAAACTGAATGTCAGAACAGAAGCTTTTGGTTGGGTTGATAATTTCATTCAGCTTTCGAGCATTACAACGGATGTGCAAGGACTGTTATGCCGGAATTCCGTTCTTTATTATTCTTTTTTTTTTCTCTCAATAATTTCGTTGGATAGTGCCAAGTTCCAGATTCTTAAAATTTTAAAATCAGACATAGCTGTTGGTTACGCACACATTGGTTGTTTAAATGGTCACATTGCATCAAATGTATAAATTCAAGGAGTTGAAGTGTTTATTTCAGGCACTAATGCAAACAAGGTAGCCGAGTCGAAAATATGCAATTCCCGGAGTTCTAAAAAAAGGACATTTTCAAATAAAAATCAAATTTTTCATGATTTTGCCTATACCTTAAAAAGGGATACCAAATTATGGGAGGTGATTTTTAAGGAAAAATTTCAAGCGGTTAAATTGTTTTTTTTTTGGATGTTTCCATTTCAGCTTTAAAGTATAATTTTTAATGCTTTTTCATCAAATCTGATCAGTTTTCGGTACTCCTATTCCGTTACTCCTTCCGAATTGAAATTACTTGATAAAAAGCAAAATTATTAAAATACTTCCAGGCAGCCGCCCTAAAGGTATTAATTGCTTACTTCCTTACCTATAAAGTGTATTAATATAGAATTCAATAGATAAAAAACACTCTCGCTGACATAGGTTTACCGAAATCAACCATGTGCCCATGCCATTAAAGCATCGTGTTTCCCGGAGCAGCGGAAACGTTACAAAGCCCAAAAAGTTATGAAAGACGCGTGACACGCTTGCGACGTTAAGCATCAGAGCATCAGAAAAGAAAGATACACAGCTAAACATTTGCAGAATTCCAACCTTGACAGGATGTCATCAATTTCCCTTTTTACATAAATTTTTATCCTTTTTTTCTATTAAAAAAATAGGAGTTTTTAATAAATGAAAAATAGAAAAAATATAATAAAAAAGTGAAAGATCAGTGATAAAGAGTAAAAACAACCCTTTATTTGTTTGTTTGTACGGGTTAAAGTGCGTTAAACACGCTTGCGCAACCCTTACCCAAAGCATCCAAATTTGCATCCGCATCTCGTGACTCTTCATTTGCATTTTTACCACGCAGGTCACATTGCGTTCAAGGGTTAAAGTAGTACCCGCTAATAAACTTGTACCCGCATGCGCGTTGTTGTTGTCATGGAGCGCTTGCTGCGAGCTCATGTTTTAGTGCTTCGACGCGTTCACCTTTGACATGCAGCATTTTGCGTAGCACCTCGATTACCCTGCTTGATACCAAGCAGCACTAGGAGCCCGCAAACAAGGATCAACACATTATATCGACAGAAGACAGAGCATAGATGCAGACACGAGCTAAAAGTGCGTTACTGTCGTTATCAATGAAAGTGACAGCATTGCACACAACAAGCAATGCAATCTGCATATGCTGGCAAGCTGACAAGGGGTAATAAAAAACAAAAAAAAAAAAAAGAATCAGCACTTTAGAAGACTTAGGAAGCAGCTGCTGAGTTTTACGCCAATAACGGCCGCTTAAGATCGCATTGCCATTCAATGTTTTGCCAAAGAACTCAAAGAAGTTGACAATAATAATAAATTAATAATTTGTAAGGCAACAGGTAAGTTTTCAATCTAAACTTTGTAGAAGTTTTGATGCTCTATGAGTAAAAGTAACCTGCTTATTCAAAGTGAAGCAGCAACATTTCATGGACTAACTATGGGCAGAATTTGCTCTCAAAACGAAACCTTTTCAAATTTATCGTCCTTACAGGAGAAGATGCAGACTAAATATGCATTTGTATGGTATTTTTTATTTATTTTATTGTCAAATTGAAAAACTCCTTCCTGTTGGCTTGTGTTCCGAAAATCAGTAAAATGTTTCCTTTTGTTGGAACATGTTCGAAATTTTCCGTTTTCATGTTTTTCTTGCAAGAACTCAACTAGAACAAGAAGTTTTGCATAGAACGAAATAAAATGTAATCTGATGGGACAATTTCATAACTATACGGTGGATGAGGCAACACTTCCTAAACAAGCTCTAATAAGTTTTGCCGGGTGACCAAAGACGTGTGTGACCTTGCATTGTCGTGGTGGAACACAACACCTTTATGGTTTGCCGATTCGGGTCGCTTTTTTTGAATGAACACATCTGAAATGATCGTTACATATAAACTTGTTTTGATAATTATCAGCTTTGATGTTATTTGAGCTGGTTCATCTTGCTTGCTCCATGATCTTTTCTGTTTGAAATTCTTATAAACAACCCATTTTTCATCACCAGTTATAAATCGTTTCAAAAATGGATCATTTTCATAACATTCCGTTAACAAATTACAGAATCAGTAAGTGCTTGGGGAACCCATATATCGAGTTTTGGTACGCAGCCTTAGTTATTTTAAGCGGTTTTCATGTATTTGATACATGGAGCTTATCTGTGTTATGACACATGTGTTGTGATATGACGATTCGAATCAGGGCTGCCCCTAGCAAGCCTCACTCGATTCGATTTTTACTTTGATTTGATCGTCATCAACTTGAGCAGGACGATCATAGCGTTGTTTGAGTGAAAAATCACCAGAACGGAAGTTGGCAAACCAATTATGGTAATGCCGCTCTTTCGAAGCCTTGTTGCCATACACAGTACATAACTTTTTGTGAGCCCAACATAAGCTAAGTACATTACCGATCAATTCAAATTTTTTATTGTTTGACAGTTGAAGTACCAACTATGAAACAACATTATGAGTTTGACGTTTCGAATAAGTCAACATATTTAAAAATTCAACTAAAGCCATAAAGTTCGCAATTACTTAGTTGCCAACCCAAGACCAAATCATGTACAGATTTTTGATATTGTTGGATATTATAGTGGCTCAAGACAGGGACGCCGGAAGACCTGTTGCGTGTGTTGAGAACTCTACACGTGTGAGACTTCTCCATGTGAAATTCAACACTGGAAACTTTAATTCAACACGCGAATTCGCAAGCGTATTGATTCCAATTCAAATATAGAAAATCATATATATCAGACTTCAAAAGATTTTTATACAATAATTTACTATGGTGTGTACCATCTCAATTCTCGCTGAGAATGTGACTTACGACAAATTGAGCAAAGTTTCCAGATCCCTTAAAGCTTTTGTACTTGGCAAAGATTGTGATATTGTCAAAATATTAAATTTTTATAAAGTTGATTTCAAAAACGATAATTTACTTAGTGATCGAAACAGAAATGAAACTAAATTGCTAAGTTTAGGAGATGTAGTAGATTTTTTTCAAAAACATCTATGGTACAAAGACCTTATTCCAGATGAGAGGAGTTTTTCGACTTCTGTGGTACAAGGACCTTATTCCAGATGAGAGGAGTTTTTCGACTTCTAAGAGGCTGAAATCGTATATGCGTTCAACGACGGGTCAAAAACTTTTAATTCATGTTGCGATTTTGCACAAGTTCCACGAATTGGCTGATAGAATAAACATTGAAAGAATGAAGAATTTCTAACGAAATAAACATTTTTTTTTTATTAACACAATAATCATTGAGTACTTCATTGTAGAAATCCTACATTACTTCTTCATAGTCATGATTCTGTAAGATTATTAACCGTCAGCGTAAAGATTTCATCATTTTTGACCCCCCCCCCCCACCCCTGCGACTAAACGAATTCCACAGCCGCTTTTAGAACATTATGGCACCCCTGGCTCTAGATCAATGCAACGTTCTACAAAGTCGTTAAATTATATCTGACCAAGAGTTCTCTGGCTGCTGGACTAACGATTTAAGTAAATTTAACTTGTCTTTGAAAATTTTCATAGGTTTAAAATAAGGCTCTATTTCGAATTTTGAAAATCTGATCTAATAGGATGAAAAAGCTTGAAAAATTACCATAACGAAGGTATTAACTAATATGTGATAAAGTTTAAATTGAGTCGTTAGTCCGGGCAGTCAAAGAGCTTAGCCCCTTATGCTGCCAAGGCGAAACAGTGAAGTAACTAATGCTCTGAAGTCTTCTGGGACAAGGTTCATTATATAGGGATGATGTTGATCATGGTAGAACCCAGTGGTGACATCCAATATATGTTTTGTGATACATAGTTTAGTAGTCAGTTTGTACGATTTAGGCAGCAGCCCAAAACAGTCTGATTATTCTGCTCGTATAAGTGTTGAGTTGGGATAAAAACTCCAGCTTGCACCACTTCATTTATTGGGAGCCATTGGTATACATATTTTTTAATTGAGTTGGATGTGCAAAAACCTTTTTTACCACAGAAACCATTTGACTGAAAAATTACATAGAATTTCCTACACAGACAGATTTATAATTTTGAAGATTTACATTTTGATAGATTTATATTGTTGAAGATTTATTTTATATTGGTGTGGTCAACTCCATGAAGCTCTTGAAACAGGAGCGCAGTTTCGATCTATCAATCAATCATAAGTCGTTGAGTCTACCAAGTTTTATAAGTAGAAAGATATTTTGAAGATTTTTCTATCAGACAAACACGCCCTATACTATAGTAAGATCGAGTTGTAGAATATATTCAGTGTGTCACACTGGGTTCCAATGCTAACTTGGATTTTGTACTTACAATTTTTAGCAGTAGTTTTTGAAAGATTTTGCCATTATTTCACATTTTTTCAATAGTTTTTTTTACTATCTAAGAAGTTCAAATCAGTATTTAACTAAATTCACCATTTTGGCATACGTTACATGCTTTTATGTTCTATGCAATATTCAAGTAAGTCAGCCGTTTCTCTGGCTAAATTTAAATTATTTTTAATGTTATCGCACCGGTAATGAATAATTTAAAATGACAATTTTATTTCAATGGCTACATTTATTCTACGTATCGCCTCCAACCTCGGCCAGTTGCCAATACGCAATTACTATGACGATACCGAAAATACACTGCGTTCCGAATGTGATAATAATCGAGATTATCAATTATTAACATTAACCCTTGGATGACACACATCTACCTGCATGCAATTGTGACCGAGTGCCATCACCATATAATCACTGTGAAAACCTAACGCATCAGTCTAATTAAATTTTAATGTGCCTGTCCAAAAAAAAGAAAAAAAGTTGAAATAAAAATAAAACCCCAGATAAAGCTACAAATTACAATGAAAAAAACCAAATAAAATAAAAAAATGAATTGCTAAATTCACTGTATAGCCAACAATCGCCGGAGCGTATGTGATATTTTCATTGTTGTCATGTGCACAACGAAACGAAATGAAACGACATATGAAACACACACGAAAATCCAGCGCTGCAAATTGTCAGGAAAGCTCGACGAAAACCTGCGAAATGTCAACGGTAAATCCAAGCACGACCTAAAATGACAACAGCTACGGCGATGAGAGAGAACTGCAAGAGAGGGGCAGCACTAGATTTGAGCAAAGAGTAAAGGTTAAGTAGATAAAAAGGACACCGGCGGTCCATGTTTGACAAATACAATGAATGGATGATGGGTTAGATGCTTCGATGCTCAGCATATGTATGACCAAATGAATGAAAATCATAATAAAAAAGTGCCATGAGGTACACAATAGTAGTCAAGTACACAAAGAGATGGACCAGTCAGTCGAAAGGCCAATTTTAATGTTAGGAAAGGAGTGCCAGACGGGAAGGAGGATGAAGAAGATGACAACTACGGCAAGTACAACTAATAGTGTCAAAGGTAATTTGCAACATATCACTTGAGCGGGCTTAAGTTTAGGGTGACCACAGAGTCACAAATCGTCGCCTGCGAGCTATTTTCTCGTAAACGGGATTTTTTAAATTTTGAGTTAGGCTTGGTGTTTTATGAATAAATACAAATAAACTTAACATTTTTGAGCGTAACCTTTTTAAAGCTCTTTTTCTGATCGGACATGTGTACCGTGCAGCGGGGTCTGGGAAGTGATTCGAAGTGATTAGTTTTTGTAAGTTTCGGCAAGAGTACTCTCGCCAACCTGTCTTTTGCCAAAATTTTTTAAATTGAGGACTAGAGAAAGATCCTCACCTTGTGAACTGTAACTGATAAACAAGCTATTGACTGTTCTTTCCTTACCCAATCAAAGGTCCCTGAACTAACAATATGAGAAGGCACGGTGATATTAAAGACATGTGCTTATAATTAATAATGGGTCGCCAAGTGCCTGATATTGACTTGGCCCAGCCCAGAATTCCACGTCAAAGCCAGGGGACTGGTAGGAATTCAAAATTGGCAAATCTGTGTTAATAGCAGGCCACTACCATGTTGAGAGGGTTTTCGTTCTGTGCAGACATCTGTAATTCTTGTATGCCTTATTTTTGGATTTCTGGGCTTCCTTCAAGATTTCTCCAATTGGTAATCATTGGCAATCTTACATCAACCATTTCAGAATATTTTTGATGCAGCTCTTGAGGTATATCCTCTGAACTTTCTGCGTTCACTTTTTCTGTAGTCATTTCATTATCTCACCGTGAATTGATTCTAACCTGTGCTTCTGTTAAGTTTCAGAATTTCTTTTACCTACAACAACATCATGGGTCGGTAAAAATAATCTGATGAATGTAGAGGAGTTCCCAATGTTCTATGATTTCGCTCTTGTACTTGGAACAACTGAACCATTAACATACTCGCATCTATTAAACTGAATTTGCGGTAAAGCTGATCGGGCACTTTTCCGCTGCTATAACATCCCTTTAGGTTAAAAAAATATCTACCTTGTGTCGCCTTAAAGAGTTTCGCAGTATGTACAAAATATTTTATCTTAAATAGTCACAATATTATCATAAAGGAGTGCTGTATTTTATCCTTTTCGCTCGTAATGAACTTGTACTCGTATGTGAGTGTATTGGCCTTGAGTTTTTCTGGATCTGTCTTGTATTTTTGGGTAAGGACATGTCAAAAACCTGACGTGATGGACTATAATTTTGTTGGGCGAAATTAATCACAAGAGCTTCCTCTTTCAGGCCTATATCGTGGTTCAAGGAGTACCCAATTTGTTTTTGTAATGCAATATTATTACCAGTTCCTAAGTGACTTATTTAGGATTATATATAAGATTTTTAAGAGTCTCAAAGAAAAGCGCTTCCTGAGATGCGTTCTTATTTCCCCAAGAATCTGGTCACCTTTCAAATTCAGTTTCGCCTATTACGTCTTAAGGATAAATGTGTGAACATACGGATAAAGTCGTAAGTATCTTCGTATTTCAGCGCTCAGTGAACGCCAGTAGAGCATAAATTTGATGTCACATGGTGGTGGTGCTCGTATTGTGAAAAAACTGCGTTTAGAGATGCTAAAAAAAGGATGGAGATTTCATTGTTTCATTGTTTGCTTCTTTTACTCTTAAGATGAAGCATGTGTGGTTGAGCGAAAGACCAAGTACCGAACGTAACCCTTTTGTCCAGTAGAAGAAACAATGCTTATGCTGTTGGTTAAGCAAAATTTCAATGTGAGAACAATGACGATGACGATGATGATGATGAATCATTTTGCACAATTTGCCTTTCATTATTGTCAGTTGCGTCATTGTATCACTGTCACTTAGAGCGTTGGTCTGTGCAACTGCATCCAGCAGTACGACAAAACAACAATTCGCCGCTTATTGTACGGCATCCTTGTGGCAGTTGGTGTGCTTCATCATGTGCGTCTCGGACAAGTCAACCCACACCTGGTTTTAATCGACTAATTTCTGATCTACGACAACTTCTTAGTTGGCGACAATAGAGATGTCGTATAATCTGCTGAGAGGATTGCGTCCCTTACTCCAAACTCCGCGTTTTGCTTTTGTCCTGTTGTGCACTGTTAAACGTTTAATGAATTATGTACGCGTGCTGCTGTTTATGTTCGCAGCTTATGAATTTGTTATCCTTGTCCATGCATAAGTGTGACTTACCTTTACCTGGATGGAGGCTACGAGTTAAATGCTTTGACCACTCGTCATTTTTATGATTTTTCACCCTTTTTACATTTTTTTATTAGAAACGCGTGCCGCCTTACACACCGAATGCTAAACGGGTTTTCTGGACAAGTAAGAACTTATGCCGACTGACCATTGAAAGAAAGTTGAATGTTGGTCCTTCTGAATGCCATAAGCAGAGTTGAGTTCTTTTTTTTAATATTTTTTTTGTCGCATACTCTTGATTGTTGTGTCCAGCTCGAGATGTTGTTTTTTATGTTTCTGTTGCTCATAATTTCGTAACGTATGAAATAAGGGGTTGTTTATTTAGGCTTTACGTTATGTCATGTCAAAAGTATGAACTCATGTTTTTTTTTTTCACAATTCCTAAAGAATTTCAAAGAACGCATACCAATGTTTTGTTGTTTACTTTTCAGTGCAACTTTACTTTGACGGCAGGATAAAACAGTCCTGCAGTATGTAGTGCAATTTTAGAACAAAAAAATTTTTTCACGTACAAAAAAAAAATGCAATTCCTCATCGGACATAAGCTCAGCTTCCCAGTTGAAAATTAGTTCACTTTTTATTTCTTTTAAATGGGTTTGAAAGAAACAATCCAGTGTTCGAAACAAGCGTGTATATGGGGGTGGGCTCTAAGGTCCTGATCTGCCCACCCCGAGAATCGTAGTTTCTATTAAATTTTTATTAAAATTTTGAAGAGCAACTTTAAAAGTATAGGTATGAGTGACCTCTGAGAAGTTGTTAAATGATGAGTATACTATACACACTACAGGGTTGCCAAGTGGCCGCTTTTGATGCGGCCAAGCCTTTAATTGCAAGTCCAAGCCGGGAGAAATATTAAATCAATAAGATTACAAATTTGAAGGAAGGGTTAGGTTTGCCTGAGGTAAATAACTTCCTCTAAGGGTAAGAGAATTTCAAATTCACCACAAAATAAAATTCTTTGAGTCTCGATATTTTGACCTAGAGACAAGGTTTGCATATTTTGGAAATAAAATTCGTAATTCTGTGATAATAAATACAACTTTAAGGACTTTTTAGCTATTCACTATATTTATGGCCAAAATAATTGAAACCCTATATAATCAGCTGATACCAGACTTTTTTAATCATTCTCTCACGCAAATATTAAAAGTGCTACTAAAGATTTCATTAGAAATTTACCTCTTGGCTTCCATGAATAATATTGGTGTAACTGGGGGGGGGCTAAGCCCTACTCAGATGACTTATTCGGCAAAATAAGTTTCGCAGGTCAACAAAATTTTGTCAAATCACTGTTTCTGTACCGCTACTATACCCAAGGTCAGATTTTTGATAGTTTTGGTTTTCGAAATTTTCTAGCCTGAATGTCGAAAAATCTCGATTTTTCGAGATATTTGAGGTAATATATAATTGAAACGTATTTTTTCCTCTTCTTAAGCTATATCAATATTTTGTTTTTCTCCGAAATATTGTAAATTGAAATTTATTACACATTTTCTTACACATTCACTCTATATAGAAAGGCCCTAACTCATATTTTTGAAATTTCACAGGAGGAGATCAATAGATTTTAAAAACGTCAGCGCTTACATCAAGTTTTGAATACCATAATTATACCCCCTATAGAATGACGTCATAATTTTTGAAATCGATACAGCCCATAAAAGATTATGGACATAAATGTAAACATGGATTTGCCCCTTCCATTCTTTTCCTTAAATACTCGTCATCCTGGGGGATTCGGAAGGAGATTTTTCATGCGATTTTTAACTAAGACCTTTAACTAACTAACGGTACCAATATCGATAAAATATAGCGGTGGGTTGTTGATTTATCAACTAAAAAGTCAATTTCGAGAGAAGAATGAGTTAGGGCCTTTCTACTCGAGAGCGACGCTATGTAGATTTGTATGGAGACCTATGTAATAATTTTCAATTCAAGATATTTCAGAGAAAAAAATGATTTCGATATAATTCAAAGTGTTTTGAAGAAAAAGAGCTCGTTCTTTTGGACACCATTAATGGTTTCATAAAAAAATTATCTTTCGATGTAATATGATCGTGATTTTCGGTTTATAAGGTTATAGCGTACATATATTTTCAAAACTAAAGCTAATGGAAAAAATGACTTTCACTTTCATAATCTAAATCCGATTAAGTTGAAAATAAGGAAATAACGGCCTTCCAAATACATATTTTTCCTCAAATTGGTAAAAAGTAAAATTTTTTTTTTTGGAAAAGTTCAATATTTATTTTTTCTTCAATAATATTTAATTAAAATAGTTAAAGCGGCCAGTTGGCAACCCTGTGTATAGTAATAAAACTCTTTTCACATCGGAAAATTGAATAATGCCAATTTAAGGTAATTTGGGGTAGCTGAGCTCTAAAACTGCAATCAAATTTTGATCTAAACTTAAGCGTTTCAACATAATGGTCAATTAACCGGTAATTGACACGGTTCCAGACGGTCTTTTACGACTTTTTAATATTGTTGTTTGGCGCGGTTTGGTGTCTGAAGCAAAGTTGTTCCGCATAAGAAGATAAAAAATTTTTCCATGTACTCTACACTTCCAGCACTACTCTTTAAGCTAATGGAGAATTTTAGTCAAATTTTCAGAAAAAGTTTACATACGGGACAAACGACTGCGCATTTTTTCAGGAACTTGAAATTATAAATGAATTGAATACATAGAAAAACGTTAAATTAAACTTATAGAGCTCACATACATACTATTTTTGACGATCAAATGGTGGAGCCATCGAAATAAAAAAAAAGGGAAGATCTTTTTTTGAAAAAAAAAAAAAATCTTTGAATTGTAACAGAACAGAATGTTCAAGCTTTCAAACTAGGTGGTAACCGGTGAACTTATTTTTCGTGATACCCCGTAGTGGGCATACCTGGTCTATATATTAACCCGAACAATACAAAATTTTACTGAAACTAAAAAGCAACATTTAAAACACAACTATTTAATTTATTTTTAGTTTTAAGAATCAGCTACCCCCGAAGCAGTTTTGTTAAGGCAGCGAAGTTGAAAATCCTCAATCGGTAAGTGCTTTCTCCTGAATGCGTTCCTAGGAAAGTCAGAGATTAAAAGGAATGTACAATTTTCGGCAGTGTTTTTTTAGGAAATTTAAGAGCCAGGACCTTGACCATGTCCTACCTTTAAGACATAAAGCTGAATTATGACTACTGGGAACTTTCGCAAGCTCTTTGAAATCTTAGTTAAAAATTAACCATGTTAATACCAGTAGCGTGAATTACTAAAGAGTTCATGCGTTTATGATGTGTATCCTTCACCAGTGTCGCTACTTTCACTGTTGTTGTATTGCAGTAAAATTTTTTGCAACTACCCTTCAAAGACTTTTGGTGCTTGGTCAAAAAAAAAAAAAAACAAATACAAAATAGAGCATGTAGTCCTAGCCTTGCCCAAAGGGCTGATAAGCAATGCTTTTATTTTGTGAACACAGCTCATCTCTACTTTTATTACGTATCAGCTTTGCATGCCAACATCAAAAGCATTTTTTTGGCCGCCAATGCTGATGGAAACCAATAGTGGCGACTGCCAGAAACAGTGATTTTTGTCATTTGGTCATTGAATGATTGGTATGCGTGAAATGTGCAAATTGTCAATGTTGATTTTTTTTAATTTTTCAGAGTTTTTCTTTTATGCAAACGATTTTTTCATACCTGTGTGCATTGTGTTTGATTCAGCATCAGCTACCTCGATTTTTCGACGTTTCGACACTGGCTGACCATCACCATCTTCATTGTCCTCGTTGGATTCATTTAAACTGAGGTCGGTTTCTAAATGTTCCTGTTTGATTTCAACTGCCTTTTGTCTATCATCACTTTCCTCATCCGCCTGAACCATTGCAGCCTCTGCGTTGTTCTTTGAATCCGCAGCTGAGGCAGTGCTATTGCCGGTGGTGCTTTGACACTGGCTCTGACTGTGACTGGCGGGATCATCCTTGGGTGTTGTGTTATCATTTTCTATATATTGTAGCGGAGAGTGAAGTACATAGATGGGAGATGATGTTTAGGCTGAACAATGGGCATATAAAGCGTTAGTCAACTTACCGTCCACTAGACGTTTTGGCGTGCTAGAAGCGCCATCAGCTAACAAATCAGCTGGACTAGGAGGCGGTGTGTGTATGCGTGAACCGGATGGTTTACGATTGGCAATAGGTGCCGAAATGGAGGGTCGGCGATTAACTAAACTTAAGGGTCTACCATCTTCCGCATCCCTATCGTTGGAGTGACCTGCAGAGAAAGAAAACAGATATGACGCATGAGAGTGTCAAGCTGCTGCGGATAGGTTGTATGTCAACTTACCTTGCGATGAACACTGGCCATAGTTTTCTTTGTTACATTGTAATACTTTGTGCTGGATGAAACGTACGATATCTGACAAAGCAAAAGCCTTCTGACAGGATCCACATGTGAGAATATCCTGTGCGGTAGGATCCGCTTCGGTGGAATCTGAATCTGAGAAGAAAGAGAAAAAATTAAATTAAATGTTTTGCAAGAGCTGATTTTAAAAACTACAAGCCGTGGAGTGGTAAGTCAACAAACAAACGCCAGTTAATTAATTGCTATCATATAACTTTCATATTCGATTTTATTTCATTGCCTGGGTGACATTTTTGCGTCCACCCATGATGGCATTACTAATTCAGTATACGAGATGGTTGGTTGTGCCGTTTAGAAGGCCATAAAATTACTGCTCTTCTCGGAACAAATGTACGGGAAAACTCCATACGAGTGAATAAATTGTTCAATAAATTTTATCTTAATTCTCTTGTAGCCTGACCTCCAATTGCCAATAAAGTGAACCATGTGGTGGTGCTGCTGCTGCTGTCAGGCGAATGTGAAAACCGCGAGCGAAGTGAAAATACTTGTGAATTTTATTGTTGTTGTAGTTCTTGTATTGGTTTTTTGGCATTTTCACAAAAGTATTTATAAGCAAAATTGGTCTGCTTTGGATAGGGGTGAGACTTGGATGTGGGGAATGTATAAGGGTTGGGGTAGGGATAAGGCGTACGTGTGTATGGAGACACGGGTTATTCATTAAGCTGTTGTCGCCATTGCCGCACATGCAGCGCGATAAACCGCATTTAGTGCTCCTAAAGTCATTCTTCTTAGACTCATTGGCAGCGCTTTTTCATTGTGCCCTCTTAATTTCTAATGAAATTTATTGTGGACATTTTCATCTTTATTATGCATATGTGAATGCTTTGAATGTGTGTGTGTGTGTGTGCGTGTATGTAGAAAAAATATATAGTATTGAATTAGAATTGGTGGGGGAACTGTTGGTATGGTAATAAATTCGTGAATTCAGTCATTGTAATTAATTTAAGGCACAAGCATTTCGGTCACTACAGCTTAATGTGTTGCATAAATTTGTCTACGCTGGTGGTGGTAATTCAATGCCAATGTTTTATCCAGGATAATCTTTTGGTCATTACAGAAATTATTTTATTTTTGGTATCCTGCCAATGTCAATAGTGGTATGCAGTGTAGCCAGAACTTTTCCTTCCGAGGTGGTTGCTAAAATTCTTTTTGTAATTTAATTAGGAACATGAACTGAGTGACCAATTTGACTCAAAGCCTTTTACTAATGACTTGGCATAGCTAATTGCATGCAAAAACTTAAAGTAAAATCTGAAGGAGCAAGTGACTTGAAAACATAAAGACACAAACACAAAGCACACAGCAATTGTGAATCGAAAGTGTTTACCTCGCGTAATGGAAGGGCTGTAGGAGACGACGCGCCTTGGAGATAAAAATTATACAAACAAAAAGCAAGCCACGACAGCGAATCGAAAGTGTTTAACTTTACTAAGTACATTGAAGATAAAATTACACAAACAAAAAGCATGCGGTAATTGCAAACCGAATGATTTAGCTCGAATTAAAGAAAGAGCTCGTTATTTTTTGTTATTTTTGCACGAGCGGGAGTTGTGAATTCTTGACTTAACCCATTGCTTTCCCATATGCTATGTTCATATAAAAAAGCAAAGCTATTCTATGTTCATTTTTTTTCAAATTTTTGCAAGACTCTTACATTCTGCAGTAAATCTTTTTTCTATTGTTCGTAATGTCTATTTTTTACCAACCCACCTGGAATTTGTATTGTCAAACCCACTAATTGATTAACGCAATTATTGCACAATGAAACTAACAGTCAATCAGTCAGTCAATCAAACACGAACGCCGTTCTCTGAATTGATGCACTACTGCGGGTATACGCGCATTTTTTCTTTTTTTTTTGGGTTATCCATGGGCATTAAAATAATTTTCCGCTACATGCTCAATCAATGAAATTGAGCCCGAAATAAGGGAGAAAATACAAAAATAAGCAACAAAAATAAAAAAAAAAACATATTTTTTATCATAATCACAAAATACTCGCATAACAATAACTGTCGTACAACAAAAACATTAACGAAAAATAATAAAAAAATGAAACACGTCGAGTCATATTCCACTCATCCCATGCAATCAGGAATTAACTAGTTAAATATCAGAGTCGACCTTTTATCACCCCCTCCTCCTTAGTTTGTCTGTATTTGACAAATGATAAAAAAGCAACAACAAAAGAAAAACAAGAAAATCCCCGCATCACACCGCAACACAAGGCCCAAAGCGTTAGCGAATCATTCATGGTCCAGACAATTTGGCAGGCTCTGTACGCCCAGCTGTCCGTCGGTCTGTTCGCCCGTCCACGCGTGTGTTCGTTAGTTAGTTGTGACTTTTTGAGGAAGTGGGATTCCGCATATCAATAATTTAGTGCTTTTTTTCTTGTTGTAGCCTAATTGATAAGTCAATTGTGTTTTTTGTTATTATTCCAATATAATAATAGTATTGTCCTTATTCTTATAGGTTATTGGTTTTTTATTGCTCAAAGGACACATGTTCATTTGTGTTTGTATGTATAGGCATATGTACCTATGTGGCCTGCGCCTGTAATCGAAATATTAGCGGACTATGGCATTTTTCATGCTATCGGCACTGTTGGATATTATTGAACTGATGATATACGTGTGTGTCTGTATGTATATCATTTGTTATTGTTGGTCACAAGATTTGATCCTTTTTTTTTTTTTGTGGTGTTAGTTTGTCAAGTTGACAATATTGGATGAATGTGTGTAATGTATTAGTTAGAAAGTTAAATAGAGGCCACAAAACAGTTTTTTTTTATGTTTGATTCTATATCATTTTTTTAGTGCCCACGGCAAATTTACCCTCATTCGGTCAATTTACGTTATCATAAATAAAACAGCGTTGGGTGAGCAAAGTGACATGAGTATTTGTTGCTCAACACTATGAACAATGTGGTGTGCAGGACATTTATCCATTCTTGTTGTTGTTTTGATATGTTATCAGTACCCATCGATTGCCTTCAGTCGGATATTTTATCATCAATGGCTCTGAGACGTTTTTCCTTAATTTGGAATGAGAAATTTATTTAAGCTGGCTATGTAGAATGCAGCTTTTTGCTACAAATTTTGTCAACTCAAACGCAATAAAGCCTAAATCGTACCACTTTTAAAAGTTTTTAATATTACTATATCTTTTATATAGCGCCACGTGAGAAAAATTAACGTTCGGTTTTATACATGTGCTCTCAGTTTTTTCCTTTTTTAAAGGACTTATAAATTTCAAGGGACATCCAACAACGTACAATCTAAACCAATTTTTCTTTTCGACTAATCTCGTCAAAATTGTGTCAAAAAATGTATCTTTAAAATTTCATAGTCCTTTAAAAAAGTCTTGACGTTCTAGAAAAAAAAAACCGGGAATGTATTATAGTATTTTTGATCTTGGTGTAATCAATTAGTCTTTGATAACACTTTCACTAACTACTTCTATAAAAATTGTTTTGCCTGAGCTTTTCATCGATTACACATCTCCACATGAAAACCCATACTGTTTATGGGCACGTGTTTATTTACCGATAAAAGTGACTTTACTGCCATTATCGTGGACCATATTATTAGAATCTTCTGCTCTAATTGCCATAGTTGAAACATAATTTATAATAATAGAATTCTAAAAAAGTTCCATAGTTGTTAAGTTACAATAAAATTTTTGAATCGCGAAAAATTTCTTAAAAAAAATTCTTAGTATGGTTTCTGGAACAAAGGAAAATTTAATATGTATTTTACTGAGCTTTAAAAGCGTAAAAAAAGGTGGGAGGTCCGAAATGTCGAGTTTCGGCGCAATGTGTTGTATTTTTAGCCATGATTCTTAACTGGTTAGTGCAAAAAATAAAATATAGTATGCTTGGAAACACTTAAACCTCGGCTAGCAAAGTTTACTGGTGATATGACGCAGCAGTCATTGAAACTAGTATAAGTAGCTGGTTGTCCATTTTTTGTTCCTTTACAATTGTGGGAGTTATTTCTCCAAATTTTTTGGTTGTTTTTGCACTAAAAAGTACTGAACATAAAGCTAAGCAAAATACAAACAAAAAAAAAATTAATTCATACTTATTTCTATACTATTTATGTACAATTGCTTATTGGAAATGGATTGTAACGCTTTGGCACAAAATACACTGAACCGATTTTAATAATTTTTCTTTTAAAGCAACAAATTTGTCTAAAAGAGGGTTATTGCATACTTATTTTTTAATTTTTTAAGTTAAATTATATTTTATTTTATTTTAAGTTTTTGCACAAAAAAAATGAAAACGAAAAATATTCGAAACAAAATACATACATTAAATTTTTTAAAAAATGTTGTTTTTGTAAAAAAAAATTTATATTTTATGATACATGTTTAGAACTGATGGCTCAAAAACTAGATGCCGATTTTTGACTTTAAAAGCATTTGCATAGCTTAGCGAAATTTATTTAAAATTAAACCTATATCGATACTGGGGTGCTAAGAGTTTAGGGATGATTTTGAGAGGTTTATTTGAATTTTAAATGGCTATAGTGATTCCTGAAACTTTATTTGTGCCATGCAAATACCACAAGACTAAAAGGACTTGATAGAACCAGAACCGTAAATTATCGTTGTTTTTAAAAATTGAGCTTAAAAGATCACAGTGAATGATCAAATGTGAGATTGGATATACGATTAGTTCTTTTGTTGTGAAGTGTTAATATGCATATATAATCGGTATTTTGGATTATTAACCCCTTTCGATCAAAAGTAATCGTTATCAAGCATTTTTCGTTCTATTTATTTTTGTAGTGATTATTTTACATTTCTATTTTTTCGATACAAAATATTCGAGTTTTTTTTTCTAATAAATAAAAGTCCGAAAAAGTCGTTATTTTAGATTGAAAAATATTAAAGTCTATAATAGCTATTATTTTGGAACGAAAACATTAAAAATTCAAAATAACAAATAAATATTTTGTAAAAAAAAAAAAAACACAAATTTATTCATAACGACTATGGAAAGATTCTACTTTAAAATTTATAATCTTTACAGTCGCTGGTGAAAACATTTTGGGGTCTCCAGAAAAGTTCGAGTCCTAGAACATATGTGCCATTTCCCGCTCTTTCGGTGGTCTTGGTTCAAATGAAGATCTTAGATAGAATAATCCAATATAATTTTAGTTTTTCCTGAGCTTGAGTGATGCGATCTACGTAAAGGGACTTTATTTTCTTCCAGTAAAATGTCAGCCAGTTTCGTAATTAGCAATTTTGAGATTTTGATGTGCCTTCAAAGTTTTCGAAGTTCTATTGGTTATTTTTATTTCCAATTATCCTACACTAAAAATAATATATTAATTTTTTACTCAAGACACCCTAACGCATAAGTTTCTGCTGCTAACCCCTTTCACGGTTGCGCCACTGCCTGCAATCGTAGCTACACACGTGCATACGTATGTACAATATTCTTCATACGAAATACATGTGCCAATATGTGTGTACTACAGAAGCACCAATGACCAATGGTCATTTAATCCCTTTGGTATCCGCACTGCTGGTGTGTGCGTATAAAAGGTGCGTGTATCGCAATGTATTGGACAGCATTGAATTAAAACGAGCCTCTTGACTTTATTTGATTGGTCAAATATTTTTGGTGGTTGCTAACATATTTAGGTAGCAGTACGCCGTACAGGTAGCTGAACTGACAACGATAAAGATAAACCTGTTCGAAGAGCAGGTCGCAGCGAAGGCCTTACAAAAATATCAAATAAAGGCGAGTTGAAGGCGGCAACTAACAACGACTACACTGAACATTTGTTTTGCTGATCTGAGCAGTAGATTTCTCGGTCTAATTTAGCACAGAAGGTGGACATGTTTACATGAGTTATGATGCGTTGACATCGCACAATACTGCGTAACTTCTGGCCTGCGGCGACAAAAAGTACAACAACAGATGATGATAGAAAATGCTATTCTTTGCTTTTTGACCAACTGTTCCATTGTCAATATAAGAAGTCGTCGCAGTTGCTCTTGACTGACGCGGCGTATTTTAATGAAATAAACCTGACATTTTGCAAAAATGACAAAAAAAAAGGACAGCAAATGAAACGTCATTGCACTGACAGCTCTACAAAAAAATAAAAAGGGTTAAAGATTTTGCTACGCCAAATAGCCGCTGAGCACCGTCATAGTTGAAGCTGTTTGCCAAAGCATTCGCCATGCTGACTATTAGAGACGATTATTTCGATTTTTCATTATGTTAGTGGAATAAAGTGATGCGGATGGTAAAAATCAATTGTTTCAGTTTGGAACGCTTATCAACACGCCGTCATTATGACGTGAGTTCTATTGACAGCCTTCGGTTACAAACAATGAAATACATGAAATAATGGTAAAATCCGGCATTATTAGGCAAAGTGTTCGGCAGATTATGACACAAATGTCAACACCGCAGTGACTGTGTTGACTCATATATATGTAGATGTGTCACAACACCCCAGCTGGAATCGTGGAAAGTTTTTATAAGCAGAAATGAAAACTTAATTTGTTTTGGTCATTGTTGTCGTATTATTGCAGTATACAACAAATGAAATAGCTAAAAGCGCTAATAGCTGTGGTAGCTTATAGTTAAAAGTCAGGGTTTTGGGACGTTCCATCCATACTTTGCTAATGAGAGAAACAGTATAGTGGGCGACAGATTAAAGAACACTTTTTTATGGTTTTCGATATGCCGACTCTACTGCAATTTTTCGGAAATTTTATCTATAAATGCCAAAAATATCATTAGGCCATTATTGTTTAAAATCCATTTTCAATTTCGTCGATTCTCACTAGAACTAAGGATACAGCACACCCAAAACTGATAGAAAAGTAACCTTTTATCTACCATTCACGAACTTTTTCTCTTTGGGAAGTTAGAGTAAGATCATCTTAACAGATGATTAGAGACATTCTATGAACGGCTTTTAAAGCTTTAAGCTACATTGCTAAGATGTGGCTAATAGCTGTAGTAGCTTAGCTCTGTTATTATTATTGACCACAGCAAAAGCACTTTTTTCATTAGCAAATTAAAACGAAATGATTGAAAACCATGACATTACATCATCAAAAAATGTGTCAAAACTTTTGCCGATCATTCGAGCTTTTTCTGGTTTTGGCTTTTGCTCAGACAATTTCTTTTTTGCACATTTATTTTAAGAATATTTTTAGCTCCAAGATCTCAAAGTGTCCAGCAATTTTTTACATTACCTGTGAGCTTGATCACAGAATGTGCGCATATTTCTACTGGGTTGTTTTTATTGAAGGATTGTATAGAAACTAAACAAAAAATATATATAAGTCCTCGATTGCTTCGCACAATTCCATTGTGCAATTAATGCGAAATATGAAGTTCGAAATTGGAAATCATGTCATAAATTAAATTATGCAGCACTACCCAATAACCACCGACATCCAATAGTCCGAAATATATGCCAATTACGTTAAGACTACGATTGACAGTGCAAGTTTCGCCCTTTGTTGCAGAAACTTACACTTTTTGTGCGTTGTAAACTTGTTCGCATTTACATATTAATGGGCTGCAATGCGAAGTTAGCAGCTTAAGTGGTCACAATGCAGACACTTGACTCTTGCGAAACTGCAAATAAGTTGCTTATTAGCGGAACGCCAACGAAGGAACTGAGTGTCTCAATTGCCAAAGGTAAGATATACAAAGCAAGGACCTCTGCTTATTCGCCATTTAACTCCACTTCCACTACCATTCGTATTTCAGACTGACAGCCACCCC
Organism: Meiosimyza decipiens; assembly: GCA_963680825.1. NCBI lineage: Eukaryota > Metazoa > Arthropoda > Insecta > Diptera > Lauxaniidae > Meiosimyza > Meiosimyza decipiens. The sequence continues at coordinate 93,279,386 of OY804258.1, read as the reverse complement.
AATAACATTTAATACAGAAGCATGAAATTAAATAGAAATTTTATTATTTATTTCCCTTTGAGATATAATTGCCAACCAAATCAGCGACAATACCAACTAAGAACCGTGTGTCGGCTGAGATTTGGTTGTGACGCCACTCACACATACACACGTACCGTGTGTCGTGGCGCCCAACGGTTATTGCCAATTTATATAAGCCATAAATATGTACGCCAAGAGTCAAAAGGATGTTGACGAAAGGAAGGAAGAGTTAACGCGAAGCAGAACCGCGACAACGATAAATAGGCGATGCTCTGTTTTATTTGCTATTTGTCATAGTTTTGTTTTTTGTTTCTGCTCTCAATAACAACTAAGAGATATATCATATTTTTCCTACGAAACGTGAAACACAAAAGAACTTAACGTAGTTTGATAAATGCGCAGAATACGCGGACCGTCGTGACTGCAGCATATTCAGACATATAATCCGATACGCTCATGTGTGTGTGCCCAGCAAACATTTGGTAGATTTTTAAGTCTTTCACATTTATGCTGATGAGATTACAACTCTACCAGAAGAGATTTACGCGATCGAACTTAAACGCGATTAAAAAGTGAACTTGTTAGCAATCCATTAATTGACTCTGAATTATCCTAGGGACTATTTGGTGACTCTTCTAGAAGAGCTTTTCATACATTTCAATGATTATGATTCGAAGTTATTTTTTTGTTATTTGCATTGTACATACATTTACGACGAATGTTGACAGGCTTGTTCTCTGTTTCATGTTTTGTTATGTACACTTTTGTGTATTGATTTTCCAATTATACCTTATAAAACGTCATACGTGAAAGCTTAAACTTGCGCAAGTGACTGAATAAAATAAAACAATACTTCAGATTCCGATGTCGAAATAATATATTTGTTTTACCATTTCAACAAAAATCGCTTAAGCCTCTTTGTTATGATTCAAAGCGAATCACTTTGATGAGTCACTAACCCTGAATTGTCCTCTCGAACAAACTATCGAAGCCAACGTCATGGCAATTACAGTATGACTCTTCCGATACTAAATTTGTTTGCTGGGTCATGTGGACATACGAAAGTAGATTTTTGGCTCAGCTCAGCTATTATTGAAATAAAATTATTTAAGTTAGGTATGTCGACCGAAGACGTTATATCAAGTCACAGTCGGTTGCGACTAGAGTTAGAAAGAAGTCATCTCTGTTGAATGACTTGGACAGTTGAAAATATGTGATTTAACGCTCTGCTCGGTAATTCTGACCAGACAGCTACTGAGGAATCAAATCCAGCCACATTCCTGAGCGAGAATGCATCTAGTGTTCCTTCACACATTTATTTTTCCTTCTATGCTATGGGCGGAGGCCTATCATTCAGATAGATGTAGAGTTAGCGGGTTATCGTCGAAAATTCGTTAGCCGAATGAGATTTTTCCCATTAGTCCAGCAATTTTATTTTTGCATTGCCTCGAATTTTAACGCAAACGTTGGTAAGGAGCCTTCTCAATCAATTTCCATTTCTTACGGTGCTCTCAGTTGCAGACATCAAGAGATTGTTTCGACAGAAATTCTTTGTGATCCCAAGCCTTGACCACTTTGATCTCAAAACGTAAGTGGTTTTCGTTTGTAATTAGATGACGGCTAGTAGTTAAATAATGGAAAAGTTGAACAAAAGTGCAGATTGGATGTCATTTTTCACTCTGCTTAACGTAGCTCTTGAGTTTTTTATAACTCTTAAGATGGGTCACAGTTGTGGGCAATGTGTTTGGGGACTATGCATTAAGGCATTATTGAATAGAGCGTTGAACTCATATATATATGTAAGTCTTGAAGTGGTATTACATTGGCTCAGCGTGTTGAAAGCTTATTCGATAGTGTATGTGAGAGCATATCATATATAATGCAGTTGTTGGTCAAATGCACTTCCAGAAGCCATTTGGGTGGTAAGCCATTTTGAGGATTTTTGTTAGCGTCAGCAGAAGAACCACTGCGTTAATTTTTTTTTTGCTGCGTGAAGACAGTACGTTCCACATCTGTTTCAAAACTATGGATATTCGTAGTAGTTGCCTACTTAAACTGTTTTCAAACAATCTTGCACTTTTAGTTCCATATGCATGCAAGGATTTTGGCAACGAAATTGATATGAAATTATCGCGGATTATGCGGTATGGGAGCGAATTTATGTTGGACCATGGTTTGTTTGACCTATTTGCACACCTCTCAAAAAGTTCAGCATATTGAATCTTTCTGTGTTCACCAAATAGTTTATTAGATTCTGAATTGAGTTGTTGAATCTTAGGACTTACATGACTCATAGTGCGCGGAGCATCCCGCTCATTTGCTAACACTGCGGCTTCAGTGGGAATTTGGATGAAGTCTTTGGAGATTCGCCTGTTACTTGTTGTTGCTGACCATCTGACGAAATTACTTCTGTTCAATGAAAATGTTTGGTGATGGATGTAGTCTGAAGTTTGCGCTGTTATAATTCTCTATTGTCAGCTTCTGCAAACTATCAGAATGTTCTATAAGCCTTTATGGATCATGATGGAAATTTGAGACTGACTTCTGAACTTTCGGATGAGTAAGCTATAATTGAAAATCCAACAATACTTATGTAAGGTGGTCTTGATCCCTGTTTCTCCTAATGCTTAAAATACCAAAGTTGAAGATGTCAAACCACTTGATCAGGTGCTACCAAGCTTCATCATCCAGATTTATGAAGTTGTATTGAGGGCTTGTATATTCTGCAAAAGTCTTCGATGTCCATGGGTTTTCAGTCTATGTGTAAACTCGTGCAAGTATAATACTATTTGTTCTGACTAAATCAAATGAAATAGAAAAAGTTTGATCACCCGTCCCAAGCCGAATTCAGGGATTTAGACTAATTCATCTGAAAATCTGTTTTTCAAAAATTACAACGACGTGTTGAGGTAGTTAAAAATTAAAAAAAAAGTTAAAAATGCAAAAGAAATTTTTTTTCTTTTTAATCGATTCAGATTGCTTATATTTCCGGAGAGTTTCGGTCACTTATTCACTCGCTACTCCAATGCATTTTATGATTCTCTACAGTTTTAATGTAAATAGTTCATAGGTTTGCAAGTGGAAGCATGCATCTGGTAAAGCCCCTTATTTATAGGTCATTAGTAGGCTGCAGTTTCTTACGTTTTTTCCATAAGTAGTGGCGGAAGCGATTACTTAATTGTTCAGGCCTAGGTAGCAACATATTACCTTGTGCCGTCCAATTCTCTTGTGGCTTGTAGACAAGTCTGAAATGACAACTTGTTTTTTATGAGAGATAAGCTATTTTGTGACCGTGTATTCGTTTTTTTTTTTTTTGTTTTTTTGTCATTACACTAACTATAAACACATACGACGACCTCGCATTCCGTCCGAAATGATTTAATTTTAGTGCTGTACAACTATGTGTATGGTCTGGTATCTCTGTGTCGTTTCTGTTGGTTTTTTTTTATTATTTGAGTTTGACTTACGTGAAAGTTAATTTGCGTACCCTAGTGTGTTCCCTATTCCCTATGTCCCCTGCTCACTATCGTAATGGTCTGAATTTAGTTGTTCACTGTTGTTGGTTTGGAGCGCTGATAGCGCACCGCTCTTATCTTGTTCACATATGTGCGTTCGTGTATGTCCAGCTTTTGTACCGATGCAGGATTTACTAAATACCTTTAGACAATATGCTGTTGTGCAGTACTCATACATCCGCTCCGTTGTGCCCATTTCTTTATTCGCCATTCGCCAGCTTTGCTTATTTACATTTGAGTTAACGTTGCCGCCGCCGCCGCCGACGCCACCGCTGCTGCTGCTGGCCGCCCGCCTCAAATTATGGGGGCGTTATCAGAGTTTTTCCCAACACTGTTGTTGCTTTCGTTGTTGTTTTCGCTGCTGTAGCGCGTGTTAATGAGCAAGCAAAGGTGTTCCATTTTTCGTAGTTTCAAAAAAGTCAAGCGAACTCGCGGTTCACCTGGCTGCACAAAAGCTGCTGGTTGTAGCTGATAAGCGTGCTTGTCCGTCGACGATGTTTTTTTTTTTTTGTTCACAGTGTTGCCATTTAAGTTTTATAATCTATATAATTGTAGCGTTTGAAAAAGCCCGATTGCCAAGTCTAAGATTTTATTTTAAAGATTATTAGCACTATTTAAAAAACAGAGATATATTCTTAGTGCCTATTGAACAAAAACTTGGCCTAAATATCAACATAATTCTTCAGCGGATTTCTCTTTTTAGCAATGTATATATTTTTTTTAATATTATAATATATATGTGCTTTAGATATTGCGATAATAAAAAATTGTATTCGATTAGGCTTCTTGAGCAAAAACTGTTCATAATTTAAAATCGTTCGGAGATATTCGCTTGCAGCCTTGAACAATGTTGCTGGTTTTAGTAAGGTCCATGATCAGTACATGGGGTTAAGCACTTCTTTTGATCTCTCGAAGTTTCTTTTTAATTCAGAGAAGAAATGTCACTATGAAAACTTTATTTTAAAACCATGGTTCCCTCCAGAACCCACAATATTGCTGAAGACAGTAAATATTTATGAAGGTATCTCTAATATTTTTGATATTGGGATAATTTTTTTCAAATTTTTATTGATTGCGTCCAATTTTTTACTAGAAACCGTGCAACAGGTCGAAGAATGGAAACTAACTCGATAACCACTGCAAATTGAAGTTCACGTTTTAAGTAAATTTAGTTCAATGAGCACTAGAGATGCCTCATACCAGAACGAGTAAAAATTCCCATAAAAAAAGACTCTATTCATGTCAATTGGTTAAGAAGTAGCGCTGTGGCCCCTCTTTGAGACCTAAAACAAAATTACCTAGAGTGTTGTTTTTTGATCTTGGAAAACGAAGACACCAAATGAAACGCAAAAATAAAATGTAGAGCTGAGTTGACTTTTGGCGTCAAATGGACGTAAAGTTAAGAATTTAAATGAAAATCTTTCTAACCTTCGTTGGGAGCGTTAAGAACATCAGACTGAAATCAGATCTAATGTCTGTTGCAGCCTTTGTTGGACCTTTTTTACTAAAGTCTAACCGTAGGTTTGGACCATTTTCGCACAAATTCTATCAATTTGACTAAGACTTAAGGAAGTTAATACCCTTCAAACAACACAAGAAAACAGGTTTCGATTTGGTCGAAATCTCATGACATTGGCAACATAGGTTTTTGATGACGCGACAAAAATTTTACTGTTTTTTTTTTTAATTTTTATTGCGCATTCACAGCTGCCACCCCCGCTTTCATGTCATATAACACATTTTAGAAATTAACAAAGTTTCAGTTTTATTTAAACAAATTAAGGCATTGTTGTATTTGTAGTTTAGAGTCATAGCTGTAGTTGTGACAACAAAGTACGAACTCCGATTGCGTTGTTTTCGAGTCAACATGCATATGTTAGGGTGTAGTAAAAAATTAAAAAACTAGAAATAGGTGCGATCATTTCTTCAGCCCCAAAAGTTATTTAATGCAGATCGACGTTTGAATTTTACTCAGCTGTCTTAAGAATTGCCACTGCACGATATAATTTTGAGAAACGAAAAATGCATATTTTTGAAGTTATCTCATACATCTTAACACTAACCGTCGGGGTGCGTACACATACGGTTTGATGAAAGTACTACCATAGCCGAGCAAAAGCTTGATGGGTATTACAAGGTTGGCGCACGACCTAGAAAGATTTTTAAGTTCGGTGGATTTTCCAAAATTTAAACTGATGAGATTTTGTTCAACAGCTCGTCCAGTATTGCTGATAGCGTCTAATTGTCCATTTTTCTCTTAAACCAATTTCACGAACGAACTGTACAATAAAACAATCAATTCTGAGTAGCGCTTCGGCACAAATTTCCCATAGTTTTAGTGCACCAAACAAACAAATTCTTCCAATAATTTTGAAGCGACATTAAGTCTGATTGACTTTGAATATTAAGAAATATCATATGATGATCATAAGAAGATCACCAACTTTAACTTGTTTTCTTTAACCAAATGACAATATCATTAATGAAAAGATTGAAAAGAACTGGACCTTAATTTGATGATTTCTTGTGGGACACTAGAACAGACAATAAATGGCTTAAAGTAGATCTAAGTCCATCAATTATTCAATCTTTTATTGATATAGGAATGTATCCATACCAAAAACATGAAATGACGTCCCAACTTTGATAATTTAGCAACAAGAGTTTAATGAGGAACTTCATCAAATGCGAAGTCCATATAAATCGTATCAACTTGCAAAGTTAAAGTGTTTTCACACCACTCTATGACATTATGTATGCATGTATATGTATGTTTCTTATCATTATTTAAACTGTTTGTATTTTATTTTAATGTTTCTAAGTTAAAGTTGTACGTAAACAACAACAACAACTACTACAACAAAGGGCATGTTTGGCTTAGAAATTGTATAAAAGAACCTATCATAGATAAAAAAAATATGGCTATAAATATTAAATATTTGCATAGCATTTATTCATTACTTGTAAAAATTTTATATTTTCTCGGCATTTCAAATGTATAACTCTTACTAATGTGCATTCCTCTATCTAACGTAAAAGCAGCGATAGTATCTTGTATTTGCATAATTTGTTTGAATAATTGTGAAATAGTTGGACGCAAGTCGAGATTAAATTACGGACTATAGCTTTTTTTGCACTAAGTTGAAATATTGGCCAATAAAAAATTAAAACAATAAAGTTTCAACAAACTCAACTGTAAGATATATAGTCGACAATTTTTAAAAATTATCTATAAAGTAAAAGTTTTGACAAAATAAGTCCAATTGCTACAAATTTCACTCTGTATTGCCTGAGTTTTCAGGCCTATTTCTTATCGAAATTTTATTTCAACAATCTGTGTTCTATCCATTGAATTCGGTGGATACTAATCTACTACCAAACCAAAGGATAGGAAATCAGGTGTCATGTTATTTCTGCTGTAGAAGAGTGAGTGGACCAATACATTTTCTATGGTATTTAGAATAACTGCTGCATAATATTATATTTAAGGAGCCCATAAATATTTTAGGTACATGATTTTATCGTCGTTGGTATTAAAATGCAATGTAGTTCACATTTATGCGAACACGAAAAACTAAAAAAAAGTGAAGATGGCGCTGTTTTTTTTTAATGAATTTTGAATTTATAAGAAAAAAAAAACTGTAATAAAATATTTTATCGCGTCTGCCTCTGATATTTTGTGTTAAGGGCATAGTATAGATAATGAAAATAGAAAAGGCAGACGTACACACTACCGCATTTTAATAACTGCTATGTTTAACATGTAAAAAAATCTTTATTGAAAAATTTAATCGAATTCTTCCAGAATTTCATTGTCTTCAGTATTGTCCTAAGAAGCCCAAGAGTCAAGAGGCAGACGTTTCAGCCTTTGGTTTTTCAAATTATGTCAAAATCGTCGATTTTGGTTAAATTCGTCGATTTTGGTCAATTTCGTATTCTCATTTTTTTAGGGACACTAGATATCTCCGAATATATTAAATTATGTAGTCGAAAAGCTTAACCATTTACATTTGAATTATATTGATATGGTCTTTCTTTTCAGAGATATGGTAAATTTAAATTTTCCAGTTATTCAGCCTTACTAGAATTTATATTCATATATAGATCTGTAAGTAGACCTGTGTAATAAATTTCAGATAACGATACTTCAGAGAATAAAATAGAAAAAAAAAATTGAAAATAATTATGGAAGCTAAACTCAACCAGTACTTCTAGAAAAAAAATTACATAAAAATCATGGACAGAAATGGAAATTGTCTCCAATTTGGCGTGGAATGACTCATATATACAGAAAAAATTATGTATATTCCCGAAAAAATGGAAAAGTAAATTTTGCATTTTAAACGCTATTAGTTTTATGTAAGAACTATATCCTTAATAATATGCATCTTAAGTTCTCAAAAACGTCTGCCTTAGAAAAAGCTGCATTTGAATCGTCTGCCTTATCTATTTTTATGTTTCTTATAAGTAAAGGAATCTGTCAGCCAATAGGCAGACGTGATAAAATGATTAAATACTAAACTTTTTTTTCCATGTTCGTAATATTGCAATTTTGAAATGCAGCAGTAACTACGTAAGTGGCAGAGGCTGCTTTTCTCGTTACTGTTGACATAATTTTTATAATAATCGGAATCTGCCTGAGGATAACATCACTTAATTTTGCATATATCATAAAATTTTATAAAAATTGTGACAGTTTTTGTATATACTTATGGCATTTTTAATTTGAAGTGAGGAAGGGAGAAAAATTGTTCTCTTAAATTTTTTCGAAAAAAATGTGAAACTTTTTTTCATAGTTATATTAATATGGGTTTTTCTCATACTAACAACGCACAGCTGAGTACTCGAAAATCTGACACCGAAAATCTTTGAAAAAATTCTTGAGGGTCTAGAAATACTTCTCAAACATATTTTGAATATTTGGCATTAAATACTTTTTTCCAATTCTCGCATGAAAAATTTTTTCGCTCAAGGAAGCTCCTATCTCAAACATTTATGGGTCGATCAGGATTAAGACTTTGATTATTCGATTATCGACCAAAAATCAATGATTTATGTGGCTAAAAGCTAAACGAAAAAAATTTAAGATTAGCTTGGCTTACTCGTCTAAGTTTCTGACCACTATTTATATTCGATCTATACGTATTCCAAATGAGATCATCGGCCAGGGAGAGTACAACTTACTCATCTCAAAGTAGTATAAATGGAGTAAAAGCGTGAAAGTTTTTTCGAGGCAATAAGTCGAAACAGTGTTTTGAAATACACCAATAATCAAATAATTGCATTTATTCAAAATTACATCTGGTTAAGCGTTGCTTCATTTCAGGCCGATAAACGGAAAACCCGGGCCGTCTAGTGGTGTCTCTAATACCATTTTAAGAATTGACTATTTTTTAAGTTCTTGACCGCTAGTTTTTTTGTTCTTAATTTCAACACTTACGACTCATTGAACGAAATCCTTGATCCTCGCTGACTGACAACATTCTCGTAAACATTTAAGCAATTCTTACACTCTTAGCACTTAAATTATTTTGCTTTATTAAGGCTCTTGAAATTTGTTTTTAAAGTCACACACATTACACGTCGATTTCCGAATTAAGAAGTTAGTCACACAACTTTTAGTTTCACGTCACAATATGGTAATCCAAAGTTCCAATCTGTGACCGCAATAGCGTTTTTTAATTTTTCACTTTTATTTTCGAGAGCAGTTCTTTTCAAACTGTTGCAGTAAAGCAACTTAGCGCTTGCAACAACAAGTCTTTTTATTAAAATTTCACTTTGAAACATTCTCTTCTCTGGGGTGAGAAGATCGCGCGTGTTTACCCCACAAGTATTTTGCGTGGACTGATGATTGAGAAAATTCTTTATTCCAAAGAGGGTCCTGCTGAGGCTGCGCGCTATGGACAACGATGATTGAGTGCGTAAGTGTGAGACCCATGTGCAGCAAAAAAAAAAATGTTAACCCTCGCACACATATATTTAAAGGAATGAAAGACAAAGAAGAAGAACAAAACTATTGCTATTTCATTTGAGCCCAGGGGCATCTTGAGCAGTCGCAGCGGCAGATTCGAGTTTTCTCCCTCTCTCTGTTGCTCTTTCTCTCAGTTTATTCCAATGCTATTGAACTCAAAAGGGATGAAAACTATCGTCAGTTGTTGCGACCTGTATGTCCTTCAAAGCAGCATCTTCAACTTAGGACAACACACATTTTCACAGGCGCTAGGTGCTGGATGATCCTTTGCAGTTGCGTTGAAAGAAATGCGCATTTCAAGTGATTTACTATTGCCAGCACGCATTTGGTTTTTCGCTCCAACTGTTTGAACAGGAAATTGGAGCTCGCGTCTGCTGCGCATGCGCAACGCACATAGTGCGCTGTGAAGGTATTTTCTTCCTAAAGAAAACTTTTCATTCGTAATTTGAGAAGCAGCAGTGAGGTAGCTAAAATTAAATGCATTGATCACGCAGTTTTACTCTACCGTAATATTTTTTATCCAATTTTCAATATTAACATCTTTCGAAGGACAATGAAAAAAGGACCAAATAATTTTTTATTAAATTTTTTAGTTTCTCTTTTTATTAATGATCTGCTCGGCTGTCGTTGTTCATGATGGACGTAAGTACGCTGCGTCGCAAAGGATGCTACTAATGTCACACATTTTTTGTTTGCTCGGTACACTCGCTGCTGCAGGCTCCTTGCTTTATGCGCCTTTACGCCTGGAGTAGAATGCAAGAAGGCCTTCAGTTGCTGCTGTGGTTGTGTCCTTGCGAAATCTTAAAATTGCAGTTTATATTTTTTTAAGGATTCTTTTTTTTAGGGTTGAATGTTTTCGTTTACAGCAGCATCTTTGTCTTGGCTTTTTGCCGAAGAAAAGAAACAAAAAAACGCTGTGCAGGGAAAAAAATCAAATCCTTGCGCGACTCACATCAGTGGCGCAGGATGTGAGTAAAGATTTCACCCCTCAGGATGCGATTATATGAGCGAGTTCTACTTTTTCGTATGTGATTATTTTTTTGTTCCCTTACTTATCCTTATGGAACCGCGTCGAAATTTATTAAAAAACAACAACAAAGGCGCGCTGCAAAATTATTACGTGTCCCGTCCATTCGGTATCTTATTTTTTATTTTCCTGCACTCAGGTAGAGAGCACTGTGTAACGGCATTTTTTATGCAAATTTTTTTATATTAATTTTGTTACCGGGACCGTCGACGTTTGTGTGGCTGACAAAAAAACGTCAAAGAAAAAACAACACAGGACTCTTTATTTTTTAGGGTGCTTAGGATATTCGCATAAAAAATGTGTGTAAATTGTTTTCGGGTTTTTTTTTCATTGTTTGCAGTGGGGTAAAATTTTCCCAAGGTTTCTTTAAGAGGAGGGTAATGTGAAAATTGTCATATGAGCGTCTTGCGGAAGTCCTGCAATTAGATACAAGAAGACGCGTTGCATTTGCGCCAAAGGACATGCGACTCTATCAGATTCTTGCTTATTATGCGAGTACAAGCAACAAAGGCCTCAGTAACAATTCATTGATTTGGATAAATTCCATTAAGATTTATTAATTTTTTTTTCTGTTTTTTTCTCACTTCAACTGACAGTTGTTCAGTTTGCGCGCTTTTTAGCATATGTTCCCTTTTATATGATGTTTTTCTTTATTTTGTTTCAGTTTTTAATTTATTTCAAACATTTTTTTAACTATAGGTTTACTCAAAAAAAAAAAAAAACGGGCTCTTATTTTTTACAAAATTTTCAAGTTTTCCACAAATATATGGTTGCAAGCATAAAAAGACTGTGCCGTATAAAGAACGTAACTGAATTTTAGGGCAAAGCCCTTAAAAAACTAAAACAAATTTGGAATAAATTAGGATCAACATTTGCGTGTTGATTTCATGGCATCATGGAAATTAATTGTTAATTTAGTGTTCTAATTCTGATCAAGATTTGAGAGCAAAACTCACCTAACTTGATGTGCGAAATCGTAATTTAAAGATTCAGAATAAAACTTTCGTAAGATCGTACCAGATGGATTTCTTGAAAAAAAAGTCGAGAACTAAATACTACTTTATTTTTTTATTTGAAATATAATTTCTAAAACTAAAGCCTTTACTCAAAAAATAATGTTATATTTTTCATATGAAACACTCTTATACAAACCGAACACTTTCTGACCGACACATTTTCAATCGATCCAAGTTTTTTTTATATATTATTAATTCGGTAGTTTTGGACTTGTTTGAACTTTTGATAAATTTAGTCATTTCGATAATTTTGAAATTTTTTTAAGTTTCAACTTTTTCGAATTGAGTCATTTTTTTATTAGTTTCTATATTTAAATTTAACTTTCTTCGGTTTTTGCAATGATTCGATATGTATCGAATTCTTGGATGTTTTTCTTCTCCGACTGACTAATAACGATTTTCAAAATGATTTTTATAAGTTAAATTGCATCGATGTTTCTCGATTGATTTTGACTGTTATTGCCTTTGGAATTTTTTTTGTAATTTTTAATTGATTTTGACTTTTTCGATATTTTTCGATAAGTTTAAACTTTTCTCATTTTATAATGTTAGTCAAAATGTTCCAACCTTCTTCGCCTTTTGCGCTAAGTTTCAACTATTATAGATTTATTGAATTATTTTGCTATAAGGCTTGAGTTTTGTCAATGGCAATAGAAGAAAGACGAGACTTATCGAGAAACATCGAAAATCGATGAAATATTATTAAAAACTATCGAAAAAATCAACAACTATAGAAAACTATCAAAAAAGTCGATAGAAATCAAAAATTGTCGAAAAATTTATAAAAACTAAAGGTTTTTGAAGAGCATCGTTTATTTTTATCGAAAAAATATAAATCCAAAATCTAAAAGTAAATCTTATTTGCTTCATGTTAAAAACAACTAATCTCACATTTTTTATTTTGCTTTAATTGGATTTTTCGACCTCAATCTTAGAAAATAGCGCTTAAATACGATCCTCGAATCAATGATCAAACCTTGGCCTCTGCACAGCAAGTAAATAAAATTTTAGATGAGAGGTGAAAGATAATGCTGCTTGGAGAAAATAGCTTCAAGAGAGTATTGTTAAAATCACTTGTCCCAATTCATTCTGAAAACTACAAAAGTTCCGCAATGAAAAAATTCTAGATGCAACTCATAAATTACGAAAGTTAACTTATCAAAGCCGCACAAATTTTATTCAATATATATAACTAAAAAATTGGTCACCGTTACTAAGAAAAGTTTCCTCATGGAAAGAATTTTTATCTCCAAACTAATACTGCGAATACGATTTTTGAATATGACATATGTATGTTTAATATAGAACAATTAAATATTTTATTGAGCCAAACATAAAATGCTTCAGCCAACACCTAAAGCTATTTGATCCAAATACCATATGTTTGACTCAAATAAATATTTGATTGCTCTATATCAAATATACATACATATGTTATATTCAAACAAATCCTGTTCTCAGTGTACATACATATATATTCAAACTTAAGTTAGGTTTCATGCTTCTGACATCATTACTTTAACTTTTTCATCAATAAAAATGATTTCGTTGTTTTCATCACGATAATTCAATGTTGTCAGGGGTCATTTTGTATCATTTGTGGCATTTAAATCAGCTGGTCAAATAAAAAAGTTTCCAAAAACACATGTTAGTAAAATCCATAAAAACGTCGAGAAAGTATGAAACAATGGTGTCAACATTAAAAAAACATTTATTTTTTTGTTATGTTACTTAGCATCGTCTAACCTTAGATGAGAAAAGATGAAGGTGCAAAACCACGCTCAAAAGAAATCAATCATCAAACTATGAACTAAGCCAGCATGAACGGCGACGAGTAGAGGTACCTCATCTACAAAGCCTTTAACAGTCCAGTATTGCATTGGACGTTTTTCAAAAAACATTGTCCATTCTGTACTCGTCAAATATTTTTGACAGTTATTGTGTGCTCAAATGATGACAGTCAATGAAATGTGACGTGTCACAATGGTCACAGTTCATCACAAATCCCCATTGAATAAACAGAGTTTGGGAAATAATGCACACAGCCACATTTAAAGTACTCGCATCCACGTACACATACGAGAGGGTTCAGTTACTTTTTCAAATCTCACGCGCAATGCTACATAAGAGATATACTACGTCGGCGCGTCCAGTGCGCGCATCGTTTGTGATAAATGACTGTCTCCAGGGAGAGGGTGTATCATGGTAATGAAACAACAAAAAGGCTCGGCATTCTCATTGAATTTCTGCACTGACCGAATAGGCTGCTTACGATATTTAAAAGATTTTCGCTTTTCGTAGAAATACTGAAAGCAGATAGACGGACTGACTGGTATTCATTCATGCCAGTCAGTATGTGACATCTTTGTTACATCAAGATCAGGTGCTATGGAAATTAATAAAAAAAATGTATAGAAACAAAAAATGCCAAAGTAAACAGAAAATGAAAACGAACTGCGTGGAATTGGTGGCACTCGACTACGTGTCCGGCATGTAATGAGTTGCGCACATTACAAAATCAACGTGGTCTCACTAGTTATCGCTGCGGTGCATCTCTTGCGTGCTGGGCATACATTTTAGTTCCTGAGTCCAGCGATGCAGATGGAATGGACGGTACAGCTTCACACAGCCGCGCGTTAGTGTTGTTATCAATAGCTGCTATGTGACGCATTTTAAATACGCGCATCTTTTGTACTAAAAAGATTTCGAAATATTTACAAAAAAAAAATTTGGGTAGATAATAAATTTTAACAATTTATGAATCTGCAGGTAAAATGGAAATCGAAATGAGAGAATTTGTGGCCAACTGTCCTCTATAGCTTCAATACAATGCAAATATATCGGTTTATCAATGAGATCACATCTTTTGTTGCGTCTTACAATGCAATAAACATTCTTTTGACCAGAGTGCGAATACGCCCTATGTATTTATTTATCTATCTATTTAAGATAAAATGATATTCGATTAAGAAGTGGGCGTTTTGTTGCAACTAACAAAGTAAATCACAATGGACAGCTATTAGAAGAAGTGACCGGCTCAAAGTGCGTCATCAACTGAAGTAAAATACATTCAAGCAGGAAATATCAGAAATGTTCCCTTTCCTTTAGTTTCGTAGTAAACATATTTGCAAGGACAAAGCGAGTAAATGAATAAAATATTTCGAAATCATAATATGTATTCCGAATGCTTACAAACGTTTCTACCCTGATAATTTTGTAAAAAATGGTGAGCTTAAACTGCTTTAAGTTGCTTGATATATTTGAAGCATTGCAAAATACAGTATGAATAGGAACGCCGACAGCGAATCCGGGCTCGAAAGAAAAATCATTACTCAGTCTAAAAACTTAAAAAGGATTTAAAGCTCAAGGCTTAAGACATACTCAGAAATTCATTCAAACTATTTAGGCTGACAGCTTCGGTAAAAGACGCATCATTTTTCAATTGAGCTGAATGGTCCTCCTTACTGTTATCACCCATATTTTTATATTATCATCTCGTAGTTAAGGCCAGCAAAACTGGTAGTAAATACCGAGAAGTATTTATAGTAAGTGGCTGGTCGACTCGAGTCGTTGTTTGCTAAGGTTTGTCACATCAAATTGGACATATTTTAAAAGCGTACCCTTCGCGACATTTACTCAACAGAATCGAAACATAAAATATAGCGGAAGGCCTAAGCAGCATTTTTGCTAAGGTGCAGAGAAATAAATCGTTTCCAAAATTCTTTTGGCCAGTAAAATATTAAGGTTGAAAAAAAATAAAGTAAATTAGATAATCTCAAGTCTTAATTTATCATCTGACACAGTCATATGGATGGCAAACGAATGTCCAACATGATCGTCGATCATTATTCATCTATAGGACCTTAAACTAGTTCAAAGATTGGCTAATATGTGTACCCAAATTGTGATGAGGACATGTTCAATGTAGTCAAATACAGAGTTTTAAGAATAAATAATAAGTTTTCTTACAGACCCATAGCATAGTTTACCTTAGTCTGTCGGGTCCAATTATTTTCTTGGCAAAAGGCAATATAATATAATTAAAATAGTACTCATCCGGAAATTTTTACCAGTTGTCACTTCAAAAGTTGTTTGTGGAAGGTCTATGGAGTAACCTTTTCGCAACAATTAATGTTATATGGAACTTAAAAGTCGGACCTCAAATTCAACATCCACTTATTTTCTTCAAATTATGTGTTCACATGCATTTGCATTTAAGTATTACTTAATTCGTTAGAATATATAGGGTGTTTTTTTAGAAGATTTGGCTTAAAATTCACAATAACATTTTCAGTGTGCGTCAGTTTGACAGCTCCTCGAATTCTGCATGACAGCCCCGCAATAGCTGTTCAAATCCCGCATTTGAACACAGTAATGGAAATGCTCTCTTGTGTTCCGAAAGTCCCATCTTCTATTTATCAACAAAGAACATGATGACCTGATGAAATTGAACGCGGTAGATTTGCGATTTTACTACCAAAAACGGATATTCTAAGAACAATATTTTCAAAAAAGCAATGAAGCAAAATATAAGGACCTTATATCTGAAAATCGCCTCACTGGTCAGTTTTCGCTTAGGAGACGTACCAGTCGACAATGACTCTAGTTTGTCATCATTTTTTAGCATGTCTTTTTTTCTATAGATTTGTGGTTGAGCTTTCATTGCTTTTATTTGTGTGTCAACTTGAAGCTAATACAAAACCATTTTTCGATTCATTACTCATTTCGAGCTATGAGCAAATTTCTAAGTTTTTCCCACAAATTTTTTCATTGACATACAGATTAGGAAAAAGCCAAAACGAAGAAAGATTTATTTAATTTGATTTCTTGTGCCTATACTTTAAGTATCGAATTATGCTTAGGCTGAAAGGAGTTGTGGAATAGTGTGAAAAGGAAGTTTTCATATAAATCGAGTCTTTTCTTTGAGTACAATTGTGGGCATTTTGGCAAACTATGTCTGTGAAAATAGTACTCTCTATTGCGTAATGAGTTATCCTCAAGTTCCTCGCAGAAGCTCTGCAAGGTTTGAGAGTGCCAAGCACCCACGGAGAACAACTTTTTGTTACTGTCTTTTAAGGAAGACCAGCATGATTCATGCCGCCTAATGTCTTGAACACTGAACTTTTTGTACAACCATCGCATCATAAGCGGAGCGTACTACAGCAAGCTTTTAAATGCGTGAAGCATTTCTTCCACATGGCCATGGAAAATTTGTCGGAAACAAGAGACTTGATGTGTTTTTTAACTGGAAATAAAACCTTAAAAGAGAGTCTATTCCATTGGCTCAATCTTTACATGTCCTATAGAGAGCTATATCTTAAATAACAAATCAATACAATGGATCTGTATCATCCAATGAATTGATCATTAATTAATATTATAGATGGTTACAAAATGCTTAATTGTCGCAAATGAAAAGTTAGGTGCGGTGCAATTGAATTGTGTGTGCTCCGGCGGCATCTTCATCAACATCACCCGATATGCGGGTTCAAAAGGGTTAAAACATCAAGACAGTCAGTCGGCGGCATAAATAAACTGAAATTTAATAAAAATATAAAAATTATACAATTTGTAGTAAATATTGCAGCTTGCGCATGTCCCGCATAACAAAGTGCAGATTGGATTGAGTTTATGAGATTTGCTGCGCTTGCTGCCTCAGCCGTTTGTCCGTCTGTTGGTCGCCTTATAGTAAAGCATTTCGCCGACAGCGATACCAAACTGTTGATGAAGTACGCAAAACATCTCAATTTTAGATTTCGGTGAAGGTGATTGTCGCGACGATAAGCGACGACCTGGTTGCAAGCACGCACACGGGTGCGGGTGACATTCCGTGATTCCAACGCTTATTATCTTAATGTATAGCGCTCTGTTCGCTCATGATAATCTCGCTGTTCAAATTGTGCTGGATTTTTGGACATAGTGACATGCTGCCATTCATACATCAGTTATTCAGTCTATCAGGCAATCAGTGTATCGTACCTATATACTCGATGCTTCTTTTGCGCTGTGAGTTTTTCCTTTAAGCAGAATGACTTGACTTAAAAGCAGAGTATCATGGCTCAATGGTCATCGTGCGTGCCGTTTGATTAGCGCAGAAACCGCCCTGCCGACGTGTTTCTTGCTGACGTCACATACACAAACACTTGAACCATCTACTGTGATTCATTCTTATTTAAACTTTTTTAGGATAAAGGAAGCTTTTACGTGTATCTGGTGTATTATCTATGGCAGCAAGCATGCCACCAATTGAAGTTCACTTGCGACTTGCCCACAGTTGGCATTAATTGCCTGAAATGTCGCATGTCGTTGTTGCTGGCGCAGCAAATGCCCACGTACGAATCCGCCAGTTTCAAAAGTAGAAGGTGCATCCACATCGACTAGACGACAATAAGCTCACAGAACAATTTTGTATCGAAATCTGCGCTTCGTTGACAGAGTTCAGCAGAGCAGTGGTAGTAGCAACGTTAGGGGAAGTTCGGATCTTATGGCAATAGTTAATAATCTTTATATCATTGATACATTGTTTATTTGAAAACCATCGCACAACCACTCCGCATGAAACGGTTCCGAAAGCACAGAAATAGTACATAACGTGCGAGGAAGGTCTCGTTTGAAATATTACACACGAAACGTTACAGAAATCTTTCTAACATCTTTCCAATTTAATCTTTCACATGAAATTATTTTGAAGTGTTTCTGAAAGGTTTCAGTTCTAATGTTTCGATAATAATTTTTTGTGATTTTCTCCCTTAAATCTTACAAGTTTTCTGTAAGGTTTCAGTAACTTTTGAAATGAGATCAAAAGGCAGACATTGACACATTGCAGAAAGCTTTCTGAAATAGGAGTGAACGATTTTTGAAACGAAATTTTGTAAGACTTCATGTGAAAGACTTCTGAAATTTCGAAAAATCGCTCAAGCACTTGCTTGGAGCATTTCGGTGGATATTTTGGGCATAAGCTCTGTCACCCAATTGGCGAAGACTGAATTAATCGACAATTTTTAATGTTATGAATTTAGTTTTAGCATTTTAAGTAGTCATTACTGATATCTATCCGCCAGCATTAATGATTTTTCAGGTCTTAGCTATATGAGCAAATGAATAAAAAACACTTTGAAAAATTCGGCCTACATTAAAAATGGTTTCTAAAAGTAAGTTCCGTCCAAAAGAAAATTCCAAAACTTTTTCAAATTGAAACCTTAATATTTCGTTGACAGCAGATGTTTTGAACGATGAAGGGCAAAATCGATGTTTTCGGTACATCAACTCTATACAATTTAAAGATAACAGCTAGTTTTAAAATTTGCTTTACATATTGGACAAAAACGTTGTAGATCAGTGTAATTTCCTACATTACCTTAACTTCCTCAATGAGTTACCTCAATGTTACCATTACCAGTTTAGGTTTGTTAAGTTCAATTGGATTTGATATTAGAGTAGTGTACGAGGGCAGCTTAAAAATTGGGTAGGTTAGCGTTCCAGGCTGAAAGACGGGCGGGCAGGTTAGCAGCAGCAGCAGCAGCAGCAACTCAACGAGAAGAGCAATAAAAGTTCGTGAGAACCAGATGCTTATCGATATGAATTTGAAGACATCCACCAAAAAGCCAAAAAGAAACTATGGCGACAGCGCCAGTACAGTGGCGGTTTGGAAAAGACTCACCAGTTCAATACTTAGCCATACTGTAAACTGTTAGTGATAATGTTTTGTCAGGCCATGCCGCTACTGAATGCTGTGCGCTGCTCATTTGTTCAACTTAACCTCAAACAACGATTTCAACCTCGAACTAAGCTCTGTAATGGGGGGTTTTAAAGCCAAACATAAGCACCAACAAATAAACACGAGCAAAACGATTCATTTGGCAAATCGTCGTCGCTTGTAGCTGTGGCCGTCCAACGATGCACTATTTGGTACCATTTGGTGACATTTTGATTAATTTTAGGTAGCAAATCTAAGTGCTCGGACACAGTAACAGCAAAGTTGAAGAAAATTCTTCAGCTTTTGGTATTAAATGAAGATGTGCTCTGTTCTCAATCCTTTCTCACGTTTCTGCCACAATTGGCAATTGCCCATCATGAATCTCTTTGCCTTTAAATCAACAATCATGCAGCGTGTGAAGGAATTTTCCCTTCAATTGCTCACTATTGATAGCCGATTAACGGTATTAATCCAACGCAGGTAGACTCGATCGTTCCCTAAAAAGTACCCTTAAAGTACTTGCAATATTTCTAACATAAAAAGCCAACAAACAATGCGCAGTAACAGCAGCAAAATGATTTAGCTACCGAACAATAGAAAATCACGATCAATTCAATTATGTACTTGGTCCAAATAATTTGCTACGTCGCATATTTGAAATGCGAAAAATGCGAAAAACGCGCAGGACACGATGATCTGCAGGAAATGTAAACACGAGATTGAGAACTGTGACGAGCCACTGAATGAATCAAAGGCAGTATGAGAAGGTAGACAAACACCTGCCCGATTTTCCCATGATCAGCGTTGTTCGCTCGATCGCTTCGTCATCTCGATCATCGATTGATAGCCAACAATTGAACGTCTCATGTGACATCTTTTGTGATTGGATTAACCACCGATTTTGAACTTCGCTTGTATTATTTTTGCCAAAAAAGCAACATACATAAGGGAAAGTAAATCGCGTTTTCCTGGCAAAAAAAAAAAAAAAAAAATACGAACCTGCCGAAATGTACTTAAAAGCAAAGTTGTGACATTAGGTATATAAAATTTCGCCGTTCGCAAAACTCCTTAGAATATTTGCTTACACACACACGCATGCATTGCAAGCGTCTAAACTATTCCAACAATGAACACATTATCGGTTGTCAGTGAAGGTCAGTTACGAGCAGACTCCTTGAAAAGGTTCCCACCAACTGTACAGTAAAATTGAGTGTGTATGCGTAGAAAGAAAGCATTTTTCAATGGTTTATTTTTGGAAATAACACAACGAACAGAGGGCATTGTCCTCATTTCTTTGACAATGCGACAAAAGAGACATTTTAAGCGAAAAAAAAGATATATTCTGCTTTGTAACTTGATGCTCATCTTTGTACAGCAACAAGTGCAACATGCGGAGTATCGCACTTGTGTTCAGTTCCAATAAGGAATGCAGTTTTATGATCGTTTAGCGTCTAAGATTTTTTATTTTATGAACATTTTCAGGAGGCCACATTTTTTTAAAAAGTAACAACTGAGACATATTTCTGAAAATTATTTTATTCCGAAAAGTTGCCATACTTCAGAACAAATAGGTTACCCTCCTATAATACAGTAAATGGGTTCCTAGAAAATACCGTGTTGTATGGAATCGTGTTCTAAAAGACTAAGAACCAATACAAAATAGAGGGATACGTTTTGAAAAACTTTTTCGATATAAAATATTTTTTATTACTTTGAGTGGACACGTGAACGAGCTACATATTTTGCGGTTATCGAATATCCTGCGGTAATTGCTCTTATAGTTTCTCCTTAATTTTTTTAATGGTTCGAACTGTTGCTTCATTTAAATTTAGACAATGTTGAAGGCATTTTTTCTTTTCTAAAACGATACAAAAATTTGTCATTTGAAACTGTAAAAATAGATACCATAAACAATTTTATCGCGTCTGCCTTCAGTATTAAAAAATGTGTCTATACACAAAAACCGATAAATGCAAGGGGCAGACGTTTATGTTGTCGCTTTTAAGATTATTTAAATTTTTATCAAAATTTTAAAATATAAGCAGACTTAAGTGATTTTATCGTCAGGCAGATTGCGATAATTATAAAGATTATGTCATAAGAAACGAGAGAAAAACCTTCTGCCACGTAGTTATTGCTGCATTTAAAATTGCAATATTAAAAGCAAATTCATAGAATAATAAATCATTTTACTGCGTCTGCCTCTTAGCTGACTGGTTCCTTTACTTATAAAAAACATAAATATAGAGAACGCACACGATTCCAGCGCTGCTTTTTCAAATGCAGACACTTTTGAGCCCTTGTGGTGCATTTTATTAAGGATATATCTACATAAAACAAATATCGTTCATGTTTTATTACGCAAAATTTACTATTTAATTTTTATATATTTTTTCATTTATTTTTTTTTTGCTGTTTATATGGGGTATTCCACGTCAAATCGGACACCACTTTGCTTGTGCATTTATTTTTTGTGAAAACTTATTTTATATAGTACTGGATATACTAGCCATCATAATTTTTTTTCTACATTTTTCTCTGATTTGCGCTTAAAATTTAGAACACAAAATATTACTTCGGTATCGTATCAAACTTGAGCAAAATTTGATCATGAAAATCAATAGAATTGGAAACATTTTTGTAGCTCATTCCGTCTTCGAAATACTGAGTAAAGTAAGAAAAATTTTAGTTTTTTACAAATTTTTCGAAATATCTTGCTATAAGAAAAAGTCGTAAGTAAAAATGTATCTTCAAAACCAGAAAATAAATCGAACTTTATTTTTTAAATTCGAATTTAAGGAATTGGAAAAGCGATGTGCTACAACATTTATGGGGATCTGCAGAGTGTTATTTTCATAGAAATTATTTTATTTTAAAAAGCAATTTCGGGTCAAAAAAAATTTTCCCATTTTCAGAGCAATTCTAACAAAGTCGTGATATTCTGTATCTCTGTGAAGGTAGCCAAACTTTTTTTGATATTTCAAAAAATAAATCGTTGTTCATATAATGCGTTCAGGGCATTCTGCAAAGAGAAATAATTTATTCCTGGAGTTTCGACTTCTTTGTGTCAAAATGTTTTTTGCATGTGAAGTATCAGCAGACTTTTGAAAACAATTAACCCAAATGTAAGAATTAAATAATCTACGATTCTTATTTCTAAACGTTTTTATATCTGTAATGATAACGGAGTTATGCACACGACTTACCACCTTTTGATATAATTTTTGTAACGGTGAAATGATTCCGATTGAACTCACCTGCAAAGAAAAAACAAACGATTAATTAATATTCAGAAAGTTAGGCAGCAACCTAATAGAAATTAATTTAAAGCACTAGCCATGTAATCTACAAGCGTGAAAAAAGGCTCTAACTGTAAACATTCTTCAGGCCTCTGACCTTTACTTCTACATACGGACAGGTTGAATCAAAGCAAAAGGGAGTTTGGCACATATATTTGCTTTAGTTTGCTTTCCTGATCGCAACAACTACAATTTGCAGTTGCTGTTTTCCACCTTTTGGTCTTTTTTTTTCTTGCTCTTTGCCCACATCTCCTAACGCCAATACCCCAGTTCATGATCAAAATAGATTACAATGAATAAATCCAATGTTGATGTTGACTTTGATGATGATGATGACGACGACGACGACGACGACGATGGGCTTCTCGTAATAGAAAGCCCAAAATTCACACCGCATGCTGATGACAATGCAGTCGCTGTTGATAGTTCCTTTGCTGTAGAGCTCGAAATTCACATGAACTCTGGTGGCGAACTAGAAACGAGTTTGTGTGAAGGAATCACCCGTAATATACGGAAGGCAGTTAAAGAGCAGCGGCAACAGTAGCCAACACTGCAGTTATTCACATGCAACCGAATGTGAACCAAGTCAATCGATGGCAACACCATTGCACCAACACCGACTGCAAAACAAAAAAACAACGCAGGACGGACGGTGAAGCGACCGTCCAGTTGCATAGCTTGAAACAATAGTGGGAACGTTCTCATATTATAAAATCGAGATCGCGCTTCAGCTCTGCAATATTTAGTGCAACCACCTCGCGCGATTACAAGTCGCGGTCGCAGCTATTGTAAGTTTTGAAACAGCTAAGCATTGGTGCAAGCGGAAGGAGTTGGTTGAGGCGCTTACAAGAGACCACAACAGTATTCTATGTGGCATGGGTCAGGAAAGTGTTACTATCACTGCATGTCAACGTACAGTGAATTTGTTTTTTGTTGCTTTTATTTGAAAAACATTTCCTCAGTGGTCGTTCATAGTAAGAAGTTTTTTGGTCTTTTTAGACCGCTTCTACTATATTTAAACTATGTTTCAAAATACCAACTCCTATTCAACTCTAAATTACTTGATCTGTTAATGACTTATTGAGGAGTCAAAAAATTCCAAAAACTTTTCAATATTTCTGTAAACTTTGACGTTTGCCGATTTCGTTCAACTTACGCTTTCCCGAGATTGGGCTTTGAAAACAAGTGCAATTGTCACTATTTTCCGAACCACTCTCAAGTCGCTTTAATTAGTTAATGATGGACCCCAAAGTGACACCCTCTGCGGAGTGTTAACGTTTCGATTTGATTCATTGCATCTTTTTTCCGATCAAATTGATTGATTTCTCTGGGTCAAAATGATAAAGGAAAACAACATTTTCAGCATTTTTTTTTGTTCCAAAAACGTACATTTAATGCAAGCACTCGTAACGTTATGTCTTTTTAAGTTCGTATATGAAAGAGTGTTGAGATATTTGAAAGATATGTCAGAAAGTGTCAATGTTCTGGAGAGTATCGAAGAAGTCGATGCAAGTCAAACAAATATCCATAATAGTCGAAGTTAGAAATTGTCGAATAATATACAAAAAGTCCATATAAGTCGAAAAATGTTGACCAAAAACGCAAAACATCGAAAAAGTATCAAAAGCCAACAAGTGTCGATATTGATATTGAAAATATCGATAAAAGACGAAGAGTATTATAGTCAACGAAAACCTTCAAGGCAAAGTATAAAAATGTCTCACACTCTAAGTAAACCTGCGCGAGATATTTTACAAACAAACAAAAAATATTAAAAATTTTACTGTGCATCTCTCTATTTTCTTTAAAACAATATTCAGACTGTAGAGCACTTCATAATTCTCAATATGTTTATGTGAACTATTGTTTAAATCAGAGATGCATACGAAAATTTGCTACGGGAGCTGGTTACAAAAAATATCAGTTTGAGTAAAAAATCTCAAAAATATTTTGCGAAAATAAAGCAATGTTGACGAAAATATCTTAATAGCTTACAATTTGCTTACAAACGAAATAAAACAAAAAAAAAATATAAAGCAAAAGTTGAAGCAGCAAGTGGCCTGAAAACAAAATTCACACAAACAAAAAGCATGCAGAGGTTGAAGACAAAATTACACAAACAAAAGCATACGGCGATGGCGAAATTGTTTAACTTGAGTTACAGCCTACCCTAAATTGTTGCGTATTACTTGCGGCATGCCCTAAATAAATGAGTTGCCTACCGACAAACAACAACTTTCAGAACTTCACTTCAGTACGCGCGTCAAAATTGCAAATCCAAATAGCGTTGTGTGCGTACGCTGCGTGTTTAGGTTGGTTTCATAAAAATTACGCAAACAAAAAGCGTGCGGCGATTGCGAACCGAAATGATTTAGCTGGAACTTTGGAAAGAGCTCGATATTTTTTGCTATTTTGCAAGAGCTTAAAGAGCTGAACAAGCTTCGAGCTGTGCATCTTTGGTGTAAATAACGGCTGCTCAACAGACAAAATGAATAATTTCGGCATAGTAGAAACCCCCGACATCACTTATTGTCGCAATGTTTTCAAGTGTCTTTACCGATATTTTACGACATCAACTTTTGAAAGAAATCGAAAAGTATCGAAATACTTTGAAAAATGTAAAAAAGTATGGAAAAAATCGAGAATTACTGAAAACGTACATAGAACAAAACAAAAAAAAATGTCAATAGTATCGAAAAAATTGATAAAATAAGTCGAGCATTGTCAACAAATGTCTATATAAGTCGAAGAGTATCGAAAACTCGCGAAACATATGAAAAATGCCAGTAAAAGTCAAAAATTATGAGCGACTCAAACCAAATGCGCTCGAGTTAAAAACTCGAGAATTCAATACTTTTTCTCCGTGTAGAAAGCTGTAAATGTCATAGAGAAACGGAAAAATTAGAAAATCAAATAGAATTGTCCGGAGCGACCGCTAGCTACTGCTGTGAATTGGCCAAGTACGGCGTTTTCACGTGAGCTCTTGATATTTCTTTTTCTTGTTCTTTTTGTTGGCTTTATTACTTCCGACTGCCAGAATGATCAAATACACGCGAGTGGCGTTGTAGCTGCTATGCGCGTAATTTCATTCATTTTGCATTCATTCATCACCTGAACTCAAAGGCAGCGGGGGTGAGATCCACTGCACCTACAACAATTTCAACAATGTAAACTACTTACATACAACTCGTAGGTGAGTTGCTGCGCAGTCGTCGCACATCGCGTTATTGCTGTCAATTCGATGCTGCAAGCGAACTGTGGCAGAGCGCAGGAGAGCGAGAAAGTGGAAAATAGTTGATTGTTTTCCCAATGCACATACTTATGCACACACACATATACAAACTATGTTGGTCTACTCTGTACACTGAGTGCATGAATCGACTCCATAGTCAATTAATTAGCTAAGATTCTCACGACCTCAAATTAGGAGAAAACCCATAAAAAAAAGAATCTCAAGCAAAAACAAACGAAAGAAAGAAAATAAAGCGGAGCAAACCGCATATCGATGCGGTGGAGTGCAATCGGTGGGTGGGAATAGTGAATAGGGCAAGGGAATAATACAGATGCCAAGGAAGCGCAGATCTGATTTAGAGTGGAATTAGGAATAATGAGTACAGCGAAACATGACAGAAACAACAACCACAACAATAGCAGCATCGGTATCATCAGTCCGTTCGTTGCTCAATGGATTGAATGCAACATCAATGGCATGAAGTCGAATGGACGTTATGTTGCACTTAACGTATCTCAGGGATGCTGATGCATTTAACTGCACTGTACTGCAACTACACTTTCGACATAACGTTGGTAATAGTTTTGAATTCAATGTTGCCAGGGTTTTTTTTTTTTGTTTTTATTGTCGTTCTGATACTTTTCGGCATTTCTTAGAAATTAATAAATTAGATCTTTGAAACACAGGATATTTGACCTTTAAAGTAGCAGCGGTCATTAATAACATAAATTTTTGTTATTTGCTTCTATGCTATTACCTTGTGGTTCCCGCGGCTTCGTACGCGCACTGTCCGTTGTTTTTTTTTTCCACAATGAAATTACTCCCTTGAACATATCATTCTATATTCTCTCTTTAAATGTAACAGAAAAAAAAACAATTTAAAGAGAGTTAGTTCTTTGAACTTCGAAGCAAAACACAAACGGTAAAAACCAAAAAAAAACAAATAACAATGACAACACAGAACTCAAGAAGCATCATAAGCATCAGCAAAGAAAAATATCTTTATGTGAGGTTTTGAAAAACTTAATCCTAAAAGAAAGGACATCTAACTTTAAAAAATAAGTATGCAATGACCTTTATAAGCGCAACTTTGTTGCTTTAAAAAAAAAATAATTTAAATCGGTTCAGTATATTTGGCGTTAAAGCGTTACAAACCATTTACATGTAAGCAATTTTATGTTAATAGTATAGATTATTCATTTCAATTTCAACTCTTAAGGCTTGCGATTCGAACCGAATAAAAATACACATACATAGATAGTTACTACTTTAAATACAAGGTAAAACTCTAGATATTTTTTCTCATTCCCATAATCGCAAACCTTCCTTTGGTAGAGACCATATTGCAGCTATTTTTCCAGACTAAACCAAAGTAAAAAATTTTCTAGGAATATTCAATACTAACAACGCCAGGGTTACCAAATGGCCGGGATTGCCCCGGGTTGACAGGGTAGAAACTTAAATTAAAAGTTTCTAAGGTAATCCAGTCTCTTGGAAGTTTGAAACCTTAAAATACGTAATTTTTACTATTTTTCTATATATTTTTTAAAAGAAGAGCATGGGAAATACATATTCCGACGGTTAATTTTTTTCTTTATCAAGTCACTAGGCCTGAAAAAAACTCATAAAGTTCCCAATTTTCTTGGTTTTTCTAATTTTTTTACTAGCAGAGCCAAAATAAACAAAAGATTTTCGGTTCAGCTTAGAATACAAGATAACTTGATTTCATTAAAAAGCTCTAGAGCTACACTATTAAGTGAAGCAAGAATAATGCCCCCAACGGAGCTTTTTCCAGCAAGCAATTAAATAGATATGGCAACACTGTTCTATTGTATGAGCGCTGCTTGAGTATGGTTTAGTTTGAATATGCAAGATTCCCTTTACATTTCACTTGCCGTCCCTTACATTTACTTTCCAACAAAGCACAGTGTATTACACCTGATTTTTGCGTAGATGAAAGAGTAAGAAATTCCCACACTTTGTGCACGAAAGGTGACAACTGCAACTACAACTGAGCCAGCTCCCGCGTGGGTTGATGTGTAGTTGCACCCAGAGAAACGGTACTTGTGTGTTTATGAAAACATCCGCAAATTTAAATGAGAACTTTAATTAATTCAAGTTCTTTTCTTGCACTATGTGAGCGCCATTAGCTACTGAGGTCACTTCATTTCAAAAACTCTGAAGTGCAGTCACCGCTGCTGATAAAATCTAAACTGTTACATTTTCAACCACGATATAACCTATTTTGCATTCAGTATAGTGGTCAATTTGACTTTTGCCATTTGCCAAATGCTATGTTATATGTAGCGATAAATACAACAACTGGGTAGCATCATCATCACTGCAGCATCACGACCAAATTGGTCGTCGGTCATTGTGATGAAATACATAGGTAAACATGTGCTTGCCTTTTAACTTAGCATGGCAATAGACACAAACCACAAATAAATGCCACATGGTTGCACTGCACATGGATCAGAGGCAGGTCAGTGTGGAAGGGCTTCTACTGACTTCTTGCATATTTAGCTGCACCGCAGACACATCATGTCCATTCAAAGTGGTTACCTTTTAATTTGTACTGTACTGAGCCAGTGATGGTGGTGATGGTCTGGCCTAATCTGGTCATGTACTTGCGCAGACCGATCGTTTTGGTCGGTCCTCGCAGAAGCCACATTTCTTTAAAAAAAAATCACTTTTATTAGCTCACACACAGACCACAGTATATTGGCGCGAAATCTTCCGTGCTCAAAGCTGGTGACTACTGCTCGTGAACAATTTAATGCAGCATTGTGCTGGTACCATAGGAAAAAAACAAATGTTTTTTGTTTTGTTTTTAAAAGCACTGACATTATCGCTG
This sequence comes from Meiosimyza decipiens, assembly GCA_963680825.1. Taxonomy (NCBI): domain Eukaryota; kingdom Metazoa; phylum Arthropoda; class Insecta; order Diptera; family Lauxaniidae; genus Meiosimyza; species Meiosimyza decipiens. Next base: position 93,250,752 of record OY804258.1, on the reverse strand, counting down.
TTTCGGTTTGGGTTTTGTTTCCGATTCGGCATCAGCAGCATCATCATGCGCATTGTTTGGCAGTATTTTACAAATGTTGCTAAGCCACGAATCACTTGCAATGCAAATCACAGCAACAGATTCAACAAGGAGTTCCACCACACATAATACACCCAATCAAAAATGTTAAGAAAGTGAGTTGTGCCGCACCGCAAAAGGAAAACTAAATCGATGTCCAGGTGTGGAATACAAAATAATTACTTTTTTTTTAAAGAATATTCAAGTTACCGATGGAGATATTGATGTTTGGAAAAAATAAAATTCAGTAACTATGTACCTTCTCCTTTAAAAATAAAATTTTGAAATTATTGGGTTGTATTTTGGTAGAAGGGGTAAGAGTTTTTTTCTAAAATTTAAGGTCTACAGAGAAAAAAAAAATTGTTACTAAATATCTTAAGCCTTTAATATCTCAGAAACTTGAGTGAGAGTTTTATATAACAGAAATTCATTCACTAAATACTGATCCGGGTAGTATTGAACTTCTTTGATAATGAAAAAATAAATAAATATTGAACTTAAAAATTCAAAACATGCGTTCCCAAGGGAATAGTTCGCAAAAATTGCAGCTCTGTTCGTCTACTACCTGGAATATTAAGCGCACCAGTCTTGGTATGCATCATTACAAAATTCTATTGGCCCAAAGTCTTATGTCCAACAATCAACGTTGTCGAGGAATGTTCGTGATCGACGATGATGTGCAATTCTGGCTTAAAGGTTTTGATAGAAAACAAAATTTTTATATTTGCAATATCACTAGTACACGAAAGCCTTCCTAAAAATTTCACTGTACGATTGCATTTGCATGCAGGGGCATCAACGAATCATACTTCTTTCGCAATGAGGACAGACAGCGTAATATCGCAATTGTTGCAGGGTACAAGCAAATGGAGGAATTATGGCTCCAAAGCACTATCATTAATTGATTTAATGAAACAACACTTCACTTACAATGATTTGTAACGCATTGGCGCACAATATACTGAACCGATTTTAATATTATTTTTTTTAAAACAACATATCTGTGCTAAAAAAGGTTATCGTATACTTATTTTTTAAAATTTTTTAAAATTATACATTGTTTTCTGTATGAACAAGTTTTTGCAAAACCTTACACAAAAACTGTCGTTTTGCCTATTTGTTGCTGATGAAGTTTCTTTTTTCTGTGTTGTTTTTTCTTTCTTCTCATTTGATGTTAAGAGAATAATTTCGTTACAAAAAAAAAAAAAAAAAAAAAAAAACAATAAGACGTGCGAAGGTACCACTTGTGCTTAAGTCAAACTTTATCATACGATGCAAAATTGTAAGAGGCCAGTAATGCTGTTTAGCGAAAATAATTCAAAGGTTTTTCGAAAGTAAGATTTGACAAAGAAGACGAATAGAATTTCGTGACCAAAAATGGAACTCTTAGGATCAATTGCTTTAATATTCATTATCCAATTGCCTGTTTTTAATATTCGACTCATAATCAAATTGATGTCATATAAAGTTTGAAAATTTCAATATAAATTTTTTTATCAACTCACATTAATATTTACTGAAATTTTGAAAATGTTATTGAATTTGGTTGAAAAACAATTGAATTGAGTGCGTAAACATGAAGAGAGAATCCACAAGCGTTTTGACATATTTTAGTCGCATAACTTTACTAACTTTTTTGATTTATGATTTTGTGTTGCAAAGCGTGCACATGTAAATGATTACTTTTAAGCGAAGTGAGCGGGAATCATGGGCTTCAAATGTCAATAAACAATCTAATTTTGTTGAAATTTTGAATGGAATTTTGTGCGACCAATGTTGATGATGTTGCGAGCGTGCCTCAACTTCATGTTGCAACATACAACATGACAGATCATAAGCAGATGCTTTATGTGCCTAATTGATTTGTTGTCGGCAATCCGATTCACGTTGCATTTTGCGTACTGGTCCCTCCACAAGCTCTGATGATACCAATGTTGACACAATGAGTAGTGGTATTATGTATTATCGGCAAAGCTCATCCAATCCCATCGGATATCAATTCAAATCTGTAAAAGTTTGTTCGATAGCTAATCACTAGATTTTACGCATCGACCGGGGCGACGTATTCATTGGTGCACTAATTAAGTGACATTTCTGGAAGTCATGCGGCGGCGCCAGTGAATCTGCAAAGCAGTTAACTGAATTGCATCTAAATTGCCGCCGCCGCCGCCGTTGTCAATCGATTGTTCTAAGCATTTCACAATTCAAATCAGTCAAGTCGCCATTAGTTGTTCGTTATTTCTGACAAAATCCTCAGCAATTCACCTGAATTCCAAAGACAATTCCCGTGCATTTCAACGCAGAATGTTGTTGAATCTTTATTACATACCGAGTTTGACATGACAACTCGAACGCTACTAACAAAATGTTGTCAAGCTTAGTAGTATTTGGCTTAAGGCAAGTACCGCCGAACGTTGAATGCCCATGACGTGGACATTAAATTGGCATTGCACTTGAACTACACAGCTGATTACAACCAAAGTGCATGTTACCGCCATGTCCATTACATAATGCGTCTTTTTTCCTATCAGCAACAACAACAGCAAATAGCCGGTAACAAACTGAATGCGGATATCAGTCGCATTAAATCTTTGAGCGACGCAAGACTTTAATCCTTCTAGTGCCTATGTTTTGGGAGGCTATCGTATTAATAAAATTAAGTTGAGGTTGATATTCTATAATATCTGTTGTTCTGGCAAAATACAAAACAAACCAGTGAAACCAGTGCCAACTAGCCTTCCCCACCAAATCCAGCTGAGTACATTCAAAGAAAAAAACATTTCATTGTTTCTGTCGGTGGGTGGTAAGAAGTTGCTTATGCTTTGAAAGCAATATGTTTTCCCACTAATAAATACTGTGGTCAGCATCAATTCCCATGCGGCTATGTGGATCTTGTTTTCTTTAGCAAAGAACAAAAGGAAGAAAAGCACTTAAGTGACAAGCGAATGCAATATATGGTGTACATGAAGCTTAAACGAAGAAAAGTGCTGGTCACTTCAGATCCGAATCTTTCAATTAGATATCCGAACGTGTATGTGTCCTACTGTTTACTTGTAATGGCATTGCCAAGTGACTGTAGCGATTAAATGGAATAAGCGGCAAAAGAGTGATCGTTATCATATCATCGTCAGGTTAATGTTTAGTGCTATGGTTTGTAAGAGTATGTGAACAATTTGAACGAACTATACAAAGTTCAAGATCCATATCAGTACATACTGAAAAGATGGAATTGCAGGAGTAGAAAAAGTTAGGAATTGGAACTTGAATGTTTTAATATTCCTCTATGAAAAAGTTTGAAAGCACCCAACACAAGCCTTAGTTAGGTACCATTTGTGCTAGTGAATTGTTTGTTCCAAATTTGTTCATTTTGATCAGGTTTCATAGTTTCAAAATGAGCCGAATCAATAGAAGAATTGTTGCCTCGTTTCAATAATTTTTTTAACGTAGGTTAAAAAAATACAGGCCGATTGTGATGCCTGAAAGTGCGAGATGATCAAAACCGCCTTTAGCTTCAAATGAATTAGGCAAATTCCACTTATGGTGCAATTGCTGTCGCGTCCAAAATTTTCGAACGTTCTGTCACCGATAATGGTTGTTTTGAAGTGCAGGGCATTTCTGGAGGACGTATTACAGCTTCTACACTAATTCCTGCAGGGTTAGCCTAGCTGTCCAGCTAACGTACCCAAAAAAGCTCTGTAAGCATGTGAACCATTCATTTGTTGATTCATTAAATAACCTTTTTCATATTTTGATTCAAAGTCGGTCACAACGATTTGGAGAACCTGCAAAAAGAAAGCAATTACCAAGCGTTCAGTAGAATCTGATGCTGTGTTCCCGAATGCAGTGCAGAGACTTCCTACAATTTCTTATGTACTTCTATTTGATGCATAGAGATTCTAGGACACTGTTCAATAATATACATTTCCCCGCGATACACTCCGCATGGGCTAGATAGTTTATGCGACCCGTTTAGTGTCATTACACTTGAGAAAATCTCTAAGTACGTTCTGCGATCCATTTTTGAGCCACTATTGAAGACTTCAATTCTTTACCTCCAATACTGACACCAGCGCTGCATTTCTTACTGTTGGAACTATATAATTTACGGAACTGGACAAACATGTTACCTTTTTCCTTTGTTTTTTCTGTCCAAGTCGTAGGAAATTTGATAGGAAAACTACACTGGCAGAGTTGTGTTACTAGGAAGTGACTAGGTGCCTTTGATAGTTGTCCATCAAGTATGAAAAATTCTTCAAATTGAAGCTTGTCACTTCCTCTTTCGACCCCAATAAATAAAAAATTAATGGCCTGTGACATTGAAGCCCTGAAACACATTATCATCAGTTCTGTCCCTTAGTTCCTTTTATATAGGGTACGCCGATCTATCAAGGGTTTGTTTTTTGGTGGCCATACAAACTATTTCCGATTCAGTTTCTGACTAGGAACTCTTCAAAGTTTGAAACCATCACAAAAAAGTAAGCGCACATTTCAACACAGATCTTTCAGGATGTCTTTAGAGTCGAACAAAATGAAATTAATGATTGAAAAAAAACAAGATTCCTATTCTCTCTCACTCAGAATAATGGCCACTCACACGACTTTGCTCAAAAGCACAGATCTTCAAGGTCAAACCAAATTAAACTTTAGTTTATTTGGGTCAGAAGCGAAATTAGCAAGCATCAGTTTGAGATAACTTATACGGTTCTACGAGTCCGGGCTAAGTGTCCACGTCTATCCTAAAATGGTACAAAAAGCCTTTTTCTGAGGCTTGACCCGTACGAAAATCTATCGAAAACACCCAGCCACTTCTCATGCGTTGACCAAAAGTTAATATTTGCAGACCAGTATTATAAGGATTACAATGCCACCATTATTTGAATTTGAAAATGAAGGAAAATTAGCTATATTTAATCCAAATTTTTTTGATTTTTAATTTTTTAGTGTGTTTGAGATTAGATCGACGAATATTTTGAAAAAATTTTTTGGTCAAATAGTTCATGAGAAAAATGTTATCTGAGTGGAGTACTCAGTAATTTTTAGTTATCACGCACAAGTCCTCTTCCTGGGGAATATCATACATTTATATGAACTATAACTATACAATAAATGGAATAATTTCGGTGCCGGCAAACATTTGTCAAGTTTTTCATTAAGTATTAGCACAAATCTTGGCAAATACCTGAAAATGTTTGGTAAGGAAACTGAAGCAAATATTGGAAAATATTGACGTTGATGCTGAGCCCATTAGATTTTATTTGACAAAACAAATCGCCAAGCATGCTGGGTCCATATTTACTATTTATTTTTAATTTCTGACGCTTTTGATGGTGATTGTAAACAAATGACTTATTGTTTGCGTTTTACTAATAACTTTTCTAATCTCATGCCAATTACATACACAATTGATTCAATTTGAACAAAAAGTAAGAGACAAGAGCTTAAAACCCTTTACTCAAACGTATGGCGTATGGGTTTTGCCTTCATGCTGAAGTCACTCTCCCACACGGTTAAATTTCGATTTGGACGCTGTATGGTTGGCGACAGCAACGCTAACAAAGAGAAGAAAAAAACTCAATTGGTGGGACTGATGGCTGCAACTTTTGTAATTGGAAAGCCAGCCAGCCACCAGCAAAGTGAAGAAACGCAAATGAAATCTATTGTAAGCCATATGAATAATGAGACACTTTTAGAAATTTATGGACAGCTTGGGTTAACCACATTAAGCTAGCGAGCAGCAAGCAACGGCAGATCGTATCACACAGTACGTCTTGGAGAGTTTGCCGCAAAAGTTCGTTGCTCGCTTACTCGCTAACTCATCGTACACGTAACTTGGTTGCGATTCCTCTTGCAGCCTCAATGAGTTCAATAGGTGGCGGCAGTTACCTGCAAGAGGAAGAGAACGAAACACTGGCTAACGATAACAATCGATTTCTAAAGCAAAGCAAAGGTGAGAATTATTATTTAATATGAAAACTGTGCGCTTTTCTGAATTATTGCTGCTCGGATTCGACTTTAGGTCGCCGCAATTCTGCATAATCTAAATGGACACAACATTATTATTGTTATTAAAATGTTGATCTTGCAATCAAATGTGATCAATGCAAACTCTTTGGCTGAGCATCATCACTCGCAACAGCAGCGTCACTCGGTGGAACAATTAAGCTTGAAGTGGCAAAGTTGGCTAATGCAGAAAACACAATTCAAGCCAATAAACGGGTTTGCAGCAACAACTAAGTCCCCACATAATCGTAGGTATTAAAGTAGTGGTTAGCAATGAATAGGAAATTTGTAATGAAAGTAGAAAAACCTTTTGATTGTCAGAGCAGTGTCTAACGCCTGATCAGTCTCCAGTATTCGATTTCATTGTGTCTTCATTTAATGTTCGCATTTACATGAATTTTCATACGGGCATTGCAAAACGCTGCATAATCTGATCCGATCCAATTTCATCCCATCGTTTTTGCTACCTTAAGAGGATTTCATTCAAAACGCTTTTAATGAATTGAAGTAGAGAAAAGCAGAACTGTGAAAAACCTCAAGATATCGTAACAAAAGATTTATCGAAGTGGCCACGCTTTATGCCAATTGAGAGGCTTCCACTGACGACAGAGTTCGAAGTGAATTGGTTTTCTTGAAATTGTGGTTAGGTAGTACTTTTGTGGCTAAGTTAATATAAAAATTCTCTTACGACTTAAAACAAAGAAATAAGAAAACTAACGCTGATGACACCAAATGATGACTAGGAATTGAAAACTTTTGAAACAACATATGACTTTATGTCACATATTTTAATATTTTTTGAAATGTATGGCATGTAAACGTGTGGTAGCTTTTCTGAGCATAAATATCTCAAAGATGAAGTTCATTCATTGAATTTCACATACCTTTTCAAAAAATAAATATCTGCATAATTTATTTGTACCTTTCCGGTACCCCTGACTGTCTTACAATCGGTGTATCACTCCCTAAACTATAATTAATAATTTTACATTTTGTATGTACGAACCAGGACGTTTATTTTGCTGAGAAATGAAGTGCGAAATTTTCACTATTTGGGGTTTTCAGTTGCTTTGGTGAGTCTTTCTGCAACTAGAATTTTGAAATATGTTGCCAATGGGAGACATAAATAAAAACTCTGGCGTGCAAAAAACTTCTACCACAAGATGTAAGTTTTATATACATATTAAATCGATTTGAAATTAAAACTTTTGTTGAAGTGCTAAAGATTTGCAGTTCATAGATAAGGAGAGATTTTTGGTCCTTTAGGGTTGAAAATCTCGAAATGACGTGATGGGAAACTCTGACTTTAGTTCAAGCACCTTACAAAATATATGATTGCATAAAAATATGTATAAATAAATATATTTTTTTTTTTTGAGAGATTTAAAAAATTTTTTTTAAATAAGAGCTTAAATTCAAATAGTGTTTGCTACTCGTCATGTAAAGTTTTGTAACCCTTTCCAAAATATTTCACATGAAATTTTACAATGTTTCAAGAAATTTTTAATTTTTTCCATTTCAGAAAGCTTTCTGAAAATGATTACATTTGAAAGCTTTCTGAAATATATCAATGTCCACTTTTTGGTTTCATTTGCAACGTTTCTGAAACGTTACAGAAATCTTGTAAGACCAAGGTGAAAAAAACAACAGTTTTTTATTACGTCCTCAGGCTCTGAAACATTTTATTTTTTTTTTTTATCTGAGTCACTTGCGCTGTTATTTTATTACTTCATCAGTAAACTAAATTATTGTTTAATTTTACCCGCGTCATAACTTGAGTTGATGTGCAGTTATTTTTTTTGTGACGTTTCTTAATTTATAATTGACAATGATTGCTCAAAGCTATACTTAACATAGCATAAAAAAGAGGACCAGCCTGGCAACATTCACTGAATTCTTAACTAACCATGTAGGTAACAAAACTGGTTTGTTGAATCATTGTATATTACACAGATTTTATTGCAAATCTTCAAACCATTTTATTGCAAATCTGAAACCTTTCAGAAATATTTCAAAATGATTACATTTGAAATGTCTAAGAAAGATTTCTGTAACGTTCCGTATATTTTTTATTAAAATAATATACTACTAAGTTCAAAGGAGTAGAGGAGGCTAATGATATTGATTTCTAGCTCGAAAGACTTGATTGAATTCGCCAAACGTCTTTTTAAAATTTCCAATAAAAAGCAACTGCTAGGATTCTACGCAAAATGGAATATTAAAAATAGGAGTCGTTGTGTGAAACTTTAGCAGAGTGGAGGTTAGATAGTTTAGAGGAGAGCACATGTTATTGAATGAAAAAATCAAAAATAATGCATTGCAGAATGCAAGGATAATAGGTCCTCAGTGTAGTTGTTGTGATGTGTGAAAAACAGTGGCGTAGCATTAACATTTTCCGCCCGGGGAGAAAAGCTAAAAATGCCGTCCCCGTAAAAAACTAAAAAAAAACACAGTTAAAGGTCATCACTTTTAACATCACAAAAATTATAAATAGCAAAATGGAATATTTTTCAATTAGAAATAAATTCAAAACCTCTTTTTCAACCATATAAGTTTCAATTTATTCAAAAAATGGTTCATCATATTGGGAAGCTAGTGACCAAAGCAAATTTCAATTCAATAGTACGAGGACCTTCAAGGGTTTGCGCCTGGGATCACCGCCCCTATTGTTCCCCCCCCTAGCTACTGGTGACAGCAACAACAGTTTTGAGAAGCCCATTTCAATTACACATATATATATAGATGTGATGAGAAATCAAATTCTCACTATTTCATGCTTAGAAACCCAAACGAAATTTCACTTCTTTCTATTCCTTTCAGGTTAAGAAAAACAGTCGTCACTTTTCAAAATTAAATATTTCTTGTATCAAGTGCAAGACACTTTGCTCCCTTGCATTATCCAACTTGTGTCTCAATTGCAAAAAACTCAAACGAAATTATGTGACTTGGGTGCTATCTGGGTCAGACTGCCTCTTCCCTGCTGTGTAGATTAGTTTTACTTCATATTCCTTACTTTTAAAATTATAAATATTAATCTCTTCACATTCGTATTAAATTTGCTTTCAGTGACACTTGAAAATAATTTGTGTGAGCTAAGGCTAAATTATTTCTTATTTATTATTTCTGGAATTTTCGTTGAACTGATATTTGATTTAAAAGGCTGTTTCTAAAGTACACTCATGCGAAATTGAAAGTAAATCGGTGTTGTCATATACCAGTAGTCGCTAAAAATTCTGTAACTTAAATAAATATAATTGGAGCATTTCGAGCACCATTTATATTTGAAAATATAACTGCCTAAAGTTAAATTTTTCATCTATACCAGCGATGGGCAAGTACAAAAACTTTCCGCCCTCATGGCCCGAACCGTTATTCGACGCACAAGCAACCAAAAAACAATTCGCGGAATTTCAACGCCATCGAAGCACAGTGTTGATTTGAGTTCAAACAAAAACAAAAACAACACACACAGGCATAAGCGACAGCGCCGCATTATGTCATGACGAATGTAGCAATTGCTATTGCTTGTAGTACAATTTGGTTTTTTTCGTGTTGTTGGCGAATTGGGAAATGAAAGCAAAAAACTTAAAAATTTAGTTTATTGTTACTTGATGTTGTTGTTGCGCCTTCTTGTTAGATTTTCATGCCCACCACTGGATCTATACATATTATTATATAAAGAGGTAAAGTTTGTTTTATTGTGTATAAAGGATAATCTCTGGAACTACTACTTCGATTTTGAAAATTCTTCTACTAATAGAATGCTACACTATAATCTATATTTTATTTTGATAAAAGTAAGGAGCCAAGCTCTCCGCAAAATATGAAAGGGGGCGTGGCACCTTCAATGCAACAAAAACACTTTAAACGCTAAATCTTGACTCTTATGACAGCAATAGCTTTGAAATTTGGTGTTAGGTTATGCTAAGCATCCCATGAAATATGAACGGGATTACGCAACGGGGCGTGAGACTTTCCATACGAGAAAACACTTAAAACGCTATAACTTTGCTCCATTGATAGCAAAAGTCTTAAAATCTCGTGTTAGAATTCATATGGTCCATGCTTAGCACCACGCAAAGGAATTAGATGACAGAACATGGTACCTTCTTTGCGATAAAAACAATTTAAAAGCTTTATCTGGTATTTATTGTAGTAAGAGTCTTAAAATTAAGAACAAGGGTGTATTATGTCTATTTTAAGGACCTCACGTGGAACCTTCCTTACAGCAAAAAAACTTTAAACGCTATACCTTGGCATCTATGACAGCTACAGTTGTGAAACTTAGACATGGAGGTACATTGATTGTGCCAAGCTACTCGGAAAATGTGAACAGTATTGTGTATTGGGGCGCGGCACCTCCCATACAAAAAAAAAAAAACACTTCAATTGGCATTCTTCGTACTCATACCAAGTTGTGAAATTTGGTGCATGCACCCATTTTCCTGGAATAAGCACTGCGTAAAATGTAAGCGAGATTGTACAACGGGTGGTGAGCGGGCAAAGTTACGGTCCACGGCCAGCTTAAAATATTTTCAAAATAGCCAAAGGATATTGAATGCGAATATGACGCCAATTTTTCAATTTCAGCTTAACTTAATACTGAAAAGCTCCGAACGAAAATGTTCTACTACCGCTTAGTATTTTGATTAAAGTATAATTAAGAACATGGCTGCAATAAAATGATATGAAATAGCCCGATGTACATATGAGAAAAACTCATATGTCCTGCATTATATGTTTACTCGTAAATTTAGTACATTTTTGTACGAATTATTAAAAATATTGCAATATTTTGTGCAACATTGCGATATTTCATGTGACAGCTTTTTTCCTGTATCCACTGCTGAGTGCATTTTCATTGACAACGATACAAATGGAGCAGCAGATAAATTTTCATTGTTATTTTTTAACTTTTTACATATTCAATTCATATTTTTCCACATATGATGTCGCTTGTGTAAAATTAAAAACAAAAAAAAAAAACACAAAAAGATTAATCCATGGGGAAGGCGAATACCACAAAATAATAAAATGGAAAATTGTCATAATTTTTTTTTTCACAGATTAATTTTTTTTTGTAGCTATGGATGGAATTTGACTGGTTGAAGAAAAATTTGTTAGTTTAAGTAAATGCTAAGTTCGATGCAATGTTCGATATTGATAAGCGTGCTCACTAAAATACGTAATATTAATAGACTTATTTACTGACAAAATTTTAAATAAAAGTAACTCAAAGAATTTATCTGATGTACATTTCATTTCTATACACATCTGAGTTCAATTACGCCATACTCCTTTAAATATAAAATAAATTGATTCAATTTGACCGCGCTCTTCAATACCATTGTAGGTAGATACAATGATGCTGACCATACATCCATCTATATTTATATGTACTCCATTTCCTAGACTTAAAATCGCTTTAATTCTGTACCTAAAACAATTGTAGCAAAACGAAATGTTGTACATGAATCCTTTGTTCAAACGTATAAATTCCAATTGGTTTGGGTAAAGAAATGATTTGCTCTCCTCCTACCTTCCTTCGAGAAAAAAAAAATAACTGAGTTCCATCCGTACTGAATTTCGAGCTGGCCCCAGGCCGAAATGAAAACTTTTCCAGCGCAATATGTTGCAAAACCGAAAAACTTTATTCAAACTCGTTGCGGCTGACTGGGCTGCTGCCTGACTGCAGCAGCTTTTTATTGTGCACCAATGGCAGAGAGAGCAGTGGCAACATCGTTGTCTGTCTGCGTTTCATCCATCCGTTGGCGGCGGACATGTTCCGCACCTCGCAATACTCCACTGAGGGGTCAGACTTGCAATCAAAATAGATGAGCAGATAGGACACGAGCGCCATGGGACAAGGATACAACAATACAGATACAAGTAATGCATATACATACATAAACACACACATGAGAGGGTGCTGGCAAAAAGATTTCGATTCTTGTACTCGATATATTGAATGTGAGTGTAAAATCATTAGATAAATGAAAAATTAATGGGAAGCGCCGAAAAATAGACAATGGAAATTTGTGTTTTGCTTGACTATAACCCAAAATATTGAAGTTTTTATTATGGTTGTAAGTACTTTATTTGTATTTATTTTCCGCCATCACGAAATATTAAAATCATATTAAAAGAATACCATTTTAATGTCCGACACAATAATCATAAAGCATCTTCAAAGAAAAGTTACCAAGCTATTTGATGAGAGTTGTCAATCTGCATCGGTTTGGACGTACTGAAATCGTATACGTAATCAGATATAATCAATTGGAGTTCTAAAAATTTAAAGAAAAAAAAAATCAAAAAAAAAAACCTAAATTAAACTGAAACGGGTATCAACTTTGAATTAAATGACCCAAAATTCATAATGGAGCGCTATGGAGCCTTGGTCCATGCCCCCGATCTGCCAAACTGCGAAGGAGGACTACAACCAGCTTTACTTTATTGCATTAAGGTTTAGACTACATTTACAGACCTTAAAAGACCCCATCATGGGAACAGAAGGAGCCATTTTTCCAAAAATCTTAAAACGATTTGGAATAGTAATGAATTGAAGCTAATAGATCTCAACAACTCTTTACTGTGTCCTGTATCCCAACGCACTATTCGAAATATAAAAAACTCTTGCTGCTTCAAATTTGCGTGCGTAGTATCGATGCATTTTACACTGTCCCTAGGTCAAATTTACTGAAGCAGCAAAAAGGAGCAACGAATGGAGTTGAGTCAAATGGAATCGAACTCTTACGAGCAAACGAACGAATGAACCAACAACTAAAGCGTCCAACTATCTACAACAGAACGTGAAAGGACAACAAAATACAGATGAGCCAACGAACGAATGAACAAACGGACGCACGGACAGACGAACGGATGGGCATAAATGGACGACGAATGGCAGTCAGTGGATCCAAGGGCCGTCATAGTAAGTTTTGCTGGCCACAAAAGGAATTTGAAAACTATTTGATCTATTCGAGAGAAGTTGAATGCAAGCAGCAGCGCTTTATTTGCTATTTTTGATGCTTCGCTTGGATATTTTTATGACATTCAGAATCTGGGAGTCGGTTGAAGTCGTGGTGGTATCAAACCATTCAAACATACGATTGGGCAAACGGCAATGTGAAAACTTCAACGTACAGCAAAAATGCAAAATGGACTGAATGTTGGACAACATATCGAAATCGTTCCGGGAATGATTGTGGGAAGTGGAATTTGGCACTAGTGACACTGGCAGTGAGAAGTGAATGGCAGCTGCATGTGAGTTTAAAGGGAAAACTTTTGCGAAATCATTTCTTGCTTTGGTACCTCGACGACCTAGCTGTAGGTGTATGTGTGTGCAAGCAAAACTTTCAATTATCGCTCATTTGTTTGTATTGAATGAAATGCTGCCAAGTGTAGGTGGGTATATGTTTTATATATTTAAATGATGGGATTTTGTTGCTTCATTTTCTAACTTAACTCTTATAAGCTATGGGTTTGTTTCATCTTTTGTTGAGGTTGTAGAGAGAGCTCAAAAATTTAAAAGTGTCTCCATGTGGAAGTGTTACAACTGTCGCATTGTTCAAAACTTGTAGTGTAGTGTTGTTTTATGTCACATATATACATTCGCAAAATTGAAATTTTTCAAAACTTTAGATTTGTTCACAAAGAAATTATTTTTAAATTTTGCGCGCTCTTCCTTTACATATATTTTGCACATTGGCAGCACTGAGCCACACTCATATTTACGAGTATAAAGACATATCTTTGGACAAAATGATCATCACTAAGAGCTGGACTTATGTCGAAATTTATTTAATGAAGTAAGTCCTTAAGTAGCCAAATATCATCCATAAAAAGAAATCAGCGGTCTTTTATTTTGGGGTAAAGAATGCCCTACATATGAATTTATCTCCTCACTGGCTGTTTGTTTTTAAACACCTCATAACTTTTATGCCCTACTCTCAGGATAGATTCACTTTGTCTTTTTGTTTCTAATGCACAGAAAAGGGCGTGGCAAGTTAAGAAAAATAAATGCATTCTTGATAAGCGTCAGCACTTGACCCGATATAGCCATGTCCGTCTGTTTGTCTGTGTGCCTGTTCGTGGAAGTCACGATCACGACAAAACTAAGATATTTCAATGAAATTCAGAACACATGCTATACAGGACGTAATCAGTTCATTGGCACGCCTACCGCCCATACAAATAAAATATTTAAAATGCTTTATTGAGAGAATTAGGCGTGGCACCTCCAATACAAGCAAAAACTCTATACTGAGAGAATTATTTCAAGGTAATGACACAAAATTACACACAAACAGAGGGGGCGGGGGCAATGCCCTCCCCAGCCCTACTGAATTGACGCCACTGCACACAAAATAATAGTAGCAATGACTCGAAAGAGCTAGGCGAATCTCAACAAGTGGGCATGACACCATCCATAGTACAAACATTTTAAAACATTAAGAGAATTATTTAAAGCAGCGGTGGGCATGGAAATCTAACAAAAGGGCGCAATAACGAAATCAAGCAATGAAAAACGTGTTTTGTTGCAATCATTTTCAAATTCGCCAACAGCAAAAAAAAAAAAAAACAAATTGCACTACAAACAAAAACAACTCGTCGATGCAGGAATTGTATTTTGATTGTTTTTGCGTCGAATAACGGTAAGGGCAATGAGGGCGGACAGGGCCACTAAGTGCCCATCGCCGATTTAAAGTATAGAAACCAAATTTTACACAAATAAAATAAATGGTTTGGCCTAACATTGGACAAAAATTGGCGAATTTTAAAAAAGTGGGTATGGCATATTCAATAAGTTTCAAAATGCTACACAGAGCTCTATTTAAGCAAATGTTGCCAAATTCAATGTTGGTATTCACGCACATCTAGTCAAACCAGACAACACAACTTTCACGCGATTTTACTGTTAACACCGTGTAGTGTATTTAGTTTTTGGTGAGGCCAAAGGTAACGTTTCGTTGGCCACAGAAGGCCGAGATAATTGTTTTTTTATGTTCCTACTTAAGTTTTGATTCCGTCAACCTTGGATACGTTCCTGCTTCAAGTGTAATTCTTCAAATCAATACTACGCTAATATGAAAGTTAGTTTGAAACAGCATTTTTTTAAGAAAATAACTGCAATAGCATTGGAAAAAAAAAATAATAATAAGCACCGCAATTACGTTGCATGTGAGCAACATTTTACACCGAAGGATTAGCTTAACAATATGGTTGGTAGCCTACATAAGTGCCCAGTAGGCAAGGGCAGGAGCTTGCAGGCCTTCTAGCAGGCCTTACCTGGTAAGATTAAGGCCTTACCACCTCCTTTCAAACTTACTTTCTTTTTTATATGAAACGTCCCGATAAGTAAGGCCTCATTTAGCAGGCCTGATAGAAGTACTCTTCGAGCAGGTCTTCCTACATCGCTTGCGTCAAGAGCCCTTCTAAGAGCGCTTACCGTAGAAGGGGTCATAGAAGTACTTTGAAAAAATTAAATCTTAATACGTCGTGAGACTCTTAGTTAAATGTTTTTTTTTCATCTGCGTCAACCTCCCTTACGTTCATATTTTTAATGTTTATTTTTTGTGACGTTTCCTTAATTTATAATTTCACATTGAATACACAACACTCTACCACTTTAACACAACATGAAACAGAAGACCAACCTAGCAACTTGCACACCGTTCCTTACTTCTAACCATTTATCAACTTTTGATGTCGCATAAGTACAATGCAATGACAAAAAAGTAATGTCGAATCATAAAACATTGCAATACATGAAATAAAAAAGTACATGAAGTCCTTCTTTTATGCCTTCTATTATGAGGCCTTATAGCACTGCTGCTGTGGGAAGGCCTTATAGCACTGCTGCTATGGGAAGGCCTTATAGCAGTACTACTGTGGGAAGGCATAATAGCACGCCTGCCGTGGTAAGGCATAATAGCATTTCATGAGTATACACTCAATGGAGTGTAACTATTCTGATAATTAAAGTTTCACTACTTATAAAATTTACTTATTGTTAATATTGACAGATTGTAAATAAAAAAAAAAATCATAGTAAAAAAAAAAAATTATTTTGTTATTTACATGAAAATTTAGTTTTGAGAAGGCCTCTTACAATCGGAGCAGTGCTAGCAGGCCTTCTCGGGGGAAGGCCTTGCTCAATTGCCTGCTGGGTGGTTGCGACAACTGAGTTCTATGCAAAGCAGCCATGCATCGGAGTGAAACCTTAAAGACTTAACTAAGAGTTAAATCAATTCGACCATTCATAGCCTTGCAATTCGAGGTTGGACGAAAAAATAAATTCTCTACGCTTGTGCCCACCTGGAGTGTGCCATTATGCTGTGCATTGTAGGTATGTAACGTATGTAACGTAGTATATACATAAAACTCTACGGTTTGGCTTGTGCATGGAGTTAACGTATGCCAAGCTACATAAATTTACAACTAAACAGGCCTAGCTTCTCCAATAGAGCGAAAGACTGCTCGCACTTTTAGATGGTTTACTGGACTTGTGCGCACGATTAGCTGACTGTATTTGGCTGCATCGTAGGTATTGCGCGAATCCAACGGTTGAGACCTTGCTTTTCTTGTCTGCATTCCGATCACCAATCAAAATCGCACCTTCACGTATATAATGTGTTGCTTCACGCTGGCAAAAAGCAGTCCAACAAGGCTGATGAAGTGAAACGAGGTTTTTTTTTTCCATTTTAGCATATGAAGACACTATTGTTACTTTAACAATGTATTTATGTATATGTGTATGTGTACACTATATATTGGTATTGTCAACATCGCCAAGCCTAGTGAGTCATCTACGCCGGTATAACTCTGACGGCTAGACTCGCAATTGAGAGATGGTTTGGAAAATGCAAAATTTTTAGAGGAACAATATGCATAATATAGTAGGAAATGATGTAATGGACGCGATATTGTCATATCGGTCGATAAAATAGAGTCTTGTGGGCTTAAGCTCTGTGGCGGATATACCAAATGGTTGATTGAAACACAAAAAAAACTAAAGTTTATTTTAATTCCCTGTGTCCAGTTTGCGCATACATTAACTTGTGACTAGTTTAACTAAAAAATTTTTATTAGCCACGCTAATATCTTGGTTCCATCATAAAGGAAAATTATTATCATAGTAGTAAACAATAAGCAAATTGCTTGAGATAAAGTTTTTTATCTATGTTGCAAAAAAAAGATTAATTTTACTTCGTCGCTGGACGTTATCTTGGCAGTTGAGAAAATGTTGCTTTGTTTTAGTTTTTGGCTTATTTATTACAGCAGAGCCAAATGTAGGTAATGACGCTTCTGTTACAAGCCCTACACAGAATTTAATTGAAAAAACAATTCAAAGACTAAGTAAATATGCAAGGTACGTTCACACATTGCCGTATCGTTAAAGTTTTTCAGCTGGGATTTTCGATCCCTTAAAAAATGGTAGTACGAAAACATTTGGAACAAGTAAGCCATTGAGAATGAGCTAAAGATCCAGAGTCTTTATAAGAATAACTCGGTAAAAATATATGCAAAAATAATTAAATAAATGTTGTATAATTACATCTAATCAGTAACTACATATGTATGTAAATACATATTTAAGGTCAACCCTTATGAAATTCTTATTTAAAGTTAAAAAAACTAATTTTAATACCCTACTTTTTGATAATTCCTTTGAAACGCAGAGAAAAGGGTGTGGCAGGCATAGAAAGGTACATATATTCGTTATAAGCGTCACCATCTGAGTCGATTTAGCTATGCCTGTCGGCATGTCCGTAGGAATTACTATTACAGGAAAACTAAGCAAGCTAATTGAAGGATAAAAAAATGGGAAAAATCGATACATGAACACGCCTACCGCCCATACAAGTAAAACATTTAAAACGCTATATTGAGAGAGTTATTTTAAATATTAGAAAAAACTTAGATAAGCTCTGGAAAAAAAACTTTGTTAATTACACCGGGAGGGCGTGGCACTTCCCATGCAAGAAAAAGTTTCAAAATGCTATATTGAGATTATTATTTAAAGTAACAAAACCAAATTTCATGCAAATAGTTAAAATGATTCTGAAGAACTCTGAACAAGAACTTAGTCGGCTTAGCACCCTACATAGAAACAAAAACTTTAAGACGCTACACTGAGAAAATAAGTAAGAGTAATGAAACCCAATTTCACGCAAATAAAAAGGTTCGGCCAACCATCAGATAAATATTTGATGAATTTCCAAAAGAAGGCGGCCAAAGGTAATTGCTTTTAGGGATATATTTATTACGGAAACTATTGAAACTTTCAGTGAAAGCTAGGTTATGTGTAAGCTAAGATATTTTATAATTTAATTTTCCTAATTAGCTTCACACACAAAATTTCTAAGGAAAAGCTACATAGCTGAAGATTTTGTGGGTCAGTTGGATTTTGATGAATTTCCTTAGCACAAGCTGCGATTTAAAACGATAAGCGCTGTTGTATTAAGAAGGCCAAAGTAAGTACATACAAAATTCCTTATTTAGAGCTATAGATTTTTTATCCGAATATGCTTTAAAGCTATTTTAACAACTAACTTTTTTAAAAAAACAACTAAGTTGCACTCCGCGACTTTAGTAAGGTATTGTGTAACATTTATTTCGTAGAAGAATAATACCTCTACTTAGTATTATGCAATCCTCTGGGAAGAACCTTCTTGAAATGTTAAGACTACAATGAATCCGATGGAAAAATACTTAATTTTGCTAGGATTCGTTGAAATTGAGCCAAGTCTTGGTCATTGAAGAGGATGATGAAGTGTCATTTTTTCTTCCGTTGCAAGACATTTTCAATCTGTTAGAGTTTTTGAAATGTCAAAATTGAGGACCTTAAAATTTATAATAAGTTGTAGAACTTTAACTCCCGCGGGACGTCACTGCACATACATATGCACATCAAATTGAACAGTTAAGGGTATTTACATACGTTGCCGCGTATGATATGCGTAATCGCCAATTAAGAACAATAAAAAACACCTTTATAACTCAACCACTATTTCAGGTAAGCTACACATACCTTCATACAATATTCGCGTCAGCACACTCGATCAGCTTTGAAAAGCAAGCAGCAGAGGGCAAAAGAAAAAAAAAAACGCAAAGAAAGCGAGAGAGAGCCCCCAATCAAAGATGAAAAAGCAACACAACGGCAATCAATGGGTAGGTAACTGCGTTGCTTATACATATTACGAGTACAATATAAGGCCCAGAGTCACCATAAAGCTGATGGCTAACGCAGATCGCGGTCCAACAATAAACCTGATTCGACGTTCTCTGATTACATATGCGAGTCAGCATTCCAACTGAACGAATGAGCAAATGAACGAACCGAACGAGCCAAAGCCCCAAAGTAAATAACTTATCAGTTAACTGGTAACTCGAAAAGGGGAGGCGTCAAAGCCAGCGAAGACGACAACAACTACAGTGATGATGATGATCGAGCTAAATTGAATGAGCGAATAAACACACAAATAAATGAGCAAAGTGGAGAGCGAGCAGAAGAGGAACCAAGGGGAACGGAAGCTAGTCAACGAACAACAATACGATCGGTCTGCTATCTACTAAAATACTCTAAGTTTTGCGTTGCGTTGGCACCTACTCTTTTGTTTTTACCTTTCAAATTTGGGGACAGAAAATAATTTGTGTATTTAGGAATGGAATACTTAATAACTATGATGAATGTTCCACAAGTACCAATTACACACAAGCGAACTGGGTAGCCACCACTTATATAGAGTTTGTATGGAAGAATTACTACAGTGATGAATCACTAGAAGATCGTTTGC
This sequence comes from Meiosimyza decipiens, assembly GCA_963680825.1. Lineage (NCBI taxonomy): Eukaryota > Metazoa > Arthropoda > Insecta > Diptera > Lauxaniidae > Meiosimyza > Meiosimyza decipiens. The sequence continues at coordinate 93,230,893 of OY804258.1, read as the reverse complement.
ATTAAATAGTACTCAATACGATAGGGCCGACTTCAGGGTTCAACTAAAGAGGCCCAGCTCTATAGCGGAAAATTTAAGGGGACGGTAATTGACTTTTTCCACGCATTACTCTTCTTTGGTCAATTTATAGCGTTGCATATCTAACACAATAAGGGTAAACAGGAGTAAGATAAAGAAACTATTTGGTTAATGAAGTTGAGAATGCAGGTAGATAATGAAATTTTTTAGCTTAAAGAACAAAAAAGTCTGACGGTCTATGATGTGTGGGAAGAGAAGATAGAAATGAAATCAATTTTTAGATACTACAAATCTTCTTTTTTGTGTTCAAATTTAAACATGTACGGGGTTACGTTTATCATAAAATCTAGCTTCATGTATTTGGTTTAGGAACATACATTTTTTGAAACATGATTTTAAGAATAATTGAAGGACGCTTTCGCTTCACTGAGTGCCACTTATTTTTTCAAAATATGTGTGTATTAACACCTTGAAAACTTAATTTTCGGCCAACTTCAAACTTGGATTTCAGAGAAGTGACTTTATTTCGAACCATTTTGATTAAACTCACTCGGCAATCATGAAGACAGATATAAAAAAGTAAGGAATACAGTAATAACTAGATCTGAAAATGAATTATCTTAAAATATATGCAGTGATTTTCTCATTTTAAGAGAAGGAAAAAGATTTGCTCACAACTTGAAAGTTTTTTTTTAATATTTTTCCTACAAACTAACATTATTTTTATACAACAAAATCATAGTAGTCGTCATTGAAGTTTCGATGCCATTAATGAAATTATTCTGTAAATACAAACTTATACAAATACACATGTGTATGTGTGTTATTCACATTTACGAGTACCAAAATATTTATATAGACTTTCTGTCAATATAGACAATATTTATATTAAACTTTACTTTAGTGTATTACGAATTATATAAAATATGTTTTTTTATCAATGCTAATAAGTAAAAATTAATTTTGTTTTCTTTCTTTTAAGCCCTTAAATAGCGCGAACAGAGTTTGTGTCCGATTTCATTGAAATTTGACTAACCAAAGTGTAAAAAATTTTACTTGTATGAGAGATACCACACCTTGTTGTCAATCTACGCCCACATTTTTTGTGTTGCTGAAAATTCGAAGAATAAATATCCGAAGGACAATTTGTTTCGCATGCTCATTTTTTGAGGTCTTATGATAGATCAGCGCTATGGGCACACAAATCAAAGAAGCCCTTTTAGATAAATATTGTTCACATTTTCAGTCACACGAAATATGTAGGCTTAGTTTGACAACAGGGTGTGGCACCTCTCAAGCAACTTAAATACCTAAAATGCTATATCTTGCTATCAATTAAATACAAATAATCACAAAATTGAAATCTATCATAAAATCTCATTTTAATTTGCCCATGTCTATAGTTCTTAACATAAGCAAATCATTTATTTAAGGAATCAATTCATTCCATTCAACAGTACAATTACAGGAATTGTTCGACACCGTTTCCCACGCTTCTCACTATCTTATGCCTCCCGCACAACACCATCACACAGCGGTATATCTGACCAAGCTAGCTGTCCAAATATCGACTTTAAAAATAACAATTCCATAGTATTAACTACGTACGTACAGCAAAATGAATGCTTCCGAGTCTTTTTTTTAAATCGTAACTTACTGTTAAAGCCAAGAAATAGTGAACATCATCGGCGGCACTCTTGATAAAAGCTAAAAGTTCGTAATATGGTTTTACTACCCTAACTGATAGACATCTAGTTAGTTCGCTTAGATATTACTGCTTAAAGAGAACAACAAATTTTTAATACTGAACTCGAAAAGAAATTATTAAATAAAGACTGTTAATAGGTCCAAGGCTTTGGAGCAGATATGATTTGATCCATCTAAAACTAAAAATCAAATTGTACTTTAGTTTATTCGACTATATGATACTGTGACTTGTGACACCAGATTCATATTAAGCAGTCTCATCAATTTATAACAAGTACAATATTGAATGAAAAAGGTATTGACCAACTACTCATGCCAGATACTCCACTGTGTTTCGACCGAAAAGGGTTCGCCACGTTGTTAAATCAATTTTTTTTTTCACTGACTGACCTGTTGGCAAAATTATCACTGGAAATGAGTATAATTTTTGCTTCTTCGCAGCAAACAAAGCGTGCCCGTGAGTTGGCTCTATACGAGTACTAAAAGATACTCGTATCTTAAGACAATGTATGTAGGCATAGTACGTAGCGCGTGCTAAACCTCTTTTTTTCATTTTGCCCTCATCGACTTGCGTGGGCTGTTGCTGTACTCGCATACTAAACGACGATCGTTCATTGATAGTGACTACGATGAATGGATGTGGTGGATGGATGTGTGGATAAGATTGATATCAAATAATAATTGTAAGCTCAATTAAAGAATTTTGTTTTACAATCTGGAATCCTGACTGAGCTTAATCGGCCAATTGCGCGGGCGTCATTGTGGCAACGCATAAAGCAATAGTATTTCAACTAGACATGAGGCGACCATGAAACTGACATCAAAACAGTTGATTATTAATTATTATTATTATGGGTAGAGCCATTCGGAATTAATTAAGGTGCGTTTCTGATGCTGTGATCCATCGATTCGTGATGCACCAGTTGTGCTCGTAGACGCACTAGCATGCGACTATTTATTGGGTTTTGCTGTTATTGAAATGACTATCTTTCTTATTATCTTATTAAATTACTTAGTAGTATATCAATAGTGATCTGTAAATGTAAAAGAGCACATTTAATGTTTTTCTATTCATGGGACAAACATATGTACGACCCAAGAAATATTAAACTGCATGAAGAAGCAGCTATAATTTGAAAACGCTTTACTTAAATTCTCTTGTAGTACTTAGTATTAATACTTAGTATGCGGTACAGTAGCAAACAATGATTTTATTTTAAATTTTCTATATTACACTTTCATTGGCTCTATTTGAGCTTTTTTTTGGAAAATTTCTTTGACAGTTAATTAATAGCGTAGGGTCATTCATTTCATTATAAAGGGTGTTTTTTTTAGAGGTATAGATCTTCGAATTGAAATAAAACACAAGAAAATCGTTTTAATGTCCATCAATTTAGCTTTATTGGAAGGATAATTTTATGCCATTTCACCAAAATCACGACGCATTGCATGGTCTCGCGGCTTTAATTCTTGCACAAGCTGGATCTTGTAAGGTCGCAAGCCAAGATCTTTGCGCAAAATCTTCCATAAAGTTGATGGACAAAGCTCCAATTGCTGTGCACGGTGGCGAATCGATTCATTCGGGTCCTCTTCAAAATTTTGCTCTACAGCGGCAATTGTTTCTTCGGTGCGCACTGTTCGACGTCTCTGCGGATGCGTATTATCACATAGAGTAAACGTAGTGCGAAAACGATCCATGGTTAACCGAATTAATTGCTCTGATGGACGATTATGTCGACCATAAAATGGACGGAGCTTGCGGTAAACTTCGCGAACTGAACCATTATTTTCGAAATAAATTTGCACGATTTGCAAGTGTTGTTCTTTTGTCAACCTGTTCATGATAAAATGGCAAACCAAACTGAACATAAATGACATTAGAGTTGCCAGATTTGACCATAAAATGTCAGTTTTATCTCTATTCGAAAAACAAACCTCTAAAAAAAACACCCTGTATTACTGAGCTTACTGTTCAGCATTAAGAAAAAGACTCCTAAAGCAAATAATAGGCTAAAACCTACTAGTTTCATTCATTGCTAAATGAATCCATCAGTGATTTTTGAGCTGAATATCAATTGTGTTACAAAAACAAAGACACACGCAGCAGAAAAAGAATGTTTGCTTTGTTTTGTTTGACTTTTTGCTTGGGATCCCAACCAATCTATGCAAAAATGCAAACATATTAATCAGAATCAGAAAAGCCACTGAAGATTCCATTTAGCAATGGTTGAAACAAGTATGATTAAATTTATTCACTCTTTCGTTGTATGAAACTTTGATTTGTGTAATTTTCTTGAAGCTGACACACACTGTACCGAACAGTAAGCTCAGTAAAAGGCGGTCAGCCTAACCTAACCCTAACCCTTGATTAGATACGATGCCGAAACTTTGACGCGCCAATAACCACGCACACCGCTCAAAATAACATAAAATTTTTATTAAGTTTTCAACATAAAGGGTGTCCCATTAAGAGTGCATTTTTTTTATATAAAAATAAAAATGCGTATTTTTTGAGCGAGTTTTGATATTTTTATTGCATTGTAAAGTCGACATGTTCCGACTAAGTATGAAATAAAATATCCGGCAAATGGCCACCGCGGCTCTGATGGCATGCCATTAGTCTTTTCATGAAATTTTCGATGACTTTTTGACAAAGATGCGGCTGTATCTCACCGATGACGCTTTGGATCCAGGCCTTGAGCTCAGGAATTGTTTGTGGCTTATTCACATAAGCCTGAGATTTCGCAAAGCCACAAAGAAAGAAATCGCATGATCTTGGTAGCTAGTTGAAATCATAATTTCGTGAGATGATTTGGTCTGAAAATCGTTGCTTCAATAAATTGATTGTTTTATGCGCAGCGAGGCAGGTGGCGCCGTCCTGCAGAAACACACACCACGTGTCGTCCATATATATGCCGTTCAGTTGGGGCCACATGTTATCATGTTCCTGCAAATGTCGTTCACACTCGCTGCAATTCCGGCCTCATTGTTAAAAAAGTAAGGCTCAATCACACCGACTGACCAAAATCCGCACCAGACAGTTGCTAGTTGTGGACAAATTTATTTCTCATGGATCGCATGATTTACTGAGCCCCAAATTCGAAATTTTCCTTTTTACACGAAGCCATTCAGATGGAAATGCGATTCATCGGTGAAGATGACTTTTTTCGAAAAATCGGCATTCACTTCAATTTGCTCCATTACCTATTGGGTAATGGGTTTTCACAATGATAACGCGTTGTTCTTATGTGTAGTGCTCCATTTTTAATAATCAGAAAAATCATGATTTACAGCTCTCATATTTCAGAGTTGGTATTTGCACAAAATTATTGGGACACTCTTTACTAAATAAATTTTTGTTGAACACTAAAATTTTTACAAAATTATTCGGAATTTGAACTATCATCGTTTCGGGATCGATTTCACAGAAATATAGCCAACATAATTATTATTACCAAATAATTTTTTTTCAAAATTTTAAGAAAATGCAAGGCGCTTAAATTAAATTCTTAAACTCTACTAACCGACTTTAAACAGAGATTTATTCACAATATCATCTAATTGTAAATATTGTCCTAAAAAGAAGTATAATTAGTATCTATCCAAAACTTTCTTAGGCAAATGGACATTTCACGGCTACGTTTGAACCGACCTAACAACAATTCGATTAAATGATTCCGTCTGATGAGTCGTTAACCCTTCGTTTACTTGTCTGCTGGTCCTTTTTATGAGTTTGTTCTGGGCTTTTCGCTGTTGTTTCCGTTTGTTCTTCTTCTTTGGCGTCATCTGCGCTTTGCGTTGTGTCTTTTGCGCCGTGCTTCAAAAATCGCTGCTGCTGCTACTGCGAGTGCTCGTACAACGTGTGCCAAGTCAGCCGTGTCTCCTGCATTGTTTACGAATGCAAAGTTTATAGTTTGGCGCGTGCTAAACCAACTTAATGATGATAATAATAATGATGAAGGTGATGACGATTTTTCAGTAACCTGAGCTCTGCTGTGATAGTGAACAGGAAATCGGTATGTTCAGTACTGTTCGGCCCTGCGCTACTTGACAGATTGACAGATTCTCTTAAACGTATGCAATGTTTTGCGCAAACAAGCCAGCGGTACGACCTTCACCTAGTCAAATGGAGACAACTTTTCCCTCGACGTTCTCATTTATGCATAAGAAGTCCCGTCAACTTTAAGGCAAAAAAAAAAAATAAAATCCAAAAAAGGAATGGAAGGCAGCAAAAAATTATGTGATTTTGATTTCGCGCGCTTTTTTAAAAAAATATATAAAACAAATAAAAAAACAAATAAATAAATAAAAGAAAAGTACTCGAGTAAAACAATGTTAATAAGTGGCGGCAGCGGTAGCGGCAACATTTCAACCCAACGCAATGGAACGCAGTCATCAAGGGGTTGCAGCTAAGAGCCGCTTTTTTTTACTCGCAATAGTAGTGGCGGCAGTTCGCATAAATTTTCTTAGATATATTGAAACTTTTTTTCCTCTACTCTGAAACGTCAACAAAAACAACAAAAACAACAGAAGAAACAGCAAAAAATTTCATTCATTCATTCATTCATAGTCATCAGCTGTAGTAGCACAACTTTGCCATTCACCGCCGCCACCATTTTAATTTTCTTCCTTTTTTTTCATTTTCTTCTTCATTATAATTTTTTCGTCCTTTTTTTTCATCAGCGCCTTCTCCTTCGTCCTGTTTGTTCATCACCTCAGCTTGGCACGACCAAACTTAACTCAACTCAGCGTAACACCATCAATGCGGCGCCTCTGCCAGCCACTAGACGCCACTTTTAAGTGCGCCTTCTGCCACCTTCCTCCGCCTCTAGGTTTCTCGTTAACACCAGCAAGCGGAGCACTCTCCACTCACCCGCTGCCATTGATGGCGATGTTTCACTTTAATATTATATACTTTTATACATATACATGAGTAATTTTTTTTCTTGGCTCCTTGGCGCATATCCTGCAGCTTGGAAGTGAAGTCATTTCCAGTTGAAAGTGAAAAGTTTACAAAAGTGCAGCGTGCGAAAAAACTAAATCGGCGAAAAGTTTTTTTTTCGCGATAATACAAATATTTTCTGTGCATTCGCGATATGAGGCGCATCCTTGGGGTTTCCTCAACTAGTGAAGATTATTATAAAAAAGAGGAGCTTGTATTCCGCGACTAAATTAATTTAACACGGCTTGTTGGTTAAGTAAAAAAAATCCAGAAATGGCTGCTTGCATTGTGAATGCACTGTCAAGGACAGCCGGCAGAATGTCGATGTTTGTATCTATGTAGATATTAATGCATCTTACAATTTGAGTTATTATATATTGAACCAATATCTTCTGTCATGCAAGGAATATCCTTTTTGATATTTTAATGAGGCAATATGAAAAAACATTTCCTTAAGTCGCTGGCTAGAAGGAAATTTTCATTTATCATTCCTTTGACCAAATGTATGAACAACAAGAGAGTTTCTATTTACGCCCACTTTAATATGATAATAGACGGGCTGTTAAAAAATAGGCTTGTCCATCTACCATGTGTTTTAAAAGAGGCGAAAAATTTGTATTGGTATATTCGATATATCCGAAGCATTTTTCTCGTGTAGGGAATAAGATCTGAAAATTTCCAGCTTGTTATATATCACTGAAATGGATGTCAATATGCTATATAATTTTTATTTGGCCAATTTAAAAAGACTTTCAACAAGGAAATATATTTCTAATATTTTAGGCTTTACTTCAATTACATCTAATTGGAGCACATATTGCAGGGGTATGGACTAGCCAAAAAACTGTTTTACAAATTTTTTCTTCAGAGTCATAAAATAAATATTTTTTTTTATTGAATATTTTTTACGACTGTACTTTGCTAGAAAACTAAAATAAGACCTCTTTTAAACACTTTGACACCCAGAACTTTTCAGATCGTAGTTTCTATCCACAGCAAAAATGGTTATATAAAACAAGAGCTGTGTCAAAATTCAATCAGATAGCGCTTTTTAACAAAAAAGTTTGATTTTCCTAAACAATACATAATGCCATGTTTAATATGCCAGTACTAAATGAACTTTACTCAAAATAGTCTTGTAAAAATGTATGGTGTATGGCTTATTTGAAGAAAAAATCCAAGTTTGTCATACGAATCCGCTTCGAATTCGAAATGGACTCGCTTCTTCGTATACTCTTCGTATATTCTCTGAAACTGATCCATTTTGTAAGAATTCCTCTCAAAGCCACCCAAAGCTTTTGCTACATTTTCGGATTCGTCTCGAACTCGAAACGGATTTAATATACGAGTCCGTTTCTGAGCTGTTCTTTTTTGAAATATTACGAGTTCGAGACGTACTTTTTATTTTAAATAAAATAATGTTGGTGACTTCAAGGACGACTCGTACTTATTTCTTCAAACGAATCATTATTATTTTTCCTTGAAGCATCGCAATAACTTTTACTGTTATAATGATAGAACGTACAAAATTAACGTTATTAGGAAATATCATGTGAAGTTGCATGTAACTTGTGTACTCATTATTAAGAAATTCTGACAAGTAATTATATTCGTTTTTAAGCTGAACTTCAGGAGCATGTGACTAATGTTAAATGTAAAATATTTTAACTAAAAATACTCGTAACTACCCAACTGTATTTCGTATTCCTGATAAAATAAAAAACTTGATGACAACTTGAAAACTGCCGTTTATGTTAAAGTTTTGTGTTAAAGGTAAACGTATTTTATTAATTTGATCCTTAAAAAATATTATGTTTCGAGCTTCTAACGTAAAATTCACTTGATCTACTTATTAAGTAACATATGCAGTGCTTCGCTTTGACTTTGAGGGCTTCTGGTAAAGAATAAATACATATAACATATCCTTCGCAAAAGTTGTAGCACAAAAAAGTTATTTTGAAATGAAGTACATCATATCTTGTGTATAATATGTTTCTATATATATTTTTAAGTACTCGAGTATTCTGTGGAATCTCATTCAAAGGTCTCTGATGTATCTTGTGATGCATACGCCACCTGTAAATGTACCAACCCGTTGTTTGGTTTGTTTAAAAGATATTTCAACCAGTCATGGCATTTTCGGTTCATTTATACTTTTTTCAGTACATTTGAATTGTGATAAATGGGGGGTCAATACATTAGAAAGAATTTTAGTACTATGGTACAATGGACTAATTTTCAGTACTATTGGTACATGTTCGGTATATTTCGAGTTTTTCCAATATGAACATTTCTTTTAGTAAATTTTGGTGAAGCCTGCTTATGACATTTTCAGCTTTTTTTTTAAGTAAATTTTTGTGTCCATGACAAAAAAAATACATTCCCAGTTTCGATTCAGTACATTTTTCTAAAACCAAAATGAAAGTGTTTTTCAATAAAAAATAACAAAAAAAATTCCAAGATAAACACGAACTCTTATGCTAAGAAAATCAGATCAGAAACATGGAAATTTTCTACAATAAATCAGATAAGTTTAGTAGTTTTATTGGAAAATGTATAGAAATAGCTAATTCGAACGTAATTTTGAATAATTACTGCTTAGGTATAGCGCAAATTCAGCGGGAATAATTGTAAGTTGCTCGTGACGTGTATTATAGTAATATAATTACATTATTCTTTTATATTAATAAAATTTTTTTACGTAAATAAAATCGATAAAAAATATCTTAGCTAAGGAAGCTTTTTTCGCAAAACGAAACACCTGACTTCCCTTGCTTGAAGTTATGTCTTTTCACCAGAAGATTTTTTTCAAATATATTCATTTTAACCTATCAGTTATGGTATCACAATTCAAAAAATTTCAACTAAGCCAACTATTCCTTCTTACTAATTCCTAGCATGCAACGTTGCTGACCTTAACGGTAACCATCTTTAAGTTGAGGTTATGGTGAGCTGAACAAACGAGTCATTTTAACAAAATGCACCTGTACATATTGCACCACTCCACATACCACATTTTGTTCAAATAATTTGATTATCGACCAAACTCTGTCCACTATAGAGTTTACATTTTATTGGTTTTTTTTTTTAATTCTTTAACTTGCACTCGCAACGTATCCAGGACAACGTCACAGTTTGTTGATTTACCATAGCGGCGGTTAAGCTGCATTAGGACAACAGCAGGTTTTCAGGCAGAGGGTACATTTCAATTGTGTGACCCATGGTTGTTTTGGGATCTATTAGCAACAAGCGAAACAATAATTATAAGCGATTCTTGAAATATAGTATGTATGGCTCGCCCGTCTACCAGAATGCAAATTGCTTAAACAAACGTCAGGTGAAAACGCACCAACAACAAAGCTCAATTATTTCATCCATCAGAATTGTTGAATGGTTCTAACTGCGTTTTATGACAAATATCATATTTGAAAGTCAACAGCATTGGCGTAAATGGAGGTGTAAGTCTCCTACATGTCAAAATGCGCTTCTTATGGGTAAGTTTCGATTTTCTTTATTCTTTCCAGACATAACTCTATGCCTCATAATATCGGATCTTAAGTGAAAGCAAGTGTTTCGATTCCATCTAATGTTTGCGCACATCTTCTTGTCGAACTAGAAAAACATAACAACCTAGTACAAAAGGTGAGCTACCTATTCCACTAATCTCTGCTGTTAGCAGCATCTAACGAATCCGTTTTATTGCTATTTGTTATATCGTTGATTTTATGGTTAAATATTTTACGAGCTGCAGTGAACTTCGTTTTGAGGTCATATGTCCTTATAAGTTACTAGTACAAAACTAAAGTCCGAAAAAATTTTCAACCAATTTTAAGGGGGCATTGTCCTCCTAAAAAAGTTTTTAGCTACGTCAATGGTCAACAGATGCTACGCAATGGCACAACGCTTAATATGAAAGAGAAAATACATTAAAAAAAATTCGCGCAACGTTAAAAAAAGTCACCACAGGAGAGACGACATCTTCATACAATCCTTGATGACGAAAAAGCAGCCTCATATTAATATGCCAGACGAGGCAGCAGGACACGCCAACGATGATGGCGATGACGACGTCCTCATCAACTGCAGCACAATCCGGGTCCGAAACCGTATGTACCGCGTGGTACTGGCAGTGTAATCAACGTTAACAGTGCAAAGAGTCGCATCCGCTGCGTCGACTCGACAATTGCATTGTAGAAACAAAATATTGTTTTGTGACTGCTGAGTCTTTTGTTTTAGGGCAGTCGACTTTTACATTTAATCATACATATTTTTGTATATTTTGTTTTGTTGTTTGTTCTCCATAGGGCAAATCAATTTGAGAAGAAAAAATTAAATCCAAATTGTAGTTTACAAAAAAATTGCCAACGAAACCCCGTCAAAGAAACGAAAACTAAAAAAGTGTAAATGAAATCCTGCAAAATGTGGTTACATTTTACCGATGCATCTGTTTAACGTCACTGACGCATTTAATTGAATCAGTTATTTCAAAAACAATATAATATAAATCACAAAAACTAAACTTTTCAGAAATCAATCTATAAAAACTGTCAAAATGCAAAGTGTTTTGAATCTGTCAAATTTTTCATGAACTTCATTTAACCTTAGTTTTGTAGTTTAAAAGTTGATGAAAACAAATTTTGGAATGTTATTTTTGCGATCGTCAATTTTTTTATAGAAAATTTCATAGAACAGGACAGTACCCAACAACAATGATAAGAGAACTATTAAAAATTTCACAACATCATTAGCAAGTATTTCCTTAAAAGTACGGGCTATTTCCGGTCCGTCTCCTTGTCTAACAGGGATAACACTGGCTTAAGCTTAATATATCAACAAGTTACGGTAATATCCCGATCGCTAGTGCCAAGATAGACAATCTGACGAATGGAGAATTGGAGAATTACTAATTAAGATTCCTAGGAAGGGTCACTTACTCTGTTTTATAATTATTAAGGAACCATAATTCTAAGCTCGTCCATGTAAAAACCTACTTAAATTATTTTCAACCGCATGTAAGACAAATTCGAGTGATCACTGCGGGGTCCGCAAGGTGGCTTCCGTACAGACTAGTTTTGTACGGATCGTGTACTCATTCGCAAAACAAATAAGCTAACAGCAAACGAGCCTGCTTAGATGAGTTCAGAACGATCTTCCAAGGTATACATAGATAGTTAATTTAGATCGTGCTGGAAAAAAAGAATGCCTATATTAAAGGTATTTGCATTATTAAGGCAAACGTGGTCCTTCATAACTTAATCGCTTACCGCCAATCGAAAAAAGCACTACGGTCAAGCTGGGTTTTATAATGTGTCATCCCTGTTATTTCTATTTGTGCTGGATGACGCCACGCTCCTATCTAGTGGGATTTTGGAGTCAACTGGCAGAACTGGCTTATGCCGAAAATATTGATTTCCTGCCGGTAAGATCATTCGATATGCAAACCAATCTTACATGGCTTTGTGATTAGGTAGCCAATGTTAGACTTCACATTAGCACTTCAAAAGCTTTGGAAATATTAACAAAGCTTCCCCCCAATTTGAACACATACGAGAATATTATAAGCATCAATACTTCATTATGATACCCTGTTTTCTGGGAGCAATTCTCGATTTCAGATGAGGACTTGTTTTTGGCATAAGTTTTTTTAAGTGTAATTCTTTATTTAGAATAAAGCTGCGGAGGTAAAGTTTTTTTCAAAACTTGGATATATCGTTATAGTTTTGAAAGCATTGCATCGAATTCAATATACGTAGTGTGAGTGTTCCGTTTCAAAATTTGTCAGACCAGTGAAAAAGTATACTTTATTACCCTTGAAATAGTGTATTATATGTATTTGCGTATTTAAGAACTTGTACTTGCTTTATACCTGAAAAAAGTTATTCTTTGCAAGTTTATGGTTATTTGTTCAATTTCAATCATAACAAAATTGTTTAAAATTTTTATTAAAAATCACGCTATTTTTAATACTATATATAAAATGAAAATCGAATAAAATTTGTTAGGAAATTGATCATAGATGATCTCTATATATGGAGACAAAATGTTGGCTGGGATGAAATGTGATTTGATGGAGGAGAATTTAAGGTACTCTGTCCGACAAATGATCTTTTGAATTTGAGACGTCGTAGCTGTCTCTGCTGGTAGGAACTATTGGAAAATTGTGTTTGTCAGTCCAGTAAGGTACGATGTACGAATGCTGCTTCAATGCAACACTTTGTTCAGTTGTTGTATTGCTCACAGTGACACCCCAATGTGCACAAAAACGGATGCGGATCCGTAACGGATCCGAAACGGACCTCAAAAACGGAAAAAAACCGGAATCCGCTTTTTCGTATCCATAACGGATCCGAAACAGACCTCAAAAGCGGAAAAAACCGGAATTCGTTTTTTTAAATAAAACAGATTCGAGACGAACTTTTCCTTTAATAATGTGGATTTTACTTTACAAGAAAATTAACGCAATTAATTAAACAAAATTTTTTTTATTCTTCCCAAATCTAATTTTTTTTAAAATTTTTACTTATTTTCCATCTATTTATTTCTTTTAATGCCTGCCTATTTCATCAACTTAGTTTTATTTATTAGTAAATCACATTAAGGAAACTTATTTCTTTTTACCTGCCACCGAACAGAATCGAACCTGCGCGTCCTGCGCCATACCACTGTTCAAAGATGCTCATCTTAACCAACTCAGCTACTTCCATTATTTTTCTGACGTACTTAAATTTAATTACTTCTCTATCAAAATGAAAAAGTGAAGATTCATTTTTAGCAGCTGTCGATTACTAGTTCAAGTATTATACTTTTAGCCAGCAGAAAATATGTAAGGCGGATACGGATCCGGAAAAGCGGACGATCCTTCCGTTTTTTGAGAGGAATTTCATCCGACAACGGATCCGAATCGGATCCGAAACGGATTCCGTTTCGGATAAATAATCCGCAGGAACGGATCCGTTTGGCACATTGGGACAGGACAGAATTGTCGAGCATATTTTTCAGATGTATAAATAACTACCTTTTCTGTTACTGCAGACCTAGGTGAAGTCACAATAATATTGGTGATGAGTTGGAAACTTCCGACGGTAATATTGCTAGCGTTTGCTTTAAAAAGTAAAAGGCATTCAACACTTTCGGACAACCTCTTGAGCGCGTCGCATTTGATTTTTTATTTTTTATGGGCAGTGGTTGTTGATTTTTGAGAAAAATATGTTGCTTAAAACTATGTACATAATTTCAATTAAACAATTCTAATTGAGTATGATATTCTACTTATACTAAATACGTTTATATCTACTATTCTAAGTCAACAGAACGCCAACATGAGTGAAGATAACTGCTTCGTGTAGCATAGACGCATTGAATTGATGTGGCTTAGAAATATCGAAAATTAAAAAAGTCCATTTGGAGAGATACAAGATAAGAACTTTCATATCAATTTTTAATTAGTTATTTACTCAAACATCTTTTGCTAACGAGTAGAAAGACATCCAGTTTTTTCTTAGAAAAATGGTACAACACGTCGGACAATAATATACCCTACACAATTAATATTGCTTGGAAAAAGCTTATTGGGACTAAAAACAATTTTTTTTTCTTTCTTTTGGTATATTTTTTAATATATATTTCCAAGCACTAATAAGGTTTTGGCCATTGTAGAACGGGTGCATTACAGTTTTAGGCAACTTGATCACATCAGTCTATTGTTTATTAAAATTTTAAGTCTTTTAAATTTTCTATTAAAATTTTTTTTTGTGTTTCTCCGATTTATTCAATAATTTATGTCTTAAATAATATTAACTCATGTTAATTACCACACATATGATGAAAAAACCAGTTAGTTATATATATCGACATTTGGAAATAATTAATACATAATATATTTGAGTAAGGCGAAATACATAATTCGATATTTTCCAATATCGTCACATTCTTACGTTTCTAGACAAGTAGTCTTCAGAAAGATTCCTTCCAATTGCAAATGTCTCCAAAAAAAATATATTCAGTAATATAAACTCCACTTTCCACTGGATAAGCTGAAGCTATAGCTTTTAATATTGTAACTACTTCATTGTTAATATATAAAAATAAATCAAAAAATATTCCAAAAGAAAGAAAAAAAAATGATTTTTAGTCCCAATAACTTATATTTAATGCCATAAGACTTTAAGCCGGCGTTCCTTAATATGTGAAAAAATATCATACAGGAATATCCATACATTCGGTGCTAAAGTGCTAAAGACGAACTTGAATTTAAGTATTTTTTTTTTGCTAATCCAGAGCTCAATTGAAAAATTATTTTCAACAGAAGATATATAGTTTTACCAAGAGCAGCACAAAATTGTCGAAACTTGGCAAATGTAGTCTAAAGAAATCAATGGACTGAGAAACTTTTATGAAGAAACGATTTCCAAGATCTTGCTTGCGATTCAAAGTTTCGGTTTTCAACAGCTTCCTATGTAAAAAAAATGCCAATATATGGCCACTAAATTTTATAGATCATTGATTGAAATAATTAGCGATAACTCTCGAAAAATATAAGCTAAGTTATTAAGATTTTTTTTCATCAGCACTTCGAGTTCTATAGTAGTTGATATTTTGTTGAAATGTGATAGCCTCACTGTACTGAAAACCAAATAAGGTACAATAATATCTTCTTCAGGTATATTTTAAGATCATCTGTGTTTTGTAAAGTAACAATTATTTCACACATATATTTCTAAAACAAAAGTTCAACTTGAAAATGCGGTACTGAAAAACACAGTTTCTACGTCCTGTATTTCTAAAATAAATTCGGTGATAGACCGTTAAAATACTGAATGGTCACCGTAGTGACAACAAATGAAACCTTAGTGCTTAGTATTATAACCATAACAGTTGTCAGTCAGTCCATACTTCTATAACAATGAAAGAAATTTTCTATAAAAAACGAAAAATAATTATGGTCCGCAATCAAAAATGATTGTAGCCAGTTGTCTGTCTGGCAAGGTGCGTTTTATATCTTTCAACTTTTGTTGTCATTGATGTTTTTGCTTTTGTTGCTTGCTGTGTTTTAACAACACCAATTTCGGGTACAATACCCAAAAAAAAAAAGAATTAAATTAGTGCCCAACCAAACACTGGTACACAACAAATAAATAGTACGAGCTGATAAGACCAGGCGAAGACACAGAGCGACACAGTCAGTATAAACACCGAAAGAGCCTACAAAATAATTAAGTCATAGTTACGCGCGTCGCACTTAAAACTCGGGGTGTTTTCCACATGTCCTACTTCGTTATCTTTGGAATCTTTTCTATTTGTTTGTTCTGATTTTTTTACGCAAATAGTGCGTTCAAGAATAACTCAACATAGAAATGAAAATGCAACGAAAAGAAAACGTTCAAACAATCCCGGCAATTAAAATATTTGACGACACAAATGTCCGCCACGTCCACAACGTTGGTGTCTTCTGTTTACGTCAGCAGAATAGCAGAATTTAGAACCTATATAATCTTTTATGGCCTATAACAATTAGATTTTGTTTGTAATGAGTTCATGTGGTTATCAGAGCCAAATGTAGATAAATTAACCATTAAGGCGGTTCGCCTTGATTTTTAAATATGAGCTACTCATCCACACCTATTAGAGTCGTCGTTACCTACCCAGTGCCCGTTCTCGTATGGCATACAAAAATTTTATTATTTTATGGGTTTATTATTTTGATTTTTATTTGAAGTCATGCGACATAGTAATTTTTCATTGTTTCTACATATTTTCAACGACGATTTTGATTTTTAGCCTAATTTGTTGATTATAACTTATGATAGGATTTGTTATCGCAGATTTTTGATTGCAAATTTCAAGTTGGCGCACCTTGATTGTGGGATCGGACAAGCATTATAGTAAACTTTTATGACTGAGAAAGTAAACAAGTGCAGCATTTGCACTGTAAAAAATTCAGCTAACAATGTGTCAATTATGAAGCATGACCACAAATATAACCATAACCAAATGTTATTGGCGTTAATATAATATAAATGAAAATCAGAGCACTTCAATCAGTGTTATTTAAACTTTTTACATTCCAAAAGTACTTTGCAACCTAGAAAAAAAATTAAGCAGATACTATAAAGACAAGCCATTTGAACACAATATGGCCCCAACTTCACCACGCATGACTGTCTCTAATTTTTACACCTTACAAAGGATGTTGGTTTTTGAGTACAGTACTTTCCACTAGTAACTAAATTCAAAACCATGAGCCAAATATCTTTAGAAACGCGTTTTTTTTTTTGACAAAATTTTGAAAGAACAGTAGACGTCAGGTTAGAAAATTTTAACCTGAAAATCATTGATATTTTGATTGAGCTAACAAGAATTTTTTCAGAGTGTAGCTTTAAAGAAGTTAATAAAACATTAAAATACATGTTATTGTATTTCTCTGATTGTGATTTTAACCATAAACTCAATGTTTTAGGCAAACACTTACACCCACTAGTCTTCTTTTTTCTAAATGCAATGAAAGTTATGATTATCAATTATGTTTCAGGAGAAATTTTCTAACCTTATGCAAAAAGAAACAAAAAATATGGTACGAAACGGCTGTTTTAAATACCACACTATTTATAGAAAAATTTTGTTTTCAGATCAAAATTGTTACCGTTTCCCTCACTTTTAATAACTGTTTTTTTACTTTACATTTATTTTGTTTGTTTTGATAGTACGTTCAAACTTTTTAAAGTCAAACACAATTTTTAATAGTTTTTACTAGTACTTCATAGGCTCAAATTTAGTTATGATTATTAATATGATTGCTAAAAAAATTGAGATAAATCGCTTAGGTATACGAATGTATACTTGATATATTCCACTATGACCTGCTGCCCGTCTCAAATCTTTATTTAGTTTTACTGGTTCAACTCATCTGTCTCTACATGTCGTCTATGTAACGCATAAAGGGTATCCACTCTCTGGCGCATAATAAGGGTATTCCTTTCAGCGCCAAAACTTCAAAAGCATGTACGAATCGAAAGTTTTTAAGCTTGTTTACGGGAATACTCCTATCTATGCAAACGAATGAGCAATGTAAATTTGACAGTTTGAGCAGTGTTGCCGCAGTCATGAATTAAAACGATCACACCAAAAAAGGAAAAGTGGCATATCAAAATGGTTAGAATTAAGTAAATAAATAACAAAACAAAAATTGGAAAAAAAAAACAAAAAATCTTATATTCGCGCTTTTAATACATTAAAAATCGTAGTATTAAATTTATGTTAAAGTTTTAAAAGAAATTTAAAATTGGCAGCAAATTGTTTCGAAAAACGGCAACGCTGAAACACTTTCTAAGTTTTCGAATTTGCTTATTTTTTCATCAAATTTGTTTCATAAAAACATTTTACGAGGCTCGTAAATATTCTCAGTTTACGCAGTTTACACAATTTTCGCGTTTGAAGGAATACTCTTAATGATAAATTCAATAAATTAAGAAAATGGAAAAATTCAATTCTACTTCAAATAGTATTTCACATACTAATGAAAGAAGAAAGTATTTCTCAATTCGAAATTTTATCTTTCTTCAAAAATTAGCCGAAAAATTATTATATTTTCTACATTGTAATTATTTTCTTATTTTTATCAAAGAATTACCAAAAATATGTATTGTACTCAAGATATAGGCGGTTTTTGTTTTTTATTAAATTAACTTTTTTACCAAAAATTGTACTCAAGATACTTTAAAGAAATTTTTAATGATAAGCTGTCACTAGATTTGGAGACAAAATCAAATAATTTTCTAATATTAAGATTTCCAGCTTACGAACCCGATTCCGCCTACACCAACCTCAATATCAGGAATGACTGAGATAAATTTCAAAAATTATTTAAGAAAATGAAACGAAATTTCCCAATAACGTTAATAAATGGTTAGAACAAAAATTACACAAAAAGTTGATAGATTTTGACAAGAACCAAATCTGAAAAACGCAGCACTGGAGAACCAAAAAAGACTTACAAAGTATAATAGTTAGGACAAATAGGTGGGTCAATGCATTGCGGAGTATTTTCAAGCGAATGATTGAAAAATCGTTATGACAAAATATGATGACACTACCTGACATTAGAAAAAGATTTACATATGTGCACCAAAATATTAAAGCGATACACACGAAGAACTTTCAAAATACGGTTAATAATTAAATAAAACAAATCATCAACTAAATAAGGGAACAAATATTGCACTCTGTAATATCTATATAGCACAATAGAGTTCTTTCGGGTGACACGTACCGGAAAAATACGTTTTTGACAATGGCATCACTTCACCAAAACCTTGCTTGGCACGAATTATAATTCCAACACTATTAGACGGTTTTATTGAATTAATGTATTGAATAATAACTAGTATCAGATCCTTGGGGGAAGGGAGGTAATGCCCTCCCAAGCCCCACCGAATTGACGCCACTGCTAAATTCAGTTTAATACATCCTTGTTTTTATAAAAAACATTGATATTTTAAGATATATGCATTTCACTCTTTATAAACTAAATATTTTTTATAATACATATAATATATATATATTTTCGGGCTATATACAAAGCTATTCAAATAAAAAATGGAAATGAAAATGGTTTATTAATATTAAGTATTGAGATATTTTTATTTATCCGTGGCGAAACATATCAATGCAATATGCTGATCAACAAAAAGTAAACATAAAATGATCTAGAAAATATCAGACTATAATTAGAATAATTTAGAAAGTTTTTAATATTAGAAAAAAGTATTGCACTGAAATAAAACAGGTTTGTTTTGTTTAAAATAAAGTTAGAAACAATCGAGTATTTACTAAGCCATTTTTTTTTGTGACACACGTACATGTACATATATAAGAAGACATATGTTTGGAATAGCTGTTGACAAATTTGAATTTGAAATAAGAAAATGTTTCTGCTTGAATAAATAAATAATGTTGCCATAGGCATTATATCGGGTATTTTAACATCCATACTTTACGTATGTTCATTATTACTTATATGCCATTATTAGATTTTTGAGTCCAGTCACTCAATTTGGTGGGTGATTTGAAAGTTGTGCTGCTTTATTGTTACTTGGCGTTAGACAATTTAAAGATCCAATCATATAAGTTCTATTAATAGGAAAAAAGTTTACATACATTTATTCAACTGTGTATGCTCTGGGAAGTACTGCTATATGCACCTCATATTTTCGATTTATAACTAGGTATATTATTTTTATTTCAGTAACAGAAATATGGTAGAACATGCAGGCAATAAAATATCTATATATATTAAATAAAGAACACATTGACAACAACAAAAAAAGAAACGGTTGACTTAAGATGGTTTTTAAAACTGTGCCTGATATTCCCTAAAACGATATTAATTAAAAATTTTAGGTCTGTGGAATTGAAAATTAGTTTAATCCGCAAGTCTTTATAGGATAAATAGCAAACTTGAAGAGGCGCATGTACCTTGCAGTTTTTAGTCATGGAGCTTAACAGATCTTATCGTGGCCTTATTTTGCCTAAGGCGAAATTATATTCTTTGAAATATTGCGGAAAAAAATAATAAAGCCTTGGTGTTTGATGCAGCTTAAGTAAAAATTTTAAGTTTTTGTAACTGGACGGAATTTTTTATGTCTGTTGACTAAAGACTGATATTCAAGGCGTGGCACATCAGCTACCTATTGTTAAAATTTCATCGAAATCAACGGACTTGCTTTGAAGATATGTTCAGCATCGTACTAATCTCATGACATCAGATACTTAGTGCCAAAATTCTTCCTTGGACATTGTTTATTCTTAGAAATGTGTTTTCCCAATAATTGAGTTTAATTTTTATGCGCAAACTCTTAAATTTTGGTAGGATTTCCACTTTAACCTAATTTTGATTTATTCTTCTATGCATTAAGCCATTTTGATCTATTTCAGTTTAATAATCTTAAGGGATGTGTTGACAACAGTTCGTTTTGCTTACAGGTTTTATGGTAAAAATGAAGAAGTCTTTTCGAAAAATTTTTGTTTCAGAAAAATCTGCGAATTCGTTTATTTCTTAGTTTCTTGTTAAGAAGTCAGGTACGTCTAGTCACGCGGTAGAATATTTGTCTTTATATATTTGGCAACGTAAGTCTCAAAATTAAATTAGGTTTATTATTAAAAGAAAAGTTTTAAGCCATTTTTCAAGGTCTTTTTTGGTAGTCTTTAGCTTTTTTCAAGTTAAAACCTTGTTCTGCTATTGATTAAGTAACATATAGCTATATTTTTCGGGATTGACCGAAGGGTTTAATCAAAAACTCAGTTTTTTTAAAGTGCCATTTATCTGAAGAGAAAGTTTAATATTAAAATTAAAAATAATTTACAAAATTTTGATGACGAAGAGAGAAAAATAACAAAAACCTTCCCCAGGTTAGTTTCTCTATAATAATATATCGGTTAAGTTGGTTTTTAGAAAAACTGGTCACCAATTTGAGAAATATATTTTCTCAAAAAAAGACCTTTGCATCTTTCCCAATTCCGCACCAATAGAAGGATTTGCCAAAATAGATAACTACGCGTTACCCCTTAAACACTGGAAAATTTGATATGGATGATTTTAGTTTTGATGGATTGAGTTTTTTATAAAAATAAACAATTTCCATATAAAGACTTCGAGCTATCCCCATAAATAAATAAATTTTGATTAGGTCGAGTTAAGACTCCATTAAATTGCTCTAAAAGTTTCCACTCCTATGTACTTATGTATTGGTGAATTCTTTATATTTCTATTAACCACTTCTTTTGAGTCATACCTTGGCCACCTTAGTAAGGATCGATTAATTGTTTTAAATTATATTTTTTATAAATTTTAGCTGTTCAAATTATTAAGAAAACCTTATGAGTCGTTAGTCTTTATTATACTTGAAAAATATATTAAGTTTTCGATTCGACTGTGGATAAAAGAAGGGCTTAAGATCTTAAGATTATCAGCATCAGAAAATAGTTTCAATATGAAATTATGAAAAACTTAGACTTTCCTGCCTAAGCAAATCTATTGTTTTACAACTTCAAACATTCATATATTAATCTTCAATAACATATCCCATACAAATGAAACTATTGGAGATCATATTGCATTTTAAAGACAGTTCAAAAAAAAAAAAAACCGTTCGAGAACGAGTTCTTAATTTTTAAAAAAAATTCCAGTGCTTGAATTTTATCATTCACAGCGTAAAATTTCAATATCTAAAAATGCAAAAAACCCACAAATTGAGAACGATGTATTTATGGTATAAAAATTTAGGTTCCATAATCAATTTCGATAGAATCAGGAATTAGAAATTTAAATTTTTAGAAAGTTATTTAGCGACGGCAAAGTAGGATTGCTGCCAGTACAACACAATTTAAGTGAGGGCATATGTACATATGTATATGCATATGTATATATGTACATATGTGCTGTTCATTCCAATAGCTTCATGGGATTATTTATTTTTTATCACGCTCACCTTGTGCAATTCTGACTGCAGGCATTTTGATTCTCATTTTTCCAAAATTTATTTTGGTTTTTTGTTGCAACTCCTTTGGCTGCAATTTTGACCGGATGCTGGCGTGGGTGATGTTGTTCTTAAGGAAGCGTTAAGTTTGCATTGATTTTTTTTTTTTTTTTTTGTTTATCTGTTATTTTAATATTTTTTGCACTTAATTTGGGAAATTGATTCAAGTGAGTTAATTACGTTATCGACTTCATGATTGATATGCGAAATCGAATTTTTCAGTCACAAAAATATTTCATATTTTTCGTTAATAATTTGTTTTTCATTTTTTGATTAATTCAAATTTGATATTTTTTTTTTCAATTTGAACTATTTTTTATTGTTGTATTTAGCTATAGGAACCTTAAGAACTTAGTTTGTAAATATTTTGATGTTTTTTCTTTTTATTTTGTTTGGATTTCCACGATTTTGTTGTGTGTTGCACTTTCGCGTTTTGTTTTTATGCGTATCCTTGTTTCTTATCGGTGCTAATCGGATAACAGCGGAGTCCGATGATGACGCTACAAATTGGCGTCATTCATGCGCGACTCCAATTGGAATTTGGTTGACGATATTGTGGTTTTCCGTTTTTTCATAATTTTGCACCTTTGCAGTTAAGCATCTTTGAGGCCGAGATACCGCGCGTTTTTTACTTTATTTTTTTTAAGTTTTGCCGAAGTTCGGCAAGTAGTCGACGTCTTCGTCAGCAGTCGAATGTCAGCTGAACGACACACGTCCGCGTTCATTGATGTCCTGTCGCTGACTGTGACCGCGTTTGTATGCGTAATTCAATTTTATTCGAAGCGAGTGAATTTGATTTCATTTGCCTTGTGGGTGGTCGCCAACGGAGAGGGGGGCTAATACACGACCATGCCGCCTGGCGATTCGCACACGAATGCTGATAAGCGGCGACTGCAATTAGCTGTCAATGCGAATACAACAACAACAAACATGTAACTCACGCACTTTGAAACCGTTATGTGTTACAACTACACGCGACGTACGAGTATCCTTGCGAATTGTTTATTGACTTGTGCGGTACAATGCACTGTCACTGCCGCTGCGGCAGGTTGGAGTTTTTTTTCGTTCCGTAGCTCATCTGCTTCCTTTTGTTGTTTCGTTAAATGACAACACACAACATCCACAATAACAATAACACGAGGCAAATACTTCTACAATAACAACAACAACAAAAAACAACAAAAAACACTTGCGCGACGTTACACCATGAATGAAAAACACGTCCTAACAACGCGGCAGTCCGTGTGCATCTAATAAACTCGCTTTCGTCCATTCACTCGCTACGAATCGAATGGAGAAGATACAAAATCATAGCAACAACTTAACTTGACTCATTCGCTCACACATTCGCGCTCTACGTAATTCATCGTTGTCGTTCCACAACATCGAACAAAAACTTTAGTCGCAGCGTGGCTGCGGTGGCTGCTGCACGCGCTCTTCAGAACACAACTTTACACTTTGCTCTTCACTTTACTTCACAACACATCACACTACTCCACCGCACGACACCACATCACAACAACATTGCACTATGTTACCCTACGGTAATCGCTATGTGCCGCGGTGGTGAGTTCGGGTATTTCAATTATTTTGTTTGTTTGTTTTTGCGAAGCCTCATCTGAATGACGCGCCGCAGCTGCGACGGCAACTTCAAGTAGCGGCTGTTGGCAGCAGTGAAAATGTCAAACGACGCAGCGCCAACTGAGCGCCAACTTCACCTTCTCTCTCTCTCTCTCGCTCGCTCAATTGCTGGCGCAGCACGAGGTAGCTCCACAAAGGCACAACAGGCCGGCCACCACCAACCGACCATCCAGACACCCGATCCAACCGACCGACCGGTTTAACATTGGCTCAACCCACCCGTTCGCTCTTTTAAGCCAAATTATTATGTACTCGCTCTCATTCATACTCACCCACACTTATTCACACTCATACATATATACATCACTGGCTCCAACGAGCACCGTTAGTACGCCAAGTTAACCCATTCCCAACGAAAGCCGCGAGGTTAGCGCTCTTCGTAGTCGTCCACTCGACAGCGTGTAAATAAGCGAGCAACGAGACCATGTACCACTTGTTATGTACAAAGGGGCGCAAACTACACACACACACACAGTTGGACTGCGCCTCTCTCATGCTTTCCAGTGCCGAAGAGCGTTAAACGCACAATACTAGCGCAAGCTTCAAACAAAAATAAAAACACCGGCGCAACTGAGCTGGCACCATGACATTTGGTGTCCACTATGGAATACAGTAGCTGCGGTATGAATGCGCTGCTGTTAGGAAGAGGTAAACAAATTCTCTGACAGTCACTATTTTGTTATTTTGTAATTTTGTAACGAGAGTCGATTTGTAAAGAGCACAAATGTAGAGAGACGGTGAGAGAGGCTGATAAGAAAACTAGGAACAATGCAAGAGAGAAAGATGATTTCTTGCCCATCAATGCATTGGAGTTGGGGGTTGATTTGGGATAAAGATCGAAAGTAGTTGAACCAAATTCCGCTTAACCATGTCTTGGACTCTTCCTAATCCAATTCGATGTTGTTAAAAATCCAATTAACTCTGTTATTATTATTATTTGTTTGTTTTTTTGTTTTGAATGGCTTTGTTAGTTAATAAACGCATATCTGTGAAACAAACCAGTGATATTCTCAGGCGAACCAGATTCAAAACAGTAACTAACAAATAGGTTGCAAAGCTAAAGAATTTGCAGTGGTACTCCATTGGTGAGAAAAAAGGCTTGCACTCAGATTGAAGTCAGCTCCTGCTCCTGGGTACGCAAGCCACTAGTTACGGCACGTAACGATGTTGTTTGGCATTTTCAACTAACCCAACCGCCCTGCGTCACAACCTGTCACATAAGCCTGAACTCGAGTTGGCATAAACTGTTAATTTTGCCGAACTATCCTCCCCATAAGGGCGTTACGTATTAATGACACGTAGGATATTATTCCTGACGTGATGAAACCGATGGCCAAAAAAAGGAATATCCTCACTTTCCATTTCGGAATATAATACATACCTCATAAATCGCTCTCTGCTTTCGGTAGTATCGTAACTTTATCTCTGTTGAATCGTTCTACATTGAAATTAAGATGTCCAACCTTTGGAAACACTATTCGTTAAGTCAAGATAATCTTGCGCCAAAGTACAAAAAAGAAAGTTCTGAAAGTGTTTCACTTTTTATTCCGTTGGTAAGGAGTACCATCAGGATACAAACTTTACATTGATGTGAAAAAAACCTTTGAACTGGAACTTCATTTTCAACAACTTCTTGGAAATATATATATTTTCTACGGAAACTCTTTAAGGTAGTTATTGCCGCCTCGGACCAAGAAAGATGCTGCTACGCCACTGGTTGAGGCATATTTAAGTAACCTTACACTGGGACAATTTTTCTGGGCGTTTTTAATTTATAAAAACTTAGTTTAGTCATCGAATTGGAAAGGTGGGAAATAATGACATAAGGGATCTGATTGTTGAAAGCAGATCCCAGTTGCACAAATTCCTGTAAGTGTTAGATAACTTCAAATAGTGCAATATTTTATATTGGAAATGATTGGTTCACTTTTGATTTTTAGGATTCACATATAATGAAGTTCAATGAGGCATAGGTTCAGATCCTGCTCTGGGTGCAGAAAGCCTTTTACTATCGACTTCATAAATATGTAACGCCATGTAACGCCATTTAACTATCTATTGGAATATGAGCCAATCTACTTTTTGAACGGATGGTGTATTTTTTTTTTGGATTTTTGATGAATTAAAAATAGTTTTAAAATTTATTCCACCAAAAAGTGAACATGGTTTATGAAATTTGCAAAAGAAGTTCATTTAATTTAATTATTGAATTATTCTAACCTTATTAAAATAAAGTCGATTCGTCAAAAGATCCCTTTAATAGGGACATCTACGAAATAGCCCACAAGAAAAGAAGCCTCAAAAAAAATTATAAAAAAAAAAACGTCAAACCTTTACATGTATTTTTGGGAGTTATTTCATAATGAGACCCTCGACCTTCGGCCGCTGTTCAGTCTATAGTACATCCAGCACTGGCTTCGCTAGTCACAGTAATTCTACATAAAAGTTAGGGTAATTGGTCGGCTTTCGGCCTCGGCCAGTGCTTGGAAACTACTTCATAATTTCATTTATTTTACCTTCGGCCTTCATAACGTTTATGACCCACTTTAACATATACACAAAAATTTATACCTAAACGGTTGTATATTGCATATAAAAAATCCATATAGTCAATTTGAAATAATTTTCATAACGAGAATTTAAGCTTCTCCGACGAATTGGTTGGGCCTTATATCAGAAAACTTATGGCTGATAGTAAATTTTTTGAATTTCTGAATTCAAACGAGACTTTTCCTGGGAACATTCGATCTCCAAGTGATGAGCAGTTTGTCATGTAATGTTGCACATATTTTATAATCTCTACATATACTTAATTCTGATTTGCTTTAAATAGTTTAAAAATTGACAAATTCACGCAATGCGTATTTCAATTACGTAAAATCATTTTTCAAAACTACTGACGCTCTAAAAAAGTTTATAATACGCCAGACATGCCACTTAATGTTTTTATAATCAGCCTATTATGAGCTTCAAAAATGCATGTGAGAGACATTCTTTATAATGATTTTATATCAAGCTCTAGAAAGATATTATAAAGCCAATTTTTGCTACAAAGGCAAAGTACCTTATAAGCTTCGATACTAAGCTATTTCAAAGACGTAACTTTTTTCTAAGCTGCATTTTTTGTCTTCATAGCTTCCCCTTATTCTACGAAGGATGTTTTATCCACATTATTACCAAATATGGGCTTATCAAATATTACCACCGTAAATTCACTCTTCATTTATCCAAAATAGCAACTTCAAGATTTTGTCTAGTAATTCCGGCATTTTATTTTTAATCAAAAGACAGAAAAAAAGTGCTATTAAGTTTCGTTGTCTCAAGATATTAGTTGTTAACATATTTAAGAAGTAACAACAAGCTGAACGAATTCCATAAGGGTACTTTGATCGAAAATTTTTTAAAACTATTGCATATATAATAAAATCTTAACTTTTGTAAGAGATATTGACAATTATTGTGTTGAATCAGAAAAGGTAACATACAAGAAAACTTAAAATCATAGCTAAAATTTTTTTTAAGTACCTGAAAAGTGATTTCAGCAGATTTATCAACTTTTTTCTGATCGATTCTCACTCGAGCTTGAGTTCACAAAAAAGTTAAGAAACAAAAACTTAAATATGTCCAGGACAGCGGGTTATAGAGTTAAATTCTCTTACTTCTGCCAGCTTTTGGTGTTTTGTGAACATCTAAAACTCAAAACACAATATCAAATTGACTTATAGATTACATCATACTAGCTGTTCCCGCGGTTTTACCCGCCCCCTACCCGATGTTCAACCTCGCTAACGTTTTACGCAGTCGTTCCTGCAGAGTATTGGGTCCATGCATCGAATTTCACAACTTGGTATAAATATCAAGAAGATCGATTTAAGTGATTTTGTTGTATGGGAGGTGAAACGTCCCAATGCTCAATCCTGTATCAAAATTTCACAACTGTAGCTGTCATAGATGCCAAGATATAGCTTGTAAGGAAGATTCCACGCGCCGTAATAAACCTCCTAGTATGAAATTTCAAAACTCCAGAGGTCCAGCATTTTACATGTTTTTGTTGAATGGAAGGTGCCACGTCCCGTTGTCTTATACGGTTCATAATCCTCAAAGTGCTTAATATAGGCTATATGCAACCTAAAACCCAATTTTAAGCCCCTTGCTTTAATAGGAACGAAGATATGGCATTTCGAGTATTTTTGTCGTATGGAAAGTGACACACTTCGCTGCCTAATCCCGTCCAAATTTCGTTACTTCCTAGTAACAAATTTCAAAACTCTGCTGTCAAAGGTTTCCAAAATAGCGTTTTAATGATTTTCGCTGTATGAAAGGTACCACATCCAGTTCTTTAACCCTTTCCATTTCTTGTGAGGTGCTTAGTAGAAGAAATTTCAGAATCGGTTCAGTTGTTCCAGAGATCACCTGATACATACAAACAAACAAAATACTTTATCTCTTTATATTATTGTACAGATTATGGAAAATGGATGCGGAATTGAATTTTTTTTCGATGTTGAGTCTTAAGATGTGGGTCACTCTGAACTCCTTTCAGAAGGGCTGTGATTTCAATGCAACAATTACAATTTCGGATACTTTGCACATAGAATGTTGAAAGATTTTATTGATATTCCTTCCTTAGCAGGGTTTAAATGAATAAATGAGCTTGAGAAGATTGAAATTGCTACCTCTCCAAACTAGGCTACATTTTGCGCGTTTGCTTTGATACTTTTCGGCAAATATCAAACAAAAATATTAACAGTTTCATAATACATAAGAGCATTTAAAGAGCGTCGGCAACATTGATGTAACGTTCAATGCAACAAACCTGCAAATGTCGCGGCGGCAACATATTGCGGTGCGTTGCAAAAGCGGGCATATAATAGCCCTTTCGAATGCATTTCAGCATTGCACTACCGATTGAGAGAGAAAAATAAAGGTAATATGTACTGCCATTAAAAAAAAAATAACATCTAATAAATGCAGCGATCATAAGTCCTCGGTATGCTAAGTCAGAAAGGGAATTTAATGCAGACAAATGCATTGCCGCTTAAGGAAATCATAATTATGAGGTTTCAATAGTTTTTTTTTTCTTTAATTTATTCTTTTAGCAAAAACACTTGAAATCCGTTTGTGTTACCTAAAATGTTTCGAAATTGTTGCATTTACAAGCAATTGTGAGTTATGTGACGAAATGCTTTTAAGTTAAAATAATATCTACAGCTTCCCGTGGTATAATGGCATCCTTGGGCAACTTCCGTCAAAATAAAATTAGAGTATGCAATTTTGTATGCGTCTCCTTGAAAAATAAATAAAAGGAATCCAATGTAAAAATATCTATCAGATCCAACTTAAAAATATCTTTAGCTTCTACATAAGTTGAGTGCGGAACTAACAGTATCAAAAGCTTAGTAACTTCTGTTAAATGCACTGCATTAGCCCGACAGTCCAAAGGAAACCACTCACAACAGAAAAATCCCTAATACAGTGAACTTAAATCGCGAATCAATGAACCAAATAATTTACATAATTATCGATTACCGAACAATTTGATTGGCCTGAATTGTTCCAAATAGCTCCATTGCCACGAGCGTTACAAGCTGGGCAACTGACACTGACACTGACACTGACACCATTGCTGGTGTTCGTAATTGCTGTTAAAGATGTAAGAGAGTCAAGAACACCAACAACAAAAACAACAAAATGCTGCAACTCTATCATCAAAATCACCAGCCATTGCTGCTGCAGAAGCTGACGAAAGCGATGAGATCGAAAAAACCGACAAAGATGCAGAAAATTATGATCGAAGAGCTCCAGGCGTCACATGATCTGGTGAACTCTCCTGGCTGTTACTGCGAAATGAAAGGAGTATATTTGGGCAATCTTGCGGAAGTTCTGCTCACCATAGCAGTGGGTCGATTTAGATTTTGCTATAGGGAACAATAAGAAAAACTAAACACTAAGAAGTCGAGGTAAAACAAAAGCGAAAAGAATATGAAAAAAAAAATTGTTTTGGTCAGGCGCGAGCTTAAACTTGTGATATGCAAGTTAGGGTGTTTTGAAAATTTTCTTTAGAATTTTGAAGAGTAATGAAAATATGAGAGTTGCAGAGACAAAATGAACAAATTTTTTTGCAATTTATGTTTTGAAAACGGGTGGCAATTTAGATATTTAATTGCATTATCATTGGTGTTAACATGTAGTGTAGCTTAAAAGTTAAAGGGTAATACAACTATGTCATTTGAAAGGTTTTACTTATTTCTCTATTTCAGTGAGAGGATCATTTTGAAAAGGAGAGTGACTAAATAAGTATTGTAAACGTTAGGTGTTTGCTGAGAAAGTCGTATCGATAGAGAGTGATACGTCATAACATGAAATCCCTTATTTTGTTAGAGGCAATGTGCAATCCACACCACTCCAATCCATTTGTAGAACTTTCAATACATTCAACTTAATGTTTTTGAGATCACGCTCCCCTGTGCCGTAAATCACAAGAAAAGTTTTGTTAAGAAAATCAGGCGGGCCATTTGAAGTTCTTTATTTAGTTTTTTTAAAGGCGGACGGTATCACATTAACGCTGGAGCTCCTCACGGTTTAGTGCTATCTTCGACCCTATCTATTATGGAAGACCTATTAACAACATACGTATACCTGAAAATATTCCTTAGCGATGACAAAAATAGTTGTTATTCATATTGCATCAAAAAGCCCCATACACATATTTAGGTTGAGATAAAAGAGCGGTTTCTGTATGAACCCCTCTTCAACGAACTAATTTCTTTCCCAACTTGTGTTAAAATGGACGCGGAGTCTCTTTTAATACACAGGGCGATTCACCCTATTCGCTCAACCAATGGTTTTTTGCCCATGAAGTTGAACACTGCAGAAACATAAAAATGTTCTTACTTTTGGAGTGGCAAATGAACTTTCTACCCCTGGTGTCACCAACTCTTCCGACGAAACTGGGTCAGACTAGCCAGATTGTCAGTTCTACAGTATCCATTGAAACGGTACAAGAAATATACATAATTCACTCCTATTGATCTTGGGACTGTCTCTGCAAGCTTAAACTGAAATGCATTTAACGTATCTGAAGCCTCAATAGCTATTTTGAAGCTGCCAGATCGATAGGATTTAAAAATAACAGAGTATGCCGATATCGTCTCCATTTTTAAATTAGGCGCCATTTTTTTTACAGCTATCAAACTACACCGACTGTTTTTTTCAAACATAAAGTTAATACAATTCGGTTACTTAAAATGGATCGTTTCACGAGCGAGCAACGGTTTTTCATTATTAATACATATTTTAAATATGATGAGAGTTATTGAGAAGTTGGAAGAAAATTACGTTCAAAATACGGTAGAGAAAATGTTCCAACACGCTATGCTACTAAGCTTATCATTGATAAATTTGAAGAAACTGCTTCAGTTTAAGATGGTGTCACATTTGGGCTGAAGAAAATCCTAGAGAATTGTTTGAAAAACCAATAAAACCAAAAAAGTTACTCTATGGTATGGAATTTGGAGTGCTGGCATCATTGGTCCATATGTTTTCGAAAATCAACATGGCAATCCAATTACTGTTAATGGAGCTCGATATAGAGAGATGTTAAGAAACTTTTATGCTCAGCACCGGAAACAGTCGATCTTCTGAAAGAGAAGATCATGCAATTTAACACCATTGGATTTTTTCTTATGGGGTTTCTTGAAGACTAAAGATTTCAGACAGTTTATTTGTTCGATTTAAAATTTAAAAGGATATAAAGATTATGCACGGAGCACATCCTTTTCGCGTTGCGTCGCTGCTCAATAGAGCTACCTGGATATGACCGAGTGTTAAGCTGTTTTAAGAAAAATTTTAAGGAAACTACTCCAACTAAATCCCTTCCCCATAATATGTACTATGTACTTTTCTTATAAACCAACACGATACAATGCATTTGGTGGAGACTCCACCTGAGCTTTAGGTCAGGCATTAAAATCAATGAAGATGTATTGAACTAAACAGCAAAACTGAAATTTTTCGACACTCCCTAGCACAGTAGCAACAGTTTATTTAGCATCCTTGAGCACTTGCACATACATAGGCGCAAACATTTGATAAATTATGTATTACTTTTTTAGAAGGCAGATACAAGAGTTTTTCAGATGTATAAGGAGCAAGAAAATACCCGAATTTTTTACTATTATTTTATTCATCTGACGGTATAAAGAGTTTTTTGATGCTTTGAAAGCAATAAACGCTTGTTTTTAGAGACATCGATACTTAAAAATAATAACATAATATATCAGTATAAGTAAAACGAGCCCAATACTCAAAATCTTGTCATACAATTTCGTCGTGCTCATTGAGACTATTGTTTAGGATGCCAAAAACTAGCTCACTGCAAATATAGGAGCATTTGATTGAAACCCATTTTTCATACATACAATTTTTTTTTTATAGGAAAAAAAACTGCTGCACATCATAATTATTATATCTCAAAGCGTTGCAATGTTATGAAATTTTGAATTGTTACAATTATTCAATTGGTTCTTGATAATGTATCGAATACCAAACAATTCATTTCAAAACTTCATTAAAATACCCAACTTAATAATCGACGAATTCTTAATTTTTGATTCTCATGTGAATTTTGTTTGCTCAGCATTATAATGTCCCTTTCGCCATGGAAGGACATCTGTGTTTAAACAAACATTCGATTTAACTTTAAAGAAGAAATGCTTCGTTAAAATGTTTAAAAATTTCTTTCTTTTATTTCTTGTGATGCAGCACCATAACCTTTTCGATAGAGCTGCATTGCATTGTCCGGCGGTTAGTATTAGAAAATTGCTAGCTACCGCACCACCTCCAGCCAATCAAAGTCAACTTGTGTTTAAACATAACATAACATCACTTGGCAACAAGCGTGACTCATGCTGCGCATCTCCCAGTGGCAATCGCTGATAAATGCATTGGACTATGTAATTCCCATCATGATCGCGTTTGCGCTCGATCACTATCGGGCACTTGGTTAGATGAACTTCATTTTTAGCTCATCAATTTTTCCGTTTACCGCCGTTTGGCCCGCATCCGCTACTAGACTTCAGTTCAGTCACAGAAAATGCGTGCGAACGCAATTAGGGCTTTGGCACAGAAAAAAAAAAGTTCTTTATTTTTATATCGGAACTCAAAATCGTGGCCAGTCACGAGCCAAACGCGAGAGCAACAACGATGGTGCTGGTGTTGGTTGATGGTTATGGTGCTGCCAGCTATGAACTACAACTTCTTTGTTGTTGGCAACCGATTTCATAATAATTCTTTGTTTTTTTGTGCCAGGGTGGGGAAATCTATTTTAACAGCTACTGTTATTTTGTTTATTGTTATACTCAATGCTTTTGTTGTTGGTGTGTCTGTTGTTGTTGTTATTATTGCAGTACTGGTTACCCAGCAAATAAATGTCACAATTAGTTTTGTTAGATCGATCACAGGTCACAGCTGATAACGCGGCGCAGCGGTTGGTTGCTGTTGATTTTATTGATGTAATTGTTTTTATTACCGATACACTCAACAAAAATTTTTTGTTAATTTCCACAAGTAATTAACTTTTAGAGAAGATAAATGCATCAAGCGTGAGAATTGGCAAATTAATTCTTTCATAAAAAATGCTCTTGTTAAAAATTGCAACAAAGATGGTTGGATGGTCCGTCGTCAATGAGATTCGGAAATATAACATGGCCAATGAGGTGGGGTATGACACAGTTACTCCAAAAATTTGTGACTATGCTATGAACTAAGTAAAATAAATAATCATCAAAATTATAAATTGTTAGATTAATTTAATTCAAAATGATCGTAGCGCTCTTATTAAGGCCAAGTAAAAGTAACACAAATGTCATCTTCTGAATGCTTTTTTTTTGTAGTTCCTCAAAAATTTCATCAGAGCTTCTACCTATTCTCTTCCGAAGTTTCCTAGTAGTGCAGTCAATGAAATGGGGTGTGACATACCCCTGCAGTATTTACGTGTGTGTTACGTTCGACTAAATGCGATTGCTGCACCAGTTGTAGGATATCTTATCTTCAGCTACTGAGAGCACGGGGTAGATATTCGTGCGAGGAGAAAGTTTTCTCTGTTTGTAATTCGTGGAGTTTGGCACATCGCACCTTATTGACGACAGACTTAGAGCTTTTTCAACTAAACGATTGAAGGTGTTACTCAATATGCGTGGAACTACTGAAAAACTAAATAAAAAAAAAACAAAGGAAAACTTACAGCAACACAATCACACAATTTTTGTGTAAGATTTTGAGAAAACTTTACCCAAAAAAAAAATATTTATCTAAAAAAAAAAGAAGTATGCTAAAACACTCTTGAGTACGAATTTGTTGTTTTAAGAAATAAATTATTAAAATCGGTTCAGGTTATTTTGTGCCAAAGCGTTACAAACTTTTTCCATATGAGCAATTTTATATAAATAGTATCGATGTAAGTTTAATTAAATATATAAATTAATTACCATACATGAAAACCTCACCCCAGAAATGACCACTGCTTTGAGGAGCACAACTATATTCTTTCTTTGTAGCATTGCATATGATTTTGGGCAAGGTTTTAGGCTCGAATCGTCGGATGGAAGTTATGAAGACAAAAATCCAGCTTAGAAAACAGTGATACCTTTAAAATAGCTTTGTATCGTAGTTAATAAGATACTTTGACTTTGTAGTGAAATTTGGTGCTATAAAATTTTGTTAGAACAAGCTATGAGATCATCATAACTAGTTGGTAGCACGCAGGTCTATGAATCGCTGGGACATGGGTTCGAGACCGACTTTGTAAATATAATAAAGTTCTACAATTTGCATTGTAAATAAAATAAATAAAGTCAACAAAATCACTAAGACCGGAAATTCGTAAATCTTTTTAAAGGTATTTTCAATGTGTCTTCTAAATTGATCAGATAGATACTTGAAAGATATCAAAGAGGGGGAAATGTCTTTATACTTCATACCTCAAATGGATCTTAAAAGCCCCTTTGAAGAACTTATAATTATAATATGTTTTCTTTCTACTTGTCTTTAAAAGGTCTGTACGAGAAGCTAAAAAAAAACTCCGAGAATGAAGTCCTAGCTGATTGTCGCACTTTTTTTTTGTGAACGCGCATCAGTTCTTTTTCTATTCGAAGTTACCAGTAGCACTAATTTAGCTAAATATTGAGATATTATATAAATTTAATCGATTTAAGATTGATATATATATATAAATTCTTACTTTTCTTAATGTAATTGTACTAACAAAACCGCAAGTGGGAATTATTGCTGTAATGTGGCACAATTACTCAATGCCAATGTTTCTACCGTAACGATCGATAAGCGCAGTCGCTTAGTCCTGTTCCTTTGACCCGCTGAGCTGGTGTTTTCAAATTTAATCTAAACACTTTTTGGTAACCAATGACAAATTTTTGATTGAGGAAACCAAATGCGCCTGGTGCGAGAACCATTACAAACTCTGACGATAGCCACGAAAATGTTGTCTATATCGATTTAACAATTCACCTTTCACAATCCATTACAATTAGTTAAGATATTTATAAACATTTATTTCTTTATTTTTTGTTTCTTGTTGCTAAGATCAACCTAATACATATATATTTCAAATATTTACTAGTAGATAAAACAAAAATGTGACTAAAATGTTTCTACAAAATAATAAAAAATTGTCTTTAAATGTTATTGTAGTATTTGGTCGAAAGAACATAACATCAGACCATAAAGAGCCAAGTAATACTTTTGCATAAGTTACAATGTGGGTCTCGATAGTAGAAAAAAAATGCTTTTCTCGAGCAAAATTAACTCCATAAGAATTGCCAATAACTTGAAACAGAAAAAATACTTAGGGTTATTACTGAGAGATGGTCAGTTCTCATTATATTTCCGGACAGAAATTGTTTATCAGATTTACATAGAGTCGTTCAACCCATGTAGTAAAAAACCACCTTGATATTTTTATAAATTCAAAATGGTTTACAGATTCTTAGATCATAATTCATCCATGGAGTCATCAAAAGCTGGATACATTGTATTTTGTGAGGCTATAGGAAATTTAACAAAAAAAATTACATGACAATTGCGGAAGCATCATACCTCTGGATTATTTTGGGAACCACCAGGCGTATTCTCAACCTGAAAGGAAGGAGTTCTGTGTATGTTCACGAAATGCTTAAAATAGATTCTGACAGTGTCGAGACTGACTTCCAAAGTGTAAAAATTGAGTAATTCAGGATAATATGGATTGTGCATGATGCACCAAAAATACACAAAGTCAAGAAGTCTCGTAGGAATCTAAATACTTTGGTTCAAACCGATTACGAGTAAGTAATCGATCTCTCTTGTAAACTGATAAATAAGCATAATTTCTTCAATCGATTATTGATATTCAAGAAATTATAGAATAAATAAGGGTATACATATTCAGATACGCTTTAAAAACACTGGAAACTGTCTGGTGGCCTTTTCAAAGGAGTAATAGCAATCCGCTGGATATCAAGCTCTCTTAAGTAGTAGTTCGCATGAAGGCAATTCACATTTTCAAAAATTATAATCCAATTGTTACCTGTAATGATAACCGACTTCTGCTCCAAGTGGATTAGCATAAATATGAGCCATGAGGAAGTCTATGACAGTAGGTAAATACAATAATGGCTGCAGACGTGACTCACATGCCTGTTACAGCACCCAAAATTATTTTTCTAAACAGAAAATCCACGTATAATTTAAATGTCAACAGTCGTATTGGTAGTAATAGAATTTAAAACACGGAACCACTCACTTTTCCAAGATATGTGATGATCGCATAAATAATAATAATAATAGAGTTTAGCTACTACAGCTATTAGCCTTCTTAGCTATTTAGCTTGAAGCTTTAAATCAAGTAAAAAGCTTTTCAATAAATAACGGAGATGGAAAAAATTATACATGCAATTAATTTTTTATTTTTTTATAATTTTTTCTTAGCTTTATCGCACTTTCTCAACATACCCACTCAGACCATGTGATATAGATATTAATATAATTGTATGTGTAATTTTACATGGTCCAAGCCGTAAATGTCAAAAAAAATTTACCCTGCATGCTGTGGGGCTCGGACAACACAAACATAAAAATACAGACCACCATGAAGCTACAAATTTAGCTACAGTTAGTTTTCAATCTAAGCTTGAGTTGACCTTTTGACAAGCTAATGTTATAAAAATCGCAATTATTAATAAGAGTTGTCATACGATTAAAAGGAGCTGTAGCCATATAATTGGTTCTACTAACCGGTTGATAAAATAATTGATTAGAGTTACGAGTACTTCTC
This sequence comes from Meiosimyza decipiens, assembly GCA_963680825.1. NCBI lineage: Eukaryota > Metazoa > Arthropoda > Insecta > Diptera > Lauxaniidae > Meiosimyza > Meiosimyza decipiens. The sequence goes on along the minus strand of OY804258.1, from coordinate 93,193,728 downwards.
CGATTAGTATTAAAATGTATGTAATCAAGAAGCTCTGGTGCAACAAGAGACCCAGTTACAAGTTGATGCAAATAAAGTATGTCCGCAATATTTCTACGGGACCTCAAAGACAGCAAATGTAATAACTTCAAACGATCCTCATAAGGAGGAAGGTTCAAAGTGTCAGTCCAATTTAAGCCATTGAGAGCAAAACGAATAAAGTTTTTTTGAATTCTCTCAATTCTATTTATATGAATATTATGAAATGGTGACCATACTTGGCTGGCGTACTCTAAGTGAGGACGTACTATTGTATTATATAAAGTCACCGTTACTAAAGGGCTATTAAATTCTTTTGCCCACCTCTTAATAAAGCCAAGCAGAGATGAGGATTTTTTACAAATTAGATCAATATGCTCATTAAAAGTTAATTTAACATCAAAATTTATACCCAGGTCTTTGACTAAATCGACACGACATATTTTCTTATCTTTTAATTGATAATCAAACTTTACCATATTTTTCTTCCTGGTGAAAATCATAGATTGGCATTTATCAGGATTAAGATGTAAGTTATTTTTAGAACACCAAACCTGGAAGGATTTCAAGTCAGACTGGAGTGGAATAGTATCGTCAACCCCCTTTACGTTCCTGTAAATTTTCATGTCATCTGCATATACTAACAGATGGGAGTTTTTAATAACATGTGTTACATCATTAATTGCTAAAATGAACAGGAGCGGCCCCAGGTGGCTTCCTTGCGGAACACCTGATGTCGCGCTAAATGGGGAGGAAAACACTCTCCGAAATCTTATTTGATATGAGCGATCAGATAAATAAGATTCAATCCAGCTGACAAAACTTAAAGGAAATCCAAGCTTCTTTAACTTAAACAAAATCAAATTATGTAGTAATTTATCAAATGCTTTACTGAAGTCAGTGTAGATGCAGTCAACTTGCCCACCAGAGTCAAAAGAGCGTAAAGTAAAAGAAGTGAAATCAAGGAGGTTAGAAACTGTTGATCTGCCATTAACAAAACCATGCTGACGAGTTGTTATGACTTCACCACAGCACACCTTAACTTGATCGTATATTATGTGTTCAAAAATTTTCGGTATTGATGATAACTTAGCCACGGGCCTGTAGTTTGAAACATCATTTTGCAGCCTTTCTTGAAAATGGGGCTAATGTATGCATTTTTCCAAAATTTAGGAAAATAACATTCTCTGACTGATCTATAAAATAAAAAACTAAGGGGCTGACTCAGTACAGAGCTGCAGTTAACTAAAACTGTCGCAGGAATACCATCAGGCCCGGAGCTGAAGTCATCAAATGATAATGTTCATAGAGTAACGATATTGGACTCGACGGGTGCTCGTCAGAAAGCATATACTATAAGCAGTTTTGAACATTCAAATTCCCGTCGAAAAATGTGAGTCTGAGATTTGCTTTTTTCCAACTTTACTCGACGAGTACGCATTCCTTGTGATGGAAGATAAAAAATTCTCGACGCTTTTAGAGTACGACGGTAAATATACAAAATATATGATATATACATAGATGGATTGTATAATTCAAAAATACTGCTTGATTTTGTGATACGCGGGCAGTTTTGGCTAAATTTAGGGTCAAACCGTTGTTGGATGACACTTTCTTAGCATGCTTAAGGAACTTGGACAAATAAATATCTAACCCTGAATATCTGCACTTTCTCCATTTCTAAAATACTAAATTAAGAACCAATTGATCGAAATATTTTTGAACCAAATTTTATTTAAACAAAAAGTGTTTCATATTTTCTTAGAAAAAAAAAAACCTAGCAATATGCAAAAAGCAAAATTTTAAGGAAAATGTTTTAAAACGATCACTTCATTCAGATTCAGGAATCATTTGAAAGTATTTTCATTTTTTGTCTTATATTGAACTCAAATTAATTTTTTGAGTTAGCCATATGAACATATCGTGGAATTTTGGCAACCAAAAACTATGCTTTCGATTTTTCGCCAATAGGGACGAGGATTCTTTAAAAAATCGAGGTTCCGAGATTTAATTTCTCTAATAAATGTAATGATCTTAGACATAGTTTGACCGATATATAATTACAAACGTTTTTGATAAGTGAAACTCCACTCCAAAAGAAAACAGACACTGATGTTTGCTACAGTGTTAAAATTTATACGAAATAAAATCATTTTTATTAATTTATTTAGTAAAAATACCCCCTGCATTCATGGTCATACTCGTAGCATCTTCTCACATGAAAGTGACAGTCAAGAGTTGTTTTAATGAACTCGAGTAAAAAAAAAAAAAAAAAACAGTGGCTATTTTTACCACAATTTACGGCGCTGTGATCACTTATAATAACAGCATCACATATGTGCACCATATGTGGCCACGAAATCATCGCGATTTCATGTCTTAAGGAATTCTCCTGCTTCAGATATTGGATTTACTGATTTAACAGAAAAATATAAAAGAAAAAAAAAATACTTGAAATTGACAAATATATGCATGGTACATGACCCTTCTGGGGACGGGGACACTCTTGAAATGCCATTAGTACAAATTTTGTTTTATTTTCCCCAAATGAAAATCTTTAAGAAACTGTTATTTTTGCGTTGTGGATCGAATTGTTGTGTCGCCTTATTTACGCTGGGATTGCGATCACTTGTCCATTGATGTGCGTTACTGCTACTGCGGTCACAATGTGATGACAACATTAAGAATGCCGCTGCCTCTCAAGATTCTTAGTCCACTTGAAATTGATCGATTTTCTTGTGCGGTTTTACAAATGTAAACAGCGAAATCCTTTCAAGCGGTGCATTATGATGAAGCCATAATTTTTTTTTATTGTTGATGAAATATTGAATTCGAGATTATTTCAATTTCGTAATTTTTGCATTTATGTTAATATACATTTTCTTAAAACAAACATCTTAAGGAAAGATAACGTAATATATATTCAATTCAAATAAAACACAATACAATTGAAAAGTCCTGCAGCTTATAAAATGTTTATAAGGACTCTCAAAAGATTGCCTCTACGACTTGAAATATAGATGAAATCATCAAGTGGTTGAGGTCAATAATTAGAAGTTTTAAGCCAATGAAACATTTGAACCTTTATTTTAATGGTAACAATTTAAGACTATGCACACAGCCTGAACAGCCACATTCATGAAGGAAACATATATGTACATATGTATGTAAGTATAACAAAATGTGTTTCCTAGATTTATTTAATCGAGATCTTAAGTTTCACATTATTATTAACTGAATTTTAAAGAGCACTAGTAAAGGTGTTATCTTCCGCCTGGCCAAAAATGAAATACCCTACACCACGTCAGCAGTGAGCCTAAGTTTTAAAAGGGTATTTTATTCATCACACTATATGCTGGCAGGTTTAACTAAACGTGCCCACATTGAATTTGACAAAATTTACTCAAATTGCACTTTGTCTAGCGTTTTGAAGTTTATGCTGTATGGGATGTGCCACGTCGTCATTTAGAAATTCGCCAACTTCTGGTGATGACCGAACATTCTTCAGTTTTTCCTTATCACCATATGACTAAGAAAAGTCTGAAAAATATTGAATCAGCCAAAAGAAATAGAAAAATGTAGGAGAAAGCGAACAAAAATGGAAAATGTTTGAAGATCTGAGGGATGTTCAAAAATGTTAAAACAATTGAAAATGGCTAAAAAGTCAAAAAGCATGGAAAATTATGAAAACATGTGAAAGAGTTTAAATAACTCGAAAAAAGTTGACATACTTAGGTTGATAAATCTTGAAGGAGTTAAGATCGCTGAAAAAACTTTAAACTTATGTAAAGTTTAAGGAGGTTGAACGAATCTTATAATTAAAGTACCTATATATGAAGAATTTTATTTGTGTGGGAGGTCTCATGCCCATTGGTGCTTTATCACTAACTTTGGATTCAGATATTACTTATAGCAAGTAAACTACCAACATTAAATTTCTTAAAATAGCGCTAACAACGTTACGTTAATATGGGCCACGCCTACTAATGCAATCCCGTCGATATCCATTTAATAAATGACACCTATGCACCTAATTTAATAAAGATTACTCTCATAGCACACTATCTATAACGTTAAATTTTATCTTGTGTGGAAAGTGCCACGCCCACAGGTACTATTGCGTGAATTTTTTGTAATAAGATACCTTGCAGCAAGTACATCTGCCGTATTAAATTTCATAACGAGTACGTTGTTATTGTGGGCTGTGCCCAATGTGTTTTGCCAGTATACTGACTTAGCTTGTATCGATAACTGCATTCATTGGTATCTTCTCTATAATTTTTATGAAAATCGTATGTCTTAGCAGATTTCAAGGCATTCAGAGTTACTAAGTTGGAAACATAGAATTAACGGCCTTCTCAAAATAAAAAAGGTTTTTCCTGTAAAAGGTACCCATTTTTTATTTATATAGGAAAAAGTTAATGTTTTTTTCTAGGTCGCCAATATTAAAATAGTAAATGGGGGGTGGAAGAAAATACAAAAATCTTGAGATATCCCAACAGCCACTGATTTTCGTATTAACAGTTTAAATAGCTACCTGCGAGATCTATGGGAAGACATCTCCAATTTTAATGGGGATTTCGAAATTTGATTAAAAATGATTTAAACGATTAGATAACGCTTTGGCCGAATCGACAACTATAAATAAAAGATATAATAATACTCGACAGTGGCTTTACTTCACCAAAACCTTGGGGGAGGATGCGAGAATTCTAATTCCACCAGTATTAGATGGTTTGGTCTTGCGATTGAAAACTGGGCTGTGACTTAGAAACTGTTTGAGTAAGACAAATTATTTACGAGTTCTTAATAAAACATTGAGTTATTAAAAAAAAAATTAATGCGGCTCGGCTTTCAGCATTTTAAATAAAATTTATCACGTTACCATGAATTTTTACATAAAAAACATCATCGCCATGAACGACCTCTAAATATACAATTTCAGAAATTTATTTGAGTATGGATTTCCCATTATGTATGGATGTGCTTGAAAATTATAATTGCGGCTTCGAAAAAAATAACACTATATTGTACATACACATAACACCTACACATAACGTATAAAGGGTCTTTCATTAAGCACGATACCATGCTAAATGGATATAAAGCAAAAACTATGAATGATAACAAGTTTTTTATTTTATTTTGTTGAATGAATACCTTACGTTTTCAACAGTAATTCCTTCATACAACCCGCTACGTTTTACAAAGCCAATTCGATCAACCCGCAATGCTTTTCGTATGCAGCTGGAAAAATATCATGGAATGCATCAAGTGTTCGTGGCTTATATGAATGAGCCAATAGCTCGGCATACCCCCACAAAAAATAGTCTTAAGGTCACTCGATCCTGGTGGCCAATAATCTTCATAACAATAAAAAATTTTGTGAATTTTGCGAGAACTTAAGATTTTAGTGAACTAAGCAAGTAAATTTTCAAAATTTGTAAACGTTGTTTGTTTGTCTAGCGATCTATATGTGATGACTTAATGCCTGCAGAAAAAAAAAAACTACTTAACGCTTATCAGGCATCCCTTTCGGACGGAATTCCTATTAAAAAATGTATCACATCTATAGAAAGACCCTTTGCTTATATCATCATTAGAGATATTTAAATTTCAATGCATTTCGCTTAAGTTTTTCTGATTTTTAATACCCATCGAGAAAGATTTTACTTTTCAGAAACTGAATTATGGTTCGACGAAGTGCGAAGTTTCTTCAAGTATTCGGAAAATGCTACATGCCACCGATGGTCTTGACCTTGATAAAAATTAAAAAATTGACTGTTATTCCGAGCAAGTGTAAATGTATAGTATATGGGGTGCACTAGGACATTCTTCATACTTTTTTGAGCTAAAAAACCGCACTCATTCTATAGTATATTCAACACACAGTTAGAGTATGTGGGCAGGCTTCGGCCGCGGCGCAGGGCTTACATCCCAAAATGTGTCTAACACCTTCTTCGCTAGCCACAGTAATTGCACAAAACAGTTAGTGAAGAAATTGCGCCCTATACCTATAGAATTATATAAAATTGCGTACATGGAAATGGTTTGTAACGCTTTTGCGCAAAATGCACTGGACTGATTTTAATAATTTCTTTTTTAAAACAACATATTTGTGCTTAAAAACGTTATTGTAAGCGATTTTTTTTATAAAGTTAGATATCCTTTTTTTTTGAATTAAGTTTTTGCAAAACCTCACAAAATCTTCGAAGTTGAAAGAACAAACTCTCTTTGAAGTATTTTTTATTTTCGAGGAGAGGATATAGAATGTGATGGTAAGAGAGTAGTTTCTTTTTAAAATTAAGAGGGGGGGGGGGGGGGGGGGAGGGGGAGTTCGCGTGCGAAACCGCGTGTACAACTAGTATACTTATACACTTTCTATGCACAATCCCAAGAAAGTCATCGGTGACGTGCAGCATTTCCCAAATAGTCTCCGAATTTCGATGACAATGTTTTTTTTAATCGGAAGAGTTTTTGCAAAGAATCACTCCAGTAAAAATATTGCCCCCAACTACCGGAATGCTAGCTTGGTCCGATTCAACTATTGTTATGGAGACCATATTTATTGGAACTAAGCCCGGGACGAACAAAATTCGTTGAATTTACGAAAAACCAAATTTCTTTTGCTGCAAATAGTTGATGAATTTTTTTTTTTTAGGAACTTAGTTTAAAAAATATTTACCTGTTCCTTATTGAAAAAACTCATTTCAGCCTGACAGCAAAACATTAATATCCAAATACGGGACTAAGAATTATATACGGAACATCTGTACGTCCCGTATTTCTTAAAATTAAAAACCACGACGGCATACTGATATACAGAATTGTCCCGGGAAATACGGGGCGGATGGTCACCTTACCTATTGTACATCGAAAGCGGGTGATGTACAAAATGCCAACATTCAAAAATTAAGACAATAAAAAAATGATAATTCATATCGTGAAGAATTCACACTTTTAAGATTTTTTGTTTTGTAACATTTTTTTATGTAAAATATAAAAGAAGATATCTGAAATTAGAACACAATTTATTGGCCCAAAAACAAAAAAAGAAACAAATGAAGTATAGAGAAAGGAGGTCCTAATTAATAAATGGCCAAATTGTGAGATCTTATTGTTATATAAATAAATAATTAATTAAATAAAATATTACTCATCGTTAAAAGCATAAAAACGAGTAGAAAATATATTCTTACACGGTTAAAATAAACAGTTTTGATGTTGTTATTTTGACATGAATCCGACATGGCGTAGGTGACAAACATCCTTACTGCAATTGGCATTTCAGCTTGAATCACTACATAGACGAATCTCATTTCAATCGATTCATGGATTGATCGCTGAAAGGTGGGATCCATCGCATCCGCACCGCATTTAATTCCGATCTCGACGACGAATCGCAATGACGAAAAATAATGATATCTAATAAATGAAATCGCAGCATCTCGGAGCACAATTACCGCAAAAGAAAGCGAGCAACACCACAAGAAAAAGGCAACATAAAAACAAAAAAGCAACGAATCAAGGAAACCAACAACAAAATGTTGGAGCAACGATCGAGCTAAGGAGCGATCGAACAGAGTTACAAAGAATCATCGTAACGCGTCATGATACCCACACAATTTCATATGGCTGATATTTGCTAAGTGCAGCGACTAAACGGTGACGCGACGCGTTGTGTGTTGGGCGCAAATGAAGATACGTTTCTATATAATAATCATTTATGGTTTTCATGAGGTTATTCTGCGTTTTTCTTTTTCAACGAACGAATTTTAAACAATTGCAAGATCCATTTAGCTTATAATGGGAGACCATCGAGGAAGAGTTTTGACATGTTCCTTCAGTTTTTTGTTGTTGTTGTTGTTTGGCTGCATTGTTTTTGTTACAATAATTGTTACCGTTGTTGTTATTGTTGTGATCTACATCGCAGCAACGATCTAAATGAAAAAAGATTTGATTCAATAGCAACAACAGCAACAACAGCAACAACAGCAACAACAGCAACAATCAAAGAGATGTCAAGCGACGAACTCTGTCCGCCTGTTCCGTTGATGAATTATGAAATGCGACACACCTTGAGGCGCACAACGCAGCATAACGCAACGCAATTAGAAGAGGCGCGTCTAATTTCATGCAGCTTCAGTTGAAATCAAATCGCTTGGTCTTTACGTGGCAAAAAATTGTGTATATTCAGATAATATGGCACTCTGCGTGAATCTTTTAATGCACAAGGCACGAGTGACATTTTAACAACTGTTTGTTGTTTTAGCCGTGTTGAAGTGAATGCTATTAATGCCACCCCAATTCAATTTTTCTTAATCATATGCTCCAGTTTATAGTTTCATGGTGAGGATTCTTACGGTTTACCGGATATAAGCCGATGGGCGTAAAATCCCAAATGATTTCAAGTCATTTGTCCGTTTTTTTGGCAATGTACATACAAAGTCCCTAAACTTTGAGTGACAGAAAGAAAGCATAATATCTAATATTTTTTATCATCTCCCCTTTTACTTAACGTTTCACTGAACTGACGAATGTCACATTAAAGCGATGGATGGCTAATCAGCAGGATCAAATTCATTCTGTCGGACTCTATTACACCCTCAAGTTCTACCAGCTTCATCACTGACCTCTTCGCTTCGAGGAGTATGATTTCTTTTAAGAGGTTTATTAACCGCAGCAACCTATCAAAGTTCAGGGGCACACATATACAAGACTTCAATGAAAACTCAGGACGACCACTTGAACTAAGCTCAACCTGCTCAGGTCCCAGATCCAACTCCAGCTCCTAGGTATTCTTTTCCATTGGAGCCATTAGTGCCGTAGTGGTGATTGCGAAAAAAGTAGACCAGTTGAATGTAAAGTGTTACCTTCAAGTGCGTATCAGAGAACACCAAGCATCAAGTATGCTTCGTTTACCATTCGACTATTTTTCTGAATATGCCCCATACTTTATCGATATCGCATGGATGCATTATATCAACTTACACAGAAAATGCGAATTTACGAATATATTAACCACATGCCACAATCTTCGTGCAAGAGCTTAACTAAACACCCTGTTTGTAATATCCCATAAGGGTGTTCTCCAAGACGTGTACAAAGTGCAATTTTTATGTTTTGCATCTAAGCACACAATGCGCCACCGGTCATCTCTTGTCATTTCTTGTTTGCCATAGCTTTGTTGAACCGTCGGTTCAAAGACTTGCTGATGAGCTTTGTCGTATAGATGTGGATTTGCACCTCTTATGTATATGAAAATGGATGATCCTTCCGATGATAGAAATTTTATTTGTTATTAGTCGACTGTTATTATTAATTAATTGAACATTATTTGATCGTGCGCTTTGTACACGTCTTGGAGAACACCCTTCATGGCTCAAGTGTTAAGAGCGGCTGTCCAAACATAAGTCATGGAATGGTCAAGGTTCAAATCCGTGTACAAATTAACCAAAACTGGTCTGATGAGGCTATGTCTATATGTATGTGAATATGTATATATGTACGTGGTAATAGCCGAAACATATGTCACCAATTACCAGGTTAAATTCTTCCATTTGTTGTCTCTGTCATGTTTGTTAAAAAGCATTGACCGATTTGTGAAATTTCACACAAAAATATCGGTTTCTGCTAAGACTGTACAATTCGATCAAAAATATTGCTCAATTAATTAATAATAACAGTCGATTAATAAAAAATAAAATTTCTGTAAATGAAAAATGTTAAATAAATAATGTTTTTCAAATTGAAACCCTTCCTTTTAGTGTTAGTTTGTTAAATAAATGTCCAACGAAACATTGGCTCATTAAAAATAAGCAAAATCTTTTTGACTTGAGCCAGTCACCAAGTCACCAAAATGCGAAACAAAGAAAGTCTAAAAGCCACTCTGTTCTCCAATATACGACAGGGTACGTACGTATCACTTCAATAATCATAAACGAGAATTCATTTACATTTTGTAAGCGCAAGATAATAATTATTGTTAACAACGACTACAATGACGACGACGACGTCGTCAAACACACCTTATTCAAGCGCTGATCCCCACCCCTACGTCCAGCACACGAAAAATGCTCAGCTCCCAACAGAGCAGCGTCATATGCTCCAAATCGATGAATAACAAATGAGCTGCGATGTGTGCGATTATGCGAGCGTACAAGATGTAATGATGATCAAAGTCATAAGTGGAGCGGACCCAAGTGGCGTAGGTTGTAGGTGCAGATTTCAGAAGAAGAACTCAGATTTTTGTTTTTATTTAAATGACAACAAACAGCGCGCCACAGTGACCCATCCCAAAAGCAGCGAGCCAAACTCAATGACCGTCTCAGAACGTTACACTGATCGGTGGCACACGATCACATAAATTCTTCAACTGTTCTGGAAAAATTGTGGAGGAAATGTAACTTTGATATGAGATCATTTTGTAAGTTATGATTTATAAACACGAAATGTTTGATGTTGATCATCAAAATGACTTATTGCATTATCTTGATACTGCGCCAGCACACTTAAATTGGTCACATTATGACAACTGTGCTTTGGGTCAGCAGCGATACGCCATGAAAATGAGTGCGATGATAAACAAATTTCCAATTTTGCTTTCATACCTACAAACATGACGATCGCTCAATAATGATAACGAAAACTCAGGGTGTGCAACAGAAGTCATTCTCATTTTCCGCTCGAAATCAGATCGCACATATGACATGGGACGGCACAATTCAATCGCAGTTAATCGCACACAATATGCGAATAATATGAGATGATTTGCCATTTTGTAAAACCTTTTGATAAAACTGCACAGCTTTTACGTTTCTTACGGTAGATGACACAATGCGATGACTACGCAATTTAGCGTAAGTGACCTTAAACGTAGGACATATGCAAGAGTATAAAACAATTTATCGTCAGTACCTATATATAGTTTTCCTTGGCCGGAATAATGTAAATCATGGTTCAATGTTATAGTGACCTAGTAGGCATGGCTTATCACGAACAGAATAAAAATGTTGCTGAAAAGATTTTATAATTTTTTTAGTACCGATGAAATATAAAACATACAAAATAAATACGCTAAAAAATAGGTCAACCAAAAGTTAGTATTTTATAAATAATTTTTCGACTTTTTTAGACGTTTTCTCCATAGCTTTAAGTTTTAATATATTCGCACAGCTCTTTATTGACTAACCTTGGTCAAAGTTTGCATCGATGACTAATTTTTGTTGGTTGTGTTGGCTCTGTTTGCTTGGATTAATGAATGAGTGAATAAAAGACAGAATGAATGGTATAATGGACAGCTAGTACTCGTACGGTACGATTTTAATGGTAAACAGTTGATAAAACTTTTTTTTGTTTCGGACTTTAGTTAATACTATATGCGTGCCCAGAACCAGCGGCGGATTAAAACTTTGTGGGACTAAAAACAGAAATTGATCGCACTAAAACAAAAATTTTATGATCACAGTAGGGCTCAACCTATACGTGCCACAAATGTATGAAAAAAATATGAAATTATGTAGTGATGAGCATATAAAAATGTCATTCAAAACATAACAAGGGTCTTTCTTTGGTTTAGCAAGGCGTTATGTAAAAGTATTTACCAGTTTAAAACAGACTCCTGACTTTTGGAGTTTGTTGAAAAGCAAATTGAATAGATATTCAAGTGAATATATATCACATGAATTTTATATAGTCAATTCATCGCCCCATAAAGCCTCTTGATATACGTCTTCTCCTATCTGCCTTAACGTCATATATACAAATTTTTTCATGACTTTAGCTTATAAGCTTAACTTGAAGCACAAAGCAAAAACTTATCTCGTAATTTGCTAGTTTTCAAGAATTTAATGTAAGCGAACTTTCGAACCTTTTCCCAAAATCTCTACTATGACAAATTCTTGGCTTAAACTATCCAATGCGTTCTGCCATCAACTTTTTTCCGCTTAAATCGTACTGTGCTCGTGTAATAAGCTGGCGCACCAACAATGATAGCGTCTTGAACTGTAGCTGAAGTTGCGCATAAGGTTTGGGAGTGTGTGGTCGTCACTTGCCTCTACATGAATCTGTGCAAAAGGTGGGAACCTCATCGTCTGACTTTACATGTTCTTCCGCAGTCAAACCATTTATAGAAATCTGTTGTGTGTGCGTGGGTTCAGTCAAAGACGATCTTGGGGTACTCAGTGCATGAAAGTAAAATGTTAATTAAATGTTCGTTTTTCAACGGTTGGTAACGTATTTACGTCAGTAAAAATGTTCATTCATAAACCTTAAATATTAGAGAAAAAAGAAGAATGATCACTTATTATTGATCAGATTATATGTATGTATTTTGGTTCAATGTAAAGTGACCTAATATCAACAACCAAACTTTATCTTTATTATACAATTTATATATTAATAATATATACTCAGATATACATAAATTTCATTCATTCCATAAATAACTGCACATTTTTGTATACTTTTTTCTCCAATATTTTTGATTTTTTATATTGTTCAGTGTTTACTTAAAAGCTTTTTGGAACGGAATATCGCAAAAACTATAGGCAATAGAATAAAATAAACTGTGGTAATTTTTCCTGGAAAACGCTCAAATTTATAATATGAATTGTTTCAATGTTGATGCTTTTAGTTATACGTGTTAAACAAATATTCAGATGTAGCATTTTGAATAACCAAGGCATAATTTTATAGTCAAGCAAGTTTCATTTATCTGCGTCAAATAGTCGATGAGATATGATAAATTTTTTTTCCGATTTTATTTGGGGGGCGTGTCTTTTTTGTCCTTTTTCCAACCCAAACAAAGCTAGAAACCATCCAAATAGCACATTAAAAAAAAAAACATGACCTCAATCGGTCTTGTCGGTCAGAAGTTGCGCGATCACAAAGAGACGCACCAACGATTATATAGATTATGCCTTTTTTTGTTCAAAATGCCAAATATGGATATTCTTACACACGAATAGCGTAAACATACAAAAAAAAAATTGATAAAAATCTATGAATATTGAAAATTCGAAAATTAATATTTACATCATATCCCTATTCATTATCAGACTACACCTAAAATTTAGTAAGTAAAAACCAGTTTTTTAAAAAAAGAACATACATACATTGTTAAAAATAAATAACAAAAAATATCGTTTTAACGAAAATGTCCATACTTTTTATGAAAAGTACGCTGAGTAATGAGCATTTAAAAAAGCAAAACCTTCAAAAAAGTAAATTTGCAAAAATGTTTATCTCTTAAAAACTTGATAAAAAAAAGTTTAAAAAAATTATTTGTTTTATAAAAATCATTTGCCGTGGAATTGGTACATGAATCCATTTTCCTGCAGTAAGAACTGCGTAAGATGTGGGCGCGGTTGAACTAAGCAAATCCGGACCTGAAATGGATGACCTTAAACATGTTAGTATAGGTCAGCTTTTTAGTTTCATTACGAAATCTGGGTAGTTCAACGAGTGGGTATAGTCAGATACCCTGTGGTATCACAATGGATCACATTTGGTCTAAGTGAGTCGGTTCTTCGTAACTGACTGCCACTCCTACCTAACCTAATCTAAGCAAATGTGCCGGCAAAACTGAAGGTTCAGCTAGTAACAAAAAAATAAATTTAAACAAAATATCCGAGAGTACTCGGTGAAAAAAAGACGAGTCAGATGCAGGTCCCAAATTTCTCGTCTGAGAACGAGCACGAGACGATAAGCTTGGCGCTACTATGAGCACGATACGATAAATTTTGAACTGTCGTATCGTTTCCGTATCGGTGACAAAATACTTTTTCGATATATTCCAGCATGTCTCAATACTTTTTGACTTATAACCATACGTATGTAGGTATGTTTATTAATTTCAAAACTCAGGTCTTACTCACATAAGACCATTCAATATGGGCGAGGCTTTGAAAGATAACCAAGGCAATTAAGTGAAATAGCCACCTCCGATTTTACAGTTAGCTGTTGTATATATATGTCGTAAGTATAACGGCAAGAAAGCCCTAGGGTTCTTTTGTATCAACTCAAAGCGAGTAATGAACTGCATGATATACCTGAATTGCATTCTTGAGCATAACGTCAGGTCCTTTGAGTGCCACTTTGGCATTGAGGGCAACGAACGACATCTTTTTCGCAAAGAATCAGAGATGTAATTGAAGCAGATGGTGGCAAGCATTAATACATTAATTTAATAACAGTGCAAGAGGCCTAATCAATCGGCTCTCCACGTCTGAATGCAACGTCTTTCATTTTTTATGACCGACTTTGAACCAGAAAAAAACTAAGTATCATTTATGTTTAAATTAAAGGATACTTCAATTTCTTTCAGTGGTCCTTATAGTGCACGTTTGCAGAAAAGCTTGGTTTTCGCCACGCAGGCTATTATAGAAGCTGCAAAAATTAAGAAGTAAATAGAAGGAAGGTGCTCTAGCACCCCCTCTGCGAATGTCCTGCGCTCCAAAACAAGCGTCACCATATCATTAGAAAAGCTTTCCAGATTCAATTGATGCTCTGAGTAGTTTTCATCTTTCGAAGTAGAAAATTTAAAAATTAGGCTTACCACACCTTCGCGCATCACCATCCGAGTGTTCTCTCCGTTTGATCGACAAGCTACCTGTGTAACCTAACCTAACCTAAATACATTTCCCTCGAAGGTGATCACGCCAAGCAAGCTAATTGACTGCCATATGTTCTATAGAATACACATACAAGCACAGATTGGCACATTAGGATTAACGATTTTATCTTGTCAGAGTTCTTTTCATTCTCACTCCGTTCGAAATGTGAGTTTACAATGTTGACAGGACTTTTGTGTTTGTTTATTGTTGTTTGCATTTTACTGCGATTATTAGCACTTTCCTTTTAGAGAACAAAGTAAAAAATCAGGAATTAGATAACAACGAAAACAAAAAGGAAGTGGTCGAATTTATTTTACCTGCGATAATAAATTAAAAAAGGATTATCTATACTTTGACATATAAAGGGTGTTTTTTTTAGAGGTTTGTTTTTCGAATAGAGATAAAAC
This sequence comes from Meiosimyza decipiens, assembly GCA_963680825.1. NCBI lineage: Eukaryota > Metazoa > Arthropoda > Insecta > Diptera > Lauxaniidae > Meiosimyza > Meiosimyza decipiens. The sequence continues at coordinate 93,178,688 of OY804258.1, read as the reverse complement.
TGGCATTTTATGGTCAAATCTGGCAACTCTAATGTCATTTATGTTCAGTTTGGTTTGCCATTTCATCATGAACAGGTTGACAAAAGAACAACGCTTGCAAATCGTGCAAATTTATTTCAAAAATTATGGTTCAGTTCGCGAAGTTTACCGCAAGCTCCGTCCATTTTATGGTCGACATAATCGTCCATCAGAGCAATTAATTCGGTTAACCATGGATCGTTTTCGCACTACGTTTACTCTATGTGATAATACGCATCCGCAGAGACGTCGAACAGTGCGCACCGAAGAAACAATTGCCGCTGTAGAGCAAAATGTTGAAGAGGACCCGAATGAATCGATTCGCCACCGTGCACAGCAATTGGAGCTTTGTCCATCAACTTTATGGAAGATTTTGCGCAAAGATCTTGGCTTGCGACCTTACAAGATCCAGCTTGTGCAAGAATTAACGCCGCGAGACCATGCAATGCGTCGTGATTTTGGTGTATGGGCCGAAAATGAGATTGATCTCGATGCCGATTTTCATCGCAAAATTTTGTTCAGTGATGAGGCTCATTTTTGGTTGAATGGCTACGTCAACAAGCAAAATTGCCGCATTTGGAGTGAAGAGAATCCACATGAGACCCTTGAGACGTCATTACATCCACAAAAACTGACTGTTTGGTGTGCTCTATGGGCTGGTGGAGTCATTGGGCCATACTTCTTCCGAAATAATGCTGGAGAGTCAGTTACCGTTAATGGAGACCGGTATAGAGCCATGATAACCGACTATTTTGTTCCCGAATTGGATGGCATGAATGTGGATGAGTTGTGGTTCCAACAAGACGGCGCTACATGCCACACAGCGCACGTCACAATCGATTTATTGAAGGAAACATTCGATGAGCGCATAATTTCGCGGAATGGACCTGTCAATTGGCCACCAAGATCGTGTGATTTGACACCATTGGATTATTTTCTTTGGGGATATGTGAAGTCGCTCGTCTACGCCAACAAACCAGAAACGTTAGGGGACTTGGAAGCCAACATTCGTGGCGTTATTGCCGACATACGGCCCCATATGCTCGAAAAAGTGGCTCAAAATTGGACCTGTAGAATTGGCTTTATTCGAGCCAGCCGCGGCGGCCACATGCCCAAAATCATATTTAAACATTAATGGCATAAAATTATCCTTCCAATAAAGCCAAATTGATGGACATTAAAACGATTTTCTTGTGTTTTATTTCAATTCGAAGCTCTATATCTCTAAAAAAACACCCTTTATTTAAAGCATGTAATTCAATCATTTTCTAAATTTAATAATTAAAGAAATGTAAGTGAACGAAATAAATAAATAGACGATTGGTAAACGGTTAGGTCGCTCTTTAACAGCCATAACACAACAAACATAATCGCTTAGCTCTTTTTTTTTGTACGAAGGCTTTTCTATAGTAGGCGGTGCCACGCTCCTAAAATGAAAAACGTTTCTATGGCTACGCGAATGAGCTGATTTCAATTAAATTTGGTTTTTGGATAGACTTAACCGTTAGACATGATTTTATTAACTTTAAAATCTTTAAGGGAGCGTGGCACTGCCCCCTAATAAGAAAAAATGTTGCACGGCTATGCTGCCTGACCGATTTTTATGAAATTTGGAATGGAGATAGATTAATTCTCGAAAAGCTATGTCTGCATTTTAATGGGCAGTGCCGTTTCCCCAACAGGAAAATACGTATTTGTAGTGGAGACGCCTCCACTGCAAAGCTTATGACAGGAAAAAACTTTGTCAATGCTAAACTAACAGACCGGTTTTGATGGAATTCGGTACAGAGAAGATATATTGAATCCTAAAGAAACCTATTTGTTTTAAAAAGGACGATGCCATGCCCCCAATAGGAAAATATATTTTCACAGCTAAATTAATGGACCGGTTTTGATGAGATTCGGTATGGAGATGGATTACACCATATGAAAGAGCAAGAGACAGGGGCAGGGATATGGCAACATATACGATCTATACATAATGGTCACTTGTAAAACGGTTCCTTCCCTTTTAAACTGCCATAACTCAACGTAATCACTTAATTTTATATTGTTCGAAACATTGTGAAGAAGTCAGTGCATAATGTAATTGATTTTCTAAAAGTAGTAAGTGCCACGCCTCTTACAAGAAAATACATTTTGACAGCTAAACTAATGGACTGATTTTTATAAAATTTAGTTTGGAAATAGACTGAGCCCTGAAAAAGGCTGAGAAAAAACACTTTTACGGCTGAACCGCTACACCGATTTTGATGAAATTGGATATAAAGATAGATTGAATCCTGAGTAAAGATATTTGTTTTACGTGTGCAATGCCTGAGGGTAGGTATTTGTTTAAAAATGGACGGACCACGCCCGCAATAGGAAAACATATTTTCAGAGCTAAGCTAATGGTCCGACTTTGATGATATAGAGATAGATTGAACCATTAGAAAAGATATTTGTTTTTAAGGAGGTTGCGCCACACCCTTACTAGGAAAATATGTTTCCTTATTTAAGCTTATCGACTGATTTTATTGAAATTTGGTTTGAAAATATGTATATTGAGCTCTAAGCAATAAGGATAGGGCAACATGTTACCATGATTTTTATTACAAAAAGGAGCTCTTTTATATCAGTTTTTAATACCAAAAAAGAATTGTTTGTTTTGTCACTATAATGGATAAATTTTAACCACTGGGCGAACGCTAGTTTATTGAATTAGTTAAAAATCAAGAGTGTCTTTAAGTGTCAGTAAATTTCAAAAAACTTAATCTTAAAACTTTTTAATGAGTGCAATAAGTAATGTAAGTAACCATTAACTCCGTGTTGTACTCAAACGCATTAAATGTCCTTACAGGCTCAATTATTCCTTAGAGACCTTGAATGAATTGCCTTTAATCCAATTGTTTGCACTATGCCAACTGTGCAACTGACCGCTTCGAAGTCCGTCTGCCGTGGCAAATAGGATGACATAAGATTTGCTTTGTATTTTACGTAAATGCATTATCGCTCAAATGCAATCGAAATTTTGCAATGTAATGGACCCGACGGATCATGGGCATCGAAAACTACACCTATGCACATACACACACACGAACGAGCACATGCAACCTTTTACATTTGGAAGCAATTTTTCGGAGCTCTTTGTAAGTTGGACAAAAAAATTTGTATGAGAAGGAAATACCGAATATCCTGTGACAAACAGGACACTGCTTTTTGAAAGCAAAGGATATCAGAGATATCAAGCAGATGAGGGCTGTCTCATCTGATAGCATTTCACAAGTTTTTCTTTCGTTTTTTAAATTATTCTCCTTGAGTACTCGTCAGGAGGCAGCAACAACAACAGCAACAACAACAACAAGAACGAAATACTTGCACACATTCTTGATATTTTTTGTTAAATTTCTTTAATAAAAGTGCGGGTGTTTTTTCTTCTTCATCTCGTACTTTTTTTGTTTTCCACAATATGCGTGCTGCTGCCCCAGAGGAGGGTAACACATGAGTGCGTTTAATTTACTTTTATTCTGTCCATCTGATAATTTATCACGTTTCTTGTTGCAAACTTATTCATTTTCATTTCTTGTTGCCGCTGTTGCTTTGAAATTTTAAGTGGCTCAAGCACTGAAGACGTCACGTTATCTTAAGTAGAGTCCACATCCTTTTAAGTTAAAAAATTAAGTTCCTAGTTGTGCCACAAACACATAAATTGGATTAGCAAAAGTTTCTGGTTATGAGGGTGGACACCCATACTCGCACATGTGAGTTGATGCCTTTTAATGTTTGAAATAATGAAAGCTTTCCAACAATGGGCTAATTATAATTTGAAACTTTATGTTGGTCTTAATGGTCAGAATAAGGTACACCAAATTTAATGAATGACCGTAAAAAAATCTGTGTGTTGTTTTCCAACTATAGCTCTTTATATTTTAACTGTAAACAAACGAAAGCTAAGTGGAGTTCATTTTTTATATCGTTCATATAAAGCGCAAAGGGTTCAAAATAAAATTTGAGACTACAGGAAAAATTTCTTACGTCATTTTTGTCTGAGGCACGTGTCTTAAATGTGCAATGTGATGCTGTCCATCATGATACTTTTTTTTACCATAACATATTACTTGAACATAATTTTCGAATTGTACATTCATGAGCAGAAACCGATATTCATGTGAACTTTCACAAATCAGTCAATGAGAACAAATGGAACAATTTAACCTGGTAATTGGTGACATATTTTTCGGCTATTACCATATATACATATTCATATAAGATATGTATCTTCATCATGAATTGAGTATATATGTATGTGGACAGCCGTTCTTGACAATTGAGCCATTGGGGGTTCTCCCAACGAATATAATTCACGGAATGGCTGTGGTTCAAATCCTTGTGGGAAAAGGCCATGCTTAAATAAACTCATAGAAGTAGTTTTCCTCAAAAACTCTTGAATTTAATTTTATTAAGTAACTAGCGCACAAAAATGGATAATATTTCTTAGAACGCATAAGAAAACATTACTGGCAGTGGCCTCGTAAAACATGCGCAGCGCACTATTTAGGTATTGCTTGACCCGGGGCTAGAATATAAAGAATATACGCCATTTAACTCAATATAAAAATTTGATGATCAAAATAAATAAGATCAACCAGAGAATCTTTCAAAATAATATCATTCATAAAATAAATATGTTTTCTACTGCAACTCATCAAACTTGTAAAAATATCGGCATTAAAGGGCACCCAGTAGGCTTTTGTCATAAACATATATTGGCGATATTACAAAAACAAAACGAGGGTCCTCCTCCGCCCACAAAGCATTTTGGCATGTTGAGGGGCCCCCGTGAGCTCAAGGTCTGGGCCCTATATCTCTCTCTAGCCCGACCTTAGTACCTTAAACCAGCGCTGATTGAGTGTTCCCATGAGTTTGAGGCCCGGGGTTCTACCCTCCTCTAGTCCTACCCTATTCAGATATAGATGAATCAGTTTCTTGGAACGTTGTTATCTTATTACATTGGGGATAGAAATCAGGCCTTAAGCAAATTCTCGAAAATTTTTAAAAAAATTATGTTAGTCACAATCATATCCAATGAATGGTTGCTTAAAACATACAAAATTATCATTTAATATTTCTTCAAATGGTTGACTAATATTCTGCCAAAATTAATAGGTCATTACTTGTATAAAAATTACATTTTGGGCTTCTGGAAGTTTACTAAAATTTGGCCGTAGCTTAAGCTGAATACAAAAATGCTTGATTTCTCATAATCAGCCAAAGCATGACCAGCTGTCCTAAGTAACTTCGGGCTGTAACTTAAACACTCTGTTCCTTACTCAACAACTATGGACCTAGACTGTAAAAATAAACCAGAAAAGCAGTAGTTTCCGGCAAGCTGCCTGTGTATATACTCATATTTAGATATATTTTAATAACCTATGCAAATTTTATTTGAATCAACTTTAACTCATTTTAATCTTCTTAGAGTTTCATTAATCTTGTTGCGTATTTGTACAGCTGAGATTAGAAAAATAAATGGGAAGTACCACACAAACTTGGTCAAAGCCGTCCTCTCATCATTCTGTTTCTTGTTTGTATCACCAAACATAGCATGTTCTCAAATAGCTTTCTCGGTAAAGCGTTATGGGTTTGTTACTATATGAACACGCAGGCCAAGTCCCGTCCACTTTCCAGATTCCACCCATTTTTTTTGCAGTGCTTATTTGAACCACTCCTAATATCTATGTTAAGTTTGGTTTCTTTTATTTTAATAGCTTCCACAGTAAAGATTTTTTAAAATTTGCTTGAAGAGAAGAAGGCGCATACCACTTCGCTACATTGGTACAGTTTCAATCTATCTCTTGTCCGAACCATTTGTAATATATGTGTAAAGTTTAGTTGGAAAAATTTCTAGATTGCTATTGGATTTTTAAGGTCTTAGGTGCAATCATCACTATTTGCAATTCCACGAGGAATAATTGAAGAGCAGGTATAACTGAGAGGGAGAGTGTACTGAGTTTCATCAAATAATGCTGCTTTGTATTCTTGTAATTATGATTTCCACAAACAGACGGACTAATAGCCCAATCAAAGTGGTTAGATCAAAGTGGCTAGATCAAAGTGGCTAGATCAACTCAGGCGATAGCGCTGATCAATCATAAATTCTATAATTGCCACACCTTCTATAGTATGATTATAAGATTAATGTAGGGTAAAAAAGAAAACATTCGCCATGGAAATCATATTGTGTCAAATAACTTTCTGAAAAACAAATAAATAGCAATAAATAGGCGAAACTTTTAGGAAAAGACTCTGAAATGTTTTTTAAGCTTAGAGCAGGATTTACTCCATCAAATCTGAGAAAATAAAAACTTAATTATTAGCATTTACGTAATTGTATGGCATATTTTTTACTGCTCAAAAAATTGTTTTTAAACTGCTCCAGACTTGCAGCTCATTTCAGGTTTTTACAGCTGAAATTATGTTTGCCATGCTGAATGCCACTACTCAATGAATTGCTTAATCCCTCATTGTAATAGTTACCATTAAAATTTAAAAGATAACTCCTTTCTCTTGTTTTCATTTGGTGAGACAGAAGAAGTGTTGAATTTTTAATAAAAATGTAGAAGTCACGACTGACTTAAAAAAATAATATTCATTTTAAAAACAAGCGCGCGATTATAATTGAAGAAGCTTTAACATATACATAATTGCTTCTTGCATAGGTGCCAGCAAGATTTGTGCGCGTGAAAGTGAAAAATGTTCCAATTATTGTGATGACACTTCAACTTCGCATTCGAATTGGCCCCAAAAAACAGCTGCCTGTACTCCGCTCCGTTAAGTCTGATGGAAAGTGTCGCAGCCCGTTGCATTTCAACGCCGGTTCCACCAGGAAGCCACTTATTGTCAAATACAACCCGATTTTTTTGTTTCATTTTTATTTTTTTTTAATAAGTTTGGTTTTGATTTAATTGTAATCGTGCTAAGTTGATTTCGTGGCTTATCAACAATTCGGGAGTTGATATTTTTCGGAATTAAAGCTCAGCATAACTGCAGTTGTTAGAAGCGTGTTTTTTCATTGCTATCGCCAGTGTTACCAGCTGCTTATGAATATTTTCAAATAGGTTTTTTAAGGAAGAGTTTTTTGTAAATTTTAAGAACTTTGAAAGAGAGTTGTCAGTCCTCTTACGCTGCTGTTGGAGTTTCCCAAAGATATATTTGAACAGCAACCTCGAAACAGCAAAGAGCTTAACTCCATATTCGCGTTTTACAAAATCCCCAAAATTGTTCACTTAAAATCTCAGAGCTACATAGCCCTTGGGCTGGCATCACTGCTGCACCGCATTGTAGGTAAATGCATGAGTTTGCAATTGAAGCAGAAGAAGAAAATCTTTTTCTTTATTGAGACTGTGATCGTGGCGCTCGCTAAGTGAGCGATTCAGTTCGTTGTGCACTGTTTGCCGCATGGCTTATGAGCTTTGTGATTTATTTCTAGGCAAATTGTCGCCACTGTGCCGTTGGTTCCAACTGTCACCAACGGCTAAAATTTAACGCTTCGTGCTTCCCACACATGGACTTGCGTTGTACACGTCGTTTTATTTGATTCTCCACCACCACATCAGCGTCAGCGTCAGCGTTACCAACTGTTTCCACGGTTGCTGCCCACAAAATGACATATTCCGCCGATTATAATCTGCACTAAGAAAAGCAATGCAAGCGAACTCATCTATGGACTCGAAGCAATCGCACTCACCGCTTTCGCGTACGAAAAGTATTTACGTTCTGCTTTGTACCCAGCGAGACCATTAAAGCCTCTAAGTGGCAAATTAAAGTCCAAGAGCAAGTAAATCTCTACAGTCAAATTATTTCTTTACAAATGACTAACTGATTTTTTGAAACGCTACGCGACGCAACGCAACGTAAAGTAAAATAGTGTAACGTAATGTAATTATGGCCACGTACATTACTTGCTCCAAGCAACGTGGAACATCATGTAGCCAAAAGCATAGATACAGAAGAATTACAATTATTTGCTCGCAAGTGTAAAAAAGTTTTTCCGAAATTTCCTCTCTAGCTCATTATGTTATAATTTCTTGCTAAACGTTGTAAATGAAAAATGAAAATGTTATGATTGTGAAACTGGTTTTCGTACTCACAATCAGCTGTATCGATATTAAAGCAAAACATTGCAAATGAACACTTTGTAGCCAACCAGTCAATGCTGGTGCATCTTTAACCAACTTGAGATTTGAGCATCTGCCATTTCGCCAAATGCTTGCTGCTCTTAGCCGAGTGTGCAAACCATTCTAAGCACCTTGCAGTACTGACTGCATAAGCATTTGAATTCAGTCAAATTTAAAACATTTCATGACAACAAACTGCCTTCTTTGCTTGCAAGAAAACACCTTTTTAACCTCACGAAATCTTCAAAAATGTTAAATGCGAGCGCATTCAAACGTCGCAATGTAACCATATATATTAGCATAGACAACAACAAAAAACGAAAAAATATCAGGTGAGGGCAGGCATTCGCGGCGTGATGTGTGAACTTAATGATGTTTCGTCAGGTAAGTATACAAAAATATCAAGCACTGTCAAAGTATTGAAACAGCCGAAAAATATTTAATAGCTCGAAATATATCCGAAAATCCTCAGGGATTCAAAAAATGTTTAAGAAGTCGAAGAAATATTCGACAAAAAATTTTAAAACTCTGAAATAATGTTAATAACTAAAGTTGAAAAAGAATCGAAAAGTTTTGAAGCAATCAACAATGTTGAACAAATTCAAAAATGTTGAATAGTCATAATTGGTTGAGAGAGTCGAATAAATGTTGGAAAAGATCAGGAGTTAAGAAAGTTGAAAAGTATTGCAAAAGTAGATGTACGAGAACATTCAAAAGCTCAAAAAATGTTGAAAAAAAACTTAATAACAACGAGTCCCGAATTTTACTATACTTTAACTGAATGCCAACATTATTTTTTTAAAGTTTACTTATTCTTTGAACAATCTATCCTTACAGCCTAAAAATGGAATAGAAGGAATAAATCTTGACATAAACCTTATTATAAACAAAAACCTTAATTATAAACAAAATTCAGCAAATTCAAGAACGAGCTGTTAGAAGCAGAAAAATCAGTTTCAATTAAATTAGAGATCTTATTGAATTCAATTTAAGAAAGCTCTAAAAATAGGAGCACTTAGGGCAAAGTTCGTTCTGACAAAGCAAACAAGAAATGTATCGTAATTTCGGAGAGCTCTTCCAGTAACATTGAAAAGGATAATTTCTAAACGAAAAGTCAGCACGGTATTCCGTAGACATTCGGCGCCCGAGCGGAGAGGTAAGTATTTGTCGCTCCCTTTCTTTTAAAATAATAAATACTTTAACTAAAGTTTTGACATATGATCATACAGATCATAGACCATTTACATAGCATAAGCTATAGATCATAAGCCATAGATTGGAGATCATAGACCATAAAATCACGGATTGTAGACCATAACATTATACACCAAAGACCATAGAATATAGATCGAAAATCAGAGACCATAGATCATGGACCATAGATCTATGACCTATAGCCATAGACTATAGAAAAGACCGTACATCATAAGATCATAGCTCATAGATCATAAGTTCATGGGTCATTAGATAAAGATCATAGAGCAAAAACTATTGATAGTAGATCATAGACCATGGATCATCGATCATAGACTGTAAATCAGAGACCATAGATCATGGAGTATTGAATCATAGATCATATGCCATAGATCATGGATCGTGGATCATAGATTAGCGACCATAGCTAACAGACTATAGATATAGTCCATGGATGATAGATCTATCTGAAAAATGGTCTCAGTAAAAAAAAACTCGCCAATTCTAAGAACTTTTTACTGAATGCTAATTTTCTAAAAGTTTTTAGTTTAGGAGGAAATAGTGATAAAAGGTGAAACTTGGCGCATTTGGTTTCTCGTCGGATCTATTAACCAAACTCTTATGAAAATGAGTAACCTTACAGAAAAAGCATCATCTCTCTTTTAAAACTATGAAAAAAGTATAAGTGTTTGGAAAAAGATAAATTAACTATTGACTTTTAAAATTGGACCTCACATTTTCTTTATTTATTTTGAAAAATAGTTATATCTTTCTGAAACTTAGTAAAAATACCCATTGAAAATGTTCAAGGTGAATATTTCTTTATGCATCCGGAAAGAAATCACAAGCGTTTGAAAGAAAACTCCGAAAATAGTATCCCCTCCACCTCAGTCTTTACTTAACCAAATTAATTATTTTTTAGTGTTAGAAGTACCATCCAATAGGACAACAATTTGCACTATTAGACAACTTTTTTATTTGGGCTGTAACACTTGGCAAATCATGCCCCATATGCCAATTTTATCAAAAATGTATTTTTTAAATCATAAGAAATTGATGTTATCTTCAAACTATTTCTAGTATATGTAATCAAAAACTAATTCAAAGGCATAACCATGAAACATCGCAGATGGCATGGGAATAATTTTTTCCCATATTTCTATACTCTAATAAGACTACTCTTTCTATACTCTTTAAAAGGCTTAAGTTAATTATTATAAAAAAATTCAAAAGATTTTTTAAATTTTGAACTTTGAATTATCCTCTAGTCCTAGACAGTCCTGTATTTAAGTATGCTGTCCCGGTTTTTTTTTTAAAGAAATACCGGATATACAGATGTCCCGTATTTAATTTTTAGTCCCGTATTTGGATATTAATGATTTTGTGTCAGGTTGAAATGAGTTTTTTCAATAAGGGACAGGTAAACTATTTAAACTTAGTTCCTAAGAAAATAAAAAAGATCATCCATCAATTATTTGCAGAAAAAGAAATTTGGTTGTGTTTTTTTTTTTGCAAATTTAACGATTTCTTTTTTTTTTCCTCAGGCTTAGGTCCTAAATATGGACACCGTATCTATGCTATAAAGCAGTCAAAATTAATTTCAAAATATTTGGCTCATTTCTACTAACAATCTGATTACTTTTTAGCTTTTCTTCTAAGCAATTACTAAAGAAACTATTTATCTTATAAGGACATTGATTCTCTTTGGCCCACAAAATTAAACATACTTCTGTTAAAATGACCACTGCCTTCTTAAAAAAAAACGGTCAAATGCAGCTTCAAATAAAAAAAACAACCTTGGAATAAACGTTAAGCTAAACAGTATACATTCGGTAATAATCACACTCACACCTGATATTAAACCGTTCTTTGCTTTAGCCGTTACAAGCGCCACTACTCAAATCGACAAGAAATCATGTGAATGTTGGGGAAGTCATCGACAAAAGGTCTTTAAGCACATGTGTGTTCAGCACACACTCCACCGACAGCAGAAACATTTGAAATCACAACAGGTCTTTTCGAAAAGCGCATTTTTGTATGTACGAGTACCTTGCACAGCTAGCATTGCCATCGTCATCTCACCGTCCTCGCTGCACTGCAATTGATGAAGTGGTATTTCGACATTGCCGATAGCTGGAGTAATTGATTTTGACTTTTAATAGTTTTACACCTAAATCGATTGCTTGGTAAGGTTGTTGCAGCGACTTCACAAAGTGTCGAAGTGCCGTGTTATGGCGCAGGGGTATGAGAGCTTCATAGCCGCATAGCGCACATGCGTCCATGGAATTTGCAGTATTTCGAATGACTGTCATGTTGGCTGTAGGTTGCAGCGTGTAAATTATTTTTTCGCAAAACAATCTAATGCAAACTTATCACGACTTTTGATTGTTGGTCGCATCTTCTGTACAATCCAATTGTTAGGGGACTTTTACAGATTTAAACACATGCTTTGATGTTGAAGAAAAAATTTAAAGCTAGATCCGAGGGTTGACCTGACAAAATGAAACAAACAAAAATTGAATGAGTGATTATGAAAGAAAAATTACCTAAATTTGGGTAGATTTTGTTTCACCTAAGCTTAAAATCAATTGTCATTAACGGAAAATTATATTCTTATTGGACTAACAGCATCGATTTATTTTAGCGACAATGCTGTCAAAACTTTAAATTACACATGACTTTCTCATGGGGCTTCCTTACAATTGAAAACTACTGTACATCTATAGACATCTATACTTCTTCATCGAACCGGTAGGCTTTAAAGCTGAAGATTCTTCATTTGGAGTACTGTGCTCAATATAAAATTTGCGATGTCTTAGCTTACAGACCCAAACATTCAATACTCGTACTTATCACTTTATTATTCTATCTATTGGCGTAGCGGTTCATATACATACATGGAAAAAGCTTCAAAAATCCGAAATGGAACTTAGAATTTGAAATATATACCAAAAGTGATGTTAAGCCTTGGGCAGCCTAAGGGTGTTTTATAAAATCAAAAACTTAAAATTGCAATAGCGGTGGAGTAGTACTGAAGCTAGGATTTGATCATGAAGGTTTCTGCACTTAAAAGCACTATACATCTGATCTTCTAGCCTTTTCAAGCGAGGTTTCGACCCGAAGTCATCCACTCTATGTTCAAATTTGTGGGAGAGTACTTGACTAAACGTAACCAATTGGTCTTGAACAATTACATTATAATGCTTAAAGTCAATCTCTCGTTAAACTAGTGTGGGGAAGGACAAGCATAGATTCTTTAATATTTTGCATGATCATGCAAAGCAAGAATAAAATTCGGAATCAGCAATCAAAAATCTATAAAAAGAACGCAGTCTGATTCTATTCAGCAAACAAAAGTGGACCGGAAAAATTTTCTTGGAAAATTTGCATCGTGGCATCAGCTGTACGATATGTGGCACCGTCTTGTTGAAATCACATGACCTCTAGGCCTAATTGACTCAATTCGGTAGCAAGAAAGTTTTTCAACATGTACCGCTAGATGTCACCAGTAATTGTTGTATCATTGCCTCTAGCATCTTCAAAGAAATATGGCCCAACGATGCATGGCACTATTACGTTTGAGTAGCTGAGCGTGTAATTTCGAAACGCTTTCTCTATGGACCTGACTGCAATTCTGCACCGAGTCGTATCGCGATAGAGCGAAGTCTGAAGTGAAGTAATGTTGTTTTTTGTAAGCTTTCACAAGGATGCAGTAGGGATGATGACAAATTATACATTCAAGTCATCATGGCAAATAGCATTCCAAATTTAACCGTCATTGGAATTAGATATATCCAGCTCGCTTGTCAGAATACGATTACACGAAGCAAACTTGTCTGGGCGCATTTTTTTTTTGCAAGGCGTGGGCCCTCTTGTAAAAATCATTGGCAAAATGGACAAGTTTTAGTTTTTGGAAATGTGGCTGAGTATGGCATACCCAAAACAAAATGACATAAGCTCGGAGAGAGTATGGGTCGCAGGTATAAAGCTGTCATCAAAAACACAGATTACAGCACAACTTAATGATGACTTAAATATTTTTCATACCAATAAAAATTTAACAAATGCAATTTTACCACGATTTTCTTTTCTTTTTTCCAGATTGTGCCATTTATGTGTCCAACTCACTTCATTGGTTTTTTACGTTTTGTTCATTTCTGTTTTTCATTAATGAATCATAGGTAAAATTTGTTATCGAATATGAAAAATAAACTATTGCAAAAAAACCAAACACTTGTTGTTTGTTGTGCTATTTATGTGTCCATTGCAGCATGTAATTAATTAGATTATCATGTAAGTCAATGTTTTGTTCGATTTCATTAATTTCGGATCTATGCTTCCCGGAGACTTTTGACACATCCAACCTGGTCAGTTTTTACATCCAGGAATGGAACATAAATCAAATGAAAAATTGCAAGTTTCAGTAAAAAATTTGTTTTTAAATTTATTGTTAAATAGAAAAATCTCCTTTACGACATGAACAGAAATTTTTTTTCCGAAACTTATTGCTTCTATTCAAAAGTTTTAAAAATAATAGTGTTTCCTTTCAGTGATTTTCTTTCACCACAGACTTAGAATAAACCAATGTTACCATGTTTACTAAAATAATTATTTTTACAAATGTGAACATACCTTCTGGCGCTCCACATTACAAGCGCAATAACAAGTTCACATGTCGGGCGAACAGCGTCAATGATGAAACAATTTAAAGACCTTCGCTTCTTGATAGAACACACCTCACAACACAATATCGTATTTATGTGGGTATCCATGCCATTGTCCAATTTCACCAAGCAGTAAACAACTGGCAATCTTTTTATTTTTCGTATATTACGTTGTATCTGCAAAATGTCATTAAACAAAATCATTGTCCGAAACGATACTTTTTTGTTGACAATCAGACTTCAAGATCAGCTAAACGAATGTTGGATCTTATGAGTAAAACATATTTAAAGTAGATACTGAGCACAAGCAGTGGAGCCAAGACTAGGGTCGATGTTGGGGCAGAATATGCGACCGTATAGAGAGCCACATGTCAACGAGTGCGCGCTCGCCACGATCGTAGCTCTAATGATTTCTATTTACTCGTCGCTAAATCTTAAATGTTTACTTCGATGCGGTCTGAATGCTCACAATTGACTTCAGGTTAAACCCATTTCACGCGTGTAAAGCACTGCGGGAGCGGTGACAACGGCAACGGCAACGGCAACGGCAACGGCATCTTGAGTTGGGCGCAGTTTACCGCCCATGACCAAAACTAACGAAAAAGTTACTCGCACATGCGCTCTTTTTTTGTGTCGTGGTCGTACGTAAGCGTAAACATAAACGCCACCGCGTTTAATCGCATAGTGCACGCGCCCGCCTTGATGCGTCATCACCGTCATCCATCGGTGTAGTCGACATTAAGGTGAGTTGTCAGAGTAACAACAACAACAATAACAGCAGGTAATATACAAAACAACAAATTACAGAGTTATGAATTGTGATCGTTTCAGAAATAGACAAATCGGAGTCATTTTTTTTTAAAAAAAGGTTTGTCAACTACCGAGACTTGGCAGTGGGCTATTATTTTGGAATACTTTAGAAAACAATTGTTGACTTCGACCAGATATGGAAATGAATTTTAATGCTATAGCAAATGATGATCCATAGCCATTTGCCTCATTCGTTTGTACAATCGCACCAATTCCAAATGGTATCAGCGGCGCATGACAAATTATTTGCAATTTGACGCAATCGCATGAGGAGGAGAAAGCAGAAAATTGCATTTTAAGTAGACACCACTTCAAGCTGAAGATATTGTGGGTTGCATAATTACAGATTTCAAATTAAATTGTACCTAAGAAGGTGAACAATTGTGTTGAGGTATGTTTTTATGAAGAAAATAGAATTCCAAAACAAAATTTTGTATCCTACCGTTTTTCTTGTGGAGCTGTTGGTAAAAAACCAAACCGATCCTATATTAAAAACGTTTATTTAAAACAAAAACAGTTTGCTAAATTGTTCAGGAATATTGGTTTTTGCTAAATGACTACAAAATCAATGAAAAAATGTTGAATCGTAAACAAAATGATGTCAAACATTTGATATTTACGTTACGCTTTCAAAATCAGCCGACTTCTTGTCAAGCTCATGTCACTCTCACCACAGAATTGTCGACGCCACCTGCGGCAGACAGAGCAAATAACCCTAAGAAGGAAACAGTTGCCGGATTCGCTGGATTACACTGATCTTCTAGAAAAAAGTTTCAAATTCGCTTTCCTGGGTGATATTAGAACACTGATTTCGAAAATGGCTCATATTTTTTCAATCAGGTCTACTTTTTGAGAAAAATAAGCTACTGACTCATTTCCGCCTCAATAGTTTTTTTTGTAAATTATTTTAATAGAAGCTAAACATATTTCAGAAATGTTTGAAAAACTACAAAGATACATAAGGGGTGTTTTTTTTAGAGGCATAGAGCTTCGAATTGAAATAAAACACAAGAAAATCGTTTTAATGTCCATTAATTTGGCTTTATTGGAAGGATAATTTTATGCCATTAATGTTTAAATATGATTTCGGGCATGTGGCCGCCGCGGCTGGCTCGAATAAAGCCAATTCTACAGGTCCAATTTTGAACCACTTTTTCGAGCATATGGGGCCGTATGTCGGCAATAACGCCACGAATGTTGGCTTCCAAGTCCCCTAACGTTTCTGGTTTGTTGGCGTAGACGAGCGACTTCACATATCCCCAAAGAAAATAATCCAATGGTGTCAAATCACACGATCTTGGTGGCCAATTGACAGGTCCATTCCGCGAAATTATGCGCTCATCGAATGTTTCCTTCAATAAATCGATTGTGACGTGCGCTGTGTGGCATGTAGCGCCGTCTTGTTGGAACCACAACTCATCCACATTCATGCCATCCAATTCGGGAACAAAATAGTCGGTTATCATGGCTCTATACCGGTCTCCATTAACGGTAACTGACTCTCCAGCATTATTTCGGAAGAAGTATGGCCCATTGACTCCACCAGCCCATAGAGCACACCAAACAGTCAGTTTTTGTGGATGTAATGGCGTCTCAAGGGTCTCATGTGGATTCTCTTCACTCCAAATGCGGCAATTTTGCTTGTTGACGTAGCCATTCAACCAAAAATGTGCCTCATCACTGAACAAAATTTTGCGATGAAAATCAGCATCGAGATCAATCTCATTTTCGGCCCATACACCAAAATCACGACGCATTGCATGGTCTCGCGGCTTTAATTCTTGCACAAGCTGGATCTTGTAAGGTCGCAAGCCAAGATCTTTGCGCAAAATCTTCCATAAAGTTGATGGACAAAGCTCCAATTGCTGTGCACGGTGGCGAATCGATTCATTCGGGTCCTCTTCAACATTTTGCTCTACAGCGGCAATTGTTTCTTCGGTGCGCACTGTTCGACGTCTCTGTGGATGCGTATTATCACATAGAGTAAACGTAGTGCGAAAACGATCCATGGTTAACCGAATTAATTGCTCTGATGGACGATTATGTCGACCATAAAATGGACGGAGCTTGCGGTAAACTTCGCGAACTGAACCATTATTTTCGAAATAAATTTGCACGATTTGCAAGCGTTGTTCTTTTGTCAACCTGTTCATGATGAAATGGCAAGCCAAACTGAACATAAATGACATTAGAGTTGCTAGATTTGATCATAAAATGCCAGTTTTATCTCTATTCGAAAAACAAACCTCTAAAAAAAACACGTTTTATTAAAGAACTAAATTTTGTCTCTTAACCCTGATTTCAAAAAAAAAAAAAACCACTTAACATATCCGTAAAGTATCGATGTGTCTGTTTGAAGAAGTCATGATCACGCAGCAATTAGCAGATAAAAAAATATTAAGTACATTGTACTACTCTAGTTTCACTAACCGTAGACTCACTTGTCAGCGTGTTTCCCAATAGTCATCTGCTTAGAGCGCTGATCCTCAAGAGGTTTGTATAGTTCTTGTACACCTATGTAGTCTAAAAAAAACCAAATTTTTATCAAAAATGGTGATAATGAATAACTTTACCGTAGAATGTTTCCACTACTAACTGAGGAATTTGAAGTGAAGTTGCCTTAAAATATATATGTCAACCGTAAAACACACACAAACTGAAATAATGTAACCGCCAATTGAATGGAACTGTAACTTTACGCTGTGATAATATTCAATGCAATTCGATCAAAGCCTATGCTTCCCGACACGTTTCAACTGCTTCTTATATTGATTGATTCGTCGCATAACTTCTGTTGTTCCAATATCTTGCAAAACTATCCGTTATCTTCGGATATCGTTCGATAATATTATCGGTAACTTTTTAAATAGCTGCACCCTCGACTTTTAAACATTTTTTGAAATTAGCCATATTATTAAAGTGCACAAATGGTTTATGTTTTGTGACGCTATCTACCGGATTAGTGTAAAAGGCCTTCTACAAGTTTGTTGATTTTATACTTTACGGCTTAGGGCATTCTTTCTGAATAAATAAAGATCAAATACAAATTGTTTGGAAAACTAAATTTTTAATTATTTTTCTTCAGAGATGTAAAGGGTGACCCTAATAATATCACAGGCAATACCAGTAACTTTTAACTAGAAACCTGTCTTTTCAAAGTTATTCCCTTATGCTCATATATAATATGGATCAGAATATGAACGTGAAATTTAGAAAAATTAAATCTATCAATCACAATTTTCATAAAATGGTTGTGACTGAAAACGACTTTACATAATTTCCTTTCCTTTTTTTTTTTTAAAAGAAGTAAATAAACTTTAAGTAGCTGATCTGATCTGAATGAAATTGTAGCATATTAACGAAACCGAATTGCACTCTAATTAATTGTTGTTTTGTGATTTTAAGGACAGTTATAAAATCTAAAAAAATTTCACCATACAACGAAGCCCTAAGCAGTAGCATACCTAGGATGGGGGCGGTGAGGCAGTGGTTGCTCCAGCCGCAACAATTTCGGGGCGACAAAATGGTCCACCTAATATGAAATTTTTAGCACAATACAAAATTTTGTAAATGCTATGGACCTTTTTTTTATTTCGGTAGGTGTGGCAAATTATCTCTTTGTCCCGTTCACCCAATATGCACGATACGCCACTGGCCCTAAGGAATCCAAATCCGTAGGTAACAATTTCAGATCTCAATTATTTTACAAATCGTGATGAAAACAATTGAATAAATAGCATTATAAATTTTAAATAAAAAATAGTTCTATAATAAAATCATACTGTATATATTGATCTCTAGGGTTAGGCGATTAATTTATTTGAAATTAGCTAAAGTCTTTCCAGTTGATGTTTGTATGGTATCAGGTAACAAAATTCGATTTTGGAAATAATGTGGCTTAAACGTTTTAACAATAACCCCTTTATAAAGGGTGTTTTTTTTAGAGGTTTGTTTTTCGAATAGAGATAAAACTGGCATTTTATGGTCAAATCTGGCAACTCTAATGTCATTTATGTTCAGTTTGGTTTGCCATTTCATCATGAACAGGTTGACAAAAGAACAACGCTTGCAAATCGTGCAAATTTATTTCGAAAATTATGGTTCAGTTCGCGAAGTTTACCGCAAGCTCCGTCCATTTTATGGTCGACATAATCGTCCATCAGAGCAATTAATTCGGTTAACCATGGATCGTTTTCGCACTACGTTTACTCTATGTGATAATACGCATCCGCAGAGACGTCGAACAGTGCGCACCGAAGAAACAATTGCCGCTGTAGAGCAAAATGTTGAAGAGGACCCGAATGAATCGATTCGCCACCGTGCACACCAATTGGAGCTTTGTCCATCAACTTTATGGAAGATTTTGCGCAAAGATCTTGGCTTGCGACCTTACAAGATCCAGCTTGTGCAAGAATTAAAGCTGCGAGACCATGCAATGCGTCGTGATTTTGGTGTATGGGCCGAAAATGAGATTGATCTCGATGCTGATTTTCATCGCAAAATTTTGTTCAGTGATGAGGCTCATTTTTGGTTGAATGGCTACGTCAACAAGCAAAATTGCCGCATTTGGAGTGAAGAGAATCCACATGAGACCCTTGAGACGCCATTACATCCACAAAAACTGACTGTTTGGTGTGCTCTATGGGCTGGTGGAGTCATTGGGCCATACTTCTTCCGAAATAATGCTGGAGAGTCAGTTACCGTTAATGGAGACCGGTATAGAGCCATGATAACCGACTATTTTGTTCCCGAATTGGATGGCATGAATGTGGATGAGTTGTGGTTCCAACAAGACGGCGCTACATGCCACACAGCGCACGTCACAATCGATTTATTGAAGGAAACATTCGATGAGCGCATAATTTCGCGGAATGGACCTGTCAATTGGCCACCAAGATCGTGTGATTTGACACCATTGGATTATTTTCTTTGGGAATATGTGAAGTCGCTCGTCTACGCCAACAAACCAGAAACGTTAGGGGACTTGGAAGCCAACATTCGTGGCGTTATTGCCGACATACGGCCCCATAAGCTCGAAAAAGTGGTTCAAAATTGGACCTGTAGAATTGGCTTTATTCGAGCCAGCTGCGGCGGCCACATGCCCGAAATCATATTTAAACATTAATTTCATAAAATTATCCTTCCAATAAAGCCAAATTGATGGACATTAAAACGATTTTCTTGTGTTTTATTTCAATTCGAAGCTCTATACCTCTAAAAAAAAACACCCTTTATATAAACTGCCGACTAACGCAAATTCTTGATGCGTAATGTTATAAAGTATTTATATTAAGTTTTAATCAACAACACTTTTCTATAGCAGCCCATCTTTGGTAAATGGTAAGAGCATTACGAAAGCTGTTCCGATGAAATATTCGATCATATAGTGCACAGATTGTAGGTGGACTTGTAAGCTTAAAGTTTCAAACTTTTCTACTTCCGGGTTATGTTATGCTTTATGAAATATAAAATTTTTTAACATTTTCATAATAAGAAGCGATCAGTTGGTCTATCGATGGTAAGTACACATTGTCCGAATTTCAGTTTCACGAATCCTTTGGGAGACTCCGCTATTTGGACCTTAACTGTTTTCTATCTGCCTACTAAACGTGATCAACGCAAAGCCAAAGATATATCGTACAGAACAAGTGCAACACGTTAATCAGTGATTCTCAACGTATGGATATAAGTTAGTGATGTCAGTGGGTCAAAAGTTTTATATATCGTGTCAATTTTTAATGACAATATATAATAGAAAATTCAAATTGGATGAAATCAGTAAGTAAAGTATATGGGTATAGTTATTAAAGGAACTTTAAAGTTTTGTTTAATGATATGCATAAAATCCAGTTTTCTTTTATTTATGACGTATATCTTTTAAGATTAGTTACTGATAAGATATTTATATAATATAATAATATACACTGAAAGCAGACCCGAACATGTTTTCTTTAATAAAATTTAGCTACAGGAATCCTTTCAGTGGAGTTTACGATTTGAACATCTGTCAAACTTTGAAAAAAGATGTTTTAAAAGACTGCAGCAATTCGTGAGTCATCAACATTTTCAGTGTCGTTAGGAAAATGCCCATGGCAATCGTCCTTGAACGGTTGGATTGTGATAAGTTTCTCCATTTCTGTGCGATCCAGCATTGATTCTTGAAAATCAGGATGCAAAAAGCGGTTGAAATGCGATTCTGTTCGTGGATTACGAGAATCCCTTTCATTCTATCCACCGCGATTACCTTTGATTCGTGCTCCATAATATTGATGATAAGCTGCAATGCTCCCTTTTATACCGAAACCAAACCTTTCAACACGATTCCCGCATACAAGAAGTGTGTCCGCTGTTACCAATACCAACAGATAGAAACTTTTACTATCAGAACGCCTCGTTGAGATTAATGATCTTGGATGGTGCACCTCGTCTGTCAATGCATCCCAGTTTGGACGATGCTATTAAAAACACTTTTGTAGTCGATGAAAGTAAGTGGTAAGGAAGCTCATTTATCTGCTCCACGATAGTTCGAAGGGCATTAATTTGATCAAAACATGATTTTCTCGGACGAATTCCAGCCTGTTGTTTTCGGATAATTGGTTCTAGTTTTTCGCTGACTCTAGTGAAGAGGATTTTCGTTAAGATCTTGGACGGAATTAATGGAATCATGATACTCCCGTAGATCTGGCATAGCGAAAATTCCCCTTTATTTTGGATTTTTAATTAAAGCAGATTTCGTTTATTTCTCACTTATAGAAAACATAGTGTAGATCAAGGATGCGCAGCCCAAAGCTCGTTTGGCTCTTTCAGCTCTTTCAGCTCTTACAACAATAACAAATAATATTGAGCTCACTTCGAGCTCTTTCCGTTATTAGAGCTAAATCATTTTGGACCGCAATCATCGCATGTATTTTGTTCCTGTAATTTTTTCTTCAACGCAACGATTCGTTGAACTCTTGCCGTTACTAAAGTTAAATAATTTCGATAATTTTGTTTTTGTAGTTTTGTCTTCCTTGAGCTTGAGATTTTAAAAATTTCCAGCAATACTACGAATTTTTTCGCAATATATTTTCGAGTTTTTTTACCAGAATTGATGTGGTTCTAGCCAGCTCTCGAAAAAGGTTTTGTGCGCATCTCTGGTGTAGATAACTATATTTACATAGTATTAGAGCTACAATTTGAATAAAATGATTATAACAGATTCGGAAAAATTTTAACTGAAGCGTGTGCACGTAAGCGTTGTTACAGTTTTATTGATCTCATATCAATATCTTATGAAACATTTCCTTTCGCAATCAAATCGATTTACACAAGATATAGACTGTTTTATGAAGATTTCTATTAATAATTTAGTATTAATTGGTGGGTCGCAAGCACGCATACTTTAAGAAACACTTCAAACTCATATGTCTAAATAGTCAGTACAGGCAACGTCCACTGATCGCTGAATTTATTCAAGCTCTGCAATGCTACAGAATCGTAGACATTTGGACAATTTTATTGATTAATGAGTCATAATTAGAGTCGTTTGCTGTAAGTGTAATATTTCTTCATTACCTAATGCAGGCAATCTATCCTGAATACAAAAGTTCCGATGATGGCTGGGGCAAAAGCAAAAGCTGAGGTACAAAAATGAAGCTAGAAACTGTTACATGTTACATGGACAGCGCGTGTTCTGCACATCATGTATCAGCTCCAGCCATTTAATCAACCAGCTTATGATTAGTGTTGCCATTCAGTTATCTCCGATTAATGTGATATATTTTTGTTTTCATTCATGTATTTATTATTCCACGATTATTTAGGATGACGACGTTTTCTGTTTCCTTGAGAAAGCTACTCCAATGGTTGCTATTTACTTCGACATTGGAGATGATTCTGGGCAACCAATTGGTATGAGGCCTGCCTTGCTTTTATATTCTTTGCTATAATGCAAATGGTATTTATTCGA
Organism: Meiosimyza decipiens; assembly: GCA_963680825.1. Classification (NCBI taxonomy): domain Eukaryota; kingdom Metazoa; phylum Arthropoda; class Insecta; order Diptera; family Lauxaniidae; genus Meiosimyza; species Meiosimyza decipiens. The sequence goes on along the minus strand of OY804258.1, from coordinate 93,155,898 downwards.
TATGTATGGGCGAATGCCAGCCAGATGTTTTCTGATAAGTGGATATAATTTTTTGTCCAGCATCTTGCATGGGATTAACAGCAACATAATAAATAGCGATAAGTCTTCTTTTTATTTTCACCCAAGTTTCCATGAGCTAGTTTTCAAGTAAGCGTTCTTCTGTCTAAATTTGGATATGGACAGGACATTTAAGTTCAACGATAAGTTCCGAGAAAGCTTTCAACACTCCGATTTGGAAACTTAACGATTTCAGTGTGTTTCCTTATTACACTGGGACCAAGTTGGGACTGATTTTTACCTGAAATATAAGAAAAATTTGGCCATTGGTGGATATAATTTCTTTGCAGATCTTTGCAAAATATTTAAAATCTCTAAAAATTTGATATCCAAAAAGCTGTCACGCACTCTGCTCAACACTGAAACTTCGTTGACTTTAACCCTTTCAGTGCTACCACTTTTAGCTACAGCAGCCACTTTAAAAAAAAACACCCTATGCATGTACTTATTTTGTGAGTTTTTAATATAGCTTTCGGAAAGATTTTCTGTGCAGATAATCGTTTGGCAACACTGGCCATAAGCAACAGGTTCAGAAAGACTCACGCGTCGTGCGATCTTTCGTTTTTTCACTCCAAATCGGCACCGACACGATCTTCTTCTTTTGCTTCTGCATCAGCATTTTTTCCTTTGCTTCCTCGTGGCTCTGCTCCATTAACGATGAGGCTAACGTTGGTTTTTCGATGTTGTTGCTGTTGTTGTTGTTGTTACTGTTGTTGCCGTTGTTGCTGTTGTTTTTGTTGCGGCGGCACTGTGCTCGCAGATTATGAATGAATGAATTTGTGTTTTACACGAAGTTGTTAAATCAACAAAAGTAAATCATGGAAAGCGTGTTAACTCGAGTCTCGAGCGCTGATGCTGCAGTTCTTCAACCGACTACGATGCAATTTTTCGTTGTTGTAATTATATGGTTGCGCCGCTTACGTGACGTTTACGAGTAACTGCCACATTACTTAGACTGGGGGGAGGCAGCGGCTGTGAAGTCGGGTTGACCATGCGCACTGACTTCGCTTTGCAGATCTGACTATATGTCGAGTATCTATGGCGATATGTCTGATGAATAATGTGTGAAAATTAAATTCGAATAGACTCCTAATGAATTATTTTGTTGGTGCATCCATACACTTGGCTTGGATTGGATTAGATTGTATTGTATCTACGAGTAAGAGATTGTCGACATGCTGGAACATTTCAGTGAACATTTGAAAAATATAAAAATAATGAGACATGTGTGTGTAAAAAAAATTAAATTAAATGATGAAGCCCTCATTGGGTCACAAACTTTATAAATAACTAGTAAAGGTGTTATCTTCGGCCAGGCCGAAACTCACATAGCCTACACTGCATTGAAAGTATTTTTTAAATAAATGTTAAAAAAATGTTGAAGAGGTTGAATAAGTCGAAAATAATGTAAAAAGGTTCAAAAATGTTGAAAAGGGTTGGAAAAAACTGAAAATGTCAAAAGAATATGGGAACTGTTGAAAAAAATAGAATAGAAATGAAAACCACGAAATAGGTCACGCCCACTTCTCCAATTCCGCCCACTTTTGTTTCAATAAATGACATTCGCGATTGAGATGCACAAACCAAATTTTAGCACAATAGCTTGTATAGTTTGCGATATGTGCCATAATTATGCTTAAAATTTAGGGCGGTGACACACCCACTGGTACAATCCAGTCAGATTTTGATCCACAAATAGCCTTCCATAAACAAACCTCTTACACAAAATTTCAGTATAATTGCTCATTTATTTCGATAGTTATGCCACTTAAGGTATTTTAATTGTATGGAAGGTGCCACGCCCACTGTAAATATTTCGCCAGCTTTTGACTCATATGCACCTAATACTCAGTAAGCCACTTACATCCAATTTCAGATCAATTGCACCAACAGTTCACTTAAAATAGCGGGAGGTGGCGCGCCCACTGATGCAATTTTGTCAAGATTCATTGAATTTAAAAGCTTATAGTAACCAGCATCTCTACACAAAATTTCATGAAGGTTACTCTCATAGCACACTAACTATAGTATTAAACGTGTTTTGCTTATATGGGAGGTGCCACACCCACCGGCTCCATTGTACCAAAATTTTTTAAGAAGAAACCTTATAGCGAGTATATCTGCCATATTAAATTTCATAGCGATTGCGTTGTTAGTTCTCTTTTTATAACGTTTATAAATATTGTAGGCTGTGCCACGCCCTTCAACAAAATTTTCCAGAATATTGAATAAACTTGTATTGATGACTACTTTCAGTGGTATCATCCCTAAAATTTTAATGAAAATCGTATGTGCCAATTTGGAGTTATACGAAATCCAAATTTTCAATTGCTAAAAAGTGCCACGCCCACTTTTATAATTCGCCCACTTTATGCGCAATTCCAGATTTATAAGATTCGTGTACCAAATTTCATCACAATATCATCCACGGTTTACGAGCTATTAAGTTATAAAAGTTAAAATTTAGGGCTGTGCCACGCCCCTTTAAGAGTCTTTGCAAATTTCAAACCTAGCCTAATCTTAATTTTGTTCTCATCTTCAACTAATCACCAAATTTTATCAAAATCGCAGCATCTTTTTTTCAAAATGGACTTGGTAAATATACATTTACATAGAGTATGGACGGAAGGCGTGCCCATGATCCGATTTCGCCAATTTTTATATGCTAGCAGCTTGCAAGAAGGTTTGACCTGTGTGCCAAATTTCATTGAGTTAGCTTGCTTAGTTTTCTCGTAAACCTGATTTCAACAGACATACAGACAGACAGACAGACAGACAGACAGACAGACGGACACAGCTATATCGACTCAGGTGGTGACGCTGATCAAGAATATATATACTTTTCCATACCTGCCACGCCCCCTTCTATGCGTTTCAAACGGAATATCAAAGTGAATATACCCTCTGTGTAGGGTATAAAAATATACAGTTTATACAAACCAATGAAATATTAAGACGCACGAAAACGAAAAAGGATATGACCGAGAGTTCAAATTTTTAAAGTTTTGTGGGTTAAACAGAAATTTTTTTTTGTTTTTTGATGCAATACAAAGGTCAAAAAGCACTATTGAAAATATCTAAATTTACTCAGGAAAATAATTTTTTATTACGCCTTAGAAACTCAGAATAGAGAATCTTTTGTAAGAAACAAAAATAAACATTTTGTCTAAGTTCAATATGGCAGTAACTTACAGAACTTTAGCATTACTATGTTATAAATACAAAGGCAACAGTATTTATTACCTTCCATAAGTTTTATTTTAAAGTTTTAAAAAAATTTTGCTAGTGCAACTCAAAAAATGAAAAAAAACCGATCGTAGCATTGATATTTTCCATTAACAGTCTCTGCCTAATATGGAAAATATCTGTTTTGATAATAAAAGCTATTATTTTATGCAATAATTTAACATATATATGAACTTAATTTCCTGCCGATATTGTGAGTACAGTATTTCGATATCTAAAATAATGTCAATTCAATGTTACGCGGATAGGTTCCATTGATAGCATTTGAGTTTAGGAAATTGTACCATATTGGCCAACAAAAGTGAATTTATTTCGAAGCATATTTTTCAGAGCAATTTCGCAGACTTCTGGTCCTATTTCAGAAATTTCGTTTCGAATGATGTACTTAAGCATCGAGGTTGGAATTGATATACACCTTTTCCTTCAAGTACTCACATAGAAAGCAAATGGGTAGGGCTCAAATCAGAAGTTATGAGACCAGTCGATATTGCCACTTTTTGACATTATTTGACTTGGAAAAGTTTCTCGCTAAATTTGCATCGATGCACAAGCTGTGTGCGATGTAGAATCGCCTTGTTGGAATCGAATGTAAGCTTAACTGATCCGATTCTATTACATATCCATTAGCTGTTACAGCATTGCATTTAGCTTTCACAAGGAAATTTGGTCCAATGAGTGCTGGTCCAAATGGCGCCTCATAAAATTACTCTACGAGGGTGTAGTGCTCTTTAGTGTCCATTTATTTACAAATCCAGTCAAGTCGAAAGGTTTCTCGTCACTCACAATGAGTTTTTGCCAAAAATTGTGGTTGAACGCACTGAGTTGTAAAACTTGAGCACTTCAATCGTGCCGTTGCACAGTGGGTGGGTTTGTATTGAACGGCGGCCATAAATAGTAATAATAGCGCTAGACTCCTGAAATTCAGTCAAGATATTTTTTTTGATTGCAACAACAAAGAAATCTGAATTATGAGAAAAATCAGTTGTTGGACACGCCTACCTCCCATACAAAAGTGGGATTTGGTTGAAGCATTTTATTCAAAATGGGTATCAATTTCCATTAATTTGGCAATGCCGATTTCAAAAATTCTAAAAACTGTGCAATACCTTTTAAAGTTTAGAAGTTAATAGAGAAAACTCGTTTTGGATGCTAGTCCCTGCTGTTTTTTGTAATGCATTCGAGTTTATATCTTTTATCCCAAGTGAGATGAAAAAGCGGAAAATACCTCATACCTGTACCTATCCCTTTAAGGGAACTTTCTTCTGAATTTATGCATCGCCACACGCACTGTAAGCTTTTACAATTGATACAATTATTGTAAAGGATTGCAAAATGTGAAGAAATAGAAATATTTTTTTCTTCAAATATTAGAAAAAAACCATAAAAAAAAGTTGTGAAAAATTGCAGCTGGAACTTTTTATTTTGGTTGACCATACTTTCCTACATAGTATATAATAAAATTATCGATATTCCGCGATACATATTTTTATTTCTGTTTTTCTGTCAAAGTTTGCAATTTTGTCATTTTTCATTATAATTTTTGAAAATAGATACAGTTCATATAAAGGAGATAGAAGAAAAATAAAATTGTTTTTATAAAGTGAAAACAATTTACTTTCCGTCAATATGCTACATTAGCGCATTTTGTTTCAAATAAGTTAACTAGAGCACTCTATCCAACAGTTAATGCTCGTCTAAAACCTTGCAATAAGTCAAAAAAAAGAGTTCACTTTTTGAGTTCGAAATCTTAGTTTTGATATATGTGAAAAATATATTGTTCTTGCGTTGTCTTATAAGTCGTCAATTTTTTGAATAGCTTCTAACAATAAAAAAACATATCTGTAAGGGCAGCAAAAGTTGTTTCCAACTGACACCTCTTCAGGGTATCCAACAGTTTACTGTATCTTTTAGCTATATTCTGCAATTCGGTAAAAATGTTTCACGTAAAATAAGTAGTTCTAGGATCAACTGTAACAACATAAACAGAAATAATTAACTCTTTTACTGATATATTTCTTTAAAAATATAAGACTTTATTCTAGGGACTCCTTCCCGACTTTTATTGCTATTGTTGTTGATGGTGTTGTTGTATTTGTTATTGTAGACGATTTTCAAGACAATTTCTAGAGTTAGTTAATTTTTTTTTTTTTTTTAAAAAATTGGGTTTGCCAAAACAATAGCACATCTTATGAAAGGGCATAAAAAGTGTTTTCTCAATGTATCAATTCAGTCAGCTTTATAACTTCAACACAAAGTGTCGCATAAGTGGAACATTACACTCGGTACAAAATGGTCAAAAGTGCCGTAAATTTACTAACATTGGAAAACGATGTCTTCAGAGCCATTCTAATTTGGTCAGCAGTTTTTGTACTGAAAATGCTGTCAATGTCTATACTCACCGGATTACAGCGATTTAGCACTAAGACCTTCGCCAATCCAGAAGATTTGATGTCCACAAAGCAAAATGTGAAGTTCGATGATCCCAATGTTGAACGTGTACGCAGAGCTCATCGTAATGATTTAGAAAATATTCTATTTTTCTTTGTCATTGGCTTCCTTTACGTCTTGACCGATCCTGCATCATTCTTGGCCATTAATCTAATACATTACGATTTTTTATTTAAATTAATACAAGTTATATTTGGTGCTATGATAAATATATACGTGTATGTAGATACTACTATTTTTCTTAACAGATAAAAAAAAAAAAAAATAAATAAAAATGTATAGCAACAATTCATTTTTTACAAAAACGAATGATTTTTGAATAAAAGTTCGTCTGAAATCTCATATCTTGAAAGCTTCATTAAATGACCTCTCATATGAGATCCATATTTTGAAAATCGATTCTTATATCGATTTTTTAAAAGCTACATCCTCCCGTCTTCCAATTAGGCACCTCCGAAACTAGATGCGTCCCCCAACTACTGATTCTATGTTCTTTGTTAGTATGAAAGACTTCGTAAGATAACCATGGCTTAATAAAAAATAGCAGACTATGTAGTTCCCCAAATGCCTTTAAGTATTTTTATTGAGGTATTTTAAAAATTGTTTACATGGGAGCGTTATTGAAACTTCATTAACGTATCTGATGAACAAATTATGTTTTGATTGTTCATTCCTAAGTTTGGTGTTCACATAATTAAGCCATCAAAGGATGACATTTCTTACAGGCTGAAATTTCCTTTATATCATTAATTGTAAGTAAAATTAAAATCTAACGCAAGACAAAGTTTCAAAAAACATAAACACGACAAATAAAGAACACTAAGTTAAATCATTTGAATTGAAACTCTTCATTTTAGGTTTGGTTTCTATTACAGCGGTGCTCAACTACATATATTTTGCAACATAATTCAGTAATCTTTAAGAATGTTTCGATTTGTGTAACGTCTGGACACGGACTACAAGGACACGAACTAGATGCACGAACAAAACTTGTAAGATCACTACTATTACTGAACAACAAATAAATTTAAAGCCACCATAACGATATCGAACATGGACAACAAACAACATAGAGAGAGAGAGAGAGCAAAAATCCAACGCAAGACCAAAAGTGGTCATCTTAGTTGTCATCTCAAGTGGGGTCAACTCGATTCACATTTTCAGATACAAGACAAACTGCGCTTGGAGCGCTGATGTGAATTTAACTTGTGGCTTCAACTTGAATTGCAATTTTCCTTTATTTTCATCACACTGGTCGTGCCACTTCCCCGGGAGCGCAAAATGCCAACGTGTAACAAAGATTCCCAGAATAAAGTGAATCGCTACCATGGTCGTAGTAAGGTATAACCTTACAATCTATCTTCAATCGCACTTACTAATATTTTCGATTAAAACCAGTGGTAAGCTAAGACAGACGTCCTCTTCTATGATTTGGTTTCGGTCCAAACTGAGGCCATTGCTTGATAGCGCCGCTCAGTGGTGTTAGTTTATTGGTGAAATCTCTCACCGTCTTCGTCATTATCGCATCTCATGTCAATAAATAAAATGTAACTCTCCCAGCGCAATGGTTTTAGACAAGGAGGACCAAGTATTCTTCAATTTGATAAATCTTTTTCTTGCAGTTTTCTAACCATTCAAAAAAGTATACCATTCCACATTTAAAACAACATAAATATAAATGTTCGTCAAAATGACGAATGTTTAACTTTTAAGGAGTATTAAATAAGGTTAGTTGAGTAAGACATGCAATGCTTGACTCTAGAATAATAAATAACGCCGTCCAGCCAGAATGACTCCAAATAAAATAGTTTAATAAATAATTCTCCTATTCTGCCCGAATTTTCTTATTTCTTAATATCGAACGATTTAAGAAGAAAGTCACAAAGCTCCTTATGAATCACAGAAGCAAGTTCAATACCATGAAACCTTTGAAATCGTATCTTCTTGTGTTCTTTATACCCTGACGGAGAAAAACGTCTCCACAAAGCTCTTCCAGTAGCGAGTGACTTCAATTCACTCCAATATTTCCCCGATCCACGTATTTCCTGCTCTAGCGGACGTTTCCACGATGATCTACGACGGCGCCATTTCTGCTACTCTGAAGATTCCACTTAAATGCTTTAATTGGTGATATATGGTGCGTGTACCCAATTCGTTTCCACTATCGTCGTTTGATTTAAATGGAAATTGGTTTCAAGAAAAATTACTGTAGGTACTCTAGTTTCTTGGTCAGAATAATAACAATTTCTAAGCTATTTAGCTCAGCAAATATTCCTGAAGGGCATATAAATGCATTCTTGACCTACCCATGTCGATTTAAACCTTATGTGAATGATTTTTCGAAACATAGACATCTTAAAATATCCGGCTCCACCCCCCACTCAAGACTGTTGCGGCAGCGTTCTTCACAGCCCTAGTCCATTTTCAACCTGTATTAGTCAAATGGAATATACAGTTTTTAATGGCATTTTTGCATACAAGTAGCTGAAGATTTCAAAATTTAGAAAAAATTATAAAAATTCCAATAAAAATTCGAAAAGTGTCGAAAAATTAGCAAAAACTTCTTAGAAATCAAAAACAAAAAAATTTTTTTAAGTTTCAAAAATTTGAAAAAATTCCCAACAGTAGAAAAATTATAAAAATTGAAAAACTATAACATCTTGCAAGTAGCTGAAGATTTCAAAATTTAGAAAAAATTGTAAAAATTCCAATAAAAATTCGAAAAGTGTCGAAAAATTAGCAAAAACTTCTTAGAAATCAAAAACAAAAAAATTTTTTTAAGTTTCAAAAATTTGAAAAAATTCCCAGCAGTAGAATAATTATAAAAATTTAAAAACTATAACAACTTACAAGTAGCTGAAGATTTCAAAAACTAGAAAAAATAATAAAAATTCCAAAAAAAAATCAAAAAGTGTTGAAAAATTAGCAAAAACCTCTTAGAAATCAAAAAAAAAAAAATTTTAAGTTTCAAAAATTTGAAAAAATTCCCAACAGTAGAAAAATTATAAAAATTGAAAAACTATAACATCTTGCAAGTAGCTGAAGATTTCAAAATTTAGAAAAAATCATAAAAATCGGTGCTCAAGTACATTTAAGGCTTTTATTTTATAAACAGCGGAAGCCCTGATGTCCCGAAAAACCCATTAGCTAAAGTTTTTGTCAAAACAAAAATACATCAATTTGACTTAATTACCAAAACATTTAATAAATGATTTTTTGGTGATTTAAATCAAGAGCAACAACGATTTTTTTCTCTTCATCGCACCAACGTTCTCAGTATGGATAAAAGTGTAAAGTACGAATATGAATGTAAAGTCTATATGTATTTGATTTTTACCATAATGTTTTATTTAAGTTAAAGCACTCTCAAAGGAATTATTCAACTAATGGCAAAATTTTCCCAAATGTTTCTTAGAAAAACTCATAAATCACAGACGTTGACTTATTAGAATTTTTACAGTGATGTTGAAATTTTTGCGCCTTATTGATCGAATGTTCAAGCTCCGCTCATGCACTTAATATCCACAACAATAGATTGGTTGACAATAAAGCACATCCATTGGTGACGCGTTGTTCGTATTAGTCACAGTTATATCACCATCCTAGCCAATTCGTTAAACTATTTGCTTTTGACTTGCCTTAATTTGACCACGTCTACTGTCTGTGTGCTTGCTGTGCAGCATCAGGCACGACCTGTGCTGCATAAGCGACAGCGACACCAACTGTGAGCGACCATCAGCGTCCACTATTCGTGCCACTGCTATTTTCCTGCCTGGTTGCCCGCGTGCACTATGCCAAAACAGAATACTATGGAAGGGCATAAAATTAAAATTTCTTATGAAACGCTTCTGGCGTTTTTCCGACATTGCCAAAAGCTCACTTGTCTGCAACGTGGGAATTCCAACGATTGTCCAATTGTGAACGGCGAACTTCAGGACTTAAAGCAACCAACTCCTCTGCTAATGCCATTTTGTGCGACCGCAACATCAAGAGTAGAGGCACGTTTTCTTAACCCTGAAGCAGAAATTCTAATACAGATGCGCATATGCATAGATAATTCCTCAGTTGCTACTAACTAAATTAGACTTGAGTTCTTTGTTATTGTGAATAAATATTAGACTGACACAATAAAACTGACCTTGACGTTTTTATAATTTAGCTCATGATTGCGTTGTTTTAGGTTCAGCCGATAAAGTTATTTTCATTATATTAAGAAAGAACATATGCTCAAGTTTGTTTAAGATCTTTAAAATGAATTCAAAGAAATGCCGATCCAATAAAAATTGTCCGACTCTGCGCACATTTTTCCAAAATATTTTTTGTTCATTGCAAATGACATTTGCAAGGCTGTCTCTATGTTCATGCATTAAATCAATTTTTGTTAGTTTCTAAAACAAGTTTCATTTTGGTCATTAAAGAGTTAAGAGCTTTTAGCCAGCTGGTTACCCAATTCAGAATTTCGAACACGGGATGGTCTGCCTTTGATTATGTAACACCATGTCGTCATGACTTGCTGCAATGGAAGTAAAAAAAGGAGCTCACGAAATAATTGTTACACAATTCCATGGTGCCTTCTTAAACTTCTTCAACGTTAAGTCCAGCACTATCAGCATTTGCAACATTTTATAAGTTGTTCAACAAACCAAAGGAATAACATCAAATCAAGAATGTCATACTTATTAATTGGCATATCAAAGAAAAGTTTCTATTTACATGAGACTGACACAAGTAAGCGACCTTCTATCTACTCTTTCTATCACAGGTTAGGAAATCCTGCTAAAATATAAGACAGATTCAGAAATAAATATAGAAATGGATATGGCTGGTGATTAAAAATTCAGATATAGCGCTTTAAATGTTGTCGCTTTGCTAAAATAAGGTCGAAAATATGAATGAAATTATCACCAACTGCGATGCAATTTAACCATGATCTATTTTATACAGAGATGTGAACATCAAAAGATTCGGATATAGCTTTTCTTCAAGTTCAATTGATTTCCAGTTCCATATCCATTCCTGATTTAATCATTTGGATAATTCAGGTTTGTTATTGTCATATACATATTTAGGATCATCTGCTTTTTCTAAGGTTGTATTGACACAGTCGTTCGTTACATCGAAAAATGCGTTAAGTCAGTAACACTATCGAAAAGGCAAAAAGCCTGCTTAAGCAACAGCAGCAAAAAATGAATCGATGTATATGGCATTCCACCTTCTGGAAGGCTAGTTGAAGCTAATGAAGACAAAAAAATGGCATTGATTGATACATACCATCGAATAGCTGAGAGATTATATTTATCGAATTCGACCATTTATGAACACGTGAAGTGCTTTGGTTTAATGTGTTCCACATGTCCTTATGGAAAGAAATTTGCTTTGTCGCAGTGACGTCTGTGATTTGCATCCCAAACGTCAAGCAAATTATCCACTTTTGAGGCAAAAGACAAAGCATGACTGGGGATGAGAAATATATTATCTAAAACAATGTAAAACGCAATAGATCATGGAGTAAAGACACTGATCCAGCTCAAAGCACTTCAAAAGCCGATATTCACCAACAAAAAGTGATGCTATCTGTTTCGTGTGGTTTCGATGGCTCTTTTTTCAGCTTTTACCGGAAAGTAGCTGGACATATTTTGAAATTTAATGCCATCAACTGGACAAATTGAACTATCCACTCAAAGAAAAAAAACTAGAATTGATTAAAGGAAAAGATATAGTGTTCCACCAGGCCAATGTAAGGGATGTACCAACATATTCTTTTATATATATACTTATATATATCCGGTATCTTCACTTCAAATGAGGACGTCGAAAAAGAGTTGGATGTCTTTTGGCCAGCAAAAATCAGAAGTTTTATGGACGTGGAATCATGCTATTGCCAGAAAAATGGCAAAATATGTTGGATCTTAGAACTTTTTAATGTTCATCAACAAATCTTAATTTGGCACCAAAAATGAGGCCCTTGATTGTTCTAGACATTATTAAACGATTAGGAAATTCAATAGATTATCCTTTATGCATATGAAATTATTCTGGAGTTCCGAACTATGACAATTTTTAGAAAATATATAACGATTCTTCCAAAGACTGTATTCGATATAGCCACCATTCGTTCCAGGCAAATGGAGTTCAATACAAACTAAAAAGGGTGTTACCTTTGGCATCGCCAAAAATTAAATATCCTACAGCTACATTTACAGCAAAAGTGCAAGCGTATACAGAACGTGCTGGCTGGTTTGACTAAATGCACCCACATTGAATTTGTCAACATTTACTTAAATAGCTCTCGGTCTAGCGTTTTGAATCGGTGTCTTGACACGCCGTGTTTTCGAAAATCGCCAACTTTTTGTCTGTTTCTCGACCGAGCCATTCCTTGTGTTTGTATGAAATTTGCTTTTATTGCTGTAAATAATTCTCTCAGTAAAGCGTTTTAAAAGTTTTGTTTTTATGAAGTGTTCTACTGTCTGTGTGCTTGCTGTGCAGCATCAGGCACGACCTGTGCTGCATAAGCGACAGCGACACCAACGTGTTCTTCTTGTAGAAATTCACCAAGTTCTTTATTGTTCAGATCTTTTCCGAATCATTCTCACTATTTGTGAAATTTGGTTCCATTACCTTAAATAGGTTTTTCCATAAAACGGGTTTGAATTCGGGTTTTAGAACTACTATAGCGGTTAGACTAAATTTTGGCGCACTGTGTTATCTTGTTGAGTTTTACCATAATAACGGTTTCTAGACATATAAACAGACAAACAGAAATGGCTGGATCGACTCAGTTGGTGACGCTAATCAAGAATTTGTGTACTCTTCTGTACCTAGCAGGCGCCATTATTTGCGTAACAAACGAATTGACATAGTGAATATACCCTGAGTGTAGGGTATAAAAAGAGAGGAGTTATTAAAGCAATGTTGGAGCAAATTACAAAATTTCGAGATCGATGCGCAGCCTGAAGGCATCATACGAATATTCAAATACTTTACATGTACTAATGAAGCCTACTTCGCAATTTTTTATTATTTAGCCATCCACATTCAATAGATGGATTTTTATGATCCATTCTACTTGACAAGCACTAGCATTACAAAATAAGCTACAAAAATCTTAAAATAAAAAATTGGCTAAGACCTTTCTTAAGCGAACTATAAAAAACTGACCATTGAGATTCATAAATCGTTCGAGGGTTGGAACCGGAAATCCAGCATCTAAAATTTTTGCTATTTGCTTGCCAATAAGGCACATATGCCATATTGACTCATAAGAAAAAAAAAATTTACTTTGGACAAGCTATTTTCCGTAGTTGCACTTTTTGAAATACGAGGCACGCGAGAGGCAGACGAGACACTGCATAACTCAGAAACAGTAAGATATACGAAAAAACAACCAGCATTTTTTTGAAAGACCAGTCCTAGTACCCTCTGAAATTGATTCTAACGGAAAAGTGACGAAATTGTGATCATGGAAAAATAGCTCTAAAATAAAAACGGCAGTGGAATAGGGAAAGTTCTTGGCAAATATATTCAATGCCGAGTGAGTAATATCAACCATCAAAATTTAAAGAAGCTGAAGGCCGTAAAAATTAAAGTAATTTGTGCTTTTATTATGCAACTTTTTTGAAATAAAAATTTTATGCTCTCCCCGATATTCATCTTGAGTCAATTCCCCACGAATAAGAATTGCATATAAAAACTTTGTCGAATAAAAATTTTGTTCCGATTTTAAGCTGCGGAAGGTGAGAAAACCTAAAAACCATCGCTTAATTCACAAATAACACGATCTTTCTGCAAGCGGTTAACGTAATGCGGTTGTTGTTTCTGCTATTAATGCTCGCGATTTATGTAATGACTTGGAGTAATAAAATAGAATGTTATTTCAGATACAGTAACAAGTAACTGTTGAGACCTGATGGTAACGATTATTATCGCGATGACGATGGTGGTGATGGTAATGGTAATGATGACAGTTGCCCGAAAGCGAATTATGTAGGTTCTTACGCCGTAGTGCAAAGAAGCAACACTTGTTGCAAGCCAAAGTGTTGAGGACCGAATCCACCCGCTGCAAGCAATTTCAGAGCGATCTTCATTGCTACAGAAATGAATCACGCAATGCCTGGCATTGAAGCGCATAGCTAAGACGGTTTTTTTTTGTTTTGGCATTAGCCAAGGTAGTAAATGCAAAAACAGAAATTAGGACCAGCTACTCCAATGTTTTTGTTTTACTATGTAATTACATCGACTACAACGAACAGTTAGTAATATTTATATTTAAAACTTAATGCCACAACTTTTAAAGTTAAATTTCTTTTAAAAGAGAATATAAAAGAACTGCTACAAAATAACCTGTCGAGAAATTTAATATTCGAATACTGAAGTTGCTGCTAAGAAAATAGCATTTAAAACCATTCAAATGTCTACGAAGTTTGCTCAATAAGTTCATGGTTAGTAAGCGAAAGCAATTTTACACACAACCCTAATGTACTTTTTCAACAGGGACTTCTTTAAGCAAGATTTACAGTTCTAAATGATAATCCACCTTCTCCTAGTTATGAAGCCAGTGGCACTCAATGTATGATTTCAACGTCGTTGGTATTCATATGTAATGAAGTTAACATTTATGCGAATTAGAAAAAGCGAAGTGAATAACGCTGATTTTTTAAATGAATTTTGAAGCTAAGAAAACTATATGAAATTATTTTATCGCGTCTGTCGCTGATTATTGTGTTAAGGGCATAGTATAGATAATAAAACATAAAAGGCAGACTTACCCATTTTAAATATCATATATATTTTTATCGATTTTTTTTCCAGAATTTCATTGTCTGCAGTATCACACCTAGAAACTGAAAATACAAGAAGCAGACGCTGTTTCTGCCGTTTCGAAATTTATGAGGTTGTATGTTTCAAAATTGTCGATTTTTGTCAGCTTCTTGTATTTATTTAAGGGCCATCGAATTTTTCCAAATAAATTAAATTTAATAGTTGAAAGGCATAACTCTTTCCCTTCAAACCCGACTTTAAATTATACCGATATCTATTCTTGCCCTTACGAAATATTTTATATATAGAGTGTCCAGCCGTAGTGCAGCTATGTAAATCTGTATGCAAAAAATTCCAATTTACTATGTTTCGGACAAAAAATTTAGAAAAAAATAGTCTAGGCTACTTTCAACCATAGCTTTAAAAAAATTTCAAAAAAATCAGAGCTACAAATGCAAAATGATGTTCGACTTGCGGTGGATCTCGCCAATGGCCATGAGAATAGAATAGTAAATTTAGCAAAACAAAATTTCCATGGTATTAATTTTATACATATGTATGTACCATTAACAATATCAAAAATAAACTTCTGCTCAAAAACGTCTGGAATCGTCTGCTTTCTCTATTTATATGTTTTCTATAAGTAAGTAAAAGCACTAGTCTGCTAAGAGGCAGACGTAAATAAATGATTTATTACTCAATTTTCTGCATAAAAACTTTATAATATTGTAATTTTTAAAGGCAGCAAGTTGTACCTCTCTTCATTTATGAAATATAATCCTTATAAATATCTCAATCTGCCTGACAATAAAGTCACAGAAATTTGTCTATGTCAAAAAAAAAAAAAAAAACATTTGCTCTTAGAAAATCTGCCACTTGAATTTATCAGATTTTGTGCTGGGACATACTTCTTAAAATAAAAGACAGACCCGATGAAATTGTTTATGAAATACTTTATAAGCTTTAAAAGGGCTCTCAATAAATAAGGGCTTTCAATACATAACCTACAACTTCACAATTTTCAACGTCTGCCGCACAATAAAATCGTATAAAAATATTGGTCACCAGCTCCCTATCTGCCAAAGCCTCTTCAAAAGAAAAAATTACTCGAACTCTTCGAACAATTTTTTAAGTAACTTTCTCCGAATGTTAAGAAAACTGATTTTTACAAAGGTGATGTTTAGACAGAGAATAAAGTTACAACATCTGTGAAAGTAGCTTTAAAGTTTAAAAGAAAAAAAAAATTTTTAACAACTATAAATTAGGGTACTCCCTTATGAACTTGTTTGCTGAACGCATTCACGGCGAAAATCTGTTAATGATTGTCATAATTAACCTTGCAAAGTTGTCAAAGTAATGCCGTCTAACTTCCGTTTTCCGATTCTTTTGCAAACAGCGTAAGTGAACGCATTACAGCTTAGTGGAAAGAATTTAATATTAACTTATTGAAATCAAAAAAATAATAAGTGAATTTTAAGTCCAGAATCGGAATTCATAGTAGATATTTTCTACATCTTCACTTTATTGGGACTATTTTCTGTACAAGTTGTACAGAATCGCGAGAATGAACTCTGTTTGATACCGCATGGTATCAGCGGAGCATTAATAACAAACATCATAGTCAACGCTGACCAGAGAAAGGCAGCAAAAGAGCATAAATTAATAGAAAAAACAAAGTTGTTATTCGCATACAAGCAGACAGTCCTAACAAAAAAACAAGTGTTTCATAATACATTTTCGGTAACGAAATGCATGCAAAATTTAGTGATTTATCATTCTTCTAAAGTTAAGCGTGCATCTGTCCGTCCGCATTTATATATGCAAAAATATGTGACCAGAAGAATTAAAAACATATAAAAAAGAAAACAAAACAAAAACAAATCTTTCCTTAAAGACTTATAAAACTAAGTTAAAAACTTTAATTTTAAACTTTCTAAGTTTTCCAAATTTAGTGTAAAATATTTATTTTATTATTACATAATGTAAAATTTCTTTCTTATACCTTAATACTAATTAAAAGCTAAGTTTAAAATTTTCTATAACATAACCTAAATTAATGAAATCTTCTAAGATTAAGCATGCACTAGTCTGTTAGTGTTTATTTTTATGCAAAAGCAAAACGAAAAGGTGAATTAATAATGTAAATAATAACCAGCAAATCAAAGAACAAACGAAAACATACAACAATAACAACTATAACCACTCAACGTTAGCGCTAGCGTCGAGGGATTTACCGTGTACAAATTAACCAAAACTGGTCTGATGAGGCTATGTATATAAAGGGTGTTTTTTTTAGAGATATAGAGCTTCGAATTGAAATAAAACACAAGAAAATCGTTTTAATGTCCATCAATTTGACTTTATTGAAAGGATAATTTTATGCCATTAATGTTTAAATGTGATTTCGGGCATGTGGCCACCGCGGCTGGCTCGAATAAAGCCAATTCTACAGGTCCAATTTTGAACCACTTTTTCGAGCTTATGGGGCCGTATGTCGGCAATAACGCCACGAATGTTGGCTTCCAAGTCCCCTAACGTTTCTGGTTTGTTGGCGTAGACGAGCGACTTCACATATCCCCAAAGAAAATAATCCAATGGTGTCAAATCACACGATCTTGGTGGCCAATTGACAGGTCCATTCCGCGAAATTATGCGCTCATCGAATGTTTCCTTCAATAAATCGATTGTGACGTGCGCTGTGTGGCATGTAGCGCCGTCTTGTTGGAACCACAACTCATCCACATTCATGCCATCCAATTCGGGAACAAAATAGTCGGTTATCATGGCTCTATACCGGTCTCCATTAACGGTAACTGACTCTCCAGCATTATTTCGGAAGAAGTATGGCCCAATGACTCCACCAGCCCATAGAGCACACCAAACAGTCAGTTTTTGTGGATGTAATGGCGTCTCAAGGGTCTCATGTGGATTCTCTTCACTCCAAATGCGGCAATTTTGCTTGTTGACGTAGCCATTCAACCAAAAATGAGCCTCATCACTGAACAAAATTTTGCGATGAAAATCAGCATCGAGATCAATCTCATTTTCGGCGCATACACCAAAATCACGACGCATTGCATGGTCTCGCGGCTTTAATTCTTGCACAAGCTGGATCTTGTAAGGTCGCAAGCCAAGATCTTTGCGCAAAATCTTCCATAAAGTTGATGGACAAAGCTCCAATTGCTGTGCACGGTGGCGAATCGATTGATTCGGGTCCTCTTCAACATTTTGCTCTACAGCGGCAATTGTTTCTTCGGTGCGCACTGTTCGACGTCTCTGCGGATGCGTATTATCACATAGAGTAAACGTAGTGCGAAAACGATCCATGGTTAACCGAATTAATTGCTCTGATGGACGATTATGTTGACCATAAAATGGACGGAGCTTGCGGTAAACTTCGCGAACTGAACCATAATTTTCGAAATAAATTTGCACGATTTGCAAGCGTTGTTCTTTTGTCAACCTGTTCATGATGAAATGGCAAGCCAAACTGAACATAAATGACATTAGAGTTGCCAGATTTGACCATAAAATGCCAGTTTTATCTCTATTCGAAAAACAAACCTCTAAAAAAAACACCCTGTATGTATGTGAATATGTATATATGTACGTGGTAATAGCCGAAACATATGTCACCAATTACCAGGTTAAATTGTTCCATTTGTAGTCTCTGTCATGTTTGTTAAAAAAGCATTGACCGATTTGTGAAATTTCACACAAAAATATCGGTTTCTGCTAAGACTGTACAATTCGATCAAAATATTGTTCAATTAATTAATAATAACAGTGGACTAATAACAAATAAAATGTCGAGGGATTTATGTATAACTAAATGATATCAAAGTGAGTAATGTATTTAAATATTTCTCCTAATAATTTTTCTTAAAATTTTGTTTGTTATTTGCTTAATCTATAAATTGAACTTTAAGTATTAAATGAAAAAAAATATGGTAACCATGTACTACTACATTGTTAAACTAATTATATTTGAAAAAATGATTTTAATTTGAAAGACTGAATAAATAATAATGATGAACTAAATAATTAGATGTGTGTGGTTAGTAGGTCGATGGTGGTGCATTTAGTAAGGAGAGAGAAAGGCAGAGAAGTGTCTATCATTTCATCTGCTCGACTTGTCTCTCTTTATTTCAATTTTTTTTTGTTTTAGTTGCTGCTGATTTGCAATGATTAGTCTGTTCCGTCTCCCATTTCATTTCAGTCCGTCTGCAGTCCATTGACCCTAAATACGAGTAGGTACGGATGGCAATTTTGATAGAATATGTGCATGCATTTTTTTTGTGAACTTTGGTAGTGCAGAATAGTGGGGCGCAAAAACCCCGCCCAATCCGACGAGCTAAGACCTGGCTAAGGCTAGCATGCACACGCTTTGCCCACCTGCACAGGCCATGGGTACCGATAGGTCTATCACACATCCAAACTTAGAGAATCAAGTGAACTGAAATAAAAAATCGTATAGCACCTTGGTTGATACCAAGAAATTCGGTGACAGAAATTCTTGTCTATTCTCTTTTGTGAATTTTTTTTGCGATTACACACGAAAACTAGAATTTTTTTGTGCAAGAAAATGTCAAAGCAATTACTGCGTCAACCCGCCACAACAAACGTAAATTCAAAGCATAATATCAGCTAACGAATAGAACGAAATGGAATTTGCGGGTGCGACAAATTCTGTACTTTCGTTTTTCCCTTCTTGCATACAAACAGGAAAACTTTTTCTCAAGACTTTCGCCGTGTAAACGTTGACTAACTGTGTCAACCCGCCACAACAAACATAAAGTCAAAGCATAATATGAACGAATGAACAGAATAAAACAGAGTTTCCAAGTACGACAAATTCTATACCGTTTCGTTTTTCCCCTCTTGCCAAAAATCACAACGAATTTTCGAAAAAAGTTTCTATGTATAAACGCGGAATTACAAAGGCTCAGTGTCAGCAAACACCACAGTCAATTTGTTGCATTTCTTGCGAACTCTGTTAACAAAATAAAATTTGATAGATCTACTTGGAATTTTATATCCATGTCATAAATTAATGTCAAATGCAGATCTGAATGGTTTTACCAAGAGCGCAATTCGTACATATCATAAATTAAAGCCATTCAAATTATTTATCTTATCTTATTCACAAACCTGTTGCCTATTGCAAATACTTCTTACTTTTTAAGTTAACCGATCCGTTTTACCAAAACAAACAAAACAAAATATTTGCCATCTTTGCAGCTTAATTGCATAAGGGCGCAGATGTTCCGTTGCAGTTAATAGCCCAACAATAGTTGTACAAGAAAATCGGTGCAATAGGAGCAGCATTAGCACGATGATGCAGTTACGATTCCAAAAAAGAGAGTGGAACACATGACGACCAGAAGCAACCACAGCTTAGGTCCGTCCTCTGATTTAATATGCAAATTTTAGTTTGTACTTTTGCTGTGCAATGACAACTACAACAACCGCAACAAGATTTAATATGATTCTACATGAGGACGACACTAAAACTAAAGAGGTGCTGCATGAAAAATGTTGCAAGCAACAAAGCCAACATGCAGCAAATTCTTCCAAATGTGGCAAATTGCGGGACTCATAGACATTTGTACTTGTAATACTCGTAATTCACACAAGAGTTAAATATTTTGATTTTATTTTTTGTTTTTGGCAAATGCAAATGTGTCAATAGTTGTAGCTGCGGCTGGACATTTTGTTGCATATAAAGTTCTTGAAACTTTTCGAGATAAAAAACTTTTCATGCACAACATTTCCCACGCAAAATGCTTAATTTTTATCAGAGAAAATCAAATGAAAAATTGTAATCAAAGTTCAAGGTATTCTTTCATCAAAATGTTCTTTGTCCGATGCTGGATAATAAGTGAACCTATCGAGCTCATTAAGATCATTAACCCTAGTAGGTTCAACCCGGTCTGTGCAGAACTTTTGCATATAAATGTGTGTTTAACATTCCGTTCAATACTTCCTAGAAGCGGTTCTTTTTCCTAGCACTTAACACATTTTCACACACTTTTACGACACCAGTCTAAACAAATCCCACATAGGTCTGCGCAGATCTAGTTGTTCCTGCTACCGCCAAAGAATCCCTGAACAACGTAGGGTTAATACACACTACGAGAGCTTTAAATATCGCAACGTCCACAATAAAAATCTCTCGTCTTGACATTGGGGTCAAACAGGGTTGCATAGATCCGAATAAAAGGTATTAGGGCCCGGGTCTACAGCAGTTCATTTCAAGGATCGAAATAGGTAAACCATGCATGTTACCAAAATCACCTCCCCCTGACAAAGAATGAATATGTATGTCAATGGAGAAGTAAGAGTTCTAACTGATTCATGTGAGAGCATATTACACTGCCACGCCCGCTTTCATCATTTGTGTGATGTTAGGTACCTTAGCTACATATATCGAATTTTGAGCACAGTTCGCTTTCAGTTGATATACCGTGCAAAGTCAGCGATGTTCAACAACAGAAAATAACTCGTGAGCAAACATTTTGACAGATTGAAGGACTCCACTCTTCACCTCTGCCAAACAGAAATTCGATGCAATAACAGTTTTAAATCTAAATATGTTTATATGCCTACATACATACATAGGTACGTATACATATGAACATAATTGTTGTTCCTTTTTCTTAACTGACATATAGGTTACAAGAAAACTACAAGAAAACAAATGCGATAATGCAGATCTTCAACAACAACAGCGATCGAAAACGAGTATTGTACAACGTTGCATCAGCAGCAACAAAAAAGAGAGAGGATTTTACCAGAGTGACTGGCAGGAATCCTTCGCTTCTATTGCTGCTGATTCCTCATTTGGAATATTAAGCTTTTTTTATACCCTACACAGAGGGTACATTCACTTTGTCATTCCGTTTGTAATGCATAGAAGGGGGCGTGGCAGGTATGGAGAAGTATATATATTCCTGCTCAGCGTCACCACCTGAGTCGATATAGCTGTGTCCGTCTGTCTGTCTGTCTGTCTGTCTGTCTGTCTGTCTGTGTGTCTGTCTGTCTGTTGAAATCAGGTTTACGCAAAAACTAAGCAAGCTAATTCAATGAAATTTGGCACACAGCTCACATCTTCTTGCAAGCTGCTAGCATATAAAAATGGGCGAAATCAGTTAACAGCCACGCCTTCCGCCCATACTCTATGTAAATATACCCAAGTCCATTTTGAAAAAAAGATGCTGCGATTCTGATCAAAATTGGTGATTTGGTGAATATGAGAACAACATTAAGATTAGGCTAGGTCTTAAGTTTGCAAAGGCTCTTAAAGAGGCGTGGCACAGCCTTAAATTTTAGTTTTATGACGCCATTGCTCGTAAACTGTGCAAGATATTGTGATGAAATTTGGTACACGGATACAGATCTTGTGAATTTTGAATTGCGCATAAGGTGGGCGGAATTGTAGAAGTGGGCGTGGCATTTCTTAACAGTTAAAAAATTGAATTTCGTATAACTCCAAATTGGCACATACGATTTTCATTAAAATTTTAGGGATGATACCACTAAAAGTAGTCAACAATACAAGCTACGTCAATATACTGAAAAATGTATTTTAAGGGCGTGGCATAGCCTACAATATTTATAAACGTTATAAAAAGAGAACTAACAACGCAATCGTTATGAAATTTAATATGGCGGATACACTTGCTAAAAGGTGTCTTCTTGCAAAATTTTGGCACAATTGCGCCGGTGGGTGTGGCACCTCCCATATAAGCAAAATACGTTTAATGTTGTAGATAGTGTGCTATGAGAGTAATCTTCATAAAATTTTGTGTAGAGGTGTCGGTTACTATAAGCTTCAGAATTAAATCAAACTTGACAAGATTGCATCAGTGGGCGTGGCATCTCCCTCATTCACATAAAGTTGTAAGTGCTATTTTAAGTGAACTATTGGAGCAATCGATCTGGAATTTGAAGTAAGTGGTTTACTGTTTAATAGGTATATATGAATCAAAAGCTGGCGAAATATCAACAGTGGGCGTGGCACCTCCCATACAATTAAAGTACCTTAAGTGACATAACTATCGAAATATATGAGCAATCATAGTGAAATTTGGCGTAAGAAGTTTTTTTATAAAAAGCTATTTCTGGATCAAAATCGGAGTGGATTGCTCCAGTGGGTCTGTCACCGCCCTAAATTTTAGGGATAATTACGGCACATATCGCAAACTTTACAAGCTATTGTGCTAAAGTTTGGTTTGATCATGTTAATCACGAATATCATTTATTGAATCAAAAGTGGGCGGAATTGTAGGAGTGGGGTTGACATATTTCGTGTTTTTCATTTCTATTCTATTTTTTTCAACATTTCCCATATTCTTTTGACATTTTCAGTTTTTTCCAACACTTTCCAACAACCTCCTCAACATTTATTTAAAAAGTATTTTTAATGTAGTGTAGGGTATGTGAGTTTCGGCTTGGCCGAAGATAACACCTTTACTAGTTTTAAATTGTGAGACTGTTTCACCTTGGAAAGCCACTGTTCATACCACAAAGACTTTAGCGATGGTACCACCAAAAATTTGAGTGATCAGCCAGTCATCATTGTGCTATCGAATTGACATGTTTTGTGCTTATCGTACCACACTCCTTCAAATTTTCAAATTTAGTTTAACTGACTACCTAAATTCTGATAATGGTGTCGATGCTATATATTATGATGTTTCATTTAAACATTTTCTTAAAAAGTTTTTTTTATTTTTATTAATTAAATAATAATAACAAATAAATTTCAAAAACCCTCGATCAACATACCATGTAATTTTTTCCAAACGCAATGTTTCGCAGATATGTGTAATTTTACCTTATGTTTATTTTATGAAAATGATCCAACCGTATGACATACGGCAAAGTATATTAGAAAAACCAAATTATTTGTGAGAAATAGGCACAGACTGCATTCTGAATAAGTTCCTCTGAATGAGTTCCTCGTTTTAAAAATTTGAGTCTCGCCTCGCCTCGTTCTCGGCCGAGGTCTTGAAATCACATACCTCGCCTCGCCTCGCCGAAACCTCGCCTCGGTAAAAACCGAGGATGTTATTTAACTGAAAAAAAATTATCAGGCCTGTATATTGTCGGCATACAAGCAAAATTGACTATCTACAAGCAAATAATAAGTGAGTGGCGCTAATTAATCGTTTAGTTATGTTTACATCCTCTTAAATTTGTGATATGTTTTCGGTTGTTAAAAAAAAAATGGTCAATTTTGCTTGTATGCCAACGATATATTCAACAAGCAAAGCCGGCACGCGTTGCTACGCCTCAAGAAGTAAAATAAAATATATTTTATTTTTGGTGGATTGAATCATATATGATGATTGATGAGCTATGATGAATTTAATTCTTTTCTTATATGGAACAGCGTGGCATTGTCCATGTTTATTCAAATCAAGCTAAGCTACGAACTTTTTACAAACTATAAGAATTATATGTACCAAATCTTATCCATTTACGTCATATACATAGTTACTGAGATATAAAAAAAAAGTTCATTCATCTGCGTCAAGTAGTTGATATTACCAAAGTATGCTACGAACCTTTCCCAAATCATACGCAGCATAAACACATGCCAAATCTTCTGGCGATCGGTTGAACGGTGTTGGACATTAACAACAAAGTTTTTTACCGAACGTAGGGGTCCACTTATTAAATGTTTCGTCATATAATAATAACAAAAGAGAGTAATAATGGTATTATTCTAACTCTCATTCGATTAGAGATCATTTTAGTACTGCTGACTCTAACGACCGAAGATATGACGAAATATATGGACTCTAAATAAAAGCAGCCTAAGCTGAGCTTCTTAATGTGAAAGCAACGTGGTGTGAGTTCGGTGTGAATTGGTTAACCGGTCTTCGAGAAAATGATAATTAAAAAGTATTTTTGTATGAGGGACACCCTAAAGATGCGCTCAAAATAAAAGTTTTATAGCCTTATCTATGCTTTCCAATAAATAAATAACGAGTCAAATTTCAAAAAACAGAATCAAAACAAAAAAACCTGCACTTACTTCCGATACGAGCTAGTGTTAAAGCGAGGCTGCGAGGCACCTCGTTCTCAGAACCGAGAACGAGGCGAGAACGTGGCGAGGCGAGGTGCCGGTGTGATCTCGCCTCGCCTCGGTCGAGCGAGACAAGTTTATTTTTCCACCTCGCCTCGTTCTCGCCTCGGTCTCGCCTCGCCTATCGCCTCAGTTGAACGAGGTTGCTTCGCAGCCTCGGTGAAACACTAATTTTAATTTAAAAATTCAGATAGAAATTGGTCATGAAAAGTCGAAAACAAAAGATTTTTTCTAAAAATTTTAGACCAGAGTTTATTTTCCCTGAATAAACAATGAAGCTTCTAAAATACTATCATGGATTACTGAAGCAAAAAATTTCATAATGAAGTCCGAAACTTTGGAAGCAACAACGCATCAATTTTTCGAAAAAAATTTAACTGTACGAATCGACAGCAAAAGGCGGTAAATGTGTTCTGGAAGTGACAGGGCAGCGCCCCAACACTCCTATAGAGGTGTTTCAAACCCATTTTTCGAAAAATATGTTGTTGCACCAATTGATTGAAAGGAGTCGGAAATGGATTTTCGATGCAATAAGAGAGGTCCCCGACCCTCCAAAAGGAGTGTCTTGGGTCCATTTTTCGGAAAAAAAAACTATTACACACTAAAATGCATAAGCAATGGTTTTAGTGTCTAAGTACGAAATGTAGTTGAGAATCTTTTACTAGTGGAAAGTGTAAAATTTAGGAATGTTCTTACGTAATTTGTATGCTAATTTATTTAGGATTTCTAAAAATCCCAAAGCCGTCGAGGCAAGACATGCATTTCTTAATTCAATTTTGAGAACTGAGGTGTCAGCCAGATTCCACTCAAATTCATGTATATCAACCAATGCTGTTCATTTATTTTTTAGTAATGTGATTGATCAAGAAATTTTTAACTCAGTTTTGTTTCTGACAAGCCAAGTAGCCAGCCTGTACCTGGTGAAAATTGAAATATTAAATGAACTTAGATCGATTTTGTCGATATTCCTTAAACGCTGATCCATATTCATATACATATTACCTTAGTGCCTTGAACATTCCAAGGCCTGGGAAGCATAATGGTTAGACGTTTAATTCAGTTTTGCCAAGGCTATCATTATAAGACGTAACTTTTCATATAGCCATATGGCCCAAGTTTACAAGGATGTGTAAAAATGGCAAGCTTTTTTTTTGGTTTTACAAAACCTGGGAAGTAAGGCATAAAATATCGAAAAAAGATGAGTAAAGGTGCCACCGTAAGTATGAATTAAGTGATGAGCAACAGGTTGAGATATAAATTGAAGCCACATTTTCTCCTTAACTTGAAGAATTTTTACGGCGCTGTTTTTTAAGGAAATTTTTAATTATTAAGCTAATTAATTTTTCAGCTATAAAAAAGCAGCCTTGTTTCATGTTACAACAAAAATGCTTAAGAGATTAGCAAACTTTTCGACGAAGATGTGGCTCAATATTATCCTAGAATTTTGCATATATATACACCCTCAACCAAAGTCTCAATATGCGTTATACCCGAACATTTGAATTGTCAAATTGTTCTTTTTGAAAATTCGCTTAAACTTCACATAACAATAAAACAGCCGACTCTGTTGTATTGTTTTTTATTTTATTATTATTTTGGGTATTTGATGAATTTCATTCGGAATGATGTTTCGTTATTACTCATGTTTTCATTGAATCACTTTTTTATGCCGCAATTCTTTATTTAATTACATTTCTAAGCATGTTACTCGAGATCATCGACATTTTTATAGCGGTACCAACATCCTGATCAAGAACACTCGTATGCATGACCTTAAACCTACAACGTGCAAACAGTAGCCAACCGTACACAAAAACAAAAATAAAAGAAAACATTTTTTCAGCGGACCTAGCGGTTTTTACTATCCGCACACAATGAGCTCAATGGGCCATCTTATGTTTCATGCCGATGAAGAGCAAGTCCTACGCAATTTGATTTTTTTTTCTTTTCCAGAGCTCGTAACAAGGGTAAATTAACAGCATCCTTAGAAGATGCTTGATTTCATTTTGCACAAGATCCCATTTTTGATATTTCTTCAAATTAACAAAAAAAAAACTTCTAAAAAGACAAAATGAAATTACGCATCTTTTAAAAGGACACGCAGGTAGGAAACGTTCGTCCATTCTGCACAATAGATAGCATCGAATTATCTTTACTATCAAACGGGAATTGACAGCTCATTGTGCGCATGTGCATAGCCACAATCGGTGCTAAGCATATTTGCTAGCGATATCTTCAGAAGCCTTAAGATACACATATGATTTTTATCTACCCCGAGATTTTTTTAATGGGATTTTTTTGCTTCTGTTGACCTCTTTTTGATTCAGTTTTTTGTTGTTTTGTTTTTTTAATTTTTAATGATATACGCTATCGTGTATAATTTTACTTTCCAGTTTCGTTTTATCAAAAAAAAAAGTCAAAGAAAGTGCACCAGGACTTTTTTTAGTTCTTCATTCAGTATTTAAAGTATTAATTTAAAATAAAAAATCGATTCTCAAACATGGTGGAGTACGATCTTGGTATTGCATCAGTTCAAGAAGTCATAACAAAGTTCACAGTAGCAAACAGAGATTGATTTGAAGGGATTCAACCGACACGTTAGGACTCATATTACACCATTATTTCCTCTGAGTACAAATAAACAAAAGAAATACTGGCCACATGAGACAACTTCGGTTTGACTGACAGTTTATGTATTGGTTTTCATGGATCAATAAACAACACTTTCGGGAAAACTTTTTTGTGTCCCATATTCGAAATACCAAAAAAAGTCCTTAGTAAAGTAAGTTATTTTTAAGTGGACTATTGAACAAAAAGTCAATCAAAATCCCAACTTAATTTTTTGTTGGCTTTTGATACTAAACTATTCACCATTTTTCGAAACACAATTTTTTATTTAAATAGCCCATTTCAAGAAAAATAATTATTAACTTCTGAGTCGTCGAGCATTTTTTTAAAACTTATGTATGCACTTAGAAGGGGTATACAGGTAGTCCCCGACTTACGACCGATATAGGTTCCTAGTCATCGGTCGTAAGTCGATTAAGTCGTAAGTCGAGTTTCAAAAAAAATAACTAAAGAAAAATATTACATACATACTGTACTACTAGTTCCAGCCATTTTTGGGATGATATAAAATTATTCACTTAAACAAACGTATTATTTGTACTGAAATAAATCGAATCCTTGTACATACTACTGTTTTTTTTTAAATTTTTTTTTCATCTACATATTTTAGGGACTCCCCGAAACTATTTTAAGCATTTTCTATGAAAAAAATTTTAAAAAAAATTGGTCGTAAGTGCGAATAGTCGTAAGTCGAACGGTCGCAAGTCGGGGACTACCTGTATTACATTGTAAGCTGTAGTATTATGGAAATGAAATAACAAATTCGCTTATTATTTTCTTGATTTCCCGAAAGCATACTTTACGAGTACAAGTACTCATTCAAAATAAAAAACTGAAAAAATGACTGTTGAAGCATTTAAACTTTAGAAGTCCAACCTTAATCAAAATATCATTTGTGCAGTCACTAATATGGATATTTGCTTGCCTGTCACTAAGCCAAATAGGTTGCGATTCGTACAAGCGATTCAACACTTCGACTTGCATTTTGTACAACGTGCGCTCACCTTACAGCGATTTGAAAACATTGATATCGAATTCATAAAAGCGCAGACATCTGAGCATGCAAAATGTTGATACGGTCAAGCAAGTCTTGCAGCTACACCAGGAGCATCAACAGTAGCAGCTTTTGCTGCAGTAAAATCATCACAAAACACAGCTTCCATTTAAAGCATGGAATTTGTAGCTTAACGAGGCGCAGCGTTGTGGGAGTGGAAATGTTGTGATTGTTTTTAATATACCTCAAGCTAATGGTGAACTTAAACGGCCTTGTGTTGGGGCAGACATATGTGTATGTATGTAAATGTGTGAAAATATCAATGATAGCAAATGATGCAATAGCAAAGAAAAGCTGGAGCTTACGAAAAGCAAACTTTTGATGTGCGTTTTCAGACCCTACCCGACGACTATCTGTTAATTTTAAAATTATTTTAATACGGTCATAGAAAATTAGAGAATTCGCTTCATATATTAAAATAGTTAAAACAAAATATGATTATTAAACGTTTCAACAAAATCAATATTTTGCAGCAAATGAGTTGTGTAGCCAAGAAGAATTTTAACAGAGGAAGACTGATAGCAAGAGTATTTTTGTTGGTGTTACAGTTTTGCAACCGTTTTTGTGAATATTAGTTTGGACAGTTCATATTTAGCATTTATGGAGCAGTAACGTGAAAAATTTACTCTGGGAAAACAAGGTAATTTAATTGTTAAAGCATTTTATGAAAATTAATCATCGATTACTGCGAAAATGAGAAAATTACGTGAAAAGAAATAACGTACCAAAAAAAAACTCACTATTTATCGCATAGTCAATAACTTCGAAGAAAGAAGATCTGTAGCTGATAGTCACAAGCCTCGATGACAAAGTGCTGCAAGCCGAGGCACCGCAAAACCTGTTGTGGGATTCAACACGAGAAACTTTAATTCAATAAGGGAATTTTTCGCGCATTTTTTCATTATAAACTCCCCCACGTCGATTCTGCTCGATACATTTTTGACAAGTTGTCACTACGTGGTTCTTGCAATCAAGGCTTCGATGACGACAACCAATATGACAATTGAACAAAAAAAAATGTATCGAATGCGGACCCAAAATTCGGAACAGAATCGATGCGGGTAAGTGTAAGTTAAAGCGTTGATATAGGTATCACCCTATAGGCCCGCGAGCCGTTAATCGGATAGCGCGCTGATTGGTTGATACGGAACCGTAGCCGGACGGTAATTAACTGCTCAATTTAGTTATAAGGGTCTAAAGACAAATGTTTTGCCTTAACAAAAGATTTACTTCTGACGAAATAAAAGTAGTTATTCTACATTACTTTTTCATAATCATGATTTTGTGAGACTACCGATCGTCAATTCAAAACCTTATTATAATTTTCAAACCAACGCCCCTCCCCAAGCGACTAAACGAATTCCATGCCCGCTTTTAATACATTATGACAGTCCTAACTGCAAGATTGGCTGAGAACATTGCTGCTATTCAAAAAGTGCTCAATAGAATTTATTAACCTCAATTCGTCACCGTGCTTCGATAACTGTCACTGCCGACCGATATCATGACATGATTGAAAACTTTTTGGCACCAGAACTCCATACTTTGAGTTTGATTAACATGTAATTCCACAACAAGTTCTCATAAAAACTCATGGTGTAGATTGGCTTCTGCCGGATTTGACTGTTCCGAACTTTTTTTTGTCTGGATATCTAAAGAGCAAGTTTCAAAGTTCATTGAGTAACTAAAAAAAAATACTCATGATGAAATTAATGTAAAGTGACAAAATGTAACGAAAAATGTGTTCAAAAGAGTTCAAATTTGTAAGACAGAGGCCGACATTTATCTTATATTGTATTCTATACATAATAATACATTAAATAAACCATTTATCAACGTTCTATACATTCTTTTTTTTAACCAAAATTTATAATCAAACAAAGTACCATACCTTCCTGGCGGACAACATGTATATGGAGTATAGGCAATTATAAATATTTCATAGGCGATCCCATTCTGTGAAGTTATATGTCGTGAAGAACGTAATTTTAAACCAAACTCAGTTCGATTCAGAGTTTTTGAATTATAGTCCGATGGAGTTTCTTAGAAGAAATAAATTCTACTGACATTTCGCTAAAAATAAAATGGAATAATCCTGATTCCAGTCTACAGTCAATTTAAAATTTTGATAACTAAACATTCTCAAAGCCTTATCCATCGGCATGGCCTTTTTTCGAAAATTTCCTTAGCCAATACAACAGCAGTAACAAAATTTTAATTCATTATATATTTTTACAACTTGTTCGATGTATTAGGGAGATCATAGTCATTGAATTAAAAAAAAAATATGTTTCTAGATAGATAGCGCAACAAAAATCTGTAACAACATATTCTTTCCATGTAATTTATATGAAAAAAGCTATGTGTCGATTATGAATCTCTTAAAAGTCAAATTTTAGTTAGTTAGTTACCAGTCATGCGAGAGTTAAGAAAACAAATTTGGTTTAAAATGAACAGAACTAATAAGACACATTTTAACATATGGGGAAGAGAATTATGAAATTTTTAACAGCGTTACAATCTTGCTAGGCATAGCAATATTGATTTCAAAGCCGTTGCCATCTAGGTGCCGGAAACCATAATAAAAATTAAGAAAGATTTCGAACTGCGTACAAGATATAGACATTAAACTGGAGGTCAGTCTTTGGAGAAAAAGCATAAAGAAATTAGTTAAGCAAAGCCTAGGGAAACACTACTAAATAATTTCATACATGGCTGGTATGATTGAGGCCCAAAATAATATTCCGAATAATATTGCACTGCGTTATACGATACAATAAAAACCAAGTGAATTCAAGCACATGAGTGATTTTAATGATTTTTGGTTATGTTAGTCAAAAAATGTAGAGAAGTCGCAAAAAGCTTAAGATATTTTAAAAATCTACAAAGTCGGTAAGTGGTAAAATCTTAGACAAGTCGAAAAAAAGTGTTAGCGTTACATTTCATCCAATTCCAGCATAGATATCATTTCATAGCCGTCAGTAAAGATGTTCACACATCAAAAAGTTTGCTATTTTTTTATTTATAAAAGTTTCTAGAACTGAGATCGAAAATGATTTCACAGAGGGTCAACAGCACAGCACATCTTGTCGCATCCCACAGTTCCAGTCAATGTGATGAGACCAAACGGCAAAGCGACGAAATGCTAAGCTGAACAAATAGTCATCGCATTATCTTAGCTTTGTGGTGGAGTGGCGGTTGCAGTTTTAAGGAGTGGATTTGTGTCGTTGATTTTTTTTATTATGACGTTACCTTTAATTCGAAGCAGCAGCCGCAGCCGAGCCAAAACAGCATCCATTTTCGTGTCGCGCTACAAGCACGAGATTGAATACAAATCAATGGACAGTGGCACAATTTTTCAAAACGTTCCATAAAAATATTGGCCAATATTGGGGTTGTTGATTAAGCAATTTTAGCGGTTATTATTGTCGATTTTTGCACTATCTTTTCAGTCGATGGATATTTTTATTTATTTGATTTTATAAATCCAAGCCATTCCTATGTTTGTTCTTGAGTTTGATCTTTGAACTTCAAAGCTAAATACAAACGATAGAATTAAGAAAAAAAAAACAAAACAATAGCAACACAGAGTTCAAGATGCTGTATAGGCATAAGCAACGAAAAATCAAACAACAATTTATGTAAGAAGTTTTGCAAAATTTTAAACCTTCAAAAAAATAAAAAAAATATCAATACAATAATCTTTTTTAGGACAAACATGTTGTTTCAAAAAATAATTTTTTAAGATCCGTTCAGTATATTTCGCGCCAAAGCGTTACAAACCATTTCCATTTAAGCAATTTTATTAACATAGCTTAGAATTATTAAAAAAAACAATAAATAAAACTCCGCAGCTAACTAAAAAAGCATTCAGCTGTGAATGGATAAGGGTGATGGCTCCAGTGGCGGCTTTTCTTGCAGTCCAAATTCAAACTGTGGTAACAGGTAAAGTTAACGTAATTTATTGAAGTACATTAAAATAAAGTTGTCCATAAATGGGTGGCCATTACTTAGTTGACGCTAACTGCCACCATCACTCTGTAAAATTATCTCTATTTCATTATCCGAATATACAGTAAAAAAAACAAGTCTTTTGTCAGAGATTCGATGCACAAAATTTATATATATTCGACACAGTTGAGCGTGATTCAATCGATTGTCAATAGACAACCGATATTAGTGCTTCACCGAAAACCAATAAATATCGTTAGCGTTCTCGAATCCGATATCGATACGATATTAAAAAAGTATTTCTCTTTTGTCCAAGTACGAGAATGACATTTGCTTTGACTTATACAACGGACATGATTAGTTTTCACCACTATGCCACCGTTTTCTTAATTAAAAATTTTCTCAGAAACTTCTGTCCCACTGTACAATGGCACGATGCATGAAGACCACAAAGACTGCGATGTGATTGCGAAATGCAGATTCGGTTGCGCAATCGAGTGCGACGGACATACAGTGGACTCAAGTCTGATCTGCTCATTCAAAGTCTGGCTACCTTGCAGGGCTATGATCGAACCGGACCATACCGAATTATAGAAACGCTTGCAGCATTAAAATAGCGACAGACGACTGATGACTGCTTGAGTGAGCGAGTGACGGAACACCTAGTTTTGTGGTGAAAAGTTCAAATAAAATAAACTTTGTGCAGTCGATCTGTCCCTTGCGGTGCTGCTACTCACGAGCAACAGTGAGCGTTGGCGCAAACATTCGTTTAGTTCCCATGTGCCGTCGTCGCCAGCAAACACTGGAGCATTTTGTGGCGTTTTGTTACGTTTCGGAATGGAAAACATTTTCCGCTTTAGATTTTCCTTTCTGCTGTCTCCTAATCAAAAGTCAAAATCTCAGGTGGCTTTTGAAACGTGATGCAGTAGGAAATTAAGATGATGAGCCCTACTAAGCGCAGCTCAAGATGGCATTTATACAGAGCGACACAAAACTATTCGATCAGCATGTACTGCTCACTGAATGGACGCAGACAACTAATTTTTCAACGCAGCACTAGATGCAGCGAAAGGTAACTTGATCACAAAATTATGCTCATCAAACTGAGCTTGTCAAAAATAGCTAATACGACATATGAATGCATGGATTGAAAAACACGATTGCGAATGATCCCTTGCATGACTTCCGCAATGACAAATTAATTTTTCACACCAACAGCTTATTGTTTTGGTGACAACAACACAACAACAATAACGATATCAACCAACAACAAGTTAGGAGCAGCTTGAGGTGTTGAGGAACCGACTGCAATCACTGATTCAGGCAGTTTCATATCGTGGTAATGTTTTCCATGCCAATTCCATCGACACAAAAACAATCACGAACGCTCGTTTTTCTGCGACTGCTGAGATGGCCAATTAACTGGTAGTTTGTTCATCTGATGCTTAACTTCCGATGAATAGACAAGACGTATTTAGCTACTCAACAAATGTGTAGGTGGCTACAACATGCCACAATTTGGCAACACCATTACCAAGTTTGTGCAGCCCAAAAGACAGCGAACGGTGTTGGCAGACACATTTGATATTGAGTCCAGTTAAATAACCGGCGCTTCGTTGCTTATGCACAGGCCTAAAGAGGTTTTACGTTACATTGACGTTTTGCTCCGGCCGCCCCTTGGCAATTTCTTAATATAGTTATTTCACGATATAGTTCAAGCTGAGGTCAAGCTATCAGTTTATTGAAGAAACGTTAGCTAAGTCCCTTTTGGTCCGCTCTAGAGAGACAGCAAAAATCACGACTCTTCCAAGTCACTAACAACCGCAGTCCATTGACTATTTGAAATGTTGCTCATCATTTACTTGAGATCAACAATTTAACACTCTGCCAACAGATCATTTATGAACCCTAGAAAAGTTGACCTCAAACGCAGCTGTAGTTTCATGTCGCTCTTTGAAAGACCATAAGCGAGTAGAGAAGTTGGTATAAGTGCTTACTTAACAGTAAAACTTAAGTTGGCAAAATGCAAGTTGCATTTAAGCATTTGGTCGGCTTAATTTTGAACTGTTTAATAAGTCTGGTGTTTTCTGCAGCATGTCCAATGGTTTATAGGTAAAATAAGGTGTAATTTTAATTCAAAGGTGAAAATGTACTTTGATATTTTAAATAAAAACATAAAAAACTATTAACGTGTGGATGTGTTTAGTATACAGCTTTCACGCAGTACAGAAACATAAATTCTTACTACGGTCCAATTGGCATTTAAATTTTTGTAAGAAAAGTGATACATTTCAAATATTTTGGATTCATTGACGAAATAGCCCTGAAGAAAAATTATCTCTTATGTACACGCTCAGAGTAGGCTAAGTTTATGGATTTGTATGTACTAGAAAAGACACAGAAAAGGGCCAGGATCTAGAAAGTCGGTTAGGCACACAAAAATTAAGAAAGTGCTAGACTGGACTTAAAAGGAATTTATTCATTGCACACCTTAAACGATAATTCTTAAGATGACCCCAGATTTCTGAGATCCCAAGTTTGAAAATTTAGGAGATTTCAAATAATCAAATTCAAATTTGATTAACACTTTCGTAGCTTGGTTGATTTCAGCGGATACTACACTTCTTATACCGCAAAGTGTAGCAAGCTAACTTCTTAAAATAAACCACCTCATTTAGGACCATTAAACAGGGGCCGTATATAATCATTATTTTCAAGAATTGAGGTGAATAAAATCACAATGAAGGAATCGACGAAATGTGAGTTTAAGTATGCAAATGAGTTCTTATGGCGAAATGTGTGAATATATGACATGGCATGATTTTTATTTTAAGAACAAAAATAATCGATATTTTGGATTTCTATTTTTTATCACATACTTAACATTTATCGGTGTGTTTCGAAAGTTTTTTGGCCTTGCCTTTAATTTTTTTTCGAAGGTTTGCGAACACTAGAATTTTTTTGATAATTTTTCAAATTCTCGCGTTTGTTTGTTAGAAAATGCAACTTTATTGTCAAAAAATAGTTATAGATGAATCAATCAAAGTATTGCCCATTGCTAGATACTAATTTTCCCCATATTTCTGGTACAGCTCGAATGCCATCACAGTAGAAGTGTTGTCTCTTGAGGTTATCCACGAATCAAGCCATTTTTTGAGGTCTTCATAGGAGTTGAACTGCTGATCAGCCAGACCATGTGCCATTGAACGAAACAAGTAGTAGTCTGACGGGGCAATATCTGGGAAATACAGCGAGTGGGGTAGGACTTCCCATTTGAGAGTTTCCAAGTATGTTTTCACTGGTTTAGCAACGTGAGGCCTAGCGTTGTCTCTTGTCGGGTACCTCCCAATACTGAAGCAAGCTCTTCTTGCATTTGGGCCGAATCCTCATCGATCAATGTCTCCAATTCCGTATAATTGAAGGTTATTAGCCTTCCTTTACGTGGTCGATCGTCGATGTCGAAATCATGGTCTTTAAAGCAACGAATCCAATCTCAGCACGTTGTTTCGCTCAGAACACCATCTCCATAAACTTTTTGGAGCTCTCGATGCGCGTCAGCCGCCGTTTTCTTCGATTGAAAGAAGAAAATCAACACCTCCCGCAAATGACGATTATTTGGCACAAAATCAGTAATCGGCATCTATTGACAAACAGCGAGAACTTAGTTGCGCACCTAATAAGTCTCAACATTTTTTAATGTTCTTTCATAAATATCGACTTTTTCAGTGATTTTCGATAGGTTTTAATTATAATCGATTTAACAATGTTATTCTAATATTTTCGGTAATTTCCAATAATTTTCAACAGTTTGCGACAATTGATGGCATTTCCGAAGAGTCTCGCTGTTTTCGGATAGTTTTCAACAAATATCGAATTTTCGATAAGTTTCGATGTTTTTCAAAAAGTTTCTAATTCTTTAACATGTATCGACTGCAAGTTCTCATGTATCAAAAAAATCGGAAAAGTCGATACATGCCGTAAAACATCGAAATGGTCGCAAACTGTTGAGTAGAATTTTAAAATATCGATAAAGTCGAAAACTATCAAAAAACTTATCGAGAAACTATTCAAAATCATCGACAAAATCAATTCATGTCAAAACTATGATAAGTATCAAAAGCATCAAAAAAATCGATATAAGTCGAAAATTATTAAGAAAGTTGAATACGAAAAACTGCGAAATGTCGAAACCTATCGAAAAAGACCAAATACAATGAAAGCTATAGTCGCTTACAGCCCTCGTAGGGTGGCATCACTCGTGGCCGAACGAATTTCTTAGCCCGAAGTTTTTGGTGCTGACTATAACCATCACAAAAAAAATAAAGGTACAGTAAGCAGTACAAGGGCTATTTTTAGAGAGTGCGGTGTGCGTATATTTCATTATATTTCATCAGGGAATGTTCAGGGTGTCTTTGGATTCCACCAAAATAAAATTCATGTCTGAAAATAGATAAATTTTCTCTTCTCTCTCACTAAAAATTACGACCCAGTGGTCGTACATGACTTCGCTCAAAAACGCATTGGGCTTCAAAGTCAGATGCGATTAAGTTTTAGTTTATTGTGGTTAACAAAAGAAATGACAAGATTTAATTTGAGACATTTTGGAAGATTCTAAAACTGAAAATGATACAATGGGGGCGGCTTAGTTTTGACCCGCATTTTCTCAAATGCTTTACATGATGGACAACTTTTCAGCCCAGATTCGTGCTCAGCGTGCTCAGTAACTATCAAAAACACTAAGTCACTTCCCATTAGCTGTCTAAATGTTGAAATTTGCAAGCCAGTGTTATTATTTTTACTCTAACCAAACTATCAAATAAGTTTTTTTTTAGTTAAAGAAACTTGTCCAAGTGGCGGTTGTGTGTTTGTTTCATTTAGTGCATTTTCATTACTTTAACACTTCTTTTAAAAACTTTCTTAGTATAGTAATTTCAGTTGTTTGCGTCTCAAGAAGGTATTATCTCACTTGATCCAAGTCTTCCTAGCTCCTCAGTTTTCGGACGTTGGGTGCCTTTCGATGTAGTCTTTTAAGAGAAGTTTTCACCAGTTTCTAATATATTTTTGAGTTTACAAATAATAATCTGCAAGAGTCACTTAAACTATTTACAAAAAAAAAAGATTTTAGAATAATTTTTTTCAAGATGCAACGAAGGCCAGTGTGTTAAATTTCTAATAAAATTAAATGCTGCCTCTTCCTGTTGCTAAAAAATACATGCATACCTTTTAGTCAAATTTGAATTGCTAAGAAGCTGAGTATTTACTATTCAAATGATAACTTTCCATTCTTAAAAGTTAATTCCGGCAGATGCCAGTACTTCCTGAAACCGATTTCGCGGCTTTCCGGCAACTATTTCGAATTTCAAAGTTCGTACCAATCAATTTCTTGTGTATGTAAGCTCCTGACAATATAAAAATCGGAGTCAAAGGTCTCAAATTCACAATGTTTGTTTTATTATCTGCATTAAATGCACAAAAAATGTTAACCCCTATCAAACCGGAACCAATGAGAAAAAAAAATAACTATCGATATGTAAAAAGGGCAAAAAATTTGAATAGACAATTTTTTTTTTGTTACGTTTCTTTTGTCTGCAGCAAGGGACAATTCAAAATTTGACATGGGTCACATGCATTACTCTGCTGTTGTTTTTTTATTGATGCTCCTGCGCATCCTTTTTTTACAAACTTTTAGCTGAAATAAACGTGCGCAATCTGAAAACCAGGCGTCCGCATCTTAAGGGTTATATTCATGGTGAACCATTCGTTTTTTTTTTGTTGTAACTTTTTTCATTGGTATTGGAAAGTTAGGATAGGGTTGCTTGCGTGTATGCATAAAAATGCAGGCAGAGTTCAATGCTTCTGCGCATTTTGTTTGAA
Source organism: Meiosimyza decipiens (assembly GCA_963680825.1). Taxonomy (NCBI): domain Eukaryota; kingdom Metazoa; phylum Arthropoda; class Insecta; order Diptera; family Lauxaniidae; genus Meiosimyza; species Meiosimyza decipiens. The sequence continues at coordinate 93,117,787 of OY804258.1, read as the reverse complement.
TTAAAATTGAAATTTTTAATAAAAATCAAAGCAAAATTTTTTTAATGATAATTTATGGGAAAAAACAACATGCAAATTGTCAATAAATAAAAGTCAGACCGTGTGGTTGTTAGAATAAAAAATTTCAGGAAATAAATATTAATATCTAGATATGTCACTGAACTAACTATACGCACTTCCGTTGTTTGAATAATTTTACTATCGAAAAGAAGCTGCTTTTCTGCGTAGGAAAAATATGGGAAAATCAAATAGAATGTCAGATTAAAGTTCCCAGGTATTAATGCGGCAATGGTAACGATGATCTCTTAAAGATTAATCGAAATAATTAAAAGCTTCTTACTTGACTTAAAGCTTTGAGCCAAGTAGCTAAAAAAAGCTAATAGCTGTAGTAGCTACACTTTTTTAATATTATTATTATTATTAAAAATAAAGAAACCTTTAACTTTGTGCGAATTAAAATCAAAAAAATTTCACCAAAAACTGCAAAATGTAAATTGGCCCAATTCTTTAACAAAAATAAGAATTTTGACTTTGCTTTGTTCCGCTTTTACTTGGGTTCTTAACAAATTTAAGCAAAAATGAAAACATATCAGGCTTAGAAATTCTACCCCATCAGCCCAAAGTTCACTGATGATTTCTTTTGGATACCCTTTTAGAAAACTTTTTATTGTTCGTCGGCACAAGTATTAACGTTTCAACCACAGGAGTATTTTTAATAATAATTGCACCAATTTCACACTCACCATGGTATCATTAGCAGCTCATAAATGCGCCCGAATATTGCACATAAACAAAATGTGCAATCAAAGTACAATGAAATCCTTTGAACTTGCCGCATGAAGACAACAAAGTTCCTAGCTGTTTTCATACCCATCCTAGTCAAACTATAGGAAGTAACTAACCGCAAATTTATAATTATTTACCGTCATAAAAATTCAACTATCTGTATAGAAAAGGACATTCATTTCGAGTTTTTAAGGATGTTGATTGTCCTTTATCAGTGCCTATGTCAGGTAGCGACTACCTACAATCTTTTCTATCCGTTCAAAACATCGGTAAAAGATGCTTCAAGCGCTATGTGTACAAAATATCTAAATACAAAAGTCATTAGTTGTGTGTTCTGTAAACTCACAAACTGTGCCAGTACCTTTTCGTCTTGCACTTGTTGTCCGAACAAGCAGTTGTGCTCTGGCCTCCCGGGTCAGTGTACATCATTATTTTGATTGTTTTTTTTTTTGTGTGATTTGTATCAGCAGCATTCGTTGACCACGCACAACAGCCGGAAATAAAAATTTGTTACAAAAAAAAAAACGAAACTGGAAAATTTGTAGCACACATGTTTCTGAGTACGCAGCATGACTGACAGCAACTGAGATCACTCTGGCTGACTACAAATCAGTTTCACTTTTACGTAGCGTTTTATTTTAGCATAGCAAGTATGAATGATGACTCGGAGCAATTGAAATCAGTAGTTCTCACGGTCAAAATTGATGTATTTAGGTAGGTACGGCGAAAAATATATATCACGTTGTGTTTTTGGAAGTTTTCTATTGCAGACCATAAGGTCTGAAATGTCATAAAGGGTTAATCTAACATAGGCGTACATAATTTTCATAAATAATAATCTTTAATGTGCGCATTTCGTGATTTATGGTAACTGTTTTCTTCAAGCATACCAATGTTGATCATATATTTAATGCTATATATAATTTGAATGCTTCGAAAGACTTTTTGACGGACATTTTTCTAGTGACTGACATTAATTCGTTCACTACCATATGAATCAGAGGTGCACAGAAAGATCTGCTACGAGATCTGATTACAACAACATCAGTTTGGGTAAAAACTCGTATATATTTTGGGGGAAAAAATTGGTCTTGAGTTGCTAACTGTCCCGATGCCCGGAAATGCCCGAATTTCAGCCAATTTTGATGTTTTAATTAAAACTGAATAATATTACACCTCAAAATGTCTGCCAAATGATATAACACGAAGAGGCCTAATCATAATATATGGGGTTGGATTGTTGAATCCTGTCCCAAACGTGGATTGCCACCGGTTTTTTTGGTTCGAATTTCATTAATGAATATATAGCTTTAAATGTGTCCCAAATGATAGAGCTCGAAGAGCCTAAAAAGAATATACATGGCTGTCTTTTCGTCCCAAATATGGGTTAGCACTCATTTAAGAAAAATTGGCCCTAAAATCAGGTGGCAACCTATGTTTAAGACATAATTCGACAAGGCAACCCCATATATTCTGTTTAGGTTCTTCGAGTTCTATTCTTTAATACAAATTTTAAGCTTTTATCTTCATTAATAAAAATTGACACAAAAGACCGGTGCCAACCCACGTTTGAGAAATGCTTCAACAATGCAACCTAGTATATTATATGTACTTAGGCCCCTTCGAGCTCTATCATTTGGCATACATTTTAAGCTGCATAATTATACAGTTTTAATTTAATAACAGAATTGACTAAAATACGAGAATTTTCGGGCATTAGGACCGGCATTTTCAAAACAACCACGGTTCGTTAGTTTCACCAAAATGCATTACTATCATTCCCGTAAATCTTATACTGTAATCTTATACACTCGACTTTTCTACAGCGGGCTCTTGGGCTATTAACTTGTGCGAGTACACTGAAGACGGAAATTACACAAAGAAAATGCATGCGGTGCTTGTGAACCGAAATAATTTAGCTCGTATAACGGAAAGAGCTCAAGAAAAGTTGGGTATTATGTGTTACTGTTGTAAAAGCTGAAAGAGCTAAGCGAGCTTCGAGCTGTGTATCCTTGATAAATATAAATGGCTGGGATATTGACATTTCTCATATGTTGTTCATCCTAAATTTTAATGGTTTTATGCAAAACATCCAATATTTCATTGCATACATAACCTCCAATCTCTTTTTTTTTAAATCCAAAGATCGAAAGAAACTATAGAAGACTGTATTTTAAAAGTTTGTTTTTCCTTTTCATTTGTGTATCCAATGGAAAAAAGAAGCACTTCAAAAATACTTTTGACACGCTTCCGATGCGATTTTTTCTGCACAATGTATCATTGCGAGGACACATGTTCTTGGAATCAACTTCAGATGTTTTGGACACGCACATCCATGGAAGTACAAAATATTTTGTGGTGAAGAACGTCACGCACGATTTTGCAAAGCTTTTAATAAAATGCGGAAAGTTTTATTTAAAACAAGTCTTCGATTTTGTTGGTAAATAAGTGGACTACGACTTTCATACCTATGGGCTAATTTTTTTAAGCTGTTTGATTACGCTTTTTTTATGCGACAACTAAGCCATTTAGAGTCATAACCTTCATCATACTCTACGCTGGAGGCTGTAAATTAGGAATTATCCAAGCTAGAGCATTGGTTTCCATCAGCTCAATGTGATCGAGCAAATCAATTTGATCATCGGACTTACAACTTTTGAACAAGATACATCAACATTATTATATATTTCTTTTTTTTAGCTTTTAATTTGTACTATTTTTGAAGAAATGTGAATAAATATACATAACTCATAAATTTCACGGGAGAAGGGAAATCTCTTTGACTTTTTCAAAGCTATATAAATTGTTATTTAAGACGGAAGACGACAAGATGTACTTGCTCTTGTCTTCACTGTTAGTGAGTCCCATTCATTTTGGTCAACAAAAGTATCACAGATAGATCACTGGGATGATTGTTGATCTCAATATCATCTACAAGTCCTTCATTTTGAATCCTATTAAAGTTATTTTAACGAAGTTGTTATGACGAAAATATGAAAATTTCTTTTGTAAGCCAGTCTTTTTAAATATCTCATAGATTACTCCTGATTGAGGAATATAGTTAGTCATTTTAGGAAACAACTTTACAACTAGTAGAGCAGTGATCATCGACTTTCACAAGTAGTGTGCCTGAAGAATAAGCATTGTTGATATACAACATGAGATATATCAGAAGTAAGGTAATTAATGAAAAACTTGAATAATAATATACTAGAGGAAAGAAGGTTTTAGAGAAAAAAAAAAAACTAAATACAAATTTTCATATGACTTAAATTACAATTCGGAATCACAAACTAGTTCGGATATACGGAAAGATAAGTCACAGGAATGGTAAAATATCGAATTATATTTCGATCTTAGTTTATTGTTAAAATCTGATGTCATTATGTTAAATTATTTGAAATCAAAAATAAAGACCCAACATATTGCTTAAGGGTTAAGAGGAATAAAAACTGCATAAGCTAATAAGTTCCCTTTATCTTTTATAAACATCATTTATACGAAGGTTCATAGGTTTGTCGAAAAACCACACTTTCAAGAATGTTTACTTTAAGTATTTTTTCAGTTCGTACCTACCGCATATCAAACTCTATAAATTTAGAGTACAACTTAAGCCAAGTTCCATAATTTACTCAGTATTCTTTACCTGATTTCTTCTAATGTGGGACTTAAAACCATGACGTATGAAATTCAGCACCGGCTCCATACTGTACACCGAACAAAATCAGAATCAAAAATTGATTTTGATTTGATTGGTAGAATGAAGCTCATTGAACTGTTTGAGACTTAAGCAAGAAACGGATGCGTACATCATCACCTCATAGTTGGAGAGCATTTATTTCACTTTTTCAACGATATTAACATCGGATCGTCCTCCGCGCTACAATAAAAGTGGACACACATGTGTCAACCAGACATTCAACAGTCATTTATTCCAAGACAGGCGCAACAACTGCCGCGATTTGATGCGTTGCGGCGCAATGCATCATTACAAAAACAAAAACTATCGGTATATCAACAACGGAACCCCCTCAAGAAAATTAATCCCAAAAAGGAAATTCAAATCTTCGAGTATGGGTGCGATTACGAGTATGCCAGCACATGGACCGTGAAATATTTATAGGCGCTATGCAGCGCAATCTCAGCTGTACGCGTTTACTGGCGCAACCTCGGACAAGAATTTAAAAACCTAACGAATGAAGTCGCCCAAGCACAAGCGGCAGCAGCAGTGAGTATCCATGAGAAAAAAAATTACTTGCTGTACACAGTTTAAAGTGAAAGTGTATTGGTGCATGATGATGCGCGGATGCAAACGGATTCGCTACCTTGTCGAGATCGCTAACTGACTTCTTAACAGAGGCTAAATATAGTTTCTTAACGTACACACGGGACACATGTTACAATGCTGCTGCAGACTAGCCCGTCCACGACAAACCCCAATGAAACAGAACCATATAGACATTTGGTTAAATGAATTCCCAATGAGAAACAGAGGTCTTCGTTCTTTCTTGCTAAGAGCATTGAAATGAAAATGCATTTATTATTGGGAGCAGTTGCAGAAGGTATGTGATAGTCCCAAATTTCGTAACTAACCAACCTATTTTATGAAAGTATTTTTAATTAATTAAAAGAAAAGAATTAGAAAGAAAGGAAAATAGGAAATATGGAAAGTGCATTAGCACGTCTGCACGTGGAATTGAACCCGGGGTGCTCTGGGTTGTAAGCGCAGCACACTAACACTCCGTCATAGGATCAAACATAAGTTTAACATCGTAGCTTCATGCAGTGTAATCGGTATTTGGGGAGCATTTGCTTATTATTATTCCGTTATGACCTAAAAAGCTTTATTGCTGTAGGGGATGACAATATTTTCATTTACTGCAAGGAAAATTTAGTTCCAATATTTGATAAAATTCTGAAATCAATTAGAATATTCTGTAATTTTTTAAAAGTATTCAGAGATCAATTTGGTGCATTTGAAATTCATCTAGTCGTCCCGATATAAATACAATTGGCGTATGTATTCTGAAATCAATTAAATATATTTTGAAATTGCTATTTGGATATTTATTGTGAATTACAAATTCAATATTCCGAAATCAGTTTTAATAATCAGATACCTGAATAATATTGTCTGAAATATACTATCTATATACACATATATATGGTACATGGTATACCATAGAGCAACAGCTCAAACCTCGTTCAGCTCTTACAACAGTGCACAAAATATCCAGTTCTTTTCGTTTTTGAGCTAAATCATTTCGGTTTGCTATCGCCACAAGCCTTTTATTTGTGGCTTTCGATTTTCATGTCAGTACTAGATTTTTTCTCAAAATATTTTTGTGTTTTTTATCGAAACTAATGTCGTTTTAATCAGCACTCGAAGCAGATTTTTGCGTCCATCTCTGCCATAGTGCCATTGCAAAAACAGTTTTTATTTTTATGAAACAAAGGTTAAGACTAATCGACTTGTCTTCTGTTAAAAGTTGCAGAGGGAGAAATTAAGTCTTTCATTTGGATCAACAGATAGCGAATTCTTATTAAATATCGCTAGCACCCAATGAGACGATTTGAACTTTTGAACTCGAATATTTGCAGAACCAATAACTTTTTAAATGGACGTTGAAGTTGGAGAAACGGAAACCGCCATCTATGCATATCATTTGATAGCTCTATTGAAGAAATACAACTCTACATTTTAAAATCATTAATTGCCCATAAAATATGCCAGGGGTCGAAATACGGACTGATCCTCAGAGTCATAGCTATAAAAATTTGGGATAAAAGTTTCTTATAAGATTAGTCTTTATGTTGGAAATTAATTACATTTTATATTATGGAATCGAGTTCTGCGAACGGCGTAAACAGTTTGCTTCCTATTGCATAGATAGGAAAAACGGCGTTTTAACTGAATGGCAAATTTCCTACTTTTTAGTTTTTTTTTTCATAAACTTTATGATATTTTCGGTCATCTTAATTGGCCACCAAGATCATGCTAATGACACTTTTAACCTTCTTTCTTTGGGCTATCTTATAAACTAGCCAGCAACAATTTCATGGCTAAGGAACTAACGGGTGTTTTTTTTAGAGGTTTGTTTTTCAAATAGAGATAAAACTGGCATTTTATGGTCAAATCTGGCAACTCTAATGTCATTTATGTTCAGTTTGGTTTGCCATTTCATCATAAACAGGTTGACAAAAGAACAACGCTTGCAAATCGTGCAAATTTATTTCGAAAATAATGGTTCAGTTCGCGAAGTTTACCGCAAGCTCCGTCCATTTTATGGTCGACATAATCGTCCATCAGAGCAATTAATTCGGTTAACCATGGATCGTTTTCGCACTACGTTTACTCTATGTGATAATACGCATCCGCAGAGACGTCGAACAGTGCGCACCGAAGAAACAATTGCCGCTGTAGAGCAAAATGTTGAAGAGGACCCGAATGAATCGATTCGCCACCGTGCACAGCAATTGGAGCTTTGTCCATCAACTTTATGGAAGATTTTGCGCAAAGATCTTGGCTTGCGACCTTACAAGATCCAGCTTGTGCAAGAATTAAAGCCGCGAGACCATGCAATGCGTCGTGATTTTGGTGTATGGGCCGAAAATGAGATTGATCTCGATGCTGATTTTCATCGCAAAATTTTGTTCAGTGATGAGGCTCATTTTTGGTTGAATGGCTACGTCAACAAGCAAAATTGCCGCATTTGGAGTGAAGAGAATCCACATGAGACCCTTGAGACGCCATTACATCCACAAAAACTGACTGTTTGGTGTGCTCTATGGGCTGGTGGAGTCATTGGGCCATACTTCTTCCAAAATAATGCTGGAGAGTCAGTTACCGTTAATGGAGACCGGTATAGAGCCATGATAACCGAGTATTTTGTTCCCGAATTGGATGGCATGAATGTGGATGAGTTGTGGTTCCAACAAGACGGCGCTACATGCCACACAGCGCACGTCACAATCGATTTATTGAAGGAAACATTCGATGAGCGCATAATTTCGCGGAATGGACCTGTCAATTGGCCACCAAGATCGTGTGATTTGACACCATTGGATTATTTTCTTTGGGAATATGTGAAGTCGCTCGTCTACGCCAACAAACCAGAAACGTTAGGGGACTTGGAAGCCAACATTCGTGGCGTTATTGCCGACATACGGCCCCATATGCTCGAAAAAGTGGCTCAAAATTGGACCTGTAGAATTGGCTTTATTCGAGCCAGCCGCGGCGGCCACATGCCCGAAATCATATTTAAACATTAATGGCATAAAATTATCCTTCCAATAAAGCCAAATTGATGGACATTAAAACGATTTTCTTGTGTTTTATTTCAATTCGAAGCTCTATACCTCTAAAAAGAACACCCTTTATATAAGATGGTATATTGGTCGGATAGGGAATCAGTTAAACCGAAATTTTATCAAAGACTTAGACAGGCGAATGGAGCTGTGTGGCAAATTCTAATGCTAATACTTTACCGAAATTATTATTCGCATAAATTTGGTTTTTAACAAGAAAAAATTCAAAAACTTTTCTCTCAAACGCAGTGTTTATTTTAATATCTCAAAGTCTCTTCAGCTGTATGCTTTCTGAGTTAATTATGAAATTTCTATAACGTAGGGCTTGAAATTTAGCAAAATGTCTTAATTTAAATCTCCCTCATTTGTTTGCTTTCCTGGAATAAATAAAAGTCATTCGAAGAATGTTGATCTGGAAAATTAATTGGGCTGCATGGAAAATATCAAATAGTCAGTGATCGGAAACAAAGTTCAAAACTTTTTTCCGCAACATTTCTCGCTGGGTATCTAGAATTCTAATATATCACACATGCAATCAGCGCAATAGACAGACAGAGGATGTTGAATTGTCGTTTTCCACGACACAGTTTTTCCAAATCTTTCGATGCTCTCGGCAGACACTCAACGTTGAACTTGACTTTGGCTTTAGTTTTCCCCCAGATGAAAAACATTTTGTTGGCGTTGTTTTTATTGTGGGTAAACATTACGTTGGACTTGTCGAATCCAAAAATAACACAATAAGCGATGCGTACGAGCGAGTAACTGTAATGTTTGTGTTTCTCATTTCGTCCAAGCAGGACCGCGTCGCGCTGAACTTGACAGCGGGACTGATGATGAAGATGCGCATAAGGCGATGTGCAACGATTGTGAGAAATGCATTCTTAGAAAGAACGCACATCCTTTTTGGTCGGGGTGGAGAGAATGGCGAGAAACGCTGCGGTTGACACTGACATGGTCGCTGTCAGTCAGTCATTCAGTTTAGTTTCGATGTCTGTCCGTTATTTGTCTTTTTGCATGTTTGCTCGATATATCGTCCATCTTTGGGGAGGGTGACTATTTTTAGTGCCTGTTTTATAGTTGTGGATCTCATTTTATTAGGGACGCAGTCACATCGGCAGCAACAACTTCAAGGCGTACAAAGAATTTGTTGCTTTATTTTTATTTATTTATTGCTTGTATAACTGTGGCTAAGCGCATGAGAACAACAAAAAAAAAAAAAAATACAAAAATATGAAAATGTCCCTGCGGGTAAGTGCGTTGGGGCAATATTGCAGTCTTTGGGAATGGAAAATTATCGAAGCATTCATTTGTCGTAGCGCGTCTTCTCATTCTTTCACACTCTTTGAGTTTAATGGAATTTCTTTTAAATTTTAATGAACCTCCGGTTTTTTTTTAAGTTATTTTAAAAATATGTTTTATTTGAATGTCAGTTTTAAAATACTTAAGCGTCTATGAGCATTGCTCTGGGCACCAACTATACGGTGACTTCCATATTATTTATGACCATCTGTAAAAATAGAACCATAACTGAGAACGGAGCAAAATATAAAATAAAAATCTGCTCTACGTGGGCTATAAAAATGTGCATATGAGTATTGCTTACAAGCCAAATGGAACGTTTCTTTTGCATTGGCGATATCCTAAGCCGAAAGTGGGATCGGATATCATAAAAAACATTTTATAAATAATATGCAAATATAGAGCACAATTACCATTTTTCAGCTTTTTTGGAAACATCAAAGTGCAATATAAACTGAAACTTGAAGATCGTTTTTCTGAAGAGGTCACACAAATACTTCATCATTGCTTTGTAAGTGCTAAACAGTTTATTTAAGTATACCCACAGGCTTCATTGAAAACCGTTTATTGGGGAGCATAACTATTTTATAATCTATTTGACAACGTTTCATTAATATGCTAAATCGAAATTCGATAAACCTTATTTATGGCCCACCCTAATATACATATGTGTCTGCATATATATCATTGATACAGAATAGTAGGCCCCCGATTTCAGGTCACCTCTGGTGACTGAAGACATATTCTCATTCATAAGAGTTGTACTACCAAAAAATATCTTTAAGTAATACGAGTGTAATTCAAACGAGTGTTACACATCCTCATCTGGTTCTGCCTTCAATTGTCGCGACGCAGCTGCTTTTATGGTATCTAAGTCCTCGAAAAAAACCAAATGGAAAATGTCGAAAGAATGTGGAAAATGTAGAAAAAAAAAATGAACAAAAATTGAAAAGTCGAAATACGACACCCCCACTTTTTCAACTCCGCCTACTTTTGGTTCAATAAATTTTATTCGTGAACGGCATTCGCATAGCAAATTTTATCACAATAGCTTATATAGTTTGCAATGTATGCTAAAATTAGTTTTGAAATATAGGGTGATGGCACACCCACTGTTACAATTAAGCCCAATTTCGATGCTAAATTCTTACACCAAATTTATGTACGATTGCTCACATATTTCGATAAATATGCCACTTAAGGAATTTGTCTTGTATGGGAGGTGCCACGCCCATCTCAGCTATTTCATTCGCTTTTAATTCAAAACTTACAGCAAGTAAACCACTTATATATAATTTCATAACAGTTGCTGCAATAATTCACGCCCAGTGATGCAATTCCACCGATTGTCATTTAATTTCAAAAGTTTAATTTCAGACTATCAATAACATTAAACGTTGTTTTCCACGAAAACAACGGAAAGTGCCACGCCCACAGGTAATTTTACGCCAGATTTTAGTAAATAGATAGCTTTTAAAAGGCCAAATTTTTGCAAATAGATAAATTATATCAAGGTTATGTGTCGTACTAAATTTCATATCAAGTACCTAGTTAGTTCTGTTATTAAAACGTTTAGAAATATTTTGGGCTGTGCCACGCCCTTCAACGATTTCTGCCAGTATACTGCCTCAGCTTGTATTAAAGACTGCTGTCAGTGGTATTTTCTCTAAACTTTTTACGAGAATCGTAAGTGCCAATGTCGAGTTAAACATAATGAAAATATTTTGTTGCATAAAAGTGCCACACCCACATTTTCTTTGGCCACTTTTCAAGATATTTACGATGTATATCCATTTATCAAATTTCATCACAATATCTTTTATGGTTTACGAGATATGGCGCTATAATAGTTAAAATTTATGGCTATGCCACACTTCTGTTAGAGTCTTTGAAAACTTGTAACCTAGGCCTATTCCTAATTTTGTCCACATGTGCACCAAATCACCAAAATGCAGCAAAATTGCAAGCAACTTTTTTCGAAATAGGTTTGTCCACATTATATACATACAGTATGGGCGATAGGCGTGTCCGTGACCTGATTTCGTCCATTTTAAATCCAAAGAAGCTTGTTAGATGATGTAGTGGTTTTCCTGTGAACTTGATTTCAACAGACATATTGACGGACATATATAAACCGACTTAGATGGTGATGCTGATAAAAACATATATATATATACTTTTGTATACCTGTCACGCCCCTTTATATGCGCTACAAACGGAATGAAAAAATTAATATTCCCTCTGTGTAGGCTGTAAAAATGACTATTCACTCCTATGACAAAGTTCATTAAAGCGAAGCTTATAAAGTACAATGCTTACTTCAATTGTGATCTTCTACAGAAGAGCGTCTTTTCATCAAATGACTCATTTAAATATTTACACCAGCTGCATTTTTAAAGGTTTTTTTTAATGGCTTTTTTCTGCATCGTCACAATTACTGCATCAGTGGTAAATCGCACCCACGGCTGTGGTTCCTGCCGGTTATCAATATGCAAAACAAACAAATCGCCACAATTGATTTTGCCCAATCGAACAATCACTATTTGCGTCAGGATTATGCCGTAACAAAAAAATGCGAAAACAAAAGAAATTGCATGCATCCCTAAATTTGCAAAAGTTACAAAAGTATGAAATCCATATCGACTTTTATCCATGCGAATAGTTTCTATGTTTGCTTGGTGGTGCGCCTTTTTTTTGGCCGATCGCTCTTTGTAAGTGCGCACAAAACGGTTTACATTTGAAGAGGTCAATCGAACCCTGAAGAGGTCAACGTCACGCACGGACCGTTTAAGCGTCTGGCATGAAAAATTCCAAATTAAATTTTTTGTTTTGAATATTCGTTTTGTATTCGGCATCTGCTCTAAAGCAGAAGCAGAATCATTCGAAAAAGCGGCTCAGCAAAAAATATTGAAACGTAGACTTAATTGACTAAAAGTTTTATTTCTATATTTAATTTTGTGGTCAAATTTATTGTTCTCTTTGTAAAGTTTCGTTGCTGGCAAATTATAGGAAAATATGCAAAAATGCCTTGCAGCTAGAAGCACTACCAATACTCGTAGAAGTGGTGTTAAAATGTAGAACTATGTAACTCATTGTTTGTACAACCTGAATACTCGAATGATATCTTGGAAGATATGTAAAAATATGTACGGAAGCAGGACTGAATGAGTTGTCGCCCCCTATTACTTTAAAAGTGAACAAAGTCAACCAGAAAGGATCAAAAGTCCCTGTACATGACAAGGCTTGAAAACTTATAGCGCCCAATGATCGAAGAAATTCTGGAGGCATGGTTCCAACACCATTTATACTATTCAGTCTTTCATAACAAATTTTTAAGCATATTCCAAATGATTTTAGTTTTTGCTGGTCAACTAGTCAACTAGTTTCTTCAATCTCATAAGATTTATTTAAATTGATTCCTCACTAAATTGTTTTCAATATTTTGCGTGCATGAAAAGTACCGCACGTATTTATTTTATCTCTTAAAATGACACCTATTTGAAAATGCAATGAAAATACATGGGTAGGTTACACTCGAAAACTTCATCCATGGGAGAAGCTATGCTGAGAGGGCCAATACCGTCCACTTTTCGAAGGGTGTACTTTTATCACGAAATGTCTTTACATCCGGTTTGGTAACTTTGGTTTTAATACCTCACTCAGTTGAGCCTTTGAACCCATCTTTTTCGTTTTTATACCCTACACAGAGGGTATATTCACTTTGTCATTCCGTTAGTAACGCATAGAAGGGGGCGTGGCAGGTATGGAAAAGTATATATATTCTTGATCAGCGTCACCACCTGAGTCGATATAGCTGTGTCCGTCTGTCTGTCTGTCTGTCTGTCTGTCTGTCTGTCTGTCTGTCTGTCTGTCTGTCTGTCTGTCTGTCTGTTGAAATCAAGTTTACGGGAAAACTAAGTACAGGTAGTCCCCGACTTGCGACCGTTCGACTTACGACTATTCGCACTTACGACCAATTTTTTTTAAAATTTTTTTCATAGAAAATGCTTAAAATAGTTTCGGGGAGTCCCTAAAATATGTAGATGAAAAAAAAATTTAAAAAAAAAAACAGTAGTATGTACAAGGATTCGATTTATTTCAGTACAAATAATACGTTTGTTTAAGTGAATAATTTTATATCATCCCAAAAATGGCTGGAACTAGTAGTACAGTATGTATGTAATATTTTTCTTTAGTTATTTTTTATGAAACTCGACTTACGACTTCATCGACTTACGACCGATGACTAGGAACCTATCTCGGTCGTAAGTCGAGGACTACCTGTAAGCTAATTCAATGAAATTTGGCACACAGCTCACACCTTCTTGCAAGCTGCTAGCATATAAAAATGGGTGAAACCGGTTAACGGCCACGCCTTCCGCCCATACTCTATGTAAATATACCCAAGTCCATTTTGAAAAAAAGTTGCTGCGATTTTGGTGAAAAATGGTGATTTGGTAAAGATGAGAGCAAAATTAAGATTAGGCTAGGTTCCAAGTTTGCAAAGGCTCCTAAAGAGGCGTGGCACAGCCCTAAATTTTAAATTTTATAACGCCATACCTCGTAAACCGTGCAAGATATTGTAATGAAATTTGGTACACGAATACATATCTTATAAATCTTGAATTGCGCATAAAGTGTGCAGATTTGAAAAAGTGGGCGTGGCACTTCTTAACAATTAAAAATTTGAATTTCGTATAACTCCAAAATGGCACATACGATTTTCATTAAAATTTTAGGGATGATACCACTGAAAGTAGTCAATAATACCAGCTACGTCAATATACTGAAATATTTATTTTAAGGGCGTGGCACAGCTCACAATATTTATAAACGTTATAAAAAGAGAACTAACAACGCACTCGTTATGAAATTTAATAAGGCGGATATACTTGCTAAAAGGTGTCGTCTTGCAAAATTTTGGCATAATTGTGCCCGTGGGTGTTGCACCTCCCATATAAGCGAAATACGTTTAATGCTATATTTATATTAACATAAAGTTATAAGTGCTATTTTAAGTGAACTATTGGAGCAATTGATCTGAAATTTGATGTAAGTGGTTTACTGGGTATTAGGTACATATAAATCAAAAGCTTTGGACATAGCAACAGTGGGCGTGTCTTCTCCCATACAATTAAAATAAATTAAGTGGCATAACTATCGAATTATATGAGCAGTCATACTAAAATTTGGTGTAAGAGGTTTGTTTATAAAAGATATTTCTGGAGAAAAATCGGACTGGAATTCATCAGTGGGTGTGTCACCGCCCTAAATTTTAGGGATAATTACGGCACATATCGCAAACTATACAAGCTATTGTGCTAAAATTTGGTTTGTTTATTGAACCAAAAGTGGGCGGAATTGAAGAAGTGGACGTAGCATATTTCGTGTTTTTCATTTTCAATCTTTTACCTTTCTCCTTCCACCTTCTTTAATGGTTTTCATATTTTTTCAACATATTCAGTTTTTTCCAACATTTCTGAACCTTTTTACATTATTTTCGACTTATTCAACCTCTTCAACATTTTTTTAACATTTATTTAAAACGTACTTTCAATGCAGTCTAGGTTATGTGAGTTTCGGCCTGGCCGAAGATGACACCTTTACTAGTTTTAATTAAAATAAACACCACATGGCAATACATTTTCTTATTACAAATTCGAGAAAATACGATTTGCGGCCCTACCGCATTCCGTGGAAATTTGCCGCCCCTTACCTAACAAAATTTTCCTTTTCTTCACCAAAAGCCTCAGTTTCATGTACCACAAACCCAAGCAAAGTTAATTATATTTCAATTCAATGACATTTCAAACGCCCTGCACATTGTATTTTACAAAATTACAACTCCATTTTGCCACCTCCTAGGATTTGCACCCTCTTCGTCCCCCTTCAGTCCTCCATATGTTCGTTGACTATTTGAGGAAGAGCGTTTAGCGAATTTGCCTTATGTCTTCAAGCCACTGCGCTCTCTTCGAAGTGGTAATTTTAGCTTTGGGAACTGGAAAAAGTCAGACGGGGCCATATGCGTTGAAAGTCTCTTGGTCGATGCGATTCGTTGAGTTTTTGCCTAAAAACTCTAGTGTAGTGATGGCTTTATACTATGGTGTATTATTGTGGCGTAGAATACCTGAGATATCCTTCCACAAATCTGGCAGCTTGCGGCAGATATTGTCATGCAAGAATAAAATTTTTTGTTCGATTTCCGGAGTCTCCGATATCCATATGTCCATGTAACTTATGACAGTGATGTGACGCAAAAGTTGTTGTACTAAGCAGACCTTACAAAACTATTTTTTTTTTCAGAGTCGATTTTTACAATGTAATCATTTTTGAGTATCACATATAACATGTGGGCATAGATCCAATTTGTGAGTAGCTTTGTTGCAATACCAAGCAATCTCTCTTGATTATGACCAAGTAAGATTCTGATCAATTTTGTTGAAAAATACACAGACAGAAAATGTTTAACAAACTATTATTTTCAAGGCGGCATACGATCCCGGATCCTCAAATTTAAACTTATGCCCATGTCTCGCCTACATACACGAAAGAAAGTACGATTTGGCTCAACTACAAAAAAATTTGATTTTCTTTTTGACGATAATACTTTGGTGGATTTTGTCGACAGATTTTTATAATGAAATTTTCACCAGCGGTACAGTTTCTGATTTTTTGCGAACATATAACTTTCATGGAAAATAGTTATTATATTCATTATTTTTGTTAAAACGCTTAAAGCCTTTCAGATACCAGCTAACATTTATTTCTTAAATCAGGGAATAACTATGATGGAACAATAGTCGCTTATTCTTGAATTTTTTTTTATTTAATTTATCAAAACGATTTGACTTTTCGCAGGTGTGGCCTTGCATCTAAAAATTAATTCATTTTGTTATCCATGTTGCATTGGTTGGTATTGGCATAACAGCAGAACATTGGATTAGATTTTACGCAATGGACTGTGAGCATTTTCTTTTTGTGCGGACTTAGGCATTTTGAGTTTTTTCAATTTTTTATGTTCGTGTCCTGCATGCTGCAAGACACAACGTGCAGGATTAGCAACTTTTCTTCTTTTTTGTGGTTTGCACAAAATAAAATTTTATTGTTTTGAATTTATAAGAAAAAAATCGTTTTTAAGTCCTCAATAGAAATTTAAGAGTTGCCGTGACGTTGATGTCCACGTCTGATTTCATTTTTTGTGTTTCTAATCAAACTGTGTGGTATTTTTCAATGTATTCAAGCATTTTATTTCATGTACATAATATTTACTGAGACTGGTCTTGCTGTATTCAAAAAAATTCAGATTTCTATATTTCAGGAAAAGTTTTCATCATGACTTGAAGACATAATAAGACTTTGTTTTATTTTGACTCAACAATTTTTAGACGTTAGAATCATATTTAAACATTTTTAAATTTTAAATTGGCTTAAGCCATAACTACAAACTTAAACTGTAAATTTTATGTTTCAAGTCTAACAATTGATACCATAAAATTGGAGAAGAAGATCAAGCAATAACTTTACCTTTATTATGTCTTTAAAATAGATCTTTGGCTACCCGGACTTATGACTTATTGCCATTTTAGTTGTTGAAAAACTTTAAAGACATTTGCTACGAACATGGTTACATGAATGGGATACAGCAGCACTCAAACCCCCTTCCAATGCAGCCGCTTCCATTAGAGTGTCCTTGAATTTAAGCGCTCAAAGCTTGACTTCTAAGGGGTTTGTGAGTGCCGCTGAATTAGGGGATAATATCATTCCTACAGGCGAAAAGTGTATATACTCGCGACATGAAAGCCTCCACACAATCAACAATCATAGAGTACCAGCTCATGTCCTTCAGCATGATTCAACTTTATCCCAAAATTAAAGTTTTCTAGTTGAATTATTCAAGGACCAAACTGCTGCAAACATTTTCACTAAATTCATATATAATGACATCGTGACCTTAGACCCACAAATGACGTCAACCAAACAAAGACAAACCTAAGGAACTTTATTTGCGATTATTAACTATAACATCGGGGATCTAATTGACGAGCGCTGAAAAGCTCACTCCAAAGAACTCTATTGAGATTTTAAGCACAGCACACGCGCTACTAACATCCAAGTAAACTAGCGGGCTCGTGAGCAAGGGGATTTGCGGGTTCGAACTTTCTGATTGGGTAAAATCTCCATTTAAGCTTGTTTCATCATCAGTGCCTTATCATTTGAAAAATTGCGTCTTGCCTTCTTATCGGTCACTAGGGCTGCTGATTGAAATCTTCAATTGAGCGAATCGACTTCAAAGCCCTCTCCACGAACGAATTCTATGCTTGACCCTGGCAGCTTATAAGGTGGTGAATCCAGGTAACAATGAAAATAGAACGGAAAATATCACAACACCACACCACTGGCAAACATTTCCAAAAATATGTCACCTATTTCAAATCTTAAGAGAGACACTGGCCATCCAATATCTTAAGCAAAATAAAACACAAAGATATAACAAGATCTGAAGCATTCAGAGTTAGTTCCACCTAAATGTGGCAATATTTTTCTCTTATTTTCATTGGTCATTGCCAGTTGGAAAGAAGAGACTTCCTGCTTGAGCTTGAGAACTAACTTTTGAGATTCCAAGTAGAGGCAACTTCACTTTTTGTTAAAATTACAGAAAAATTACAAACCTAAGCTCATCTCAAAATGATTCTCAATCGCAAATCGACTTCCGTGGAAACCGCTCATGTGTGGGTCAGAAACATGTACGCTTCGTATTATCGTAGAGCAAGTGCACGAATATCAAATTAAACTGCATATGCTTAGTTATCGTCTGCAAGAACAATCTTTTAATGCCAATCGAACCAAATACAGGCGTTTAGTAGGGTTGCTCGAGGTTCCTTATAATATGTTTTGATTAAGGTAGACGACGTGCTAAGCCACGGTCTTCGTGGGTATCATCAAATTCCATGGGGCTTTCTAAATAATTTGAAAGAGCAAATGATACTAGAGAACTTCTCGATGAGCGCTTAAGTGGAGCCCGCAGGGAGACAGTTGCCGAAGAAAACCCAGAATATTGTGGTGCCGAATGATAGGAAGTGATATATTAACTAGTAAAGGTGTTATCTTCGGCCAAGCCGAAACTCACATAGCCTACACTGCATTAAAATTAGGGGAATGTAACCTGTTGTGGGCCGGGTTTCGTTTTTTGCCTGTAATTTCTATGCAAGTAAAAATTTTTCGGACTTTTTGATACTAATGGAAAGGTAGAGTCAATAGCTAACTAAAAATGGAAAAATTTTTCATTATTTTCCAAAAATCAATTTTTTCCACACATATTGTAAAAGAGCTTGTTTTTTACCAAAAAAAAATTTGTAACCGGTTGTGGGCCACTCCGGAAAATCAACTAGAAATGCGAAATCATAAAGAAAAACCAACAAAGAAATATAAAATTTTGGAATTTATTCATCGATGAAGCCTCTAGGGGCAAAAAACATCAGGAAAATGGCACTTTTTCAAATTAATTATCCTCCTCGTCAGTTTCGCAATTTTCGCATGTGAAATAGCTCTTTGTCATAGCAGCGCATTTCAAATGCACAAATCGATCGCAGCCACCGTTGCATTTGATGGAATTAGCTTTTGTCAATTTCGATGGCAGAAGGTCTAAACAGATCAGACAAAAGTCCAAATCTTCTTCGTCAGAAGAATTCGGCTTCTTGCGTTTGGCCGACGGTTTGGCTGGTGGCGTTGCCTTGCGTTTAGCTTTCTTAATGGGCGTTGGAGCAGCTTGCTTTTTTGCAGCTTTTTCATGCAAAGTAGCAACGGTTTCTGGAGACGTTAAAATGGCGCTTTTCATTGGCTTTCGGCCGCGATTTGATGGTTTTTTGGGTGCAGCGGCCTGTAAGGGGCCGATTTCATCCAAAAGACAGCTAATAGAAGTCGATCGAGATGACGGTCCAGGTGTTGTCGGCACAACCTCCTCACGTCCAACAAATGGCGCAACCACGATTCGACGCTGATCCTCTTCATCGATAAGCCCTTCAGCGGAAACCTCTGCCTCATTAGCCTTAACGACTTGAACAAAGTCGGCATCAGAAAAAATGTCCGGATCGTATGGACATATGCCGGTCGCTCTAAAACCAGACTTAATCACCGTAGGTGTCAAAGCCAGATCAAGAGCCTTACACGCCAGGCCAGCAATATGACGTATTTCTAATACCTAGAAAAATTTTGAACGAAAACAGTTGAAAATTGGCGAAAGAAAACAAGTTTTAAGAAGAGTGTTACCTTGTTTGCATTGTTCTTCTACTCCCTTCGGAGTAGACATGGCTGAAAATGCGTAAAAATGCATAAATTAAAAAATAAATGCGGTTACAACAGGTGGCCCACAACCGGTAACGGCGGCCATTTCTTAAGTGACTGTCAAAATTCGCGTAACGAAAAATTGTAAGCAAACCCGATATAAAATCGAAAAATCTAACGCAAAAACTGCATACAAATCCAAAACAATTACCTTTTCGCAATATCTCACTTCACTATATCACGCTCACAACATAATCAAAATTTACTTTCTTGTAAATTTTTTCGTCGATTTTTTTCGTTTCTTTGTAGCGCGCATCAAATGCGTCCTTTCACTTGTGTGTTCGCACCAATACTATCTGTCATTGTATACTACACAGAACCTCATACTCAGATCCGCCATATTTGGTAAACGTCAAAAGATATAACGGGTGGCCCACAACCGGTGATGGCCCACAGCCGGTTACATTACCCTACTTTTTAAGTCGAAAATAATGTAAAAAGGTTTAAAAATGTTGAAAAGTGTTGGAAAAAACTGAAAATGTCAAAAGAAAATGTTGAAAAAATTAGAATAAAAATAAAAACACGAAATATGTCACACCCACTTCTCCAATTCCGCTCACTTTTGTTTCAATAAATGATATTCGTGATTGACATGCACAAACCAAATTTTAGCACAATAGCTTGTATAGTTTGCGATATGTGCCATAATTATACTTAAATTTAGGGCGGTGACACACCCACTGGTACAATCCACTCAGATTTTGATCCAAAAGTAGCCTTCCATAAACAAACCTCTTACACCAAATTTCAGTATGATTGCTCATATAATTCGATAGTTATGCCACTTAAGGTATTTTAATTGTATGGGAGGTACAACGCCCACTGTTGGTATTTCAAAAACTTTTGATTTATATGTACCTAATACCCAGTAAACCACTTACTTCAAATTTCAGATCAATTGCACCAATAGTTCACTTAAAATAGCACTTACAACTTTATGTTAATGAGGGAGGTGCCATGCCCACTGATGCAATCTTGTCAAGCTTCATTGAATTTCAAAGCTTATAGTAACCGGCACCTCTACACAAAATTTTATGAAGATTACTCTCATAGCATACTATATATAGCATTAAACGTATTTTGCTTATATGGGAGGAGCCACACCCACCGGCACTATTGTACTACAATTTTGCAAGAAAACATCTTTTAGCGAGTATATCTGCCATATTCAATTTCATAGCGATTGCGTTGTTAGTTCTCTTTTTATAACGTTTATTAATATTGTAGGCTGTGCCACGCCCTTCAACAAAATTTTCCTGAATATTGAATAAACTTGTATTGACGACTACTTTCAGTGGTATCATCCCTAAAATTTTAGTGAAAATCGTATGTGCCAATTTGGATATATACGAAATAATTTTCAATTGCTTAAAAGTGCGACGCCTACTTTTAGAATTCCGCCCACTTTATGCGCAATTCAAGATTCATAAGATCTGTATTCGTGTACCAAATTTCATCACAATATCTTGCACGGTTTACGAGCTATGTCGTTAAAAAAGTTAAAGTTTAGGGCTGTGCCACGCCCCTTTAAGAGCCTTTGCAAACTTAAGATCTAGCCTAATCTTAATTTTGTTCTTGTCTTCACCAAATCACCAAGTTTCATCAAAATCGCAGCAACTTTTTTTCAAAATGGACTTGGGTATATTTACATAGAGTATGGGCGGAAGGCGTGGCTGTTAACCGATTTCGCCCATTTTTATATGCTAGCAGCTTGCAAGAAGGTGTGAGCTGTGTGCCAAATTTCATTGAATTAGTTTGCTTAGTTTTTGCGTAAACCTGATTTCAACAGACAGACACACAGACAGACAGACAGGCGGACAGACAGACAGACAGACAGACGGACATTGCTATATCGACTCAGGTGGTGACGCTGATCAAGAATATATATACTTTTCCATGCCTGCCACGCCTCCTTCTATGCGTTACAAACGGAATGACAAAGTGTATATACCCTCTGTGTAGGGTATTAAAATAGGAACGAACTTGCGTAGCATAGAACAACGGAAATAGGATTGAAAGAGTAGTGAGTACTTGTTATGGAGAAAATTTAATTCGGAAAACTGAAAAATGTGTAAAATGTATGTGAAAATTAACAAAAGTAGTCCTAGCAAACTATCTACAAAGCGATTTTAAACTTTGAAAATCTGATGTGATACGATCAGGGTTGGCGAGTTCAAAACAACGAATAAACATCCTTTCCAAAATAAAATTTTAGCAACAAAAATATGTTGTCAAACTCCTTTGTTTCAATTACATATCATCAAAATCACACAATAAAGTTTGCATTCTCATTAAAAAAAATTGAATTTTCCGCCAGCACAACTCTTTAATTTTTGTTCAGCGTTAGAAAACATTACAGGGCCAACTCGAAATATTACAGTCATATCAAAATAATATGAGCTTCATGTCACATATTCACGCATTTTCTTATATTTATAAGGATTACAGAGAGTGTCCCATAGAAGATCTACGCAAACTGCCCCTTTCCTAAATGCTTATCAAAAACGTCCAATTTCAGTTCATTGTTCTGTCATTGATTAGCACTGGTCACGCTCTGATGCGCTGAAGTTTTGTCCACAACGTATGCAAATTCTGGTGACTGCAATTATTTTGCATGCGTGGAAAAACTGCAACAACAAAAACAAAAAGAAGATTTTTAATCTGATGCGTGCCAAATATTAAAACAAAAAAGGAAAAAAAAACGAAACCATGATGTCAGCACGAAATGAGGAGGGGTGATGGTTTTATCACTCGATTGTTATGTCGATACATTTAAGTGACGTGTGTCAGTGCTCATTGAAATTTTATGAAGATTTTTTTTCGTTTTGTGTTTTTATGTTGAACCTTAGTCATTAGACATTAGGACACACACTCATGTGCATATACGATATTAGGGTATCCGTTATTTCCCACCTCTCTTTAATAGATGTTTTTGCTAAAAAAAAATATAGTTTTTTTGGTAACCGATTTCAGAACTTGGAAAGCTCTAATACTATAGTGTCCTTTATTTTACATAAAAATTTTTGGAGGTGGCTCAAAATAAGTGAAACGAAACACCTTTGACCCGACTACATGGAACTTTTAAAACAATACATATGTTATTTTAGTACTACAGGTAATAAGTAAATAAGTCCCAGAAAAGTAGTAGAAAAGTAGTAGCAATAAAAGTTAGAGTAGAGTTAAGAAAAATGGAGCTAAGGTTGAGTTAAGGCCAATTTTCCATTAGTTCTGAGCGCAATTTCACCTTCATTTGTGGGTATTATTTAGATATAGATATATATAAAAAAATCGCATAGAAATTTTCGTGCTTAAGTAACAGAAAAATGTTGCCTTATGTCAACCTCAACTGCATTTTTCTTAACTCGACTTTAGCTGTTATTTCTTTTTGCCATAGAATTATTATGATTATTATTTAATATTTAATAATTTGTTTTAAAAAAAAAAATATTTCATGGTGCAATATTTTTTTTCATTTCAATATCAAATTTTAATGCATTGAAAAATAAAAACTTTAGAAATTATCTTATATACCAATGCAACTCTTTTCGAAGAGCTATAAATTGATCACCTAGAACAAGGATGCACAGCTCGAAACTAGTTAAGCTCAACTAGATCTTATAACAATAACAAGCATTATCGAGCTCTTTCTGTTCTTCAAGCTTAATCATTTAGGTTCGCAACCATCCCATGCGTTTTATTTCTGTAATTTTATCTTCAAGTCACTTGCTCCTTTATCTTTTGTTTTTAATTAAAACTTTTTAGAGTTTTTTACCCAAACTGAAAATGTAATTGAAACCAGCTCCCGAAGTAAATATTTGTGTGCATCTCTGACCTAGAAGATGAAATCAAATTATTTTACAGAGAAGTCACCAAACTATCTCTTGGCTGATTTATTTTCATATGTTTTCTTATCAGTAAATCATTTTCGCTATAAACTGATTCTAGTAGCTTTAAAATTAGCCTCCACAGCACTAGCTAAGTAGCTTCCTCCCAGTTTAGGTTTTAAAAAATATTAGAATTCATACAAAATGACAAAGAGCTATACATTTACGTGTTTCAAAATGGTTGACGAGCTTTGAGGCTTTCAGACTGCGGTAAACGCGAAAAGTTTTTTCTTAGTTTTATTTTTGATATTCCTTTGATTTTTCCAAAAATTCTTCAATTTACGAAATAACGGACACCTTAATATAATATATCGTGAATTTGATTTTCTCACTCACATGCATATGAACATACCTAATTCAAACAATATTTTCAGAAGTAACTTAGAACTCTGAATTTAATTTCGAGCATAGACTTATTGCATAATACCAGAACTGGATGTCATCTTTAACTTTTTAATTCCAATTTTCTGGCAAAAAAATTGGGTAAAAAACTGATTCCAGCTAAATAGTAATTGAAAATTTATTATTATTGCTTTTAATCTCGTTACTAGAATCAAGTTTTTCAATATCATAGCAAATGGAGTGTCAATTGTCGGAATCCTCTCAAGAAATAAAAATTGGACTTCAGTCACTTGTTGTTCCATTCCAAGAAAATGCAGTTATTTTGCGAACTCTGTATGATTCTTATCTTTTTTCATTATGACAAAAAGTAGTAAGGATCTTGGCAGAAGTTAACTAAATGCTGTAGACTGCATTAACCAGAGAAGCAGGCATTTTAATTTCAATTACAAGTTTTTATTTAAAGTTGTAATATCGGTTTTGTGAAGGGCACGGCCATAAATCCAAGCACTGAACATATTTTCTTTAATTGCACTAATCGACTAACTTTAAAAAATATTGGGAACTTGCTGCTCTAGTGACTGCTTCTCGAATTCAAAAAAAAAAAACAAAAAAATTGTTTTGGCAAGTGGACTTATATTATTATACAATATTTTGTTATTGCCCATATATTAATAGCTAGCCAAACATAGAGATTCAGAACCCTACCCACAACTCAAACTCTCTCGATTTTATTCAAACTGTTTCATTCTTTGTCAAGTTAGTTCTCGCTATGTTCGCGAAACGTTCCAATACTCAGTTTGAACACATTTATTTAAATAGTTCGCAGTCTTAGATTCTGCTCGTATGCAGAGGCGTACCGTGCACATCGGATGCCCGGGACAAAATCTTATTTTTTCGCTCCTACCGAAACAAATTTTCGTGTTTCTTAACAAAAAAAAAAAAAAAAAAAAGATTCTCACTTTAGACAAAATTAGATAAATTTTTCTTTAACTTTAAAAATTTTCATCTACACATTCAAAATTTACCACATGGATTAATTTTCATTGACTAAAAACCCTAGCAAAATGAGATATATTTCACGATCATTTTGACAACCCAAGCCTTGCAGCCGGGCTACCGCCACCTCGCTTCCCATAGGTAAGCTACTCTTCGTATGACCAAAATGCGCATACATTTTGTCTGCAGTCGGGCCCATGATCTCTTGCATATATACGAAATTTTGTTTCATGACCTAAAACATCGCTCTTAACATAGCACTTTCATATTTATGCTTCTATGTGAGGTGCCACGCTCTCTTCAAACCTTGTCCGAACCATTTTTGGAATATCTGTGAAATTTTTTTAAAATTTTAAATGGATAAGTAATGTAACCAAACTTAGACATATGTACCTTCCTTTCAAGCAAACAATCTGAAAATGCTATATCGAGAGGTATTTAAGGTAAAGCAAAACAAATACTAAAGTGTTTTGGGGAAAACGATCTCAAGACCTCAGTCAGCTCCTCAGCCTCCTGTTAACCTATAGTGATATTGTAAGCCAACATTGCATTATACAAATAAATAGATTCGGACAGAGAATAGACAAAATGTGACTAGATTTTAACAAGCAAGAACTATACTGAATGAGTTATCTAAGACAGGGCAACCAAATTTCTTATAAATAATTCGAACAAGCAATAGACTTAAAGTGAGCGAGTTTTGTCAAGAGGGTGTGGTAAAATGTGGGTGGCATTAACAATAGAGCGTAGAACATACAAGACTTCTGAGAAGACTATCGTATTCATGCTATCTCTAAGTCGAGTCGATGCCTATATTGATATTGTACCGCTTACTTGCTACATACGACAATTTCCATTAAGATAATTGAAAATTTAGATAGTAATATTATGTTATATGAATTTTTAAGTAACTAAAACAAGCACTCAATTTCAAAATATTGCTATTAAGCCTACTCTTGGAATTGTTTCATATACCTTAGGTAGAGTACCCACAAAATGTATGAAATGTAGCAAAAGTGCTACAAAAATTACGGCAAAAAAATAAGATCCTTAAATAAATGTTGTATTACCATTCGAAATTGGGCAGTCGCTTTTGATTCAAAGCCTGGAAATTTAACCTTAAATGAGTTTTTTTATTTATCCTGCTACAACTGTAAATGATCGACTTTTAGTGATAATGACCCTGAACATTTTGATGTAAAATTAAATTTAATTAAGAAGCAACTGGCCAATTTTTAATAGGAACACAAAATATTTTTGCAAGTCTTATACTTTATCCGCATTCTATTAGAAAATGCTTGTGGAGCGAAACAAAAAACACTTTTGCACATATGGGTGCACTAATACACATACATAAATAGATAATATTCATTAGCGGCCTATTAACATTTTTTGTCTACAACAAACATCTATATAAAAAATCAGGCTCATAAGGCAAAAAAAAATGTAACTGACAAATTTGCTACCCAGAAACCAGTTGCACATTAATAAATCAAGGCGAAACAGCTTCCGACAAGATAAAAATCTCTCCTCAAAGTGGCCAAATATCTTACACTCACTGTCAAATTCAACTTCCTTTCTGACGCATCCAAGCAGGCTTTTTTTTTTAGAAAAAAAAAACACCCCTCAGATGAAGTTGTTTGAATAAATCTTGAATATAATTAATTAATCTGTTGCTAGTAAGCTAGCAAGAGTTAAAAAAAAAAACTAAAAAAAACTCATTGATCCCAGCATACGAAAAAGGATACAGCGAACTTGTGCATCTGACGAATGGTTACCGTCAGGATCGCGTTTCAGGGGTGCCTTTAACACAAAAAATAAGACAACATTCCTATAACGTGATTGTCGCATGAATAGAATACTGAAGAAGGGTTTTTTTTTCATCTCAATTTTTATAAAGATTCAAAAGCAGAAGCACCCGTTAAATAATAGTTTTCCGTACCACGGAACTATCATTGCCCTCGAAAGTGAAAGACGCTTGTTGCGTTGATGGATACCTTAAGTTTCAAGTTGCCGAAAAACCGTTGCGTTCGATGCACCGTAGAAATGCGTCGATGAAAATCTGTTCGCACGGCACAATCGATTTTTCAAGTGCGCTGCTCAAGAGGACAACCAACAGTTTGGCGGCGTGGATGTTTAAGCAAACGGTTGAATTGGTTTTCCTAATTAATGATCGGTATAGCGGTCGCAGGAAAAAACGGCACATGCGCAGCATTCGAGGTTTCATCCAATGGCGAGCAATTTAAGTGCGTTCGAATGTTTATGTATAACAAGCGGCTGCGTCTATTTTCAGAACAATTGGGAGCAATCGAGACCGATGCAAGCCATAAACATCCTGTGCTTAAGAAACCCACGCCCTAGAAGATTCAACAATGTCGTTGCAATTGTTGCACAGAAGCTGCTCCTCATAAATTGTAACCGGTGCTGTGCAACGACGGATGCACAATAAGTTGTAGTGATGCCCGGTGAGATATTCGTATCATTAACCCACTTCAATAACATGATCACATAAACAACACTTGTGACACAATGCTGAGACTGTACTTTTAATGCGCGAAGCCGTATGAAATGCAATTAAAATCCTTAAAATTTAAAGGAAAAATAAGGTGACATTGTATTTATTTTGAAAATTCTTCATTTATTCTTCCAAATCAATTTCATCCCCTTCAAAGTAATCCCCGCCCGATGCAATGCACTTATTCCAACGGATTTTCCAATCTCCGAAACATTGGTTGTAGTCACTTTCCGGGATGGCCTTCAGTTCCATCTTCGCTGCGGCTTGAATCTCCTCTATCGTATCAAAACGGTGTCCCCGGAGCGGTCTTTTGAGCCTGCTGAACAGCCAGAAGTCGCACGGCGCCAGATCAGGTAAATACGGTGGTTGCGGAACGATATGGGTTGAGTTTTTGACGAAATGATCACGAACTACGTGTGCAGTATGGGATGGTGCATTATCGTGGTGTAAAATCCATGAATTGTCTTTCCACAATTCCGGCCTTTTTAGACGAAAAATTTTGGAAAATCCGTTGGCATAAGTGCAGTGCATCGGGCGGGGATTACTTTGAAGGGGATGAAATTGATTTGGAAGAATAAATGAAGAGTTTTCAAAATAAATACAATGTCACCTTATTTTTTGGACACAGTAGTATACCTATTACCCAGTAAACCACTTACATCAAATTCCAGATCGATTGCTCCAATAGTTCACTTAAAATAGCACTTTCAACTTTATGTGAATGAGGGAGGTGCCACGCCCACTGATGCAATCTTGTCAAGTTTGATTTAATTCTGAAGCTTATAGTAACCGACACCTCTACACAAAATTTTATGAAGATTACTCTCATAGCATTAAACGTATTTCGTTTATATGGGAGGTGCCACACCCACCTGCGCAATTGTGCCAAAATTTTGCAAGGAGACACCTTTAAGCAAGTGTATCCGCCATATAAAATTTCATAACGATTGCGTTGTTAGTTCTCTTTTTATAACGTTTATAAATATTGTAGGCTATGCCACGCCCTTCAACAAAATTTTCCTGAATATTGAATAAACTTGTATTGACGACTACTTTCAGTGGTATCATCCCTAAAATTTTAATGAAAATCGTATGTGCCAATTTGGATATATACGAAATAATTTTCAATTGCTTAAAAGTGCGACGCCTACTTTTAGAATTCCGCCCACTTTATGCGCAATTCAAGATTCATAAGATCTGTATTCGTGTACCAAATTTCATCACAATATCTTGCACGGTTTACGAGCTATGGCGTTAAAAAAGTTAAAGTTTAGGGCTGTGCCACGCCCCTTTAAGAGCCTTTGCAAACTTAAGATCTAGCCTAATCTTAATTTTGTTCTTATCTTCACCAAATCACCAAGTTTCATCAAAATCGCAGCAACTTTTTTTCAAAATGGACTTGGGTATATTTACATAGAGTATGGGCGGAAGGCGTGGCTGTTAACCGATTTCGCCCATTTTTATATGCTAGCAGCTTGCAAGAAGATGTGAGCTGTGTGCCAAATTTCATTGAATTAGCTTGCTTAGTTTTTGCGTAAACCTGATTTCAACAGACAGACACACAGACAGACAGACAGACAGACAGACAGACAGACAGACAGACAGACACACAGACAGACAGACAGACTGACAGACAGACAGACAGACAGACAGACAGACAGACGGACAGACGGACAGACAGACGGACACAGCTATATCGACTCAGGTGGTGACGCTGATCAAGAATATATATACTTTTCCATGCCTGATACGCCCCCTTCTATGCGTTACAAACGGAATGACAAAGTGAATATACCCTCTGTGTAGGGTATAAAAATATTCATAATCTCACCTCTGTTTAAGGAAATATTTACTTTAATTAAGAAAACGTTCTAAAAAATACTCTTCCTGCCTTCGACGGCATGTTTACATTCACAGTAAATTATTGCTTAAAACGCATAGTCCATGTTTAAGGAAAAGCTTTATTTTTTTTAATAAGGTCTAATTGTATCAGTACCAATGAAAAATTCCTTAATGTAAGGAAAAATTACTAATGCTCACTTTAGTAAATTTCATAGTAGGTGAACTCTTCAAGGGTTGAAAAAAGAGTTTTTGACTTAAAGTTTTGTTTTTTCTCAGTGAAATGTCCACCTCTTTGAAATGGATTTACTGAAAAAAAAAATTAAATTATTTCCTTCTTTTAAGTAAATACAAAAAAGTTCAGGACTCGGTCGTACGATATAATAATGTAAAACGGATTATTTGAGCTGTTCTTCCAAACTGAAATTTATTATTTTATCTCTTAAGTTCTAGAGCTTAGTTCTAATACAATTGTAACGCTTGCAGACACTACGTCAGCATTTTGTAGTGCCTGCGTACGTGCTTAAAGTGTAAACAAAAAGTTTAATATGATACTTATAATATCGCTGCTCATTGACAATGGTCGTAGCGGATTATATATGTATGTATAGAAGCTTAGATATAATATATGTATGTAAGTATGTTAGAAGCAAAGTATGAGAGGGGGCTAGAAGGGGCCAGATATGACTATATACTGGGCTAAAACAAAGGCAAAAACGCTTATTTTCACAAAATATAAAAAACTTGAGATATAATGAACAGTTTGATATATCCATGTCATTCCATAAGGTCTCTCAACATTCAGTCTTCCTTTTCTTGTGTCCTTTAGCTTTTCAGGGAGAATATGGCCTTCAATGGCTTCAATTCTCTTTAACATTTCCCCGGTTCAAGTGTTTCTTGCTGTAGCGTACGTTTCCACAATACTCTATGACAGCAGCGTTTTTTGCTACCCTGAGGGCTCCACTATAATGCTTGCCATCAGGCTACAAGTGATGATTTCTGCGACGTTTGCCCACTCCATTTCGACTTTCACCGTTTAAGTTGAATTGAATTCTGATCTTGACAGTATCTGATTGATTCTAAGAAAGGATAAAGATCGAAATGCTTGATACATTGTCGTTATATTCCATTTACCCAAACATTTCAAATTGTCGTCATCGATTTGCCCGGTCCGTTTGATGTTGTTAATTTTCTGGGAATAATATTGATTCGTAGGCAGTGAGCGCTTAGCCCGAAGCTGAATGAAGATTAGTATGTGTTTAAAAATGATTTAGGGCACATGATCGCCGTGACTTCTTCAGTCAAAGCATTTTTGGGTGAACTTATTTGCGAATAGGGCCTTATGTTAGCAACAGCTAAGCGAGATATGTTGGTTTCCGAAGTGTCAATCGTTGCATAAGGCAGAAACTTCAGAAACACTCACAAGAAATAATCCAGAGTTTTCACATGATCCTTAAGAAATGTTGACAGTTTTTTCTTTCATTAAGTAAATCTTCATTATATCAATGCGTCAATAATGTGTCAATATTGTTTTTCTACTGGGTCAATCAATCTTTGTATATTATTACAAATATTACTTATCAAAACGATCGTAAGATGTGTTGTGATTGCACGTCCTTTAATCCTTTTGCTTCAGTATTTCCTTTTTTTTTTGTGTTAGTGCACAATAGCAGCGGCTATTTGTTGGGTTTCTCTCCTTTCTCTGTGAAAAATAAATCTTTTGCAATGTCATACAAAAACTATGGAGTTCCATTTTTTTGTATTTGATTAGGGACGTGATATGTTTTTTATGCGAATTTCTTTAATGCTCGGTTATTAAGGGAAAATTGCAGCACATTGCAAGCAAGAAATGCGAAAGGTGTTCATTCACCTATTCCTTTCTGTTTTTATCCTTTTAATAAAGTTGCAAAACAGATTAATAGGGTTGCTATGGATTTCCTTTACGCCAGATGTAATGTGTGCGCATTGTACGAGTTTGAACAGTCAGTCACACACAAAGCAAAGAAATTCCTTTCGATTCGAAGGTCCTTTTATCGATCTATCAGTCTGTTTTGCTTGGCAAAATGTTATTTTAGCTCAGTGCTACGGTTCGAAATAGCCATGGTCTCTAGTGACACTGAGTTGGTAATAGATTTGCCGATTATTGATAAAACAATGTACGAGTGTACCATCTTCATATAACTTGTCGGGTCGAGAGTTATTTTAGTTGTTAGTTTGTTGAATTCTTAACAACAGTTTTGGTAACATGCGACCCTTGGCTGCAGTGCAGTGGTGCCAGGAGCCAGCGCACACTACGTAAATAACAAATAGTGGTGAAGCGAAAGCTTTGGCCATAATCATCAACATGACCGACCCAGTTAATGTTTGGTATTTTGTTAACCCAAAGCCCATTGTTTCGTTCGCATCGCATCGTAGCGATGGAGATACAAGGTATTTTGATTTGTGCACTTGTGGGTTGTGTTGCCTTGTCAAGTTATATTGTTCTTGATTTGCTATAACTGAATCGTTTAATAAATCTTGAATTTTGTTTGTTGATTTCATATTCATAATCCGCAGCTATAAGCTATATCGCTTATAGTGAAAGGTGTGAGAGGTTTAACAACAGCCATCCCTGGATGAAGCACAAGACTTTTCCTTTAACATGACCTTATTTCTATTGTTATGAGGTAGCAATAACCAAAACTAAAATTTTAAATATTGCACTAACAGTGTGGGTAAGACCTGAAGTGAAAAATCAGCTTTAAAAGTTTTAGTTTTTCTCCTTTTTTTTGAAATTCCAGAAACAAGTATTTGTTGCATCTGTGGTCAGCGTAATGAACAAAAAAAAAACAATATAAATGTAACTTATTTATTTGGCAATATGCTCGAAATATTTGTTAATATACAAGCGAAAAAAAAATTAAGTTTATAAGCTAATGCTATTTATGCCCTGGAATAGACAATTTTTGTTTCGTTAAGAGCATAGAGATATCTCGAACATAGTTCGGTTTCTCGTTTTAAGGTTGAAAAATCGAAAAAATATGCATATTCATGTGTCCAAAAAATGTGGAAAATATTCAAAAAGAATAGAGGTTTAAATAATCGAAGAAGTTGAAAACTGTTGGAAAGTTCAAGGAACGTCGAAAAATAAAAAATTATATGGAAATTCTGATAAACGTCGAAAGAGGTTAAAAAAGTCTACAAAGTATGGAAAATGTTGAAAAGAGTTGAAAAATGTTAGAAAAGATAGAAAGAGAAATGGTTGAAAGAGGTTGAAAATATTTTGAAACAAGTGAAAATTGTTTGAAAAAAGCATGGAAAATGCTAAAACTAGTTCAAAAATGTTGAAACATAAAGAGGTTGAAAAACTCGAAAAAAAGTTGAAAAGTCGAAAATATTGAAAAATGTTGAAAAAGTCGGAAACTTTTGTAAAATATTGAAAAACTTAAAACCCTGCTTTGCTGTTATCTTCATGGATCGTAAAAAAATATCATGCCGGAACAATTCAGAATGGGTTCAAAAAAGAATGCATAATGTGTCTCTAAAATTTAAATAAAAAAAACATCG
Source organism: Meiosimyza decipiens (assembly GCA_963680825.1). NCBI lineage: Eukaryota > Metazoa > Arthropoda > Insecta > Diptera > Lauxaniidae > Meiosimyza > Meiosimyza decipiens. The sequence continues at coordinate 93,084,931 of OY804258.1, read as the reverse complement.
ATTTTAAAGTGATGATATGATGAGTTTGGAAAAAAAAAACGTTGAAATATATACACAGGGAAAACCTAAAAACTTTACCGATATCTTGTTTTCATTTAATCCAATTCGCTAAGAAATTCTGGACTAAATTTTAATAAAAACATAAGTGACCACACCAAGATCCATGTTACGTTTTAATTATTTCAATGTAATAAGATTTTCCCTAATACTTTTTCCGAGATCGGATTACATTTTTCAATGTAAGTTTATAGTTAAAAAGGAAAAAGAATCTAAACTCAAAAAGTAAGTATGATTTGCGATATGAGCGAATATTGAACCAATGCTTGTTAAAAAGCACCCTAACGTCACGATAAACATAATATTTCTCATTTCAGCAAACCTTGCGTCGTGATTTGATATTAACTTTTTGCATTGCTTTAATATAATGTTAATTTAAACATACCCGAAACATCAGCGAAATTGTCCCAATGAGCCTACATATGGGGCATAATTTGCCAAGTCGCCCATCCCAAATAAAAATTCTCCCATAAGAATTCGGTTAATTGTTTTCCTATTTGATGGTACTTCTCACACCAAAAATTAATTCATTTGGGCAAACTTAGAATGAGTTGGAGGCGGTACAATTCTTGGACTTATCTTTCAAAGCTTTATTTTTTCAAACGTTTGTAACTTTTTTCTGGAAGCTTAAAACAGAATGTCACCTGACACAAAAAAAAATTGAGGTCCAATTTCAAAAATCAAAAATTTATTTATTTTTTTTAAAGTTGGATATGTTTTTGGTCCAAGTATAACTTTTATAGAAATTGGTGGAAGTAAAAACTTCTTAAAATTGGATAAAAATCACAAAAAAAAAATAGTTTATTTTATTTAAATGACTACAAAAAAAAAATGGTGACGTCATAGGAAAAAAAATTGTAACAATAAAAAGAAAATATATTCCTGAATAATTTGACCAATTCTAAGAACTTTCTTCTCAGTTCGATTTTTACTGAAAATTTATAAAGGTGAAATTTGGAGCATTTGATTACTGGTCACTCTGAAAATTGGTATCCTTATAGGAAAAAAGCTCACCTTTCGTTTAAAAATATTTAACAAAAAAAAATACAGAAGACATTAAATCGAAATGAAGTATTGCGTCACGTAATTTTTAAAGATTTTCTACCCCCTCACCCATGTAACGCGCCCTAACGTTTTTCCTTACCCCCCCCTAGACGTTGCGTAACACCTAAGTGGCCATATTTACCTTAAACTCACAATTACGTTGATCAAAGTACCGGAAAATATTATTTTATATTAATAAACTCTTAAAATAAAATAAAATATTTATTTAACGAAAACTTAACTGAAATATACAAAATAAAATCGTATTCTTAACAACAAATTTAAAATAAAATCAGCCATAATTCAAATAAGTTACATCTCAGCTTTTGGTTAACCGGTCTCGAAGCTGATCATTTTATGACATTATTTATTCCTGTAGCTAATCTGTATCCTGTAAACTTTTATCATTTTAATAAAACTGTAGTTATTCAATAAACATATAAAGAAAGCTTTTGATAATAACTACACACACTATTTCAAATCACTCTCACTAAAGAAGTTTCACTTAAAAAAACAATGTTAAGTTACGCGTCGTTCGAAGCCCCCCTCCCCTCCCTGTAACGCATAGTAACGTTTTACAAGACCCCCAAATTGCGTTACGTAATACTTGCACGCCCCCTAAGGTAATTGAATAGAAACATTCACAAATTTACACTCGGCTCGGGGTCCTGGCCTTACTAAATATACTGATTCAGTACTGGTTTGGCGCATCGTTGAATTCGGGGCTTCGCCTCTTTAGGGACCTTTATTCAGCGCTGTACTGAAATCCATATGGCATTAGTGCATGTGGCAATAATCTATTCACCACACACATCGGAATCCTTAGGCACTGATCAAAAAAAAGGTCTTTCGAGTGAAATGTCTTTAAAAATTAGTGTAACAACATTTCAGTTGTTAGCCCCCTCTGAAATCTCAATATTTAAAAAAATGTAATGTTAAATTTGAGAAAATGTGATAAGCTAAAAATGGTTATTGATAACAAAACGTACAAACCAATTATAATGAAGCCATATGGGCTTTCATTTTCACACTAGAAAGTAATAAGAAAAACAATAAAGTATCAGCCTGTGACAAATCGAATAAACATTTTAAATTTTGAAAACTGTTAAAATAAATGTAAAATATAGGAAATTTAATAAAACTTACATTTTAGACCAAGCCTCATGATAAGGGGAAAATGAAAAGGCCTTTTCCTGCCTGAAGAAACAAAAAAATAATTTCAAACATTACAAGACTACCATCAGATCAAAGTTGAGAAAGATTTCAAGAATTACATTACCTTTCGTTTAAATCGTCATAGCTAATACAAAAGGCTGCCGATGATACACTGCTTCTTTCTAAGGCCTCGGGGAATCCCATAATAATGACAATGCGTAATATTAGGTATTTTAATGATTCTTTGGAAAACTTAAAAATTTTCACTTCATAGAACAACTGATGAACCTGTGCTATTACTAGTAAGAATTTCGCAAAAAGGAGAGAAAATTAAGAAAATCTATTTTCTTTAAAGAACAGTAGGAAGACAAAATGGTAGGAATACAATTTTGAACTTGAATTTTTACATTCAGAATCATGAACAAGCTCAAAAGCGTAAACACCTCGATTTTCAATTACTTCACGATTCCAAAGTGAACTTTCTCATGCAAAATTATATATACATATAAGACGTAATCAATTCTGCACATAAATTTCAAAAAATAAAGCGATTATTATCAATTAACTCGTTAACAAATGATCACATTGCTTTTCTTCCAGACGCATATATTCTAACTTAATCATTTAAACAATATTTCAAATTAGGAACGGACAAGCTCTTCAGGTCCGGCCTCCTCATTTTATAGATTCTATTTTTTTTTTTTTTCAATGAAACTTTGAAACCCCTACTTCCCCTACGTAAGAGATTATAGCATCTTACGTAATTAATATATAGCTCCTTAACAGCCCATTACCAGCTGTTGTATAACATAGAATCGTTACTCACTCGTTTCGAGATACAGAATTGGGCTATAAGCTTTTATGGGCAAAATATTGGGATGAGAATTACTTGGTATACAATATAAAAATACATGCAAGAAAATACTTTTGAAAATGGACGCTGCACCCCTGTAACAACACACATATGATTATGCGTGCGTGTGTTACGACTGAAAACAACCCCAATCATGTGTAGCTTCCGATTGGAAAATTGTGCCTTGTTGTCCGATTGGAGACAGGAGTACATGCTCATATGATTAGGGTGTGTAGGGCCATCTACTGGCATTATTGTGAATTAGCAAATATTCATATTCTGCTAGATGGCGTTGATGACACTAAACAAATAAAAACAATAAATTACTTAACGAAATATTCTAGCAATTAAAAATATTACAGTAATAAATTAAAGTAGTAAATAAGTCAATTAGGAGCATTCGGCAAACCACCAGAAAAGGGCGATGATGATAAGTATTTAAGATGACCTTGAAAATAATCAACTGCAAACACCAACTACAACAAAGAAGAAAAACACACCAAAAGGCAAGAGAATAAAAAACTCTTCATAATAAGGAAGGAAAAATGAGCAAAAATGTAGCGAAAAAATGAGAATAACCACTTACTTAATACTGTTCCACGAACTTCGTCCAGGTTGCCACCCCAACAGTCCTGACCTACCACAAATTGAGACACACGACTTTTTAATTTCTTCTTTGCATCTCGCAAGCTTTTTTACTGTTTTAATGCTGTATTCTTTGTTGTTTTGCGTAATTTTGCCTCTTCTCATCTCATTTTGCTCATTTTTTACTGCTTTTTCCATTCGTTAATTATTGGCCATAAGTTCAACGGCATCACATATTTTTGAAAATTTAGGGCAACAAACTTAAAGCATCGGCTTAAGATTAACAATGTTCGAAATGCCAGATGATTGTAATATCACATATCACTTAGTACTTTGCCAAGCGATATCGCCAGAGCATAGTTGATACTCGTGATCAGCTAATGGTTGTAAGATTTGCTAGGCCGATGTGATCGGTGCAAAATTAAATTGAAGCTACAGGGTGCTTCCATAAAATGAACTCAGCAATGTACAACTGCACTTCGAAACACCTTATCTGTTTATCAAGTGAAGCATATTTCCAGGCTGAAATGATAAAAGTGTTGCATATCTTTGCGAGTCCGTTGTATTGATCATTTATGGCTTCAGGACACAACAGAAACTAAAATTATTTAGATTTGTGTGAGTAAAAACACTTCAAACTTCACGTACGAGGGAAAATTATGCGTTTGATCCAAAACAAACAGAAAATGTATTTCAAAAGTTAGTTTTACATGTATATTTTATGGAAAAACTATATTTTATTTAAAAGGTCTATGAATGAATGTCGTTGGGTCGCTGAGGGCCAATTTTCGAAGTAATTTTTTGCGATAAATCCGAATTTGACCTCATTACGTCAGGGCTTAGAAATAATTGTGGTTGAGTAATTAAAAAATACTTCTACTTTCGAGTTTTTGTATCAGCTTGAAAAAAAATTTTTTTCAGCTGCACATTTTTTTGACTTTGATGTTTTTGAACATTTTTTGAAAAGGAATATCTCAAAAGCTATGTGAACTAGAACTAGATAGCGTCAAGATTCGATTTTTATTCAAATCAAACGACGAAAGTCGAAATAGATTGGGTACATGATGCGGATATCACCAAAAGAAGACTACTGGCAAGCATTGAAGTGTAATGCAGAAACGCTGCCGTCTTTGATCATTGTGGAAACGTTCAGTAGAGCAGGACATATGCGAATCGGGAAATGTTGGAGAGCATTGATGGTACTCGCTACTAATTGTGCGCATTTGAAGTTTTATGGAGGCCCTATGATCCGTGAGGAAATAAAATTAAAAATTGAAAATAAAATGTTCGGAACATCGATTTGAAAGCAGGCTCATTCTTACGATTGATTTAACCTTCACACGGTCACTATTAACACATGTTAATATCGCAATATATATTTTGCTGTATCTCGCTTATTCGTGATGCGATTCTCAAGAAGCTTCGACTCAGTGACTAATTTTTCAACCTCTTTTCGAAAAACTTAAAAACCGCTGTAAATATTGATTTTTTCCGTTACTTTTTGAAAAACTGTCGTGTTTATCCCTTAAATGGTTACTATTTACATATGTTAATATTTTTTTTATATCAGACATTTTGTTTGTTTATGGGCATATTTTATGTTATTGCAATGTTAGCTAATAATAAGAAGGCATTTTTCAATAATTGCTTATTGAAAAACCGATAGCTTAAAAAATTTTATTAATTTATTATTATATTTAGTTATTTTAAGTTTTTGAAGCTGTCTTCACATTTTCTTTGAAATTTGCTATGTTCAACACAAACAGGCTTCTTGGACTGGATACAAATTTTCCTAGCTGCGCGTTTTCGTTTGCGTTCCTCGTGGTAGGATATATAGCAAGATCTTTTTACTTTGGAATGACCAAGATCATCTCCATCCGGGACAAAATTTTCAGTAGTGTCAGTTTTCAACGAGAGAATAGTTGCTCCAACCGTATAAAACGAGTTTCACGAAATATATTTTGCTGCCTCATTCGTTGCAAATCGGGCGGAGTTTCACGAAATATATTTTGCTGCCTCATTCGTTGCAAATCGGGCGGAGTTTCGCTCCATATTGTTCCATCCTTAACCATAAAAAAATGTTCTCCTTCCTCCTTAGAATAAGGCGCTCCTGCTACTTCAGCTTCCTCGGTTTCATCCTCAAATTCGAACTCAATTTCCCCATGATCTCCTTCAGGCTGATACACCATCATATCCTCATTAATCATGTGTCCTTCTGTTGCGTCTCTTACCTCTGTTTCCGTATTGTCCTCATCCGAGTCCATATTGGCAATTAAATGCTCATAGTATATTGCCTGCATTTTAAACGATAACCTGAACATTGAATAAATAGCTAAGTTTAAAAATAATTCATCTTGTACTTACTGAGCCACAGAAGAAGCACTCAGAATCTTAAATTTTTTATTTTTACCTGCCAGTTATGAGATATATATTTATATTTATGTAATTACAAATATCACTTCTACTAAGGAATTTCAAAACAAACTGACAAAGAAACGCAGCAACTGAAGCCCAGGTTACCCCTAAAAATATTGTAACAATAGCAACTCTTACAAGGCTTGCTATAACGCAATGTTCAAATTCAAAAATCATAGTAACTGTGTAAATTCGCATACATTTTGTATGAAAACAAAAATATTAACATATGTTAATAGTGACCGTTACCGTAGTAAAACATTGGTAACCGTGTGAAGGTTAAGGTTCTATACACAATAAAAGTCAATGTGTGTGTGTATACTCCTCATCCGTTCAACCGATCACCGAAAGATTTAGTACACATGTTTCTTATGGTTTGTGGAAGGTTCTTAGCATAGTTTGATTCAATAAAAAATCTCATGTCACGTCTCTCATATAAGAAAAGCCAGAAAATTTGTATGTCGTCTCATATTCAAGTTTAGTTCTTCATACAAATTACCTAAATTTTTCTGCGCTTAGATATTGTCCCGGCAACTCTTTGGAATAATTGCTTACCCTCCAATCGCTCCAACGACCTCTTCTGTCCAGGCTTTTTTAATCAAGGACTATAACCAAATTAAAATCTTTGCTCTATTTACTGGTAATAGCAGAACAACGTTCTAAGTTTATCTTATTCCATTCAAACTAGTTGTAAGTAATGAAGGCTTGGCAGCTACATTTTGGGATACCCTTTATAAGCTAACAGTATTTTGTTTACAAACCGGACAGTGTGTGACATTCAATGCTTTTCAGCCACACTAAATAAAATATCCAAAAATTATCATGTCTTTAACCGATATTCATGTGAACTGACACAAATCGGATCATAATTACAGAATAAATTAATTTTTAAGAAATATTTTTTACCAGTGTATCGTATATTGAAAGACTAAAGTATAATAATAAAAACACAATCAACGCACATTTTTGTTCGACAGCAGCGTTCCATATTCAAAAGTATGAAAAATCGATTTGTGCTCACCATCCTTCCGTTTTTAGTGCTCGAAATGTCTCTAAAGTGACTTAAATGTACGCTTGCACTCACATATTTACATAAATACAAACAAACGACAAACAAAATCATTCGAAAAACTCTAAACGGTGACGCTGATGGCGGCTAGACTTGATCTGCAAACGTAAAAGACCGTCGTCCATGCAGGCATTCTTAAGTGAAATATATAAATACATGCGTTTATGTACAGCAAAGCAGTAAAGGACATCAACAACAACAATACCAACAACGACAACAACAGTGCATTTAGTAGCCATGTTAAGAACGGAGCGAGCATTAACGGTAAGTTATATTCCTTTTGCTTTATGGAAAATGAGGGTGAATTTAAGCTTTGCTTTGTTTTCATGTGTCCTGTGTTTACAAAAAGGACATTTTGCTAGTTACAAGAAACCATTCGAACCATGTCGGTTCCCCCCCCCCCCCCCACACACATTTGTGACAGTGTGTTCTGTCCACCCTGGTTAAATATACGCTCACTGAACCCACCCTCATAAAAAAAATTCATTCGCCATCGAATATACACATTCAACCACCCAACTCAACCCCCTTTCGTCCAGTCTATGGAACAAAGTCCAAATTCAAACGATACCATCGACTTGCCAATGTTGGTGTTGTTAGTTCAACAAACCAGCAAAGCAAAAACCGCCCCCGCCGCCAAGCATAGAACTTAGACAACCCAACTGAAGTGAGGAAATTCGCGCATCCATTTGAATGTTGGCAATGTGCGCTGTTATTTTTGCAAACTGAGTTTGTTGAATAACTTTGGTAAATTAGAAAGCGTGTTATCCGGAGACCACATCCATGCATGTTTTGTCCGTCCTGTTCGTCCTGTACTGTGTGCTGTTTCCTTTAGACTGTACATTTGTTTGCTACTTCGTGCTCTTCGCGCTTCCCTGCACATGTGTATGCCAACTGTGTTTTTATGTATTGTGCGAGTACATTGAAAAATAAATCACTTGATATCGCCAGCGCTAGTCCTCCGTATTCTCTTGGCAGTTTCAGCATTTGTTGGTTACGCTGATAAACTTCGCTTTCGTTTACACTGAAAAAGTTTTAAGCTAGCGAACGCGTTTTTCCCATTATTATTTTGAATTATAAAATATCCAGTCAAAAAAGTGTCTTCTTACGCAAAAGATAGATGATAGAACACTACAACTTTCGACCTGAAATTTTTTTTTTTTAATAAGGGTCATGCAACAGGAGACTGAAAAGTCAACATTCAACTATTATTGAGATAACATTTGATAAATAAAATTTAAGAGCAGAAGACTTCAACTCGCAGAAAATATTGCCGCCGCAGCTGTGAGTAAGGCGAGATGATCATATGTAGGGTAGGGCCCTTGCCAAAGGAAAATCATAAATGAGAACCTTATCAACCAACAGAACTCGTTTGTAATGGCAAAACAACACGCATTATTCCTAAATTATTTATATTCTAAGGACTCGTGGTAGAAAAGTCGACTGTACAAGATTACAGGACGCGATGTTCGGAAGAGATAGTATTGCATTTTCATTGAACTAAAGCAAAGCTTACACTGTTTCACGTTGGAAGTTTATCCAAGGTTATTCAATCGGAATGGATTCATCTAGATCACGTATCTTTGCTTATATATGTTCTTCCATTTCTGTGTGAGCTATTTCTTGCAAAGTAAATTACAAATAATACATAATCTGGCTTGTCCTGATTCCGTTTCGGATTTATGTACTTCGATTTTCAATTCCGATTTCACGAATATGCAAAAAATTAAATACCGTCATATTATTGGAACTATTACGTGCTCAAACCAGAAATTAAAAAAAAATAGCATAGCGAAATCGGCCCATTAGACTTAGAAGAGCTATTTAAGTACGAACTTCAATTCCACTCCCGAACTAAACCAGAATCAGAAGAGCTCTGAATAGGTTAAATAAAAATTTAATATACGAGACAAGCAAAAATTCAGAAATATAAATGTTTTAAATAATATAATGGCTATTAATTCTATAAACACTAAAAGAAAATCAAACTCTAACATTACTTGCTACTGATTTGAGCTAACAGCTTACATTTTTATTTTCAGTAAACGACCTTGTCTTCTAAAATTGGTAGAAGGTCAGGGCTACCAAGTGCCAGCTTTTGACACTGAAAAGCATGGAATTTGAATGAAACTTGGTACGCATATGAAATGAAGAGAAAGAAATAGGATTTAATCCTATAATTTGCAAAAGTTTCATAGCATAGTTTGGTATGGAAAAAGTGGGCAGTGCCACGCCCTTTCATATAAAAGAAAAATTAAATTTAACATATCTAATAAACAATGTGAAACAGATAAATAAAACTTGCTGTGTATATAAAAATGAGAGGCGTAAGACTCAATTAAAAAATGGATAGTGCCACGCCTTCAAATAGAGAAAAGACGTAACATTTTTTATGCCTCTACAAGCAGATAAATGAGACTCGGTACATATATAGAAAGCAATAGTGATTCACCGAGAACCGATAAATATTGTTAACGTTTTCGTTATCGGGACCGAGAACGATAACGAGACGATATCAAAAAAATTATTTCTCGTATAATCAAGGAGAAGAACGAGAAAGGTCTGGCCGTTATCTCGTTCTCGGCAAAAATGTAATGTGTATCGTGCAATAGGCACTAAGATATCGCAATATCATGGCACTTATGGTAGCAGGCGTACTACATTCGATACTAGAATGTATATTGTCTATGTTTGGTACCTCACGAAATCTGGACGAGATTAGATAAAGGGGCGTGACACCTTTATGGAACAAGAACATTTTAAACGCCATATCTTGTCATCTATTGCAGCTACAGTTGTGAAACCTGACACGTAAATGCAAATTGTTTGTGCCAAGCAACTCGCTAAATGTGAACAGGGTTCACATTGCTATTCTTGGAACTTATACCAAGTTGTGAAATTTCGTACATGGACTCAATTGTCTGCAATAACGACTGCGTAAAATATAGATGGGGTTGTGCAAGGCACAGTAAGCGGGAAAGCCGCTGGTCCAGCTAGTATTATATACATAAAAATGTGAACGAGAATAACCGAGAAATAATGGTGATAACGAGACGAGAACGATACAGGTCGAAAATTTCTCGTGCGAGTACGAGACGATCAGAAGAGTCTAACAATTATGTAAGATATATATTTTATTTTTTCATAAATAAAAGAACAAAACTTTCCCTTAAACATGATACCAATTGAAAATTAAAATTATTATAATATTTACTTACAATCATTAGCAAAGATCGATATCCTTGTGAATAAATATTAATAAAAAATTACGTACATATCTAAATGTATTAAAATTTTAAGTACACTCCATCACTACGTCTTATAACTTTAAGGGACCAAGTCTAAGTATTAAGAAATATTTAAAAACTTTAACTTATACTGTGCTAATTAAAAAACTAAATTCGGTTGAATGTAAGCACTTGCGGCATCCTAAGTGAACTTAAAATAGTTCATCGAATATTGTAGAAAATTCTCGAAATTGGAGATTCCAGTTTCGGGGCATGAGTCTTGCTTTACGAAGCGCCTTTTACAGGGTCACAGTGTGGAGCTTCCTACGAATTTCGATAAGAAAACAAAAACCTAATATTCATAAAAATGTCATAAAAACGGTCATTCGAAATTACAACAATATATATATATACATATATATATATATTTATATATTCTTTTTGACACATGAATCATTTTACTTTCGTTATTTCAGTACTTTCGTTTTATCTAGAGCAAGAGAAACTAATTCAACTCATTAACCTAAAACTAAACAAATCTTGAAATTTGCCACCCTGGCAACGCCTCTGATTACCAAAACCGTGGAAAAAGTCGATAAACGTCAAAAAATTTAAAAAATTTGGATAACTCATTAATTGTTGGAAATATTGGAAAATGTTGATCGATAAAAGTGGGAAGATATATATTGGATGTACTCGTATGTTAAAAAGTCCAAAGACGTTGAAGTCAACAAAATCGAAGCGCTTCTTACAGACATAGAAAAATGTCCATGCCGGTCACTTGCATGAATGTGAGATACATCTGAATGCCTTAAAATAGCATTTTATTATTTTTAGGTTAGGATATCTCTTGCTTTTTAGCGCAATTCTGGGGCAAGATTCAAATCCCTTTGGAAATGACTAGTCTAATTTCCTATATCTTTGGGACTACTTATTTTGCAGACATGTGAAACGTTTATTTCTTTGTTGTTTGAAATTCAAGAATTTAAAACCAAAATCTTCAAGCTAAACTTACTACACAAAATGTTAACAGTGCATTCATACTTCGCCTTTACCACTCTTCCATAAAGAGGGTGGCAAATATCAGATTGATGCTTAGAAATGGACAAGGAATTTCAACAACTGTATCTAAAGTATTTCTGCCAAATAGAATTTTATACGAAGCCATAGAACGCTAACGTTGTAAAATAAAAATTTGATGTGCATGAGTACCTAATGCTGTATGCCGGATTGTGACGTCAACAAAATAAAATACGAAAACACAAAAAAAAAAAAAAAACAGTTTAGGGTAGAAGTTTTGCACCATTTATGAGTTGTTTCTCGCCATTTTTGCAACGAATTTTGCACGTTTTTAGCAAATGTTTGTCCGAGCCTATGTAATTTATTTCAACCCCCAATAAACGTAGGCATATGTGTAAGTGTACAATGTTGGATTGTGACCACACCCTTGTAATAGCGGTGCAGCATTCATTTACTACACATACGTACACATTTGCTTATCCTTTTAGGGTGCGAGTGTGCGATAGCCAATGTGCAGCCTGCAATGCCAAATGGTAGTGTACGAGATCAATCTATAAGCCCTTGTATTGATTGGTGCTACTCACTGCAGTGCCGTAAACTGACGTTGTCCACTCAGGCTAGGTAAGCATGTGTGTGTGCTGTAGTTTTTTATCTTTGCTATTATCTTCATGGTTACTAAAGAGGCTTCTTCAATTCTTTCAGATTGACACCATCTGACGCAGATAAATTTCGATCAACAATTATTCTGACAAATTCCTTCCCCTATTTTTGCTGAAATGACTGTGGCTATGCACTTGAAAATGTTAATTTTTCAAGTGGCTTATCGCCATCAGAAACTTTTCAACAAAAATCGACAAGAAATCAGCAGAAAGAAGATGGAAAAATGCGCGTATTTCAATAATTGGGCCGTTGGGTCGTTCACCACCCAGCGTGATTCAAGTGTCCTTGAAACAGTCGGCGTTGCATAAATTAACACAACTGAGCGACAATCGAGTTGGTTGGTTTCAACAAATTTGGGCTGTTAACTACAATAAATGAAAATAGAAAAAAAGGAAAAATTAAACCAATGTTAACCCTTTAATTCCGAAGGAATATTGACAACCGACACTAACCTTATGTTTGAAGAATTATTGTTTGAGTTCTAGTTTATAGACATTAAAAGACATGGGTTTCACTTGATCATTTAGGTGAGCATCACTAAAACGTGGAATAATAATAGTCTTCTTGACGAGCGAGCTATGAGAAGCGCTCATAAAATATTAATTTTAAGCAGCATACCTAGCTTCATATCGCGGAACTAAAAACAATTTCGGATGAAGATCATAAAAACGAGCGTAACTCCAAAACAATCGGGAAAAGGCGCGACCAAGATTCCACAGAAGCTAAAGCTTCCAGCACTAAACACAACTATCCCCAAATGACAAACTCATGTAAAGTACGACAATCACGAGCAAAAAGTAAAACCTATTACCCACTACAAATGACCACCTAAGCCGTTAGAAAGTACAGTTTTCGGAGACCATCAAATGGCCACCATTTTGTATTATAAGACTTAGTTTCTTCAAAGAAAACTTGAGCGTCTGGCCACCCAGGCTTAATTATCGGTTATAACAAAAGTTGTTATATCATTCATTATAAAGCTGATAAGTGAAAGGAAAGATTTGTTATATTTTTTTTTTTTTTTTTTTGACTATCAGTGCTCAATACGAAAGCTTTAAGTAATTTATCTAAGGAAATATTTTTGAATCGGGCAATTATCAAGGTCGTATGCAGCGAATTTGCTATCTGTTCCGGAAATTGAATATATGACAAAATTTACCAAACGAAAATGCCATATTAAAGGAATTTAACCTTTATTACAACATTAAGTAATGCATACATACGATGGATTCCAAGCGGAATCTAACACCATTTTGCTTTTGCATGTCTGATTTTTAAATTTTTTTTTCTCCCAGTACTGCTCACCCCTTAACGATCCTTTACTACCCCTAGAAATGGGTTGAAACTTCACTTTTTTATGCAAAATTGAGATGGATTTGCATTGCTATATTTTTTGGGGCGCTGGAACCGAAACAACGAAAAATAAATTTGACCTTTCCATTACCACGAAGCACCACTTTTTTTATTTTTTTTTTGCATTAAAGTTTCAACCCCTTTCTAGGCTTAGTAAAGGGCTGCAACGGGGTGATGGAATGGTCGAAGTTATTTTTTGTTATCATATTCGGTTTTAGCATGCCTAGAAACGTACGAATACACACTCATTTTAACTTTGTATGCCAATTTGAATTTCGACCCCCAGGAGGGTGGTAGCGGGAAAACTGGCAATTGAAATAGTTTTTTATGGTCATATTTGGTTTCAGTGACCTCGAAAATATAGGAATAGTGGGGTATATTCTCTGGGTCAGGACTTTTTTTTTTTGTGTCTATGCTATTATTATTCAACTTCCATTAATGTTTATTTTTTTTTATTAGTTTACTAACTGACTAAAGATCATACACATGTACATATGTATGTATAATTCCAATTATTTTTAGTCGAAAACAAACTTTGTACATCATCAGCGTCGCGTCGGATTTTCTTAGAAAACACAATTCAAGCTATAATTTGTTTTCTTTAAACTCCATTCTACAGAAGAAATTTGATTTTGTGACAATATTATTTCTCTTTAATGTCTTGGGCTTTCGTATCTTGTGGAAAAACCATGATTCAACAGTCATCAAAGGAGAATTCTTGAAAACTTTAAAGAGATATGTACATCAATACAAAATACTTTAATCTTTAGTGGTATTGGTATCCGTACGAGGTCATCTGTGGAAGATCAAGGGATCTAAAATTATTATCCCCTACTTTAGCCAGTTTTTGAAGAAACTGACAAATATTTTGGAAGAAAATTGCCAATAGAACAAAAATTTTCCCAAGTTTGAGGTCGATCGGTACTGTCCGAATTTTGACTTTGCATATTTGACATCAAACCTGTCATATTTAGTCGCCCGGTTTCAAAACCTTTTATGCATCTTACACAAAAATTGTGGATGGATGAGAAAAACTATTTTCGCAATACTTAAGCAAGATATACTTACAACTTTATATATATAAACAAATATATTAATCAGAAACAATTGCTTTGCTATCCATACAAAAATACTTTGGAAATATATATTGAAAATTTAAAAATAATGATAGGCTTAACAGTCTTCTGTGTATTCAAAGATAATTTCAAATAGTTGATAACAGGATTGTGGAGACTAGTCTTATTCATTCATATAGCCTGAAGCGGAGAAGTATCCAAAGTTTAGAAAGCATAAAAAAAAATTTTACAAGTTTTACAACGGACTGGATGGTCAAAGCACAATTTATACAATGATTAACAAATTTTCGGACTGAATGTTTTTCAGCTAGCAGTTGTAAAAAACACATGAGGACTGACCCAAAAATCTTGCGATTTTTATTTTTTTTTATTAATCTCTACCTAAAAAGACAATAGTTGTTCTAAATAAATTGACGTTTAATACGATGGCAAAGATGTCAAGCAAGCAACAAAAAGTCCGTGAACTGATTTTGTCCACATACCTGCAAAATCCAGAATTGAAACATTCAGCTATAGCAAAAATAGTTGGTGCATCAGAAAAAACTGTCTTTACGGTTATTTCTCATTATAAGAAGGACCTACCTGTTTCCCGAAAAAAAAGTTCAGGCAGAAAACCAGAATGTTCTAACCCAAAGGTAGCGACAAAAGTGAAGCGTCTTTTTAAGCAAAATCCCGACACCTCAGTGCGAGATATGGTGCAGGTACATCAAATTCTACTGTCCCAAAGATACAGGAAAAAAGTAAGCTAAGGAAATATAAAGTTCAAAAAGTACCAGACCGTTCTGATGAAAAGCAGTACATGCCGCGGATGCGAGCCCGAAAATTGAATGAAAGGTGCTTGACTAAATTTGATTGCTGTGTTATGGACGACGAAACTTACGTCAAAGCAAATTTTAAGCAGCTACCTGGGCACAAATATTATACATCACCGAAAGAGGGGCATGTGTCTAGTAAAATCAAAAAAAAAAAATTTCGAAATTTCCAAAGCAATATATGGTTTGGCTGGCCATATGTACCTGTGGCCTAAGAAGCAGATTTTTTGTTACGCAAGACACAATCAATTCCAAAGTTTATATAGACGATTGCCTCGAAAAACTTCTTCCACCATTCATTCCTGCACATGAGGGTACCGTGATGTTCTGGCCAGATTTAGCAACCTCTCATTACTCTAAAGCTACGATGGAATGGTATGCAAATAAAAAGTTCAATTTTGTTCCAAAAATTGCAATTCCACCCAACTGCCCAGAGCTTCGCCCAATTGAGAGATATTGCGCTCTAATACAAAGTCATCTTCAAAGGAGTTGTAACACTGCAAAAAATCTATAAGACTTTAGACTTAAGTGGAAAAGATTGTACCATATTGTCGATGAAGCAACTGTGCAAAATTTAATGAAACGCGTTAAGAAAAAAGTAAGAAATTTTTATAGAAAAAAAAAAAAATTGTTAACTAGTTTTTAGTTATTTATATTCTGATGACTAGTAATTATTAACAAAAAAAAGCAAATAGACCAAAAAAATTGCTGGGTACTTTTTATAACTAAAAAACAAAACGCAAGTTCTTTCTGGGACAGTGCTTAAATCAACCCATTTTCAGTGTATAAACGTATTCTTCTATTTACTACAACTTTGCTTTAGTTTTATTTTACGATATTCGAATTAAAGGTTTTGATAAAAAGCTAACTACTACATACAAACGACAGGTGTGCAGAAATAACTTCCTGGGCTATTAAAGCCTAACTAAAAATTCGGGGTTAAAATAAACTTCCATAGAAACGATAAAAAGGCAGCCAAACGGCCTTTACAACTTTGTTTTATTTTTTTTCTTAAAAATGCAACAATTATTCATTGCTTTATCCTGTAAGAACACCCCACTGCAACACCAACCACCATAATTACTTTTACTCGGGGAATACCGGAAACCGTCTGTGATTTCGTTTTTTGTCCTCTTTACTGTTCCTTTTTAATTTTTTCTCTTTTATATTTATTTTTTTTTTTGTGAATTTTTTCAACTTTTTGTTCTTAAAATACAAGAAAAAAAACATAGTCTGTCCACCGTCTACAAGGAGTGCGTAATGAGTGTCTAATTGACGACGATAGCAGGCGGGGAAGCGGCAGCAGCAGCAGCTTGTAACGCTTCTGAATGAAATATTTCTTCGCAATCTGCGTCCTTTGGAGTGGGTGTGGGTGTGGGTGTGTAGAATGAGTGGCAGACTCGCTTTCAAGGTCGCATTTTTAACGGAAAATTATAATACAAAAAAAAAGTTTTTGTTTGGCGCGTAAAAGCGTTTCTCGTGCCTTACGCAAACGGCAGGACTATTAAAGCACCATTTTTTTTATCGCGATTACGAAAAAAATCTGCGAAGCAACAAGTCTGTCTGTCTGTACATCTGTAATGCTGAAAGGAAATGCAGACAGTTTTTCCATTCCCTTTTGTTTATTTTTGTTTCTTTTTATCGTTATTTTTTTCGCTAGAAATTACATTTTTATTTAATTTATTCAGGACTTAGCTTACAGAAAGCCATAAATGATTTAATAATTAGGTGGTTAATGAATGAGCGAACTACTTAAAAAAAGCTATTGAGCCCTGAAATAAGAATATATACAATTAATTGGAAATCTCATCAGTGTTAATCTCCACAATATTTCGGGTTAACACATTAATTTTGTGCTTTTTAATTTTATTTGCTCGAAACCTAGGAAAATATGGAAGATTTTGTGGTACCTACTACTCCTAAATTGTTGAGCTACGTAATTATACTTTCCAAAATTTTTAATTTCATTTAGACCGCATTGCTTTGCTTACTTACTATTACTTCTGATATCCTACAAGTCCATTAGGCTCCTTTTTGTATCTTTGCCAGTTCGTTTCGAATTCTATCATGTCAATTTGTCGTATCATTCAAATATATTTACGTTGAATGATTCAGATGCGCCAAAAACAATAATAAACATTTTTAATAATAAATATGCATTTTTATAGCTTTCTCTTACACATATTACTCAGGCGTGCTTTGGCTCCGATTTAGTTCGGAAGTGGAATTGAAATTCGAAATTGAACTTCAATATCTCTTCTAAATCAAATGGGCGGACTTTGCAATGGCATTTTTTCGATTTTTGAACTTGAGCTTTTATTGTTCCGATAGTTTAACAGATTTCTATTTTTAGTGTGATACTGAAATAAACTTCGAACATGATTTCAGTTTCCGAAGCAAATCCGAAATGGAATCAGAACAGATCAACGATTGTATCACCGTATTTCGAAAAGAAGAATAAAAACTTGAAGATTTTTCAATTGACTTTTTAATGAAATAAGTAAAAATTCGAAAATAATATCATTTTTAGTATGAGTATCTAACAAAGCAGTTTTTCCATGGAACATTTGACGCCAGAACAGCACATTAAAATGGTAAATATTTATTTAATTTACAAAACGACAAATTTAAATCGAATCGCAGAGGAGCTCTTTATAAAGCGTTTCAATAAACTTGCTTCTAGAGAAGCTGCCAGTCTATCATGTAATGTATACCGAAATAAAATAAAAACATTTTTACTATGAGCTAAAAAGGTTCCATGCTATATAACCAAGAAGGTGCTTAGTTAAGCCCATGCTTGATTTAAAAATTTATAGAAAGGTTCAGATGAAAGAAGTGCAATTCAATATTCTGCATATTAAAATTGATCCACTTATTTTACTTCATATACCAAGTAATCGCTACCATACATCTACCACGCTCCTTTCTATGCGTGATCAACATATCCTACGAGTGTGTGTACGATCAACACCAAATGTGTTAATATCAGATTAAGAAATAAATTTAAATTTAATTATTTCCAATTGGTGATTGATGAGCTATAATTACAAATTGGCTGGTCAGACTTAATTAAAAAACAATTGAAATATCAAACAAAAACTTTCACAAACTAACAAATAACTTTTGATGTGTTGCAGATAAGATTTCAAGTGTTGGTAATACTTCATTCTGATACTACGGTAGAGATATTTAAGTCCACGTCGCAGAACATCAGATTCCAAGTGCTTATGGTTATTGACAACAAATTATGCAACGACAACTAAGATTGGTATATGGATACCCAAACTGTTTGGACCAGTTCATGATTCTACAGCACATTTCGCTATATATCTTTAAAATAGGGTTCAGCACCTAACGTTACGATGAATCAACAGAGAAGACAAAAGTAGTTTTTGGAGCTTTACTCCAGCTTAAGTGTAATATAGACTTAGTATAAAGATGAATTATTTTAACATGGTTTCAAATAACCTGGAGACTTGGTCGCTTCTTTCGGCACTTGCAACACATGATCAATTCACCTTGTGTCCGGTTAAACGTACAAAATTTTTGATTTCAAAGAAAGATTCTATGAATCAGCAGACAAGATTAAACCTAGTTGGCATTGAAATCAATTCGATAGGCAGACCACACTTGGAGATTGTTTGTGGGTTACTTGAGAGTGTGGCGTTCAGCTTCCGCCTGCTTTTCTAAATCTTCAGAGCTTGAGCATTTTTTAAAGCAATATGAGTGACATGAATCGCTGTCGTCTGCAAAGGAATTGCTTGAACCCTGCGAGATTCTAACATTTGAAGCTAACCACTTTTGAAACAACACCATGTGAAAAAAATTTTAATGTAAGCGCGTCATGCCACACTCGATCAAACGCCTTAAAAATATAGAGAACGATGTCCATGTGAACACATTGGCTCTAAATTTCGGTTTTACCAATTATCATTAGAGTAAGTGTTATTACAAAAACTGATTTTATTATAAATGATTTCAGTTCTATTAAAAAGTTTTTTTGTTTTTTACTCAAATTACCAGTTAAATTTTCAATTATGGGTGACCCATTAACAGCAGTTATGTTCTATTTCCAATTATGGGTGACCCATTACCAGCAGTTATGTTCTATCTGCGACACTCACATACCAATTCATGTTTATGGCTTAAAATATTTCATTTAGATTTATAATTTTTTACCTAAAGATCAGTACCCCTTCAGCCAAAAGACAGAGAACTACTCTTAGTTTCCATAAACGGGACAAAAAATATTTATTATCCTTAACTCGAAGTGAATGCAGACTACTGACCAGGGTTGCGAATGGCCACTGCCTTATTGCGCATCATGCTTTCAGGTTGGGCGTAGTATTCAATGACTGGAGTAGAAATTGTCGCGAACCCGATAAAGAGGAACAGCTTTTTTGCTCTTGCTCCATTTGACAAATTATAGATTACAATAATTTGGGCAGCCATTCTTTATATCCCTGAAGGGACTAAATAAAGTGTGAAATCGAAAGATTCGCTGTAACAACAGGCAACTTCCTGTTTGACAATGCACCACAATCAAAGGACCAGAAATTACTAATTAGACTGTAGCAGAGAGTTTGTGGTAACACTATGGAGCCCTGTGGTCTATGTGAGGCTATGTTAAAGGCCAGCATCCTAACCTAACCTATAGAAACTGTACCCATCGATAACTATTTTTTAATTTAAATAATTATAGTTTTAATTTTTTCATATTTTTGACGACTTTTTTCAGTAAAAAAAAAAATGTTTTTTTTATTTTTTATCTGATATCCATTAACTGCTCGAGCTTTGCCGAGAACATTCTTCTGAACGGATGTAAAAAAAAACCAAGCAATAGCATTTGGCATTTATTGTCCTTAGTCTTTAATATTTTTTAAATTATAAAGCCTCCGATTATTAATTATAGTCACTCTAAAGCCTAATAAGCACACTCATTTTTCCTCAATTATCATAGTTTGCCAACATTCTTCAAAATTTGAAAAACTTTTTGAAATTTAAGAAATTCACAGTCTGTAATATTTTGAACCGATTGCTAAGTGTAGTAATCTGGTTAAAAATAATTTTAATTCAATTATTAGTTTGATCTTGGTCAGGTCCATGATCAATACACAAAAGTTCTTTGGAAAAATTTTTCACCTCACAGATTTTTACAATTTAGTGGTCCTTTACTTTAATGTAGCGATAATGAATCTCGTCAATACCAACCATATTGCCGGTTTGGAATCATAAAATACATTTACTTAAATAAAATTAAAATATGAAAATGTCGAAAACTGAAGTTCATATTTTGACCGACTTCAATAGATATGTACACTACTCGATTTGCTTTGTCATAATCGCGAAAAATCACCTTCATTAACTTCACAATCAGTTAAAAGAAATATGGCTCCATGAGTTTCTGAAATTATAGAAACTGTGTCTCACTGTGCCGCCTCTTTCAGATCTACAAAAAATTTCCCAAAGCTTAGTTTTTTTAAAACACTGAAATCAATAAACAAAATATCACACACAGCGAAAACGTTTTAAAGGGCCGATTCAATTCGCCGAGAAATGAACGACAAGATACTCGCGGCCATTCTAATTTTTTAAGGTGACTGTGCCGAAACTGACTTTGATCATTGAAAATCACTGAGCGCTACTCTGAGGGTCAGTTATGCTTTCTATCTCTCTCTTCTTTGTCCCGTTCTTATATATTATGATTTTCTAAGTTTTTAAAAATCTTAAACCGAAGTGTTCTTATTCTTATAAACTAAGAAGAATGGCGTGGGTTAATTCCTTAAAACCAAGTTGGAGCAATACTAAAACAAGTTCTAAATTTCCAGGATAGCCATCAACGCCTAGACAAAACTAGTCCTTATAGGAGCTTGATACCTAAAATATTTGCTTCTATCCTTATTCATGTGAAATGTTTTGAAATTCTGGGAAATGGAGCGTTTCTGAAAGTGGTAGTGGCACTTTCCTTAGATGAAACCCCTTTAATTTGATGAGTGAACAAGTATTCAGATATATACATATCATCTTAAAGCCTTATATATCATTGAATCGAGTCAATTCTCATTTCCCACACGATATACAACTCTGTTAACTCTCCAACGTCAGCTATGTGCTATGTTACTAAAAGGGGGCTCGTAATTTTGTGATGGTATTGTTTGACAACTGAAGGAATGTGGCTATTAAGTTCGGAAACAGCGTAACCTAATCATTGGTGATGAAATGAGGCTATGGCACATCTTAAAAAGAAGTTGTTCCGTCGTGAAATTAAGTGATATCAACAGTTCATAGATAATCGTGATATGTGACAAAAAGTGTTATTTATCGATTTCTGGCTTAAAAGTTAAATAGGAAAAAATAAGTCTTCAAAAGTTAGGTTCCCTCGTTCTGTAAAGATGTTTTTTTGGAATAACTAGAGCTCAACTAAAAATTGAAGCAGAAATAAAGTTGTCTATTTTTTTCACCCTGTTTTTGAACCAAATATAACAGGGACCATGGGACCGTCAATATACAAACGTCCACTGAGTACCTTTCATGTGAAATTTGTAGCAACTTTTCTAAGCTTGTGATTAACATCTTTACACGCAGAAAAAAACAGATTATTGAAATAAGAATTTTTAATTGTAAAAAATCTTGTTACAAGTTATATTGGCCAAGAAATTTTTTCTCAAAAAAGCTTTTCTAAGGATTTTAATTGTTTACGTATAACCGAAAATGAAAATTATTAGGAAAATTGTTGAAACATTTTTTTATGTGCACTCACAATTTCTGAAATGGAAATTTTCATTACAAGCTGCTTCTCATATTACAAGGTACACCATTTCTACTGTACCCTATTTGAATGGGGTTAATTTTACATTCACTCAAATTGTACGAATACTCAAACCAATTTGCATGGGTCATAATTTTTGTATGTGCTGTCAATTGACAGCAAAAGGAAATTTATTTTCGTGACAGAATAATACAAGTAATTAATATTGCGAAAAAATGTTCACTGCAACGCATGTGGCATTGTAATTTAAAAATCAAATCCTTGCAGTTTGAAATTTCACAAAAGTATTTCACACACATTATAAAATTTCTATTTTCTTGACATACAGTTCAACTGTCGTCTCTTAGGAAATTTTATCTAATCCGATACATATATGTATGCATAAGGACATAATTGTATGTATACAATTTTGTAAAGGAAATTGAAGAACATTTGCAAGTTTGAAGGAAATTCGACGTTGCTTAGAAATGTATGTTAATCTGTATGGTAATCTGCATTTATGCCGAAAGGGTTCATATTCAGTTCATCATCCTTTATTGTGAGAAACTAATTTGATTAAAGCATACCTTCAGCATATGCAAGAATCATTTGAAAAAGGTGGTCCGTGGCATTTACGAAATGAAATTTCACCAATTTGTATACCAAAGAAAATTTTAGTTCATTCTTATAATCATTTAATATAATACTCGCTGGCGATAAGTCGATGATGAAGAAAAATTCAATACTTTTTTATTGATTTTACGAAATAACTGTTCTGAGAATGTGCGCCTTTTAGAGGATTCTTTTTTTTAGAATTTTGTGATTGGAGCTTTTGGAGTTTTTTCAATATGCAATTTTCAGAAAGTTCTAAAGACTGTATAAGACATCATCTGTTGATTAAATTTTGTTAAAAAGTTTCATTTGATACAGGCTGCTCCGAAATTAAGATACCAAACTTCGTATGGGGATGTGGAATGCAAAATATAATGAAAAAAGAAAATCAAGTACAGGTAGTCCCCGACTTACGACCGAGATAGGTTCCTAGTCATCGGTCGTAAGTCGATGAAGTCGTAAGTCGAGCTTCATAAAAAATAACTAAAGAAAAATATTACATACATACTGTACTACTAGTTCCAGCCATTTTTGGGATGATATAAAATTATTCACTTAAACAAACGTATTATTTGTACTGAAATAAATCGAATCCTTGTACTGTTTTTTTTTTAAATTTTTTCTCATATACATATTTTAGGGACTCCCCGAAACTATTTTAAGCATTTTCTATGAAAAAAATTTTAAAAAAAATTGGTCGTAAGTGCGAATAGTCGTAAGTCGAACGGTCGTAAGTCGGGGACTACCTGTAATACGAGTATGAGATATAATACGGATATGCACATGTTATGTATGAAGTTCATTTGGTAAAGTTGATCAGCGCAAAGTGCCTCTCGGAAAAACTAAAAATACTATCAATGTCAATAAAGAAAATATTCTGCAGTGACATAGAAATTGTAAGAACTAAGAATAGTACCGCATAAAAAACTTTGTTTGTAAGCTGTTTCTAACTTAATTTGTTTTTAGAAAAGTTTTTAAATTTTATAAGAAATATTTGTGATCTCTCTGTATATAACGCTTGTACCAAGAAACTGCCCATTACTTGGTTTTTCGCTATGATTCCATGAATAAGATTGGAATTCAGACTAAACGAAACGAAGGCATAGGGAAGGTATTACACCTACTTATGTATATGATTATAGGTATGTAAGTATTGACTTTTTGTCTATTGAATGTTTATTACAACCTTGGTCGATAAACAAAAATTACAATGACGCACTTCCATAATATGACTAGAAAAAATAATGCAAATCGGCACACTTTGCTGTTTCAGTCAAAGCTTATCATAATTTTTAGTATAGCAGATCTACGTACTATAAGGTATCTCATAACCAAAAGCGGGTGCAACAGTTACTTTGGGCGTGGCACCTCGCATACAAGCAATAAAACATTTAATGATATGTCTAGTGCACTATGGAAGTAACCCTACTAAAATTTGGTGTCGCTTACTGTAAGCTTTAAAATTATATGAAGTTCGATGGGATTGTCTCAGTGGGCGTGGCACATCCCACATTAACAAAAAGTTGTAAGCGTTAGTGGAGTGAACTATTGCACCAATCGGTACGAAATTTAGTGCTGGCGGATTACTTGCTACAAGGTATATCTGAATCAAAAGCAGTCGATAAAATACCTTAAACGACTTATAAAGCAAACTACATCATATATATCAGGGGTTGCCAACTTGTATGTGCCTAAGATCGACTTTTTATCTCAAAAATGTGTCGCGATCTACATAGTAAAACCAACTTGATAATTTTTATTAATCGTGCTCAAGTTTTGCACTATAAAAAATGCTCAGTCTGCTGTTTTAAAATTTTAAAATACTACGTTTCAGTAATTATGCTTTTTTTTAATTTTTAAAATAAAAAAAAAATTTTTTTTTAATAAATAAAAAAATAAAATTAAACTATGATCGACCAAATATCGCTTCGCGATCGACCGGTCGATCGCGATCTACTTGTTGGCCATACCTGATATATATTATATATTATAAAGCAATCTGAATCAAAAGCAGTCGAAATATCACCAGTGGGCGTGGCTCCTCCCATACAGGTAAAATACCTTAAATGATTCATATAGCAAACTACATCAGCAATCATTCTAAAATTTGTTGATAGAATGTTTTTTATCAAAAGCTATTTCTTAATTAAAATCTGGCTGAATTGCTAAAGGTGGGTGGTCGACCGCTCTAAATTTAAAGACCGACTATCTCACAAATTATACAACCATTGTAAAAAGTTTAGCACGCAAAAGCGAATTTTATTCGAGTTTTTCAACCCCCATCAACTTTTTTCCTCATTTTCGATACTTTTCGACTTTTCAACCTTTTTCAAATTTTTTTCGACTTTTGCAACTGATTCCTTAAATTTTTTTTTAGAATTTTTGAGCCTCTTCCAACTTTTTTTCAACATTTTTCATATTTTTTTCGACTAAGTTATTATTCACCTTTTGAAACTTTTATCGAGGTCTTCATCTTCTTTCTTTTTTTTTTTTTTTTCAACATTTTCCTTATTTTATTGACTTTTCCAGCTGCTTCAATATTTTCAACCTCTTTTTTACTTTAGCGGAGTTTTTCAACTTCATTCAATATTTTTCAACATTTTTAACATATTTCGGCTTTTTCAACATATTTCATATCTCTTCGCCTTTTTTAAGTTTTTTTTTTTAACTTTTTCAGCATTTTCAAGACTTTTCAACAGTTTTGAACTTTTTTCGACTTAATTGGTTTTTTCAGTCACTTTCAACCTCATTAAGTTTTTTCCAAAATTTTCCATTTCAACATTAAAACGAAAAGCCGTACTACCCGTAAGATCGGTCTCCTGGTACCTGCCATAGTCTCCCGAATTTATTTTCTCATCTAGTCGGTATTCACGATTTTGCTTATACAAATTTTGCATAACAATTTCAAGCCATAAAAGCTATATATTCGTTCAGTACTTACATTGATTTTCTCTCACCCCTTAAAATTAGGAAAAAAACAAATCCAAATAAAAAATTATTATTTAAATAGAAAAAAAACATTCAAAGATCGAAATTCGCTTTGTACATAATAATTAAATTTTGTTTCTCTATATTTATGCAGCAATGCTTCCTTCATTTTGGCTGCTGATCTGATACCAATAATGCAATCCCTTTTCCGGCTCAATCAATAATTTAAAATGCAAAACACTTTTCGTCCTGTGACACAACACAACAACGACAGGCTTTCCAATTTTCCCTCAATTTTTTATTTCAATCATTTGCCAAATTATTATTTGTAATTTGAATATTCAAATTAAATGCATTGCAATCCTTTGTTGCGCAAAAACCTATTTTGCATATTCCAAAATTCAAATTGCAAATTGCATCGCACAACTATTGTTGTTTTTGTTGTTGCTGTTGCTGTTTTAATGCATGACATGACAACAATGGGAAACGGGCAAAGAACCAGAGGGGCTCCCTTAAGAAAATGACACTTTATTGCAATCCGTTGCCAAATTCACGTTTTATCCCTTTTGGGAATTCATCCCTTTCCAATCAAAGGGTATTGCCGTGATTTTTTTAAATTTTTGCAGAGCAAACTCAGGTAAAACTTAATGCTCTAAATCAGTTTTTGAATTCATGATTAGCGCATGCAAAAATTCAGATGCATCAGTTCAGGTGTGAAGTGTTTGCCAACAGCTCAAGGATTAAAAAGTGTTCAGTTGATACCTCATATTCGTACAAGTGATATAAAGAACCTAGCCAAGACATTTTTAGACGGTGAAAAAATCTCAAGTTCAACGTGTTGTATTCAAATTGGATCATTTTCATTTGATTGTTGTGTAAGTGCCTGTTTTGTAATATGGTAAAATATCAAAAAAATTCTAGAAAAATATTTCTTGAAGTTTTTTTTTTTTGAAGTTTTCATTTCATTGATTTTATATTTTGTCATGAACACTAAGTGCATCATATGTATACCATACCCATTTTGCTGAGTTAAGTGAAACGATTATCTAAAGTTTTATAAATCAAATGGAATAGTAAGACTTTGCGCCAGAAAAACAACCAAAAAACTTTTTTGAGAATATCTTCTGTAAGCATAAGATCATAGGTTTTCAGTAACCGATTGGCTTAAAAACTCGAAAATGTTTCACTTGATATTGAAAAATATTTTGAAATGCCGCAGTCATGTGCCACATGATTGTAGTATCACAACATTTCTAAAAGTGTCAAGAGACTGTACATTAATTTTATAAGACGTTTTGAGAAGTAGTGGATTAAATATTTTGATGTGAAATATTATTCAGGTCGTGGGGGATTGTAGTCTGACAATTTCCGGAGTAGTTGCCATGCTATTTTTACTAAAGTTTTCAAAAAAAATTGTATAAATACACTTTCGCAAAAAAACGCACCACAAAAATAAAGGCTATCATTTAAAGCCTGAAATTTGGCTAATTTTAAAAGAATTACTTACACAAATACATATATATTAAACGCATATTTTTTTGAAATAGAGTCAAATGTTTTGGTTTTAATTTTTTAGTTAAATTTTTTGACTTTGAAATTAAAAAAAAGTCTTTGTTCTTAAAAACGCTGTACGAGATAAACGAAGGTATGGATAAAATTTGTTTTGTTTGCATCTTTAGACAATTTTAATAGCTTTGAGACTGGTTTTTGAAATATTTTTTGAACTTTTTTAACCGAGACATGGCTATTTTAGAAAAACAAAAGATGTTTTTTTGTTCAAATACTAATAACGGGTGATTTGTTAAGCAATTGATTTTTGAAAATTAAAAAAAACAACAGAAAATTTGAAATAGTAAATGAAATATTTAATTCGACCGTTGCATGAATTCCGTTTATTTACTTTTTTTTTAGATTATTTCATGTAAAAGTTTCCCGCGGCTACGCCTGAGTTGGTTCATCCGTAAGCTCCAATTTTG
This sequence comes from Meiosimyza decipiens, assembly GCA_963680825.1. Taxonomy (NCBI): domain Eukaryota; kingdom Metazoa; phylum Arthropoda; class Insecta; order Diptera; family Lauxaniidae; genus Meiosimyza; species Meiosimyza decipiens. The sequence goes on along the minus strand of OY804258.1, from coordinate 93,057,341 downwards.
ACATAGTTTTTCTAGCACTTCGACCGGCATCTCACCAATGGCAGCTGTACTGTTGCCTTCCAGAGCTGCAATTGCGGTTATCTTCTCCCTGTACACGACAGACTTCACTTAGCCCAACAAAAAATAGTCTAGCGAGGTTAAATTGCATGATCTTGGCGGCCAATGGATTGCTCCAAAACGTGAGATTAACTGCTCAAAAAACTCGCCTCTCAATAGGTCCATGGTATCGCGTGCCGTGGCATGTGGCAACGTCTTGCTGAAACCACATGTCAACCAAGTTCAATCCTTTCATTTTGGACAAAAAATCCATTTTGGGTATTTTTGAAAAAGTACTTCCAAATAATGCCGCCGGCCCCCAAACCGCACCAAATAGTGCATTCTTGGGTGCATTGGCAGGTCTTGAGCTGCCTCTAACTGCTCTTCAGACCAAATTCGACAATTCTGCTTGTTGAACCGAAAATGAGCTTCGTCGCTGAAGAAATTTTTTCGATAAGAAATTAGATATGCATAATAAATATAATAAAATTCAATGATTTGCAAGAGCTGTTCGTTTTTGGTCTATTAATGGTAAAATGGCTAACTTTACTGAGCATTTTTGGTGTTAATGTTAACACATGTTATGAATCACGCGTATGGTGTCAAAAAATTTACACTGAAAAAACAAATAGCAAAAAAATCACCCCTTACAAGGGGGACATTTTTTTTTAAATTGAAAACTAAATGAAATAAATTTAAAGTTTAAAATTTTCTTCAATATGACTTACAAATTTTTTTGATTAAAACCTTTTTTGATAAACAACCGATAGCTGGTTTCATATTAAAACCGATTACTTTAGAACAGTTAAGATTTTGGATTTTTTAAGAAGTAATAAAGAGCTAAAAATTAGTCCAATATTTCTTTTTTAAATTTGGCTACGTTTCTAGTTGTGTGAAGGCAAATCTACATTGCAGTAATAATTTTTAAAAACAATGTCATAAAATTGTTTCATATTTCATATTTCATTTAAGGTATTTCCTATTGAATTTTGTCATTTACTCTTTTTCATTCGATTGTCTAATCGAAATATATTCATAAAATTGGGTATTTATATTCCGATATAGGTAACAAAGTACTGCACGCCACAGTAATTGATTTGAGTAAACAAAAGTAATACACATTGCAAGCATTTTACTTCGAGATTTTATCAATCAGCACTTTCACTGGCCGCTTTCAAGTCGAAAGAATGTCACCAACTTTAACTAAAAATAAGTACTTGACAGGACTTAGACGTGAAAAAGTTTCTTGTCGTAATTGGTTTCATTTTCTTCCTTCGTATGCAGAACTACCTGAATATCAAGGCTACGAAAAAAATGTTAGAAATTATTTGGTCCTCTGAAAAACGGTTTTTAAAATTTCTTAAAAATGTAAGAGATATATTCAGTTGACTTTAAAATTGTCAAACCTAAAAATTTTTGACCAGCTTTTTTTTAGTTTAATTTTCATATAAAAAAAATATAATTGTAATTTGACTATGGTCAAAACGGGATCTCAATATATGTTATTTTTTCAGAATTTTTGAAAAGTTTCCTACAGTTATAAGGATAATTCGGAGATAAATAGATGACATTGAGACCCCATTTCGATTTAAATACATTTCATAAAAAACTAAAAATATAGAAATTTCACTTTTGGCCAATTTTCAAGTTATACCCAATATATAATTCATCCTACATAAGGTAAAAATTTATAAAAGTTTTAATCGAAGGACCAATTAATTCCTAACATTTCCAGTTTCAGCAACTTCTTTCAAAGAGTTGATATTTACAGAGATAGAAAGTATTTATTCCAAAAATTCTGTAAATCGCTTAATTTTTTCAGTTCTCACATAAATGTTGTGCCTTAAGTCTTCTGCACGATAAGGTTTGACCCATTTATCTTATTTCGATTTTTTGATTCCGTGGGCATAATTGTATAATTCAGAGCTCAATTTCCAGATTTTCTCTATAATTATATTGCACAAGGAATATACATGTTATTGGCCAAAGTAGTTTGTAGCATAAGCTAGTTTTTTCTAGACGAAATTTACCTGAAGAAACCTTTAATTTTTGATAATGTTAAATGCAGAATTACTGCGGCTGGCGAGCCTGTGTTGCTAAGATATTCAAATTTCCGTAAGTCTTTATATAAATTTCATCCATCAATTGATTTATAGTCTTGAAAATGGGCACTCAATTCTAGGGCCCTCTTGCAAGGGTTATGTGACACCATGCCACCCACTACCGTCGTTGTCAATCCCTTTCGATTTTCGTCGCAGCCACATTGCTCATCATCCTAAAACTTACGCCGTATAATTTCTGAGTTTGTGAAACACTCGCACTTATGTGTTCATATGAGTGGGTGGTGTTTTATATACGAGGAGTATTGCTCGTATCTATAAGTACGAAATACATCTGGGGGCACGAGGTGGTTTACGTACACATGTATGTGTAAAATGTCCTCAGCAGCAACGTTGTCGTCCAGGCGACCATTTCAAGTTGCTGGATACAAACAGCATCTCATGGAGACGAGTGAGCTCGTCAATGGCCGATGGCTACATAACGTTGGGGGGATATAAGGGAGAAACATGCATGGTACATGTGTGCTCTCAGAACAGGCTAAGGATGAAAGAGAAAATGATTTGGCCCTGCAAAAGAGTGAGAAAGACTGAACGCTTTCTATACGACATGAGTTGAAGTTTCGATGTGTTCGATGTATTGTGAATGTGCTGGATGCAAAACAACAGGGCAAGGGGACAAAGTACATCTGAAGTGGTGTGTTTGCTCTTGAGAACAAGGTGATATAGAAATTTGATACGTTGTGCGCACCCACACATGTAGACACACACGTACGTTTGGTTATCGAAACGGAAGTGGACACCACGTTCTACGCCGCCTGTGCATACATCAACATTGACGTTGCGCGTCGTATTGTTTCGAAGTTCGACGCTTCGTTCTCGATATCCTTCGATAAGCCATACGTCGCATCGTAATATGTCGCTTCGGCTCGTTCTTGCCGTTCGTAAACTCATAGTTTACTCGCGTATGTACCTCGCCGTTACAGGTTCACACATGTGCGATGGGTTGCGGTGCTATGCGACGCTCTGCTTTGCGTTGCTATACGTTACCGAATATAACACGGTAAAGGGTGCTTCGTCCTGTGGGTGACTGGCAGGGGGTGAAATTGTTATTCTTCTTTCGTTCAGTTAGAATTTAGATAAATTGATGCTTTAATGGCGGCCGAAGCGTTATACAATGGTATATGTACATATTTCGGAACACTCGTACGAACACACACGAACACATAGGAAACGTGCATGTACCGAAAATTTGTGTATATGTTAATATATGCACCTATTTATACATACATACATATGAGTACATAAGCGTTCCCTTATGGGGGTGTTTTTCTCACATGAGGGTTTACAAACTCAAGTCCTTAGAGCCAAGGATACTTTGTCAACAATGGCGACTTGTAACGAAATGACAAAAACCAAATATGTGTGTATGTAAGTTGTAACATATGTGTATATATTTTTCCAATTGCTTAACCTGATCTATCGGTATTCTAGTTAAACATAACTTCGAAGCTTTTCGCTTTCTAAGCCATACGAGTAGTTCTTCTTTTTGCGCTTAACATAATTTCTTCCCAATTTTTATTCACTTATTATTTTCTTATTTCTTTCTTTTCTTTGTGTAAAATTTTATGCCTTTTTTTTGTTAAAAAAATACTCTTATTAACTAGCTTTTTCCAAAATTTTCCAATTCCTACAATGCTCACGACTTCAACAAACAACGGCCATTCCGAGTCGAAGGCGAACTCTTGCCAAGCCTGGTGTAGACTGAAATCGGAAATGTATGGCGATAATGAGGAAGAAACGTCCAAAAATCATGTCATATAATATATGAATTAGCCCCTAAGTTAGTGTTTTTCAATCTGTGAGTCACGGTCGCAAGGCAGAATTAAGTTAAAAAAGCTTGCTGGTCGTAAACTACAATAAAGATACAACAATTTCAATGAGAAAGATGTGCTTGTTTATTTCGAATTCTGGTTCTATTTTAAATACGCAAGCAGACAAATCATTTAATAATTGGAGCCTATTTCTCATCTTAGTTTTAATGTTCACCATTGAATGGAACGTGAGTTCACATAGATAGGAAGTAGTGAATGGCGGCAATAATTTCAAAGCCTCTCTTGCCAGAACTGGATATTCCTCTTTTCTCTTCATCCAGAAGACATGAATTTTTTGCTACTTAAATTCCATTTCCAGTATGATGTCAGCAGCCAAATCTATAAGAATTTCTTTCATCTGTGTTTCTAACCGCTTGTTGTACGGACATATCCACAAATTGATCAATAATACATTTACGCCCACTGTGAGCCTTACAGACCACTTCTGGAAAATAACTTGATAGATTCTCTTTCAAATTTTGCAAGCCTTTTATCATGCTAGGAATGTGAGAACTTATTATCACCGATTGGTCTGTTGGGATTTCTCCGACCATCTCCTGAATGAAAGACGTTGACCATAAACGTAGTTTTGCGAGGAACCCTTTGATTTTATATTAAGCTGTTAGATTGTTATCTTCTCTTCCTTGAAAAGTTTTGTTAAAAGCATTTAGGTGATTAAAAAGATCTGCGAGAAATGCTTATTTTAATAGCCAAACAGTGTCACAAAAATAATTGCCATAATCAGATTTAGCGTTCTGTAGAAATTCTGCTTTTAGTTAAAAAAATTCGGTTTAGTACTTTACCCTTGGATGGCCACCTGACCTCTGTGTGATAAAAAGATTTTGATGGAACGAGCCCATGCCTTCACAAATGACTCGAAACTGTTAAGTTTGCAAAGCTTTACATTTAATAGAGTTTATGACTTTAACCACATTATTTAAATCAGATGGTAAAGCCTTGGCTGCTAAAGCTTATCGATGAAAAAAACAGCGTGTCCATGAGGCATTTGGCATTTTGATTACGCCACAAGCTCGGATATGTTACCAGTGAAAGCCTTGATTTCTTCCATTATATTTTCAACTGCTTCAACGCGCATAAATTGCGCACAATCTGAAATATCAGTAGATTCATCAAACTGTAAAGCAAAACGTGGGCTTATCTTTAATTAACTAATTGCTTTTGAATATCACAAGACATATCGATTGTTATTGTTCAAAATGATACTTTTAATATTTTTTTTTATGAAAGATCCAATAATTCGCATTCAGAAAAAATATTCCCCCGAAATATTTCAAAACTGCTCCAGTGCCCGCGACTACCTTGCATCTATCTATTGTATTCGTCTTTGAAGCCACTGACATAATTTTATTGTATTATAATCATGAGGGGTTGCGCATTAAAAAAGTTTGAAAACCACTTCCTTATAGAATGACTATTCCAATCCCTTTTCGTTACAAATTTATCCATTGATAAAACATGATAATTAACACTTCAATTGTCCGAGTCCCGATTCCGAGCTTTTTCGTGCCACTCTCATTATCTGCGTTTAATTTATTTCTTAAAAAGTTAGCTGAGTAATGTTTTTGGTTGCTAGGTTGGCGCCACACCTCCATATTGTATTGATAGGAAGTATAGAAGTTGTTTTAATACAATAATTTTATCAAATAAATTTCGCCTCCTCCTTCCATTGTGAAAAAACATAAAACCTGCGTTATTATGTGTAGCTGAGGACCTCTTTATTTTACACATTATTTAAGACAATAAAGAATACTGTTGACTTGCAATATTATTTGCTTTATTATTCTTCTGTACACAAATCACAAATAGCTCGTTAAATCGATGTAACCCTTTAAAAGCAGTAACCCTTTTGTAGTTTGGCTACAGAAATATCCTTTAACATTTCAGTTTAAGTGAATATTATGAAAATCTTCATCACACTATAACGTCATCAAACTTACGCATCAATATATTCAATCGCATTTTTCATTAAGAGAGGGAGGGCACATTTGCCGCACATTCCCTGGTCTGCAAAGTAAAGTTTTTTTCTTTATTTATAAATAAAAATAACGCAATACTGCAGATATGCGAAAGAAAAAAAAAATGCCAGACTGACTTCCTGTGGATTTACTGGAATTTAATTTATTCAAATTCGCAATACACTCACTCATTCACCCAAACAAAATCAGTCGTTTGGTCCTTGTCCTGCTCTGCTCTTTGCTGGCAGATGGTAATAGTGTATTGATTTTTCCTCATGTAACTGCAGCTCTTCAGCAACTCTGGTGATAAACTTCAGTGCAAACATCATAAGGATGTTTGAGTGTTGCTGTTATTTACTTGACGTCCGAAGAAAAACTCCCCGGAAGTGCTGCCTTAACACTGCTGATGTAATCGCTTGAATTAACTTTAAATTGCTGTAATCGCAGTGACATCCTGAAAGTATACTCATATTTTTTGTTGTTCAATATTTCTGCGAATCAAACAATCAGTCTCACCAGGTGGCCCAAGGTAAACACAAGAACTTGCTTTTTGGCGCATTTTTAATTATTCAAAAAGTGTTCTGCGCTGCGTCCATCCGTCCCATTGAGTCCGTCAAGAAAAACGCCATGGGCTACACATTGTTAATACGAATAAAATTATTTGGTCTCTTTTCCCGCAACGTAAAAAATGTCATCGTGTCAATCATTTGAAATTGCTTTGTTTTTTAAGCAATGCGTTCCACGTTGATCATGTCCTGTTCATGCCACATGCGCCTTGCACCCTAATCAACCCTTTAAATGTCACGTATAGAAACTCAATTTTTTTTAAACAAAGATTCAAGATTGTTTTTTAAGAAATTTAGTTCATGGGAAGATCTTGCGTGACAAATCACTAATTCATTAGGGTGTCCGTTTTATTTTTAAGAAGCATATCAGTTGGATTATGTTTATTTAAAGAAAGAGCTGAACCCACTAGTTGATTACATTAAATTCCTTTGATTCAGTAAGCGACTGAATCAAATCTATCCAAGCTTCAGTCGAGTGGGTAATCGAGAAATTTCCTTGTGGGCACTTGTCAATGAGATCTCTTATTGGATTCAATAATTCTAGCAGTTTTTCTATCGAAATGCTCAAATCTTCTTTGAATACCAATTCATTGTTTGGTTTTTTTTTTTCATTTTGATTTTCGGTACAAGCTGCTTCTACAGCGATCAGCTTTATTTTGGGCAGATATTCTTAAATCATATATATATATATATATGTATCAAAGGTTTTGGTAAAAGTACGTTTCACAAAAAAAAATGAGGGAGGAGTCACGCTTCTCATATGAGAACAAATTTATTTTTTCATACCTTACCACCTCTTTGAAGCAGATGGATAAGATTTTGAGCACGTGTTCTTATGATTTGTAAAAGGCTCTGAACACACACAGTTTGATTTGGAAAAAATAGGCAATGCCACGCCCATCTATATAAGAGTAAAATCCGAATTCATCATATCTGATCAACTATTTGAAACATGGTATATACTATTCTACAATCGCGCTAATGTCTCTTCTGTTCAGACTTTCTTGTATAAGGACTATAACCAAATTTAACTCATCGCGCCACCTACCGGTGGAAGCAGAACAACGTCTGTCAATCCGGCTGGTATATTTATAATTTTCGTTTAGCATTGATATTTCGACTCTCAAAAGAAATTTAACATTAACGTTCAATGGGTGAATCATACACGGCCATTTTGTCAACCAAAGCGGTCGGAAAATCGTGGGAACGCCTGTTTTGGGGTATTGCAAGACACAAATTTTTGGTGACATCGAGCACAAGTAGCAACGAAACGAAATGCATCTTCTTTTGAAGAGGAATATATTGACTTCTGCATCTTGTAAGGCATATGTGCCAAAGAAATAGAAACGGAACAATACCATTCTCTATGATCAAGCTGTTCGTATGAAATGCGTCAGTACTGGTGTGCTAGAATCCGAATAATTTCAATATCTTTTAGTTTTCAAATCTTTTTTTTTTCAACAAGCTCTTAGATAATTTACAACTTTTTGCAATTCCTTTTTGCCTCATTTTAGGTGGTGTCTCACAATTCCCCAAAATTTTTTAAAGTCTCAAAACGTATGTTTTTGACAACACACAAATTTTTTTTAACCATGTAACAATTTCTAGAAACTGCTTAGTATTAAAGTTAAGGTTATTCTCCTAGTAACACATGCTATTTTGAAATTTGCAAAAACTAGTTTTGATTTTTGTGGTGTCACAACATCCCAAATTCCCCTTTGTTTCATTTGCCTTATTTTGTGACACTGCTAATGAAAGTGTCTCAAGCTTTAATTCATCAATCGTTTTATACAAATGTGGAACAGTAGCACCATACCGGGTTTGCAATGCTTGGCGTTCAATTGGTTCGCCACTGCTATTGATGAGATGAGTTTCCTCGGATAACCAATTTAAATATTCTTGGCTAATTTACATTAATATTTTAAGGCATAATACCAAAATACCATGCAAGTCTTAAAAGCATTTGCAAAAAAGGCCAAAAAGCAATGAAAGTAAAATTTACTAAGTTCAATAACCATAACAATTTCATGTGGCTGCACTGACCAAAGCACAACGAGTTCAGTCACAACAGTAGGTACTGTTCCTTTCAAACAATTTCTCAATTAATTTTATTAAATATATGAAATTAATTGACAACAAATGTTGACAGCTATTCACCAAATATTGACCCCCTGGACAAAAGTTCAATGGATTGTTAAATGAATTTATTAAATTATACAAAAAAAAGTTGAAATTCCACTCAAACGATAGAAAACTCCATCCGGTCATTCGAACAGAAGCAAAACAACAACACGCAAAGAGAAGTTTTTATTCCAACATTCTTGACATCATAATGTCATAAGAAAGTGTGCGTACTTCTTGACCAATGGTCAAAAGTCAGCGTGTGCACGCCATTGCCATTTTATTAAATTTTACTTGAATTTTTTTTTTTTTTTTCTTCCAAAGGTCAGCCATCATCATTATCACGATCGTTCAGCAGCTTGTCAAGCAGAAAAGGCACTAAGGCGCAGAGGGTCAATTGAGCGATTTCAGCCACCAAATGTTGTTCTCAGCTCGTAGTGACCTTGCCCACTGTCCAGCTGTGCATGCAGACCTTATGGTGCAAGGGTTGATTTTATGGTCATTTTTGCATTGGCACAGTATCTCATATGCAGATGAAATGAAAAGCCAAGTAAATAGATATTGTCCTTGCCGGCAGGCAAACAGGCAGGCAGGCCAGGGTGAGTGGCTTAATGATCGAATGACCAAATGTATGACATTGGTCAGCGTGATTAGTGCGTGCAGGGCGCGGGGATGCGCATACGGGTGAGTTTTTTTAATGAAGCGTGCTTCAGTATGGGAGTGATCTCTTCGGTAAAAACAACGTGTTTTAATTTTAAACAGACCATAAATCATAGAATTAATGTGCGTAGTGCTAAGGTTTAGATTCTGGTGCCCAAAACCAATTTGTATGGACATACAGAGGGCAAGTGAGGATGGGCTCGTGGTCACAACATAGTTTGTTGTTATGAAATATTTGAATTTCTACTTATGGCTCATGTTTTATGACATTTGGGAATTGTGAGTTCGAAGTGGAAGGACAACAATAATTTTCAGTGATGGAATTTGGTCGTAGGTAATCATTACTTGTTGTGTGGTGCAACTTGTAGGTCAACTAAGTTACACTTTTTGAAACACGATCTATTTTAACTCAAATATTCTTAACAAAATTTCAAATGTTAGAAAGAGGTAAGATCTTTCTTTGCTGGTCAAATTGATTTCTGCATAATGCAGGCTATTCCTTTCTTATTTTTTCATTTGCAGGTAGCGATTTTTATACATGTGCTTTCCTGCGGTCTGTGTAATAAAGAATTTCATATATGGTATAGTTACCGTTAAATATGTGTCCTATATCCTAGAAGCATATATAGATTTATTTTTTGTCATTTTCTCTCTAATTTTATTCATAAAAATATAGTTAGAAACTTTCATTCCTCAGCGGAGAATATAGCGCCGATCTTGATCAAATATTCGCTTGCTCTATACACGAAAGTATAGAGTTCATGAAATGTATTAAAAATACAACAGTCAAAACTGGGCGAATATATTATGCAAAATAAGTAGTATATCCTTAAATAGGTCCTTAAAATGGCTTTTTGTAAGCTCTTATTCGAATTATCGAAACATAAAAACCAAAGTCATATGCCTAATTGAAAGTTATTTTTAGGTGCCACAAGCTCTTTATATCAAAAACTCGTGGATCCTCTGACATAGAGTTTCTGGCTCTATCTCTTAAGTACTACAAATTACCTTTCATATTTCCGGAATTAACAGACACTCTCCTCTAAGCTTAGAGTATAAAGTTATCCTTTACAACCAAGTCATAAAGCCAATTTGGTAATGGTAATGCAAGTGCATCAAACTTTGAAATTCCACAAAGAGCCTATCTAAAATATTAAGAACTAATACCAAGGAGTTCCTTGGCTTATGAGAAATGAATGCATTCACAAATATCTGCACATTCCAATGGTAAAAGCTGAGTTTGAATGACTAAGACAAAAATACATATCAAAATTACAAGTTCATGTCAGTCAATTGGCTAAGACTCTCTGTAACACATTGGCACATTGGCATCGTGACTAAGGAGAGCTGACAGATCAACTATTGAAAATAGCACCCCAGATTAGTGATGTAATATCACATCACAAAATCATCGTTCATCGGCTTACATTATGAATCAGATGGGGACTCTCTACCGGGACCTAGATCGTCTCGGGCACTGTCCTCTAATAATAATAAATAAAAATAAAAGAACCAACTTAGTCAACCAACCTCGTCAACCAATCGCCACCAGCTGTTTAGTGCGGACCGGGACCTAGCTCGTCTTGGCCGCAGCCAGTTGAGTGGAGAGTGCGGCAGCAGGAGCGTTGGAGCAGCGTGCTTTTAGTTCGTTTTTTTTGGGTGCTAGAACGGGATCTAGCCCATCACGGCTTCCGCCTAAAAGTTGTCCCGGTGGCACTAGTTCTTCCTAACGTGATTGACCGGGATCTAGCTCGTCTCGGCTACCACGACACAATCGTTATCGAGGTACTAGTTGCCTTCACGGTGGTAGACAGGGACCACGCTTACACTGACCGAGACCTCGCTCGTCTCGGCTGAAAATGAATCAGAAGAGACACAATAGTCAAGAACTGTACCATAGATGGGTTGTCATGAACCTGTCGCCACGCCACTGCTCCAACGAGTTATCCCATGCTTACCTACTGCAATTGCAGTAATGAACAGAAGTGATGTTTGATAAAATCTACTCTCAGACCAGCTCCTGCTGAGCTTTTACCTATTTATTGTAATACATAGAGTATGAATTTGTGTATAATTTATAATTTGTAATAGTTTTTATTCGAATTAAGAACTTATAACTTATTGTTAGTCTTTGAAATTTAAAGAGATACAATAAATAAGAGAAGAGTGCAATAAAAAAATATTTCCGGAAATGGGAAACATTTTTTATATTAAAATTTTTGAAAAAAAATTCCCTTAAAAAAATTTATTTTGTTTAGAGCAGGGTTTCCAAGTTGAAAATTGAAAATTAACGGCTTTTCAAAATGACAAAAAATTTTATGAAATCGCAAAAATTTTTTCGGAAAAAATTAAGTTTATTTTTGCTTGTATCAAAAGAATTTTACCTCCAGTTAACGGCATGGGCGCGTCTAAAGTGACCACTTGGCAAGCTAGCTCAAAATTCACAAAAACATAACTGTTATAATTAGACAATAATATATATTGCAAGTTACTTAGACTACCGTTCAAAGAGACAAAAGTCTTCGAAGAATATGATCCGATTTGGTTTGGTACTGGAAAATGAAAACGATGCTTTCATTATCAATTAAATATAGTGGTTGCTTCAACCAATTCGAAATATGTTATCCTTGTAAATTTTTGTATGGATGTGTACGGGACATTACAAGCGAAACCAAAAACAAAAATTGATAACATAATAAATTTAAATTTGTATTTTTTCCATATAGCACCGATAGATACCTATGTATGTACATACATATCTACTATGCATATACTCACATAATCTGTCTATTCATATGTTCAATATTAACTTACCTACTTTGAATCGAAAAAGTAAGTGATCAAAAAATAAAACAGGAATAAAAAATAGATAAATTGCTAAAAATGATGAAGATTATCAGCAAAACGGAGTCACTACTCGATTCGAAACGCACACATGCACATGCAGTTACGTAAGTTTAACTCGTAAGTGGTTGAAGAATTTTCGCAAATATCTTTGGTTAGAGATTAGCCAACAACATTTGCGCTGATACATTAAACTATTCAGTGCTGATGGAGTATTTGCATATGAGATGCATTAGAATTGGGATTAAGATGCAGCATTTTTTTTTTTGTGTATATAGCTTAGTGCTGATTCCTTTACGAAAGAATAAGGGCATCCGCTTAGTAGAGTTGAGTAAATGATGAGTTATGGTATTTATTTATAAGGTTGTACAATCAAAGTAATATTATTTCTGTCACAAGTACTTTACACAAATAAATCAAGAAATATTTGAAGCAAGTTGTAATATAACTTAGAAAAATACATAAAGTTTGAATGGATCTTTGCATTTTTCAATTTCTATAGTTAATAGAAAGGGAAAGCTACTTTGGATAGTGATATATTAAAATAATTTCTTCATAAAGGCCCAGATTTTACTGTGTGTTGCTTTTCACCGTTTTTGGAAAATGAGTTTCAAAAGTGAGAACTTCCGCCTTAAGCTAATGACTAGTTTGTTTGTTCTTGCAAGCATATATGTATCTACTCATATATATTTATGTATATGATTTAAAATAAACATACTAAAATTTAGCGTTAGCTCCCGTTTTCATCATATGTCAAAAATCACTGTAGTGCACGTAAACTGAACTCAACCCAACTTATATAGAATTGATTTACCAATATAAAAAGAGGACTTTAAGTCCTACAAAAAAAAGAAAACGAAAAATTTAATACAACAGCACAAAAATACGCACGCACACTACATTAAAATGTACACTCACATTAAAACATATACTATACACATAAGCACACCTAAGACTAAGTCCTCCAAATCCAACATCATGGATAATATTCGTATTCGCATTTGGTACGAATGCATGTTGAATGTTGACGGAGAGCTGAATCAGATAGGAATTACTTAAGGAATTCGTTGGAAAAATGAAAGATGTTCTGCAAACTCTTTATAAGTAGAGCCAACATCATCCAACCCTCAACCTATTCAAGCGCTTACTCCCACACATACACGCAAACACACAAGCGAGCAAGCTCATATGTACAATAGAAACTAAGAAAGTCCTTTCTTGTTACACTCACACATATGCGAAATTGTAAATTTACATCAGTTGCGGATTTGATACGATTCGTTTGCAGCGTAGCTTACGTGAAGCCTTGAAGTCCTCATCAGGACTAATGGAACGTTTTCTATTACCCGGGCAACAAGAGCGACCGCCGCCGTTCTGCTGCCACTGACAACAACAAAAACAGAAGCAACAACAACAGCTAGCACCCGACAGCCCACTTTGACAACCCACTTACATATATGGGCAAATAATTGTGTGTTTCACATATTTACACTTAAAAAAAATCAATTGTAGGAAATCAAATTAATTTTGCGAAATGTCATGACATCATCATTAAATTGAATTGATAAAATCTATAGGTAGTTTTGAAGATATTTTCAAAAAGAAGCCAATGTCGTGAGCTTCTTAGGGGTCTCCCATAACAGATGTGCGCAAAAACTTCTCTAATTTGAGCCCTCCTGGCTATCCACTTTTGTTCATCTAAACTAACTCTAGCTAAAGGACGACCACAAAGGCTTATGCTACTCTATTTTATTTTTAAGTGTTTAAGTATTATAACATTTTAAGCCATTAAGTCTCTCGTAAGCTATATGAAACATTTATTTGTATCATGGAACAACGTTTTGATAAACAAAACGTATTAAAAATTAACATTTTTATTAAATAACGTACATACTTAAACATCAATTTTGAATGTTAAAAAATTGTGAATCTTGAGTGAATGGTTTTCGAAGCCATTCATCAATTGCGATATGATGCATCATATTCGACTTCGCTTTCATTTTCCAGTTCTGCTGCAATTTTGCTTGCCCTAAGATACTGAATTCTCTTCGTTTTTCCGTGGCGATTATTGACATGAGCTGCCAATGCCTTTACTGAACTGAAATAATAATAACTAATGCTATTTGAGATTGTTGGGGGAAATGTACTATATTTATAGTCAGAATGTACCCACAAAAAAATAATTTTAAAATTTTCATAAGAAATATGTTCAAAAAAAAGTTATTCAGGAAAGAAAATTTTTATAAATAGTCGAAATGTATAAAAATACCATCACTGGTAGCTAAACAGTACAAATCGTAGGGTAGTCTCATAAATTCTTTATATTTTGACTTGAGTTTTACTGAAAGCAGTAAAAGCAATTATGCAAACTTCGTAAACGAAAAAATTCAAGAGTGACATTTAAAACACTGGACGTCCGAAAAATTCTCGACCCTTCTCTGCGTGTCCGTTATTACGAGCTCGCCACCTCGTGGTGCAGATGTTTTTAAGCATTTGGATTCAGACGACCAGTGCTAAAATTTTTGGTGAGTAATTTTATTCAAAAATGCAACACTCACAAATAACCACTAGAGAAGACCACAAAATATAGCCATTTTGGGGTGTGGGGCCAAAAGATTTTCAAGTACGTGGTTTGCTTGCTGCTTAAAATATTTGTATTTTTTGAGATTTTTTCCTACTCACAGATATTAAATTCTGAATTCTTTACGAAAAAATAAACCAAATCGATTTTTGATTTGTATATTATTTTTGAACTATTGAGTGGACGCATAAGTTCAGCAGAAATCAATGACAACAAAATTAATCTATGTATACTAATTATTTATATATAGATTTAAAGTTTGTTTATTTGTATGTTTCTACATACAAATCTCTGGAACTGCAGAACCGATTCTAAAAATGCTTCTACTTATAGAAAACTACACTAACCCTGAGTAACATAGCCTACATATTATTTTGAAAAATGCAAGAGGATGTGTCACTCTATGCAATAAAAACCATTCATACGCCATATCTTGGCTCCTACGATAGCAAGAGCCTGAAAATTTGGTATTAGAATGCATATGACTTATGCTTAGCACCTCACAAAATATGGATTGGACTAGAAAACTGGGCGTGGCACCTTTCATACAACAAAAAAAAATTAAAACGCTATTTTTGGACACTTATGACAGCAGGAGTTTTTAAATTTGGTACTTGAAAGTGTTGCAAAATTTGAACGCGATTAGGCAACGCATCGTGGCACCTTTCATTCAACAAAAACAACTAAAATGCTATATCTTGGGATCTATGAAAGATACAGTTGTAAAACTTGAGACGTTCGTAAAATGTGTACAGAATTGAACATTGAGTCGTGGCACCTCCCATGCAACGAAAATTCTTAAACTGCTATTAATGGTACTTATACCAAGTTATGAAATTTGGTGCATGAACCCAGTACTCTGGAATAAGGACTGCGTAAAGGAGATGCCCAAAATACATTTCCGAGCTTCACTCAGTAAATAGACGAAAAAAATTTTTGTCCATAAAACAGGCTGAGATCCTTCTCATATGATGCTAAGGCACTACAGCGATTGGTCATATCAGAACTCCTGAATCAAAAAAAAAATTATAGCTATGCTACCAGAGCTGCGAAAATTTCAGTTTTTGAAGTTTGATTAAAAAACTTTAGGAAATTTGCTGTTTTGTCTTACAGAACATTTTTCATTTTAAATTTTCTTACAATTTTTCTGTTGTAAACATAACGAGGTAAAGAAAAAAATGGTACTTTTGAAGTTTCTGTATAAGGAGCAAATCCATGATCGCTGCGCAAGTAGAGCTTATGTCTTTGTGTACTAGCATTGACAGTTTCAAATTTTAGTGAGGCTAAAATAGTGAAAGTTGCAAAGGATTTGAGCTATTAATCAAGAAAAAGATAAGCTCTACTTGCGCAGAGATCATGGATTTGTTACTTATACAGAGTCTTAAAAAATAGCAGTACCATTGGAAAAAAGGTTTAAAAAGAAAAATGTTTTATTGGAAAATAGTGGAATTTTCTTATTTTTTCTCGAACTTAGAAAAACTTTAATTTTGCAACTCTTGTAGTAGAAAAGGAATAAATATTCAAAATTTACATGCAAAAAAAAAGAATAATTTTTCTAAGGCTTTGTAAACAAGACGCTGATTTTGAGGTATTTTATCCCTAAAACTTTAGAGCCCAAATCACATTACAATGGTTTCTGGTACGGTCCCAAATGGTCAAAAGTTTGAAAATTTTGCATTGATCTCAAACTTATAAATTTTGTGGGCAGTTTGAGGATAATGATAAAAATTCGGAAAAAAACTAATTTAGTAGCAATTTTTCTGTAGGTTAGGTTTTAACTCTTTGTTAGAGGTTTTAAATATCAAAATCAAAATTTAGGAAACTATGGCTTTATTGATATTTTTATCTGTTTTTACAAGCCTGAACCTACTATTTTTAAATGGTTTTTGTCTCATGATGAGAGAGATGTGAAGGTGAAAGTTCGCTTTACATATCTCGATTGTGCCTTTTATTATGGACGTTGAAATTGGTGTGGCACTTTGTCTATGATCACTTGTTCGGGTTTTATCTCTTTCTCGTCTTGCAACTATTTTTTTCTCAACAATTTTAAGGTTGAGTCACTCATCCAGGGTATTTATACCCTAGAGAAAAACCAAAGATGATCCCACTATATGTCATACATGAGGGATTTATGCATGGACATGTACTATAGATTTGATTGGGCTCTAAGGGATACTTGATTTTGTCAATGAATTTTCCCGAAATCGATCATTCTTGAATCTACTCGTATATGAGGTAAAGTTTAAGATGTTGCGTGGGTTTGTTGCATTTGTACTGTCTTTAACCAAATAAAAGCCCCAAGTAATTGGTGATCCGAGCCCATTTCGGTACTCCTCCTAACTCTTACGTCAAGAAGACCATTGCTCTATTGTTACTATAATAATAATAAATTACTACTTATAAATTAAAGCAAATTTTTTTTTTCAAGTGTACGTGTGTTCACATGTTCGTTGGTTTCCAGCATTTGCCTCCTATGGTTACCAAAAGTTAAGAAACTCTCGGCAGCGGCAGCAGGGAGCAAAAAGGATTTTCAAATTGTGAAATTTCACAAGTTAGTTAGAAATTTCTTTTATTTTTATTTTATTTTATTTTCATTTCATTTTATTTTGTCTTGCAAATTGTATATGGCGACGTGTGTATCTAAAGTTCCAAAGGATTTTGGTCCTTCTGCAACCCAAACCACAATCTCGAATATTGCCGTTAGTTACCCTTCATGCCCTTCGAATGCTCTTTTGTCTTTTACGCAGCGCAGAGACGAAGAAGAAGTTTTCTGTGTGCAGCTCTTTGAAAGGACATAAAGTTTTAAACTATTTTCAGAGGTCTTTATGTGTGTATGCATGTGTATACGGGAGTGAAGGTGCTATCACAGTAGGATGTGGAGCTGGAGGTGGAGCAAGGCTTTTCCTAAAACATGGTACGGCTCTGTCAAGCAAAAGTAGATATCCCGAAGAACTTGTGACAGCTTGTGGTCTGCTCCCGACAGTTGAACATGCGAGTCGACTGTTCCGCGCAGTTCGTATGTCACACACATGGTGGCAATGGCATCGTTCGCTTTTCGTCCTTTGCGTCCTTTTGTGTGACATCAAGTAAGCATGCTTGAATACACATCCAACTACATAAGAGGAAAGAATTAAATTAAACCCCATCCACATGAATGTGGTTTTACTTGCAAGGCTGCCTAAAGGGTAAAGAAAATTTTTATTGTTTAAGCAGTGAGGTAAGATGTGTGTTAGCTAAGCTCTAAACCATTTCAATCATTGTAGTTTCAATTTGCAAAATAAGGTTCCTTAAGCACAGCAAGAGTTGCATTAAGTGGTTAAAAAATATTTCAAGTTTCTCGCTTAAAAAAAAAAAATTTTGAAATCGATTTCATTATTGTAAAAAAACAATATATTGAGTTTGTTCATATGAGACTCAAACAAAAGTTAGGATAGATCATGTAAAACTGCACAAATCGCGGAGTGTTACAAAATTCTCAAATTTTTGAAATGAGTTATGCAGAATACAGATGTGTTTTTTCTTAAGTTGTTGTCGCGGGTGACTTTTTTTATCTCTCATCAATATAAAAATAGATGGAAGAAAACCAGCTGACAAAAGCATTCGTGCCAAAATGTACGAAAAAAAAATCTTTCGCCACAGGCACCGAACTTTCACGGTACATGAAACTATGTCCATTACACTCAATGCGAGGGGAGATTCAAAGTTAAGAGATGGAACGAAAGTAGCTACACTTACGTAGCTTAGGAAAGTAAAAGATTTACGAATATGCACTCAGGTTTTGTGATATATTATATAACAAGGCAATTTCTACAGGTGAAAAATGCTGGTCGAAATTGCGGCCGTGGAAGAAATGGTGGTGGCCTTTGTACATGGAATATCTAAATTTATATTGAAAAATTATAAAAAAAATTGCTTATCAGTCGACCTTTTTTTGGATTTTATACCCTACACAGAGTGTATACTCACTCTGTCATTCCGTTTGTAACGCATATAAGGGAGCGTGGCAGGTATGGAAAAGTATATATATTCTTGATCAGCGTCAGCACCTGAGTCGGTATAGCTATGTCCGTCTGTCTGTCTGTTTGTCTGTCTGTGTGTCTGTCTATTGAAATCAGGTTTACTCGAAAACTGAGAAAGCTAATTGAATAAAATTTGGCACACAGGTCAAACCTTCTTGCAAGTTGCTAGCATATAAAAATGGGCGAAATCGGTTCACGGCCACACCTTCCGCCTATACTCTATGTAAATATACCCAAGTCCATTTTGAAAAAAAATTGTTGCGATTTTGATGAAACTTGATGATTTATTGAAGATGAGAACAAATTTAAGATCAGGCTAGATTTTAAGTTTGCAAGGGCTCTTAAAGGGGCGTGAGACAGCTCTAAATTTTAACTTTTATAAACGCCATAGCTGGTAAACCATGCAAGATATTGTGATAAAATTCGGTACACGAATACAGATCTTATAAATCTTGAATTGCGCATTAAGTGGCCGGAATTGTAAAATTGGGCGTGGCACTTTTTAGCAATTGAAAATTTGGATTTTGTATATCTCCAAATTGGCACATACGATTTTCATAAAAATTTTAGGGATGATACCACTGATCAATACAAGTTACGTCAGTATGCTGGAAACTTTCGTTGAAGGGCTGGCACAGTGTACCATATTTATAAACGTTAGAAAAAGCAATCGCTATGAAATTTAAAAATTTGCAAAATTTTGGCACAATAGTGCCGGTGGGTGTGGCACCTCCTATATAAGCGAAATACGTTTAATGCTATAGATAGTGTGCTATGAGAGTGATCTTCATAAAAATGTATGTGGTGGTTACTATAACCTTTGAAATCAAATGAAACATGACAAGATTGCATCAGTGGGCGTGACACCTCCCTCATTAACATAAAGTTATAAGTGTTATTTTAAGTGAACTATTGGAGCAATTGATCTGAAATTTGATGTAAGTGGTTTACTGGGTATTAGGTACATATGAATCAAAAGCTTTGGACATAGCAATAGTGGGCGTGGCACCTCTCATACAATTAAAATACCTTAAGTGGCATAACTATCGAAATATATGAGCAATCATACTGAAATTTGTTGTAAGAGGTTTGTTTATGGAAGGCTATTTTTGGATCAAAATCGGACTATTGTACCAGTGGGTGTGTCACCGCCCTAAATTTTAAGAATAATTGCGGCACATATCGCAAACTACACAAGCTATTGTGCTAAAATTTGGTTTGTGCATGTCAATCACGAATATTATTTATGGAAACAAAAGTGGGCTCAATTGGAGAAGTGGGTGTGACATATTTCGTGTTTTTCATTTCTATTAAATTTTTTTTCAACATTTCCCAAATTCTTTTGACATTTTCAACCTTTTACCTTTTCCCATTCAATTTCATTCGACATTTTCTTTGACTCTTTCATTAATTTTTCAGCATTTTTCATATTTTTCGACTTATTCAATTTCTTTCAACTTTCTTCAATGGTTTTCATATATTTTCAGCATTTTCAGTTTTTTCCAACACTTTTCACCATTTTTGAACCTTTTTACATTATTTTTCACTTATTATCTATTTAAAAATTACTTTCAATGCAGCTTAGGGTATGTGAGTTTCGGCCTGGCCGAAGGTAACACCTTTACTAGTTTGTTTTTACCACTGCTCTTGGTATCGTTTGATTATTCAGAAATCGTAAATAACAACGAAGATTTTGAAAATGTGAAACCAATTTTGTCACTAATAGCCCCAAAAAGATATAATCGATTCGTAAATTGCGAGTTTACCATAGTCTTCCTTCATAATTGTCACTAGATAATGTCAAAATAATGAAAGTCTCTTCTTTAATTACAGTCATCTCGTAATTGTAGGAATCGGCGTATGCGCTTCCAATTATTGGGTTTTTCATACAGGCCTTATCCAAGCTCTTAGATAACATTAGCTCTGAAACTAGATCCGAGCGATTTTCCACTTTAGAATACTTCTTTCTCAGCTAAATTAAAAAAAGTATACTGTGCATTTCTTACGGCAACTACAATCATGTAGCTATTTGCTGCTACAGAATTTTCGCGTTGCATTTGTCCTCATATATGCGTTACTCATACGACATGGCTTTCGCCCGAAGCAGCAGTCCTGATGCAGTGCGTTGGTTGAATGGAATGAATGAGCTTAACTCAATTTCGATCATTGGTGCTTGCTTACCCTTTTTCATTCCAAATATGCTAAGTTGGCGCATATACTTAATATTAAATAGAAAATTTTATTTTTTCCAATCAAAATCTTTAGAGAACCTTTGAATATGTTAACCTTAACTTTCAATCGTGTGGGTCCATTCGTAAATATAAGAGCGGAAAATGTTTTTGTTATACTCGTAAGTACATTAAAATACTTAATTCTATAGAGAGGCGCACCTAAGCCTTAGTTCTAAAAATTAAGTATTCATATACATACAATAAATAGGTACATTCGTATTCAAACTTTAATGTTTTTATGTACTATACATTAGACTTATCCAAAATCGTATGAAAAACCAAAACACTTAATTAATCGCGTGAAAGTTTCGCGTAACATTTTTTAAAACATCAGTTCAAAAAAAAATAAAGATGCAACATAAAACACATAATAATCTAAAATTACCTTCCGAGTGGAATTGCGAGCTTGGAAAAATGTATAGTTTTTTCAGTTTTAGAGATCTTTCATCATTCGAACTGTTATTCCTTCTAAGCTCAAATAAATCTTGACAACATTTTATTTACGTTTTACCAATTAAACTTCAATTCATTATCGATTATTATATTAATCAGTTTGTTTCTTACCGAATTTTTTGACAGCATGAAAAAACGTCATCAAAGGGTATGGCAGGAAAATATTCTACGGACTGTGGACATAAAATCAATTTCAAGCCTTAGCTTTTTTTAAATAGGCTTTGAACAGTACCAGTATATTTGGTTTATATGGGAACAATTACAACGTATTTCATATTTTTCGTAACATCTAAGTTCTGATGTATCATTAATTTCACTACAGACTAAAATTTTTTGTCTCGCCCTCTCGCGTATGTTATTGCGGTTGTCATATGGGTCATTCCATCTATAATGGGCCTATCATTACCCTCATGTTTTTTAAATAGGCTGAAACTTTTTTCAGTGATTGGTCTATCATGTAGAAGATATAAAAAAAATCGATAAAATTTTTTTGACCAGTATTATTGCTTAAAACAAAAGTTTCAAATTGTGTTAAAAAAAACTCGTAAGTAAAACAAAAAAATTCATTGATGAATATAATCAAACCAACACAATCCAAATTAACTTTTATATTATTTATAGGTAGTTGTGTACTAGTAGATGACAAAAAAACTGCAAATCTGAATAAATTAAGGCCTGAACGGTTTCTATGTGGTAAAAGATAAAAAAATTGACCTTCCAAGAAAACATCACTTTCCCAAATACTCAAACTTTTCAGAACATATAGGAGTACCATCTCTGAAAATTATCCATGTTTTTCCACCCTACTTCATTTTGCAAGCATTGAAACTCGCAAGTAAAACAGGCCTTCTTTTATTCAGATTTGCAGTTTTTTTGTCATCTACTAGTACACAACTACCTATAAATAATATAAAAGTTAATTTGGATTGTGTTGGTTTGATTATATTCATCAATGAATTTTTTTGTTTTACTTACGAGTTTTTTTTAACACAATTTGAAACTTTTGTTTTAAGCAATAATACTGGTCAAAAAAATTTTATCGATTTTTTTTATATATTCTACATGATAGACCAATCACTGAAAAAAGTTTCAGCCTATTTAAAAAACATGAGGGTAATGATAGGCCCATTATAGATGGAATGACCCATATAGCATTGTTAATAAGATGTTTTCGGGGTGCGCAAAATACGAATTACGCTGAACTCCAGTCATTTAAGTGAAAGGCTTCAGGCCTATGAGGATTAGATTTGAATATTTTTTCCTTCTGACAATATTTGACCAAGAAATTTAACTTTTAAGCAACACTTCTAAGACTTCAATATTAATTTTTTTCAAAATTTCAAATAATTGTAAGGATTTTGTATGAAACCATTCTGCTTTCAGCTTTGCCACTTTCACTCAAAAGACTATAATATTTTAATATTTCACTATTATTTGGTAAGTTAAGTCCAATTAAATCAATTGGCAAGCCAAAGGTAGCAATATCTGGAGATCGTATATGCAAAGGCTGGATACGGAAAAATGTTGAAAAAGACGAAATAAAATTAAGATTTACGCTATGTTTTTATTGACAGATTTTTCAATGATTAATTGTTCATTTTTGAATAACTAAATGTCTTACGTTATCTTCTGAATTAAAGACTTCCTTCTAAAAAAATCAAAGTGACACAGAATATATAAAAAAAAGAGGAAAAATGTTTCGAACGACATCACAATGACCGATTTACCTTAGTTTTTGCTGAAAGTATGATATATTTTGTAATGGTTCCCATAAAATTCAATATAAGTACTATTCAAAACCTACTTGTAAAAACATGGAGGAAATTGATTTTAGAGCAATATTTCTTTGACGTAGTTGCTCAGAAGTGCACTGTAGAACCTTTTCTTGCTATAACCATTTTGAAAAAAAAATCGAACAGCCCTAATGTATAATGTTCAGAAAAATTTTAGATATACACATCTAGCGATTTTAGTATAGGTTGCAGTAGGGGGGTGGTTTCTTTTTATCAAAAATTTTTTTTTTTTTGTAAATTAAGATTTAACGCCTTTGGACTTTTTTTGTAGACTGCGGCTAAAAATCGATGATAATTATAGTTATTAATTACAATTGAAAATTGCTTAAAATTAAACTGGCAGACATGAGCAAATATTACAATCAATCGTTGAAAAAAATGAATTCTAAGGCTTTAAAAATTATTGACAAGAAATAAATTTCTTTCACAATCATAATTAGAGCACTGATTTTGAAATTTGAATGTATTTCAATATTTATGATTTACTATAAGAATATTCCGATTATTTTATACAACAATATCAATTTAAAATACCCCTACTTGTACTGAGATTTCTAGCAACATATAAGACTTTTGAGCTTACTTCATGTGGAAACACTCATAAATCTAATTTCATATAACTCTTAGTGGTGTATATATTTATATGTATCTTAAAAGTTTCCACTTCATATAATTGGACAATACTCCTTAAATTAGAGTCAAAGTTTCAAAATCGATTTAGTTTTTATGGTGCTTCGGAACTAGAGATGGGCGCGTGTTAACTTTTTCAAACACGACACAACATGAACACGAATTACAAATTTGAAACACGAGCGCCCACGAGGACCCAAATAAAACGAGAAACAAAGCAAAGCAAAAATATTTTTTTCTGTTGCTTATTTTTGTTTTTGTAGCTGATGATTCCGCTTAGCGACGGATGAAACTAGTATGACAAGTTTTCGCCCTGATTTCATTTTATTGGCAAACTACTACCAAAGTGGAAATGTTCCAGGATAAAAACATTTATTTAAAAACTCTGAGCAACAAATTGCCAAACCATTTTTTCGCAGAAATTTTCAACTTTTAAACTTCAATTTGCTGAAAGATTCCAGAAGGAAAACTTTCAGTATCTTTTGTGGGATGCTATCTTTTAATATGTTTTCATTTATTTAAATTTAATTTTTACATTAAAAGTTTTTTATGTGTTTCTAGATTTCATTCAAAATTCCATTGAACATTTTTGACAAACAAAAACTTAAAACTATTTATAAAAATTATTTTAGTTATAAATATATAAAAGTAAAATTAATAAAGTGCTGATGCTACACTTTGAACATCAAAATTTTATTTTGGGTTTGTTGTAAGGATTTAAAGGACTTTTAATATCTTTCAAGACACAAAGTTTCTGTAAAGTTGCACGCATCTTTAGTTTGTAACATTTTTGTATTTTGAACCAGTCTGATGTTCATGAGTTGAGTAATTTGAAATATTTGAAAACTTTGTGGGGAACATTTGTCTTTGGGTTCAATGGGAATTGAAAGTCACTAAAATTACTTTTTCAGAAATGTCCTGTAGCTATCGTTCGCATTAAAGCAAGCATTGGTCAATGTACACAGGACAACAACAGTAACCAAGCAAAATCCAGCAACAAAATAGCAAGGACAACATCAATTATTTAAAAGTAAAGGGGTGAGGGGTTAAATTTTCCAGTTTCCGGTTTGCATGATGGAGCTGAACAGTGTACATAAGCAACACAAACGCAGCAAACAAGCAACCGACCGACCGTCTGTCCAACAGACCGACCAAGTAACAAGCTGACAGACAGAGGGTTGGTAAGGAGTTGACCCGACGAACGGATGTATTACTCGTACTTATGTACTACATATAATGCGCACTCGTACATTTATTTATACTACTAAATAATTGCACAGACACACAAATACTGCATACACATATATACGGGTATGTACGTTCCTCATGCGGTTTGGTAGCCGTTTGTCTTTCGTCCATTCATCCGTCCGTCTGTCGTTCACTGTCCGTCCACCCATCGATGACGAAGCATTCTATAAAATCGCCCTTTAAGGATTTGAATTTAAAGGAAATTGAAATTACGGCTTTATGTACGACTACATACTAGGAGTAGAAATGAAAATTGGAACTGTTTTTTGTTACCTCAGGGATCTAATGGCAATCACCGAGACTTGCAAAGGGAATTCGCAATGAATGGACGATGCCGTATCATGCCGTAAGCAAACGATGATGCAAGATAGAGCTGAGCAGAACAGCATTGGAATACATCCCCATCGAACGAACAAGTGAAGGAATGAATTTTCTGCAGATGGCTGCGAGGATACGGTGAACAGCTTAAAATGGCTGACGACCCTCGTCCACCCTCAACGGCGAGTGTCTTTCATCATCGAAAACATGGAGTTCAATGACAATTGGGGGATAGTGCAGTAAGTCCAAACATTCTAAGTATCAGGGCGATTTCAACGTTGAGGTCGGTCTGTGGACATTCATGGTCTTGGCCTACCTTTTAACGCGCACAAAAACGAGCAGTACATTTGTTGAAAACTAAAACGGGAGTAATTTTTGGGGAGTTAAATATTCGCTTAAGTAGGAGAAGAAGCTGTTACACAGAGAAGCAGTGAATCTAATCACATTTCGAATTCGTACAAATGTTCTTCAACAGCCTTAACAGTCGTCATATAATTCGTTCTTACTTTTGAACTCTCAACTCAATGTGAAATCATTTTTTGTCAAATTACATATTACTTACATCATTATAGTGCCATAATTTGGCACGTAAAGCTTAAACACGAACCTAATATTTGCAAAAGTATTCTCTCGCAACCGAAAGGTAGCAAAAACTTTGCGCTTTCGTTAAGAGAGAGAAGGATCAATTTACATCATTTATTCCAAAAAAAAATTACTGAAATTTACTGACCCCGTGGATGGAGCTAACTTTTCAGCAAGCATCTTAACTAAAAATATAGCAATCAGCCACTGCCCTGATAATATTCATGAAAAGAGTTTAAAATAAGATCTTATCCCTAATATAATTCTCTAAGTGTACGAATTCAAAAATTCAGACAGACACAATGTGAGGCTACCGAAGGGAAGATTGAATGAATGTAATAGTGAAGGTTGCCACTATGGCATTCGCATCAAGGCGGCCGATTAGATTAGAAGCAGAAATTCTATGTTTGGCATCTTAACGGCGACTCACTAACGTAGTGGCCCATTGGCTGTTGTGAATTTGTAAGTACCTTCTATTGAAAAGCCTTTACGCGTTTATCTAAAGGATATTAGTCGGTTTTGTTGCTGCTTCGAATTTGCAAGGCTGCTATGGCTTGTGTAGAGTCAAATAATACTTTTGAGTACTTGACTCTACAAGTATCAAAGGATAGTACTGGCACATAAAAAGGTATGTCGTGCGATAATGCAGCACTTTTTTATGGTTTTGGGTGTGCAAATCTTTTTTATTGGTAAGTTTGAAATAGAATGCCTAAAAGTCCTAGCGTACTATAGGATAGTTGATAATTAACATGTAAATCTTGTCAAGGTTGTGTTAACAAGTTATGGAAAACAATCTGCTTATTTGCATTTAGGTGAATACTGATCATTTACCCACAAAACTAAAGAAACAACGCTAAAGCTTAACAGAATTTTAAGTTACTTTGACTTCATAAAAAATAAGTTAGAAAAATATCATAGGAATCGGTTGTTAAAAAGTTTAAAAATGTCACTCACACTCGATTCAAATGTCTTTTTGAAGGAATTCTAGGTCTAAGAATTCAAATAGGAAGGAAGAAGTAGTTGGAAGTAAAAAGTTAGGGTACCTTAAATGTTGAAAACCGCGTTTCATGACAGTTTTCGCGTTTGCACAAACATTAGCAACACACCTTGGCACATTCAGATCATGAGCATTTCATTTCAAACATATTTTTCTACCATGTATGGAAAATTGTATACTCATTTGCTGTAGTTGGAAAGAAAACACAACTGCACGCCTTAAAGCTACATAACTAACCTTCGTCATTTTGACGAATATCAGTCATACATAAACCTTTCTGCATTAACTATTACACATGTACTCTCACACCAACTCCAACAAAGCTGCAGAGTCAGTGAGCATTTTGAGTTTTGACATTAAGGCTACTTAGTCGTGATTTTGACGAATGGTTAGCTTTTCTGTAATTTTTTTGTCGTTGCACGTTAAAAACGAATTTGTATGTTTACAGGTCCTTTCTATCTCCATGTTAATGATCTAAATTTAAAGAAATGTCAAAAATGAAAATAAAGAAGTTTTTTTTCGGTGAGAAAATTTTCGCTCGTATATATGTAATTGTATCACATTTTTTTGAACATTTATATAAGTATTTGAAGAAGCAGAGCAGAGAAACAAGAAAATGGCTGTTTGAACATCGTTAGAAGTCAAAAAAAATGTTGCTTAGACTCAAATTCCAGTAGAAAGGCTAAAAGTTTAAAGAGCTACATCATACTATCCGCTCTCGGTTAGAAAAGCAAAGGTTCGAAATTTCAGAATTAGAAGGTTTGCTCTTAGTCAAGGCCTTAGAATAAATTCGTTTTGAGAAAAAATGCAGCAGTTTTTATTAGATCCATTTTAGACACGACTAGTGGGGCTATACAGGGTCCGTGAAGGCAATTAAACGAACATCTCCGATATCTTGGGTTGAAATTTGCTGATCGATTGAAGGAAACAAATTTAGTAAAAAGAGAATACAATTTTTTGCAAAAGTTTTACTTCGCCTTAATCCCTTTGCATATGCTTTCAAACAAAATAAATAATTTATTTCGTTACTTCGAATAATTTTGCTAATTCAATAAAAAAACTGTTTGCGCAGTTACCAAATAGGATAGTATTAAGAATTAAATTGTCTGAACCATGGTAATTTTTTTTTTTTTTTAGTTAATTTGCAACTTAATTCATGTTTCTCGAAATTCCTGACACTAAGTTCAAAGTAATTTATAATTAAATTAATGGCACTTAAGCCTTTTAGTCGGTTCAGAAAAGTTTCACATACATAAAGGTACTATATAATGAAAATTATTTTGGCTTTTATTTGATATATGTATTTCCTTTTCAAACCAATAGTTTGGTACTTCATTTGTTTTTACAAATCTGGAAAAATCAAAATCAGAAATGTGAAAAAAATATATTTTTCGGCATCTGCGCTGTAAACTATGTAGTGTTAGTTTCCTTCTTATTATATGGATTAGTAGCAGCGGTAGGAGAGAAAGACAGACAGACGTTTGTAGCTAGACCAACTCAAGAAGTGACGCTGATCGTATATGCCGTATATATATATGTATGCATATTTAAGTAGTTTTCTGTGTCAGCGACATGCCACTTCAGAAACTAACGTAGTGTCTCAAAATTAATTTCCGGGGCACAAAATATACTCCAAATTACAGGCTCTAGAGTTGTATAGCTTTTAAATTATTTCAGTGAAATATCTTTGACTTATTAAGAAATGACTCACTGTAGACATCCTTTTGAATTATCCGCCATGTTTTAAGAATAAGAGCTTAAATATCATTAGGTTTCTACAGTATCGTAAAATGCTACTACCTACACAATTCTAAGTCACTAACTGCAGCTACTGTGAGCAAACTCTGTGGTAAAATGGTGTTTTTTTCTGTCAGCAGTCTGAAGTCAATCTGCTGTAGCTACATACAATACTTTCATCCTTTAATGGCATGTTTGTGTCCTAATACCTGCCACTACACCACTTATTCACTGAAATAAGCTGAATGCTTGTTGTTGTTGTTGTTCTACACAAAATGCTCATATACTAAAATATTTGTCTATATACAAAATATCGAACGGTGCTCTTCCCTGATAAAATAGAAAACTACATTCACAGAACTACCACTGAAATGTGCTTGTGTCCTTTGTGTGTTTTGTCCTCTTTTGGCGGATGGCCGGTTGGTCGGTTGCCTTTCCATGCATTTTGTCCAATGGTCCATTTTATCGATTTAATATTTATGTTTCGAATTGTTTCTCTCTCTCATTCTGCTTATGTATACGATTGATTTGACTGCTGAATTCACATTTAGAATCAAATTATTATAGAATGAACTTACACAAATAAGAAAGGATTTAAGTTTTGTCCAAATAAAATTTATTATCCTGACTTCTTGTTTCATTGTAAGTAGATACATACTTGTGCAAAATAAAGATGTGCTTCCTTGAAGATACTCAATTAAAAGATTATTTTTATATCACTCATAGTGGGCATCCTAATTTTTTTCATTTGTAATGCAGGGACGCGACCGTGGTGGATATATGAAACTGTGTGCTAATATCTTTGTGTCATCTTGCGTTACCTTTTGTCTGTCTGTCTATCCCAGCACCTAATGTAGGCATGAGCCAAGACAAAGGTAGCCAAATTTTAGCACATATTACAAAATTTTTGTATATATTAAGATACATATAACTACTTTGACCACTTGTCGACAATCAAAGTACAATATATATGTGAAAATAACAATCTTAACTTTGTGAGTGAAACATACAATATGTACGTTAATCTTCAGAGAACTTAAGGAATAGCTCATCAAAGTCAATAGATATCATCAAATCAGACTCAATACAATGGACTCCTAAGGAATCAATTGATCATAATGAATATAATCTCTTAACATCTCATTGTATCTTCTCTCTTTAAAAGTAAGAGAGTTTTTTCTTTGAATTTCAAAGCCAAATAAGAACGGTACAAAAGAGAAGAAAAATCAACACTAACAACACAGCATTCAAGAAGCAACATACTCACAAGACACGAAAAATCAAACGACAGTTTTTGTAATGTGGGTTTGCAAAGGCTTTATCCTATTTAACTTTAAAATTAAAAAAAAAAACAAATATGCAATAAACTTTTTTAGCACAAATATGTTGTTTTTTAAAATAAATTTATTAAAATCGGTTCAGTATATTTTGGGCCAAAGCGTTACAAACTATTTCTATAAAAGCAATTTTATTTTAATAATATGAATACGAACACGAGTAGGGTTTGATTTGTTTGAATGTGAAAATTTATTGTTCTGCGGAGCAGTGGGGACAAGGTGTACATAAGTATATGCATAAGGCAATATCAACGTAAGGAAAATTGTATCTCTTATCGTTCCATCACCCTCTGCGGATTAGTCGAAAAAAATTATTTCTCCTGGCACATGCACTGTAAACTCTCACGAATTAATGCAATTTAGAATTTGAAAAAAAAAAATACGAACCATTTTAAAAAAGCGAAATCGCCATCAGAGCCGTACCGTGCATATCGGCCAAAAAAAAATATTTGCCGCCAAAAGAAAACAAAAGTTCCTCACTTTTTACATTCAAAACGTCCTCATTTTTGACTTACGAAATCCCTAGCAAATTGAGATATATCTCACGACCATTTTGCCGCCCCTCGGCCGCACTTGGTACTCTACTGATCGCCATAGCTCGTTTTGCCGAACTTTCATTGAGTTTCTGGAGTGAAAATGTTTGAATTTGTAGAGAAACAATCAATTATTATGCGCTAGTCACAGGAAGTGTTAATTTTGTCATTCCTTTTGCATAGAAAGGTGTAGAAAAGTCGTCCTTTGTCAAAACGAAAGGAACTATTTCGTGAGATCTGCGATTTTGCTCTTAATTAAAAGTCGAACCATTGTAGCGCAATAATTTTTTTTAAATTTGATAAATAAAAAAAAAATTAGTTCTAGTTTTTTGCCTTTGTTAATATGAACTCTACGATAAAAGTGCTTGGAATATAAAAAACTATTTAAAAAAATTTTTAATCTCGTTCTTCTATGAAGTAAATAACATTTTGAGATAAAAATGAAATACATATTTTAATTTTTTTTTAATTTTTCTTAAGCTTACACAAAAAAAAATATTCAGACATGACCTTATTCCGATTTTATACGGTAGTGGAACTTAAGTTCGAAGTTTAATGTCAATAGCTCTTATAAATCTAATGGTCGGAATTTGACATGGAATTTTTTTTTAACTTCAAACTTGAGTTTCAATAATTTAACAGATTTGGTTTTTTTTGTATGATCCTGAAACAAAGTTCGAATTCAACTCCGTTTCCGAAACAAATCCGAAACAAATCCGAAACAAAATCAGTACAAGCCTGACTAAAACAAAACTTTCTATTTATTATGAGTTTTTGAAAAATTTTCAACAGAAATAACATTATTCGAAAATTAAAAAAAAAATATCTAAGTTCGCCCAACATTATATTTACAGAATTAAAAATTATTTAAAAATTTACTCTTTTCTATGTAGTGTATCGGAGCAGAAAATAATTTGAAACTTTTTAACTGAGCTTATTGTTATATACAGTGTGTGACAACACCAAAAAAATTCCATACAACAATAATAATACAACAAAAAAAAAAAAAAAAACGGTTAAGTCTAGTCATACTAGTAACTAGTTTCATTCATTGTTAAATGGAATCATCAGCGATCTATGAGCTGATTGGTGAGATTTCTAAAGCAAAGCAATTTTTTATGTTTTTTTTTGTGACTTATTTAATGTTACAACTGTCTTGCAAGTGTTGATAGACACTGTACTGAACATTAAGCTTAGTAAAATATTTAATAATTTTTTTGCTATTCATAAATTTTGAAAAATTGTAACGCAACAAAAAAAAAATTTAAAAATCAAAGATCTCAAGATCCAATTTATTATTTAATCATGTTCGTCTATCTGTCTGTCTATCCATCTGTCTGTAGAAAGTACAATTATATGAAAACCAAATTTAATTTAATGGAATTTAGTAATCGAAATCGCTTACGGACACGCTTAGCGCCCATAAAAATAAATAATTTAAAACGCTATACTGAGAAAGTATTTTAAAATATCGCGGACAGACTCAAAGTCAAAATTGGGAGTATTTCGGCGATTGCACCTCCCACTAAATCAAGAACTTATAATGATTTACTAAGAAAGTTTTTAAGGTAATGCAATCAAACTTCACGTAAAAGCTAGGATGATTCGGGGTAGTACAAAATAATATAACTATGAGCACAATTTGACACGTTGAATTTTAGCCGATATACTGTAACCAAATAACACAGGAATATTAAAAATAATTTAATTAATTCGTGTCCAAAAACTAGACGAACTTCGACACAAGAGACCTGCTGTTCCGATTAAAAATTATAGATCTTTGAATTTTTATAAATTTCGCAAAACATAGGTTGAAGAAAACAAAACAATTTCCGGTGTTTTTAAGTTTCTGAAATTTTGTGAAAAAATCGTTCCTTGAACTATTTTTGGTCATATGTGGTAAGCGAATTAAAAAACCAAATTTTTTTTTTTAAATCAATTTCCCAACGTTTAAGTTTTAAGTTTCTTCCACACCAGTCTAAGGACAAAATTTAACAAAAATCAGATATAGTGAAGCGAGCTGACTTTCACTTTGACGCGAATTTGACGTTACATTAAGCCCGAATTCAGCCAAGTACATTTTTTTATTTTACATAATTTTCAAAAAAATTATTTTCGTCAGAATTTTTGAAAAAATGAAAAAAAGCAAACAGCTTGAAAGAAGCAATTATTGAATTGGGCAATCAAAAAACTTCAAACCCTTCGGCACATGCTGTCACAATACATACGGACTATATACATATGTATGTATGTATGTGAAAAATAACGATATAGTTAAAAAATATTTGCGATTTCTATTCGGTAAGAAAATGATTACCATTACAGTAGAATAAAAAGATTCAGTAAGAAACAATTTGCGTTTATTTTATCTTCCGTGGATTGAAGATGCGGGCTCGCTACGTCGGGTTGGGCAGGGGCCCTCTCAATTTCTTGTTGGTGAGTGCGCCTGGAATCATTTTGACTGCCATTTATATGTAAATTACAAACACACATGCTTGTAATTAAGCCCAACCAACTAGTGGAATGGGATGCCGTGCACAGCAATTAAAAGCAAAAGCGTTGGATTTAGTATAAGCTCCCTTGGGGATTCACATATTCTTGAAACACAAATGTTTATTTCATACGCTGTGCTGGAATTCGTTCAAGCTCACTCACACCCACATTCATACAATTTAACAAACACACTTGCGTTGGATATGAAAAAGAAAAAATGTGAATATTATCTGGAATAAGCGTATCTTTTCGGTTTTACGCAATGGGGTGGGGTAACCAGGAAAACAGTCAACTTAAAATGCGACGCACAGAGAAACCGCTACAGGACACAGTTTTAATTAAACTCTTCTTTTTTGTATATGCGCTCTACATATTCCAATTAATTTCACACAAAACAATTCAAAGTAATGGGCCTTGCGAATAAGAGAGTGTGTGTGTATAATTTTACCGTTACATTTAAGAGTGTTATATAAATGTTGATTTAGGGAAATGTGCTAGTAAAACAGTGGAAATTCTATTTGTATGCCTGGTTTTTGGGAAAGGAAACAGACTTTTTTTTTATTTCGTTTATGTACATCTTCGTTAAAAATTATTAATTTTGGAGATATGTACTTTAAAACCATTACAAATCACGGTGCTTTCGAAACGCATAAATGAATGTATGTATGTATGCATGTATGTATGTATGTATGCATGTATGTATGTATATATGTATGTAAATGTATGAATTTACCGTAACCTTATTTTGCCATATAAAAAATTTCAATTGAAATATATACGTCATTACAACAGCGCTGCACTGAGATAGGGCTAGAGGGGACTATAGTCCCGTGCACTTAGTTGAAGGAGGCCACTTACTAGCATTGAGCTAATGACTTAAGCCGTCATCAATGAGTTGGGGCTTGACAAAGCCCACGCGATTTGAAATAACGACAACTTTCTCTACACAATAATATTGATCATATATCAATTTAGTTTTTTTTTTGTTGGTTATTTATTAAAGTCAATGCTCTACATTAAATTATACAACAAAATATATTTAAAAAAACCTTAATAACTATATTTCATTAAAAAAAGAAAAATCTTTTGGGGTATGTCACACCCCACTTCATTGGCCGTGTTACATTTCCGAACCTCATTGACGACGTGCTAAGGTAGGAGTATAGATGGCTAAGCAAGGCTAGAGCCCCGTACTCAAGGGTCTCCCAACATGCATGTTTTATAGGAAACAAAACTGGAGGACCTTGCTTTTTGATCGCACCGTTAATATAAATAGTAAAAGTCTACTCTTTCGCCATTTGAAAGGCAGATAGTTGTAGAATAAAAAATCTGTTCTGCATGACATAAAAAAGCTCAATTCAATTCAATACAAAACTCTTCTATGTTAACACTTTCCTACCGAAAATAAAAAAATTCTGATGAATTCTGGCAAGTTTATAGATTTTTGATATGATGTCATCTCTTCGACTATATCATCACCAAATTCGTCAATATAATAAATATTTAAATATATTTCAACCGCTTACAAAGTATATGAAACACGTAAAAGTTAGGATAAGTGGGCGGCCTTTGGCAGCTGCTCAGGGTTTAAATCTCCAATATATCCAATACCGACTGCGCTAGCAACAGTAATTATACATAAAAGTTAGGATTAGGCTTCGTTAGCCACAGTAATTCTACATAAAAGTCATGAAAAATGGGTGGCTCTCAGGGCTTAAAACCTCCAATATGTCTAATATCGGCATCGCTTCAGTCGCAGTTCCCTACTTGCCCACACCGGCTTTCATAGCTCCACGCGCGGATTTTAACTTACGATTATCTTTTTATACAGATATAGTAGTAGCATTTCTTGTTGTAGTTGTTGAGGTTAGAAACTATTTGTTTGCTTTCCGGTAAAAAAAAGAATTAAGACAAAACAATTAGTACAAAAAATAATTCATTTTAAAGGGAATGAATTGAACTTTTTTAATATTTTAAAAAAGCCATATGTCAATAACGAATTTTTTGGAAAAAATAACGGTTTTGTGAAAAAATTGGTGAAAATTTCAGAAAAGTCTGTCTCGAAATCTATGACGTAGATTTCAAATCAATATTGTTGCTGAATAAAATACCTTTCTTATGAAACCCATATTTTGAAAATCAAGGCAAGAGTTCCCCAAGAAAAGAAATATTCAAAACATAGAAAGGCTACATCACCACAGAAAGTAGATCTGAGTGACACTCTTTGATTAGATATTAAGGCATGGAATTTAAGGATCACATAATTTGAGTTAAGTTTAATAATCATTTTCGATTGTTATCCAAAGTACATTTGTAAAAACTAAAAATGAAAAACATAATTCACTTACCTACCACCTTTAGCACTCTCGCAGTATTTGAATTTGACAGCAACTGCAATGCATTTACACCAAACGCTCGGAGAGGATGTGAATAAATGAAAAATTATTTTTAAATACTTTTAAATAGAGAAAAAAAACAAGATTCTATAAGCACTTGTTGCTTTTTACCACACGGCAAATCTTTTCACAAAATTAAACGATTTATTTTAAAATTTACAATATAAAAAGCAACAACAAAACACTACACTTGCACTAGCGGCTCTGCCGACGGTGCCGCTTTAGATTAGATGATTTTGCATATTTTGCAAAATATTTATTCAATATTTCATTGAATTTACCATCAAACACTGGTGAAGATATTAATTTCACTTCTTTTTAAATTTTACTATCAATATTTACGTAAAAAAATCAAAATTTAACTTGAAAAATTAAACCGCACTTTGCTGCAATGGAAATTATTACTAACGAGTGACAAGTGGTTGGGGTTGCCACCTGATTTATCTCAGCTACAATAGTGGAGCTCAGTCGTACGAAAATTACGAGTAAAGGATATAACGTTAGTTACTGTATATGATGCATAGTTTTGTTATTATATTCAGCATTTTTTATGTATGCATTTTTGGGTTTAACCGCGAAGAACTAAGAAATCTATCTATAAAAATATTCAGTTTCAAAAAAGTTGTAATTTTCATAACATAATATAATCGCTTAATTCTTTTTTTGTTCGGAAAGGTTGTGAAGAGGGCAGTGCAAAATGTAATTTTTTTTTCTTATAGTAGGCGGTACTACGCCTATAACAAGAAAATAAGTTGCCACGTCTAAAATAATGAACTGATTTTAATATAGTTTAGGTTGGACATAAATTGAACTCTTAGAAAGACTTTAAAACTCTATCGTCTTTGAAGGGACGTGCTGCCGTCCATAATGGGAAAAAACACATTCGCGACTGAGCCCCTACACCAATTTTGAAATAATATAGTTTCGAGATCGATTGAATCGCCCCTAGCAAGAAAATCGTTTTCAACGCTTAACTAATAGACAGATTTTGATTTAATTTTGTACAGAAATAGATAGAGCCTTGAGAAGAAGTATTTGTTTTAAAGTGGATGGTGATACGCCCTCAATAAAAAATATGTTTCACAGCTAAACTTAAGGGCCGATTCTGTTAAATTTTGTATAGAGATAGATTGTACCTTGAGGAAAGGTATTTGTTCGTAAGTGGTTGGCAACACGCCCCTTACAGTAAAAAAGTTTTCAGATCTTAAGTTATCCAAGGACGGAAAAAAAAATAAGGATAGAGATCAGCTTTTTTATACTAAAAAATATATTTGGTTTTTGCTTAATCACTATAATGGTTGAATTTCAAACATTTTTAAGTCGACAATCAAATAATTTCCAGCTCAAACGCAGTCACCCTTATCATGAATTAACTTTCTTTCTGAATTTTTCTTCAATTCGCTGTGTTTCATTGGTGGAAGATTTTTTTGGAATGAGAAAAATTTTTTTGAAATGGAAAATGATATATTGGCAATAAATTTTGAGGGAAAATTTTTGACGTTTCTTGCAAGATTTTTTCTCCAACTTTGTAGCAAGGATTGTAATTGAGGTAAAAGACAATGTTTGCAATATATTGTAATTTTATTTGATAAAAAGATTTTTTTAACATATTTACAAGATCTGAGGACACAAATAAAGAGCAATTACAGATATTCGTCCCGTAAATGGAGTTCAATTCGAATATCGGCAAAGGCTTCTCGAAAAGGAGTATATTGCAAACAATGAAGCTATGCTATTCTCTATTTTGGGTGACTTTTTTTGTGATGTAAAGAAAATTTCGCAATTTTTCTACACAGATTTCATGAAATTATTTGATTTTATTCATTAATGGTATTCATCTAAACGAGTATCACCGTTGCAAACTGTGCATTTTTGAACCCTGTGCAAACGAACTGTTGAAAATAAAATCGAAAGTTTTTGAATAATCAACTCAAGTTTGCGCAACAAAATTGTTGCGAAAACTTGCGCTACTAATTGTGCAATTATCACTCTCTTTTCCCGTACGATTCTCTCCACAAAAATTTATTGTCTACAAATTTTGTACTTGTCACTCTCTTTTCCCATACGATTTTCTCACAATAAATGACTTGCTCATCTGCCACAAATTGCACAAAATATTCGAAGGGACGTTCATGAAACACATTGCGCAAAATTGCCTATTTACACATTCGTGCAAACTTGAGCGTTTAGATAAATACCACTATTGTTTTGTTTATAAACTTTTGTTCAGCTGACAGATGAGCTATTGTCAAATATGCGAAAATCACAATTGCATTATTGGGTTGTTGGAAGTAATTGAAAATATTTTGGCAGAACTGACTTGATATGAAGTTTTCCATTCTTCAATTATTTATGTTTGCAAAGTTTTGCTCTCAAGAAGAAAAGTAGTCCAAAAAAATCATTATCCTTGAGAAATTCATGATAGGGGTGAGTAACTCCATATAAGAAGGCGAAAATATAACAGATTGTTATAGGCAAGAGAAGTTAATGTTTTCCATTGAAAATAAAAATTAGATTTTCTAAAATATATTTGTGTAAAATTATAAAGATTTCACCCGGTTTTCATTAATTTCATTTTTGAGGCCAAAAAAGGTTTTTTTCAAAATAAATAAAATTCAAGTAGAATAATTCAGTCCTCATATTTAACCAAAGTAAGTACCGTTTTCCGGTGCTATTGTGAATAATTATGTCAGAGTTGATTTTTTCGCACTTATATAAAAAACTTCAGTTCAAACTGTTACAGCAAAGAATAAATACTAACTAACAATGATAGCACTTACGAAATGGAATCTCAAACCGATTAATGTATTTTTGTCGCGCATACTTGCGCTACTAATTGTGCAATTGTCAATCTCTTTTCCCAAACGATTCTGTCTGCAAAAATGTATTGTTTACAAATTTTTTATTTTTCACTCTCTTTTCACATACGATTCTCTCACAATAAATGGCTTGCTCATCAACTGCCACAAATTGCACAAAATATTCGAAGGGGGGCGTTCATGAAACACATTGCGCAAAATTGCCTATTTACACATTAGTGCAAAATTGCGCGTTTTGATGAATACCACTAACAACATAATGCTACACGAAATGTACCATAATTTTACCAATCATGTTGATATATTTTTTTCGTTCACTGTTACGCTTTACGTAAAGTTTCATGTTATTACTTTCTTACATTCTTGTATTCTTGCATACATCGCATTAACCTGACTTTTTTGCGTAGATAAGTTGTACGGTAAGCGGGGCCCCGAATCATGGTTTATTGGAAGCCTATAAGGATATTTATTAATTCAAGTGATCTTCTAATTGCTATCAATTAGTTCTTTATTTCGATTGTCAAAAAAATCCTTCATTTTTTATAATGGAAAACCCCGTCATTTGTTGTCGCTCTAAGCCTCTTTGTTTAGGTATTTCAGATAGTTTTAACGTTTGCTGAATGAACAAATCTATCTCTTTTGGGTGCCATAAAAGCAAAAAAACTAGAATAAAGGCACCCGAACTTTTTCTCTCTTGCACAAGTACTCGGCAACGAAGAAAGACAGTTTTCCTTGTGCAAATCGGCACTATACGCAATTTTGAATCAATAATGTCAAGCAAGAAATATGACTAATCAGCTAATTTATAAGCTAAGAAGCTATATATGAAATAACGAATGCTTTTACAGTACAGCTCTACTCATGGTCTATTACTCACCGCACTTACCTCCCTATTAAAATTTTTCAATTGAATGACATTTGATTTGTAAAAATCAATTTAAGTTGCTTAGACGGTATGACTTAAAAAGTTATAATTGTTTAAATAATAGCGCGAACAGATTTGTAAAGCTTTAATATCGCCTCGGAAATCTATTTAGAAATCTACCAAGCACAATAAAAAAAGTAAAAGCAACTTGCAGTCAAACTCACAGGTTTGAAGAACAAGTTGGCTAATTTGCAAGACGCTTTATTATACAGTTGTTGCTGCGATAAGTCAGGTGGCAACCCCCACCAACTGTCACTCGTTAGTTATAATTTCTATTTTGCGAAGTGCGGTTTTATTTTTCAAGTTGAATTTTGATTTTTTTGCGTAAATATTAATAAGAAAATTTAAAAAGAAGTGAAATTAAAATCTCCACTGTTGTTTGGTGATAAATTCAATGAAATATTGAATAAGAACTTTGTAAAATATGAAAAATCTTATTGGAAGCGGCACCGTCGGCAGAGCCGCTAGTGCAAGTGCTGTGTTTTGTTGTTGCTTCTTTTGTCGTAAATTTAAATGTAATTTTGTTGAAATCTTTATCATATGGTAATAAGCAACAAGTGTTTCATCAATTTTTATTTCGCATTTTAGCAAGTGTTTGTTTTGTTTATTAAATATAAAGTGTTAGTTTTCGTTTTATTGCATGAGGGCATTGCAGTTGCTTCTTCAATTTGATGAGTAAGTGTTGCCGTTTTCTTTTTTTAATTTTTAGGTTATTCAAAATTTTCCGACTTTTCAACGCATTCTCGGTAACCGCAACTACTAGAAATCGAGGCTTTTGTTTTTACTGAGTTATTGCACTTACCGAGTTTTGATATATGGAGCTAAAAATATGAATGCCGTAGAGCTTTTTAAAATTTATCATCCAGAGGTT
The DNA here is from genome assembly GCA_963680825.1 of Meiosimyza decipiens. Classification (NCBI taxonomy): domain Eukaryota; kingdom Metazoa; phylum Arthropoda; class Insecta; order Diptera; family Lauxaniidae; genus Meiosimyza; species Meiosimyza decipiens. The sequence goes on along the minus strand of OY804258.1, from coordinate 93,017,244 downwards.
GTTTCTTTTAGACATTTATCAATATCCTTTATTTTTGCATGCGACTTGCTTGCACTATAATATTCGTTCAGAAACTTAAATCATGCAAACTTTCTTTTTATGTCTTTTAGTTAACATTCTTGTCCAATTTTTCATTAAAACGGCTACCATATTTGTTTCGTTATGTCGACTTTTCATGCCCTCATGTTATGAACATTCACAACTGTGTCCTTGGGGGCTTGCCACACACGTACAATATTATGAGTTCTCTTATGAGAACACATTGACACGCATTGAATATCCATTTCTAATAAAATCCCATAGCCAAAGGGCGCCGGAACTGTTCGCCATTTTTTGTACTCACTCCCATGCCTCAAACCAAAAGCACCCATCCTCCACATTTTCGTCATAAAGACGTATGTATATGTAAATACATACATACTATATAACGAGACGATTATATTGTAAATATTTATGTATACGTGCTTCAGAGTTTCATCGTAAATGGGATTCATATTTGTTCACGAAAATCACATATACACACATACATATGCACCCCATATACGGTCGCAGGACATTTTGTTGTCATATCGAAGTCCCATATGCCCCATAAACGTTTTCGCAAAGTGCCATCAGAGTTGTAAGCGAATGCTGCTGTTGATGGAATCAAACTTTTGCTATCTATAGCATGGACCATAAAACCAATAACGGAAACAGCGTTTTACACTTCACTTGGCTGCTGCTGCCACTACCGTTACCGCTGTCATTTTCCACCCCGCGGGGCACAAAAAGCCTACGAATGTTGTACTCGTAGTCGCACGGTACCGGATCATCATTTTTTATTTTGCCGTTGAGTTAAAAGTTGGCATTGCTGCCTGGCCAACAAATGTGGTACATATATGGCATGTAGCCCCATGGAACATTCATTCTTTTTGCTGCTATCAGGCATTTCCGCACCCACCAACTGTCAAGCTTACTGATGCCTGCTGCCAAGGATATAAACATTTTTTATCATAAGCAACATTCGCAAAAAAGGATCTTTTATCTTTCGCTCTGCCACGTGTACTTAACATCATAGGTCATAACCGAAAACCGGGTACTCACTTTTGCGAATAATTATTGTTTTTTTAGATTTGGGTACGTACTGGTAAAAATCAAAGCTGTCATATTTCAAAGCAAGTTTTGATTGATTTTTGCTCACCTTATTTCACCGGTGAAGACATAATGTGCGCCCATACCCGAATTACTTCTCTGTGGCCAAGAAAGTAACAAAACTGAGAACTGAAATTAAATAGTTGGCTAAGAAACTTTGATAAAACTTCAAGTGCCAAAATAAACCTTCATATTTTTAATACACTTCCTTAATTTTTTAATTTACTTCAGATATTATTTCGAATACAAATTTAAAAAACTTTTTCTCTCAAAATGATAGGATGATGACTTAGGATGAGTATGTAGAAATTCGATAGCTAGGGCTTAACCACTAGGATGGTTTGAAAACAACACCGTGTTTTTCAAATTTCAAAACGACAGAAAGAAAGCTCTTCATAGTCATGAGGTAGTCAAAATATTACGACTTTGAAACATATCCCAGACTGCTATTTAGTTTTGTTTTGAAAAAAATTAGCTTATTGGAAATTTTTTGATAGTTAAAATCATCAGAAATTTATTTTCACAACTACATATTTATATTCGTAAATTCTTTTTAATAAAACCAAATTCGCAATGATTTCTGGAATTTGCTGGTAGTCGCAACTTTCGACCATAGGTTTGTGGTTTTGTACTTATCGACTTTCTATTGTTTCGTTTTACTCTCTGATCAATAGATCTTTACGGAACCAAGTTAATTGTGCATTTTTGTTCGCTACGTGTTGCTAATGGTCAACAGGACATTTGCTGCTTCCACGGTTTGAAAATTTAAAATTTGGTGCTTTAAAAATATCTTTGGTGAAAACATGATGTGCGAGAGCAAAAACAGGTTACAGATTTCGGCTGCAAAAAATCGATTCTACAGACAAAAAAAAAAAACAGGTACAAATATGGTGCTACCGCTTAGTATCCAATGACCTGAAAGACAAAAAAATTACCATACTTTTGAAAATGCATAGGTACTATATATTTAAATACTGGCCCAAAATACCTTTGGGTGTTATGTTCATTGTTATGAATAGTCATAATTCCCAAAACTATTTTGGGGACTATGACCGTTTCTTAGGTGGACATATGGGCATAATGACCATATGAGTGAATCAATTAGTCCCACTAATATCAAAAAATTCAACATAAAACATTCTTAAATCAAATGAAAAAGATGAACAGTTGGATAAGTAAGCAAATATGAAATGGAATCTCAAAGCGATTTAAGTATTTTTATATTAGAGAGTAGTTTTCAGTGATAGCATTTTTGGTACATTCACGCCCTGAAAAATCGTCGTCAGTACATTCGGCAAGTTTTCTGTACATTCGGTATATTGGCCGCATTTTTAGTACCTTTGGCGTTTTTCTAGCACATTTCAATATAGTTTTGAATAATATTTTTTTAGCAAATTAAAATACTCGCCATATATATGTTATAATAATAATCTTTCTTTTTTGCATAAATAAAAAAATTAGATAATCGCAATGTGGACATTTTGTAATACAATGTGAAATATATCTCTTTTTGCTAGGGTTTTTGAGATGGCAAAAGTGTGAACCTTTTTTTATAGTAATCTTTAGAAAAATTTCTAAAATTTTAGTAAAATTGGGTGTTCAGGACAAAAAAGTACATTCGGCTTCTAAAAATACATTTCAAGTCTCGATTCAGTACATTTGCCATCACTGGTAGTTTTATTAATTAAAAAATGTTCAATTAACAGATTATTTTAACGCAGCTTATGGGAAACTAAATGGAGTCAGCTAATGTAAAAACGAAAAAGAGTCAACTCTGGTAATGTCAAATGAAAATGGTCATGTAAGTCAAACAGAAAGCCTATGTCAACGAAATCTTGATAACTAATGTCAATATGAAAGTTTGTAGTTTTAAGAATCGCGATACAAAATCGCGATCGGGTGACTTTGATTTTGATCGGATTGTAATTTGCCAATAAGAATTGCTAACTCACAATTGCAAATTTCATTCGAATAGTTTCTTTATTTGCTACATATTATGGTATACACATATATCGGGTGATCCATTTTAATTTTTCCAATAAATGTTTTAGAAATAAGTCATAAAGTTTTTAAGGAGTCCGTTATATTTTGTATCTTTTCTGTATCATACTTTTCTGGGGCGAGCCAGACAGATTCTGGGGCGAGCCAAAAAGATTCTGGGGCGATCCAGACAGATTCTGGGGGAGTCAGACAGATTCTGGGGGAGTCAGACAGATTCTGGCGTATGTCTGGCCCATTTGTCTTATCCGCTTGCTAGTCCAAGGTATCTGACCAGCGAACAGATCTCTTTTCTCAGCTTAAAGCTTTAAGCATCTGCCTTTTATTTTGTTTTTCATTTCTACTGTTAGTTACATTTTGCTAGTACTAAGTAATGCCATAATGTACCGATTTGTATGCACATGACGGTTATACACTGTGATTTCACAAATCATTCACAACACTAGTCATATTTTAAAGGGTGTTTACCTTCGCTGGCGCTGCGTCGCAGTAAATTCTGAATATATTATATATGCAAAGTATTTGCGAATTGGTTTTTCGTTCATCCAACTGCCAATTTTCTCTATATTTTTTTATTTTATGTTTATGTTTAGTGCCGTGTGTGCCCGTGCCTTGCGGTGCAGAGCGTTGGGTTAGTAACCCCACATCCCACACCAGCGCCACTAACTAATGGTTTTTGTTGTTAAATTCAAAAGATGGTCCTAAATCCAGATACAGTGCGGAAGCCATAGATAAACATTTCGTTTTTCTGTTGCGTTTTTTTTTTTCGTTTTGCTCTTCCTTTTGTGTTTTATTTTTGCATTATTCTCTGGTGTCATTTCATCCATATACTCGTACGCCATTCAATGGTTTTTTTTTTTTTTGCAAAACTGGTGCTACGACTGATGCTGGTGTGTCCTATACAGCTTGGGGTGGTGGTGGTGGTGGTGGCAGATTGGATGGTGGCGTTGATGTCCTTGTTACTTGCCTGCTGATAGCCAGAGTAACGAAATTGCACGTGTCGAAAAAAGAAGAAAGTCTGAAAAGTTGTATCCATCAGATTCGCAATCGGCACAAATAAATGATTGCGTTCGTCTTGCGTCGCGAATTGATTGCCGAATGTTTTAAATAACATGTGGGAGTTGCAAGGGGTTGGGCATGCAAGTTGGCTTGACAAGCAATGAATGCTGCTTAGGACTGGAGTGAAGGTAACTAAGCAAAAACACTTAACTAAATGTGTTTTCCATGCTTTCAAGAATGATATACTGGCTTGTGCAGGAATAGTCGTCTCACACATGCAGGAGCCAGGACCAAGCAGGGACAATGCAAGACAAGTTGAAATTTTTCATATTGATCGATTTATTTTTATGTACCGATAAGCAAATGCTTACAAACACATATGTAACTGTGTATGAACCTGTATACAGTTATAATATATGTACATAAGTAAGTGCAAAGTCGACCCAATCCTTCGGAGGGACAACAGACAAACCAAAAGCAAGGTGTGGTGCTTTCGGTTCATATTCAGGCATTAAAAAATAAATTATACAAAGTAAAAGAGAGTTTATTATTTCATTCATAACGCTCTTTTCTAAGACCCTGATAATGGCAAATGACTAATGTCGGAAAATGTCTCTTAAATTCACGATTTCATTATGGAGATTCGCAAGTTTGACTTAAGTTCCTTGCAAAAGGTAATCAGCTGCGAAACCATAGTAACTTACTTTATATTGAGTTGAACTTAAAACACGAGATGCCAAGAAAATTAAGTTACTTGATTTGTAAGACGTAAATTCAAGACGGGTTTTATATGAATGACTTTCATAACGTGACCATGTGATCCGCATTTCGGGGAGCAACTCCACGTTTTTGTTTTTCCTCTCCGCATGGCCGCGTTTTCATTAGAAATAAGAAATCTCATTTTGCTAGGGTCTTCGGTGAAAGTGAGATCCTATTTTTTATACAACTAATTGAAAATAGTAAATATCTGATTTTGCTAAGGTGTTCCGAATGTGAAAGTGAGAAGTTTTTTGTTTTGCTTTTAGTACTGCTGCCACGTTCTTCCGAAAAATATCTGGTCACGTTAGACTAACACCATGCTCCCAGCGTTTCTTATTCCTTTCGGTTAGATAACAAATACTTTAAGACAAAAATTTTCCCAAAATATTATCCTTTCTTTTTAGGTCCTCAAAATATCAAAACTCATTCGATAATAAATAGCTTTGGCAATATATATATTCGACGTTGAACCTCTCGAGTCGATTTAATCATGTCTGTCTGTCGACGTTCTGCGAAAATCAATGTTGCGGAAAAACCAAGCGAAATCGCACGAATTTTACTGTTGTTTTCCAAAAAAAACTATTTTTGTAAAATTTTTTTCAACATACATATATACATATATAACCTGCGGAAATGTAAAGCTGAGAAAATCGATGTACTTGCCTACTTTTATTTTAATTAACTTGAGAGCTATACAATCCAATTTTAGAAGGAAGTGAATAATCTACCAATTGATTCAATAAAGAAATTTTGATGATGACATAATTTAAGAAAAAAAAAATAAACCGGTTAGAAACCAAATTCTTGGCTTTATTTTCAGCCATACAGGGTTAAAATTATGAAATTCGGAGATGTGTGGCTTGAAAGTACATATATGAGCTTTCGTTAGTAAAATTGATTTTTAAAAATTACGGTTCTTTTAAAAACAGTTTCTCAGAAATTTAGAAAAATTTTCATATCTCAAAAAATATAAAACTATGATATGAAATAGTTAGAATGCATGGCATTCGCAGAGTAGCTACGAGTGATAATGACGCTTGCACTTCATTCCTGTTGGGCACGAGAAACGCTAGCGCTGGTACTTGCTGTGATCTTACAACTAGAAAGTATAATAACCAAATAAGAAAATTAAGTTAGTTATGTCATAAGTTTTTCGTTGTAGGCTTAGGCTCTTCTGGCAGTTTGTGCTCTAATTTCAGCTTTGTATTCATCCTTGAACGCTGGAGTATAAGTTTGATATGAAATCTAATTAAAATGATCAATATACCATTAATTTATATATCATTTTATACTAAAATATATAACAGCAAAATATATAGCAACAAAATGTTGCAATAATGTCAATGGCTGTGGAAAGCATCAATTTCTCATACTAATAAAAGATGTTTTCAGAAGCTTGTGCACATGAGCATAAAGTTCCTCGCTCTTCCCTATATGCTACACATATTTATCCTGAAAAGCAAAGCCTTTATTTATAAGTGAAGTAACAACAACAAGCTTTGTCCTTCGCAGATGAAAACCAGCGTTAGTATACAACACTCGCCATAGTCCCGCATGTTCCACGCCATAATTCTTCATATGCTATAGGCACAAGACCATAACACCGTTAGATGTTTCCTATGTGTACTCATTCGTTTTTATGCATGCATGAGTGCATTAGGGTTTGGCGAGAAAAAAAAAAAGATCCTAAAATTTTTCAAGTGTCCTTATTCTTAATAAAAACGTCTGGTGCTGCTTTAACGGTTATTAAAATAGGATACACAAAACGGACGTACCAATTAGAGAGTGCTGGTGCTGACGCTTTTATTTTGTTTCAGCAGTATTTATTTGTTAATACGATCAGCTGTTTACTTTAACAGGGAGGCTCTGCGGTTGTCGTATCATTTGATTTCAGCCCTAAAACAGATAACAGATAATTATCAAAAATCACTAGCAGCAACTTGACCTTTTTAACATTTATCTATTTGAAACACCCTAATGAATATGTATTAAGCTTTCAACATGATTTTTGTTTCCTCATTTCATGCCCCACCACTGAGCTGCTTGACGACCATACTGGCAGACCAACAACTCAAGCACAGTCATCAACATCCTTATCCCCTTTCACGTCGTCCTCATTCTTTTCCTGTCAAAATTTTTCACTTCAACAACCCTGTTTTGGTCTGTTCGGGTCCTGGCAACCAAAATCATCTTTGTGTATGAAACCTGATAGAGCCTTTGTCGGATCCACCCATCCATCCGATTGCGGTTTGCTTAGTTCTGAAAACTGTACAAATAAAAATGGCGCAAACCAACCCGTCGTTGTACCTACACACACATTCGTTCACACATAGTCCGTGGCTCACCGCGCACATTCGCGCAAATGAGCGCTCCATAAAGTGAACCAATTTGAGTGGAGGGGGGGGGGGCGAGAAATTATAACAACGTCTGCATCGTAGGTGGACGCGGACGATGCTAACACAAGAAAATTTCGACATATAACGGCATTAGTTAGCACACATGTAGGGTACAGTGACTCAACAAATTAAGTGGGTGAAATTTGTAAAAATATGAATGCAAATGTAATTAACTTAAATAAAATAAAAAATTTAAGAAAGGGCAATAGAAGAGCTGATTTTATCAACTTGGCAGTATCTTTGAACGCGCTTAAATTTAATTAATCTGCTTCTGTCCGATTATGCTACCTCCGCCCCTCCCCCCCCAAAAAACGAAAAAATTAAAGAATGAGATTTTAAGAAAATAGGCGTTCGAAATACCTTGACCCCTTCCTCTGCTTGACCTCTTTGTCCGTTTTTATGACCCTCCCCTCTGCTACGGACGTCTTTAATAGACGATTCATAACTTATGACATAGAGACGAAAATTTTATCCCTAAGCTCTTTTTTTTTAAATGAATAGAATTTTTTAAATGAATAACTAGCTAGTCTGGCAACCAGTCGAATAAGCCGTAGCATTACTTTCTTTTATATCTCCAATTTCACATAAAAAAAAAGTCGGCCTGGGTCACCATGTGTGATCGCGGTAAAATTTTAACGAGTCTCTTGTGTTGAAGAAAGATAGAAAAACCGATTTTTGTTTTGTTTTGTTTATTCCTTCCATCCGTTTTTCTTCAAATTTTAAGAATTCATAGCTTCGTCATTCATTAATCAAATTCCAAGTAAAGACACCTGTTTTAGTCGTAAGTTGACGAGCTTTTTATAAAAAGGGACGAACTTATTCAACATTTATTACCTCAAAATGGATGCTTCAGCTTTTGGCGGCTTATGGTGAACTTTTAGTAACTACATTTTCAATCTCATTTTAATTTTCACATGCTATTTCAATACCTCTATTATGATATATAGTGGTTCTTACACACGCAAGCCATGCCTAAACTATTACAACCAATATAAAGGTGCTCTTTGATTTATGGTACAAAACTGTATGGATTTGTGCCAATAAAACATTTTTATACCATGGTTGTAAGAAATAATCGCAAACATTCTTCAGCAATATTATTATTCTAGATTCTTCGAAATGATCTTTGACCTGTAAATTGAAAAACTTCCAAGCGCCAACGATTCTCTTTAATTTTTATATAACGATCATAGATCTCAACAAGACAAACAACATCGCTAAAGTCTTTATGCAATATGGCGGAGCAAAAAAACACTTTTGGAGCCGATCGCCTTTTAATAGCAATAGAACGTTAGTATTACATAAAAAAAAGAGAGAAGCCGCAAGGTAGGCGCATACAAATGATATCTTCAGTTACCGCATGAAGCTCAAAGTTTGAATTTTGCGTAAACAATATTGTTATGCGTCAGAATAAAATCGTTTTAAAATTTTTCAGTGCAGGCGTGTTATACATAATAACATAAGGTTCTCCAAAAAATTTCAGCCCTCTAGGTGTCTCAGAAGAAAAGATATACTCATAGGACGAAAACGTTGTAATTTTGGGCGATTTTTGTTTTTTTCGCCTCTTCGTATGTCTGTACAATGCGTAATTTTGCAGCTATCAAGACGAATGAGAAACAGAATTCTTTTAAAGACATTTTCAACGATATAACTTTGTATGGGGTTTTTTAAATCGCAACTCAAACTACAATATAAAACGTGCAACCTCTTTTGTCACGAAAATCGAACACCGATATTTTAAGCAAATACACAGGAGCGTGACAAAAGAGGTTGCACGTTTTATATTGTAAAAATAAAACGTTGTTGAAAACGTCTTTGGTAACTCCTGCGCTGCGCTTTGAGCTTCATGCGGTAACTGAAGATATCATTTGTATGCGCCCACCTTGCGGCTTCTCTCTTTTTTTATGTAATACTAACGTTTTATTGCTATTAAAAGGCGATCGGCTCCAAAAGTATTTTTTTGCTCCGCCGTATTATGCGATTATCTCTAAGCATTTTGGAATTGAGGATAATTTTTATTAAATTAACCCAAATATAATCCAATTTTGAACTTACTAGAATTTGAAAAGTACCATTCTTTATAATTGTCAGCATAGCTCAAGTATGCAATGAGTGTCATACATCGTTGGAAAGAGATTGAAGTGAAAAATGATAATTTTTTTAACTGATTTTTTTAACATACTTATAGCCACAAACTTCAGTTCGATTTTAAAAGAGCGCAAAAATACATTCAAAACACGGCGCCATACCTAGCAATCAGTTAGAAAATTACAGAGCATTTAATTTTTAAAATAATTGAAATCAACAATATCCTACAAAAACAGACGACTCAATTAATGTGCTAACAAACTAATTGAGACACTGTTCATGACAATATATGTATGTGTATGTATGTAGGTGACATGCAAATATCCAACATACGTATACCATCAGAACAACGTTAAGCACCGACGAAATCAGCCATCTTCCCATATGTGACCATTGGGGCTGTTATGATGGGTGGGAGATAATGGTGGTGGGTTGGTGGGCGATTGTGTATAAAGAACGGCCATGGCAGTTTCAGATGTTAAACTCCGTTGTGTCGAACCCTAAAACAAGCACATGCATTTGACAGCACACATCACCCACACCAACTCACACGTATGTATCCATTAATAGCACACACAAGCTCATTCGTATAATGGCATTAGCATGGCGAAGTCCGATAAGAACGTACCGTCGTCATATGTGTAAATGTTTCATATGACTACACTGATGTTTGCAAACATTTTGATGTCAGTTCGGTCCGGGGTGAAAAGTTGGAATTGGTTTACTTAATATTCTCATGTTATTAATAATTCCGAATGGTGAGGGAGGGTCACATCGATGCTGTTGTTTTTGTTGACAGAATGACGCCATTTTCGCCAACAGCAAAAAAAAATCTGATTAAAATTAATGAAAAGGAAAAACCACCCGAATTAGAATTCATATCTCTATTTAATTTTGTATACTGAAAACTGTAGGACTATTTATAGAGAAATTAAATGAAATGTGAGCGATACACGAAGCTGCAGGCGTGTATGTATATATCAAAATTATATAAACTGAAAGACCACGCACAAAATATACTTTTGTTAATTTCATTTTTCAATAGCATGTGAGCGCTGTTTGGGTAAAATATGATCCGAAGATTAAATTTGCTACCTCGTTTTCAAGCTTTTAGAGCCGGAACACGTTGTTTGTAAAAAATTTTAATCCTAAAGCTGCATCTCTTCAAAAATTCATAGTGCTACGTATTCGAGTGCTACCATTTTCCTGTATAAAAATTGTGTTTATCCGTGTTTCGGAGAAAAATAAAAGACATCGATATAATATTAAGTGGATTTTAAAGGAGGGGAGCAGTACTTTCACACGCCCTAAACAAAGGCATTTTTTTTTTCTTTGCGGAATGCAACTTTAAGGTTAAAACCTTTTTCATCCAACTATGGTATCTTGGTAATATTTTGACAAACTTTGGATTTCAAATGGTAAACGATTGCTGGATTTTCCATATAAAGAAAATGTTTGCTCAGTTTTTAGAAGTACTTCGTGCATGCACCAATTGTAAACTCTGAATTTTAACACACTTTTAATTTAAGACGATATGTGATCCACCTAAGCGTCGCTATTTGCACCAATTATGCAAAAATAAGGAGAACTCAAATTATAATCGACGTAAGTGATCCATAAAGTTTTAATGACCATTTTGCAATTGCGATATCTTAACCCTTTCGCGGACACACGAAATTCAGAAAATGTTAGCAAAATGACACATGCAATTTATTTAGCTTATAAAACAGATAATTGAATTCAGTTTGTGGTTTATTGAATATTAAATTTTTACTAAAAACAAAAATTTGGGGCACTAACTTAAATCTGATTGCCTCTGCAGTGGCACACAATATGCTACTACATATAAAACCAATGCAGTTGACGTCGCCTATGTCCAACGTGTTTGTACACGATTTTTTTTCTATGTCGGCATATACCGACGTGTCCAATTTTAAGCCATTCGTAGTGTCGGCTTATGCCGACGTGTCCGCGAAAGGGTTAAGAAGACCCGCTTTTCGTGAAATGAGAGCTTTTTTCATCTGCTACCTAGTAAAATATATTAACACGTCACGACGATCGCATGGAAAATGTGAAATATTCCCTTATTTCGTACAATGGTTTTTCTATTTATAACACGAATAATAAACATGGTGCTCATTATTAAATTGTGTTTAAATTTTTTTGCAAAGTACACCATATACCCAAGTATTTCGAAGTATTTCTATTGCTGTCAAAATATGTGGTTGAAAAAATACTTAAGCACTCACTAATGATTCTAAATAGAAGTGCATGTAATGTCAAGCACAAAACAAATATATTAACTAATCGCTTATTGCTATTGTTCCAAGGTGGTTATCCTATTATGTGCCCTTCAGATTTAATCGTTCATTATGCTATGGATTGATAAAATCTGAAGAGCATTGAGTGTTACTTCTAGCTTACGTATTTTCATTTGTTTGGCATTCTCTGTTTAATATATTGAGGCAACCCCCTGCTGAATAACATCTATTATACGTTACATCAACAGAGTGAGATCACAAAAATGTGCAAAATCTCAAATAGTCAACTGCACACACGCAGGAAAACAAACAGACAAAAGCAAAGGTAGATGAATTGTGAGGCGGAACTTGGTCTCTTTTAAAAAAGAATCAAAAGTGCTGAGTACTTAATTCAGATTAGCAAGAGAGTTGCATGGGATTCCGAGTAGCTCGACTTAAATCCTGAGTTTTTATATTAAATATAATAAATACGAATATTAGGTCTATGCTGCAGAATTGATCGAAAGGTAGATCGGCCAAAATTTCAGTTTTCTAGAAGTGTTTAAAAACTTATTCGTATGAAAGAAAATAAAAAATATATTCTCTAGAAATCTTTTTTGAAATAAGAAGTTTTGCAATAGACCAAAACTCAACTTTGAGACATCGAAATTAAACAAAACAAAAGTTTTGCCAAGAATGCTTGTGGATCCTTCTTTGTCAAGTGTATCCTCCCATCCGTCCATCAAAGATTTCTAAATTACAGGGTCTTACTTGGCTTAAAATGTTCGTTGAAACAATATTTTTACATTGCTGTGTGGTGTTTTTTTGCAAATTTCAAAATGGTGACACGAAAAAGGTCACTTTAAGCTTTTGGATAATATTGCAAAAAAAAAAAAAATGGTAAAAATATCAAAAAATATTTTTATGTCTTATATTGATGATTTAGAATATTTTTGAACTCAAAAAAACTTTCAGTAAGTTTTTAGTTTTGTTATTGATAAAAACAATTTTTTTCAAAGTTCAATTTTCAGTAAAAATTTTTTTGAGTAATAAAAAGTTCTTAAAGTCGGTCAATATATTTAGAAAAATATTTATATTTATATCATTTACTCATTTCGATACATAGACTAAAAGAAATTTGCACCCCCCATGTGAATATATTACCCAAATTTTAAGAATAAAAAGATACAATTTAAACCGCCCAATAAGATCTGTCATTCGAAGTTACAGCCTGTGTAATTTATTAAGATAATATTACACCCTAATTTGGCCGACGAATTTTTTAACACATTTGGGCCAACCCAGTCACCAGGCTGATTGTGCTTGGAAATTATTAAATTTTGGATTATAAGGGAATTTTTCAAGAATATTGGTGATAGTTCAAAAACTCTGAATTAAAAATAGATTTTTTAAAAAATATGTGACTAATTCAAAAGCAATATCTGGCAACACAAGGTTAAGTAAATTGATAAAAAATACAGTTCTTCTTAAAAAAATTTGAAATAGTCACACCCGGTTGCCTCTTCGGCCCAATGAGGGATAAATGAAAAATTCAACAAAACCTGATTTGATGGGCAATGCAGGCCTCGGATTCACGTTCAGCAACGCAAAGACTACCAGAAAACTTTAAAAATATTTATTCGAACTAAATCAATATATTTATCTTCTAGATCTTCTGCCTCATTATTTCTTATCTGCTTTTTAAAATTCAAAAACGTCATTCTGCACAATAGCTTTTATGTACTGAATATATGACAGTTAAATCACGAAAAGCTACCACAGTATTTACTTACTATATGGTGTCTTAAAACAGAAAAATATCTTCATCTTCTGTATTCATCTTTCATCTAAATGTTGTTGTTGTTTTTAAGTAACAATACTGCGATAGGATAATGCGGTATCCATTTTTTAATATAAAGAAATTGCAAAGTTGCAACAACGAAAACTGCATATTTACTCTTTCGGAGCATAAACCAATCTTAGATAAATGGATGAATGATTTGAATGCAAAATTTGTTTCAATGACAATTGTTTTACGGTTTGTTACCCATACAGGCCTTGCGTGCAAGAAAATTGTAAGTGCTTGAAGGCACATAGTTACATACGAGTATATGCATTCATAGAAAAATCAAGTAAATTAAATAGAGATTTGATGTTTCACATTATGAATACTTGATACTCCTTTGATATTCGATCAATCTCTAGAATATCATTAGCTTCTAAAATCAAACACTTTTTCTGCACTTTCGAAGTCCAGACGGTTGGTTTATTGTGTTTTTGTTTAGCTTTCACTTGGCATTTAACAAAAATAACTTTAATGACCTATATATATTCATTTAGTTTAATTATATTTTTTTGCTTTGCGAATATAATGGGAATATACTCAAGAATGGAGCTTTAGTTGATAATGTAGTATGTCTACATAAATAAACTCCTACCTAACTAAAAGTTAAATTTTGGGATCTGAAAAAAAAAACGTTCGGTCAAAAACATTGTAAAGGAGATAAAACATATCGACCTCCGTACCATTAGTTTCGACCTGTATATCGGTAATCCTTTGGGAAATCAAAATGAGTTTGACTTTGAAGTCGACATTTTTAATGATTTTTTATGGGAAGTCAAACATTATTTCAGCATAAATGGCACCATTCTTGCGTTACAATAATTATGAAATCTATAAAAAATATAAGAATTATATTTTAAAGTATTTTGCCTCCATAAGTGTCAACGTAATTTTTATCTCTAATCATCATCAGTGACCTAATGATATTTCGAATTAAGCACGAAAATGGGCAAAAATTCAAATTTGTGATATGGATTTTTCATTTAATTTTGTTTTAATTTGCACAAAAAGTTATAAAATAAAACTGAAATGGGAACACAATACCCCTCTATTTTTTGTGAACTTTTGAAAATTTTCAACAGTTTCTATATCAACTTTATGCATTTTTTATTATCTTATTATGTAAATTTTAAATCAAAACATAATAAATATAAATAAATATTTCAAAATTTGAATTGTGCCTCAGTTTTCAACTCAATTCAAAAACCTACCATACGATACAAAAGTTTGAGAAACTTTCTTTGAAAGAACAACTTCTAACATTTCATGTCCCATCAATTTTTTTATTGTCTTTTGAGAATAAAATTCTAATTCTTATCTTCTACAGAGTAATGGGTATTTAGAGTTAAACGTGAAAGGTCACCAAAACATGAAATTTGAGTTTTGGCCAATTTTCAAGATTATCTAAAAAAAAAAACATTTACTATAAGGTTTGGGCGCGATATTAAAAGTCGATGCGGCTTTTCACTTTTCTTTAAAAATATTGACCGTAATTTGCATGTCTATAACTTCTAAACCACTTGATACAGAGCTACATTGATAGCTACAATATTTGAGCTGTTATATTTGAAAGTGGTATAAGTCCCTCTGCGTTGAAAGTAAAAAATGACACACATTTTATACAGTTCATATCAAGGTATTTCATTTTTTGCTCTTAACGCAAAGGGACTTTTACCACTTTCAAATATAACAGCTCATTTGTGAAAGCTATGATCAGCTAAGGAGAAGGACATGATAAGGGTATATTGCAAATACAATTAAAAGTAAGTAAGTTCAGTGTAGTATACTTTAGGTAGTTAGTAAAAAAAGTGTCGGACATCATCATTTCATTTCATTTTGAGTGATTTCTCGATGACGGATGCTATTTATAAGAAACAAAATCTGAACATTGGGAATGCCCGCATTTAGTACTGACTTGAAAAATTTTCCGATTTTAGTTTTTTGTTCTCAATTTTTTATGTACCATGTCGCTAGAATACCGGTGATTTAGAGCTGTTAAAGTCGAATCTGAAGTCAAAATCTTTCTGTCGCATCTGGATTTTTAGACACGAGACCAGTTTGTCTTCCCTCCGAGTATTTCATTAAACGATATTATTTTTTCGAATTTCATAATGCTGATCCAAATCAGTGATTGCACCTTTTTGACTTTTGAAAAATATGCTCCAGTTCATTCGAGAAATTTTTAGTACGTTCGGTACAATGGTCGAATTTTCAGTACACTTGAACTATTTTTAATAATAAAGGGTGTTTTTTTTAGAGGTTTGTTTTTCGAATAGAGATAAAACTGGCATTTTATGGTCAAATCTGGCAACTCTATGTCATTTATGTTCAGTTTGGTATGCCATTTTATCATGAACAGGTTGACAAAAGAACAACGCTTGCAAATCGTGAAAATTTATTTCGAAAATAATGGTTCAGTTCGCGAAGTTTACCGCAAGCTCCGTCCATTTTATGGTCGACATAATCGTCCATCAGAGCAATTAATTCGGTTAACCATGGATCGTTTTCGGACTACGTTTACTCTATGTGATAATACGCATCCGCAGAGACGTCGAACAGTGCGCACCGAAGAAACAATTGCCGCTGTAGAGCAAAATGTTGAAGAGGACCCGAATGAATCGATTCGCCACCGTGCACAGCAATTGGAGCTTTGTCCATCAACTTTATGGAAGATTTTGCGCAAAGATCTTGGCTTGCGACCTTACAAGATCCAGCTTGTGCAAGAATAAAAGCCGCGAGACCATGCAATGCGTCGTGATTTTGGTGTATGGGCCGAAAATGAGATTGATCTCGATGCTGATTTTCATCGCAAAATTTTGTTCAGTGATGAGGCTCATTTTTGGTTGAATGGCTACGTCAACAAGCAAAATTGCCGCATTTGGAGTGAAGAGAATCCACATGAGACCCTTGAGACGCCATTACATCCACAAAAACTGACTGTTTGGTGTGCTCTATGGGCTGGTGGAGTCATTGGGCCATACTTCTTCCGAAATAATGCTGGAGAGTCAGTTACCGTTAATGGAGACCGGTATAGAGCCATGATAACCGACTATTTTGTTCCCGAATTGGATGGCATGAATGTGGATGAGTTGTGGTCCCAATAAGACGGCGCTACATGCCACACAGCGCACGTCACAATCGATTTATTGAAGGAAACATTCGATGAGCGCATAATTTCGCGGAATGGACCTGTCAATTGGCCACCAAGATCGTGTGATTTGACACCATTGGATTATTTTCTTTGGGGATATGTGAAGTCGCTCGTCTACGCCAACAAACCAGAAACGTTAGGGGACTTGGAAGCCAACATTCGTGGCGTTATTGCCGACATACGGCCCCATATGCTCGAAAAAGTGGTTCAAAATTGGACCTGTAGAATTGGCTTTATTCGAGCCAGCCGCGGCGGCCACATGCCCGAAATCATATTTAAACATTAATAGCATAAAATTATCCTTCCAATAAAGCCAAATTGATGGACATTAAAATGATTTTCTTGTGTTTTATTTCAATTCGAAGCTCTATACCTCTAAAAAAACACCCTTTATTTTTCTATGTAAAGATTTTAAATATTCAACTCATACTCGCACCAAAACTGCAATTTTCCCATCCAAATATTGATTTTTTAATACTTCTATGCGGTTATGCTAATTCTACCTGCCACTATTCGAAATTTCAAACAAAAAAAGTGAGTTGTCAGCCTCATTAAGTACTTTATTGATATTTGAGCGAAAATTAAAAATGAAATATTTAAAACGAAATACATATATGTACAAGTGAATATTTCCAAATTTACTTCGGTTTTTGAATATTTGAAAACTGTGTTTGAAAACACCAACGAAAATGGCATATATTACGATATATACCTTTGTTTTGTATAAAAAGTAATGGCTCACTGACAATTTCAGTTGAAATAATACTCTTATTCGTAAAATATTTGAGAACACTTTCATTTTCGAAACTAAAGTCGGGCTGTAGAGCCTCTCACTCATAAGTCAAATTTATGCAAAAACTAATCAAATGTTTAATCCGGGAAATGATTCGAGCTGCCTAGTTCTAAGATTTTGTTAATTTTAGCATTGATATATTTTTGATTTTATGCTGAATATACCAATGAGTATTAATACCATTGATGTTTGTTTTTTCCATATCAATTCTTACATTCTGGCAAATTCGCAAACCGACGAAGAGCTCAAAAAAAATACTTCATTCTATTGATGCTGAACTAGCAGGATCATATTATGCGATTTGTTATTGTTGTTGCAGCGTCTTGACTACAATGTTTTAAGTTCGTTAGTTGGAGTTCCAGCCGACATCACGTTTCTCTATATGAGTTGCTATTCAACATTCGTATCCGCTTCATTCTCGTTATGCTGATTGATTTTAAGGTGCGCACTACAAGGATAAATGCAGAATTCGTTGCCTATTGTTGATGGATTGGTTCGTGATTGCGCTCTGTTGTTAAATATGAAATCATTCCTTCAATTGAAACCGAAAATGCAGATACATACAGACATGCATATACACTCACAAGGATAAATTAATCAGAGATAGTAATTTTAAAGAAACAAAAAAGTATTCAGAAAGTAAGTAAGATGATGATGCATTGCTTTACATAGCCGGTCATTTTGATATTAAAAATTAAAAATAAAATAAAAAAAAAGATTTGATATTTAACCCCTTGAAAATTCACGTAGACCAAGGGAACTAATTAAAATCATAATCAATTATTTCATCTGTCTGCCTTGCTTGCTACCTGTACCTGCCTGCCTATATAAAGCGTGCATTATGAGAGCATTCATATGGAAATGATGGACCGACAGGCACACAATTTGAAAACGTGACACTTCTGCAATCTAATATCTATGAACTAAAATATTCGATTCATACACGTACATAATTCTAATCAAACACAGTGTTCCGTGCATCCCTGTGTGAACTGAACAGATACCTACAAATCAAGGGATGCGCAGCGGACAAACGCATCCCAAGGATTTGGTATCTAAATATTTTAAATTGGCAAAATTCGCGCGATAAATGAATGCAAAACCCAACAGTAGCATGTGGTCTTCAACAGAAATACTCAAAAATTAAAGTAAAAAAATCTACCCTCAGATAACTACCACACATGGGATCTGTGGGGTGCTGCGGGTCGAGGGTAACTCATCGTTCTGGTATGTAAATCAACATTCCATTGTTTCTTCAAAAAAAGTGTTACATTAGAATACCAAAAAATTAAAAAAAATAAAATAAAATAAATTGCAACATAAGCAAATGGTACATGGAAAGGGTTCCGCATATCGTAATAAAAAATGTACAACCATGAAAAAAAAAACTTTATTACCCTCGACAGCTAAATGTCGATACGCAAAAATGTGTCCTGGAAAACCTTATGCATGTGAAAGGGTAAGGCAATGGTATTGAAACAGTTAATGGAAATTTGACACAGAATCCCAAGCATGAGCTACAGCAACAGCAACAGCAACAACAACACTGGCAACAATCACATTAAGGATGCTTCGTTTGTTTGCTATCAAGAAGCAAGAAAATGCAAAAATCCATAAATCGCAATGTTTCCCGAACGGGATAACAACATCGGATAAACATGACACCCAACTGTCAATAGACATTTCGCGGTTATTTTCATTATCTGGCACAGTAGCATCACGGTGCTATGCAGTGAATGGAATCGGGGACGTGTGTTTGATTTGATTTATGTCAAAAATTAACGAGCTCTCTGGCTTTTGGAAAACAATGTGCCATTGTTAAATTTGCGAATTTCGAAACACCTTTGAGAAATGATCAACTGGCCTCTAAGTTGTAACATATTGATACCACGATCGTTGTAGCGACTTACGTATGAGTGACGACTCATCTGATATGACCTTAACTTGTGACGTCTTTGATTCGTTAATCATTAATCAAATTTTATCAATAAATGTCAAGAATGTGAAATTGCGATTTTCTACTCTTATCGTCTGAATCAATTGAAAGTGATAAAAGAATCATTAGTACTACATATAAACATAATAATTTAAAACACTCCAGGAAAGAATCAAAAGATTTCACTTTTGTACTACAAAGAAATGAAGTAAAGACACATTTTGATTTGAATTCAAAAGGTATCCACTTTGATTTAAAGTGATTTAACATTTGATGTTTGAACTTTTTTTTCATGATCTGAAAACCTGAACTCATTTAATATAGCAAACTGAAATGTCCTTCTTGAATTTTTAACATTGAATTTATCTAACATTCTTTCAATCAACTCGTGGTATATGTGCAAACGCATACGATTTCACCCTTTTAAGTGTCGAAAAACTCCTCTCATTAGTGCAAGAGTACGCAGGAATAGTCATTAACAATTTAATGAATGAGGTCCTTATAAATACCATAGATGATTCTGTTAAAGAAATCTAGTTGACAAAAAAAAATGTGTCGAATAAAGACTCCAAATTTGGAACAGAATCGACGCGGGTGAAAATAAACGCGCGAAAAATTCACCATGCTGAATTAAAATTTCCCGTTTTGAGATCCACCTAGGGAAGTCTCACGCGTGTGGAGTTCTAAACTAACATGACCATATGATCCGCGCATTTTCTCTTCTACTCCGTGTGGTCCGAGTTTTTATTGAAAATAAAACATGCTAGGGTTTTCGGTGAAAGTGGTAAATATATACAATTGGTAAATATCTGATTTTTCAAAGCTAAAAGACTCACTTATGTAAGCGAACACTTCGATAAAATTTCAAAAGATAAATCACGAACAATATTAATTTCTGTGCTCAGAATCATGAGGCTGGTAAGACGTTTCCGTCCCATACTCGTACGTAATCTATTTTTGATCAGTTTGATTTTGGAGAGTGATCTCTCTCCAGTACAATTGGACACCATCATGGACATATATATGCCAAAAACTTTTTCAGCATTAACAAAAGTTGAGCGCAGATTGTTCTCCATTATTATGCGACAGAGAAACTGTGTCCTAGATTCTGCGATTTTCCATTCATAGAGCCTTGCCAATCCGGCGAGTTCCAGTTCATTGCCAAGAGTCAATTCTACATCTTCTGTGTAACAATCAACCAGATTTTTCGCTTTTGTGTTTAACTCTTCAGTTTTAATCGTTTGAAGATCATCAAAGAAACCGAACCTTTTGCAAACAACTTCATATGCTGTGATTCTTTTTGATAAAGACGTGGTCAGCGAGCTCACAACTGTAAGATATGCCTCAACGTGAAATTTATCGCTTGTTGACAGCGGCACACAAAATGATTTCTTGTCACCGATTGGCTGGAGTTGCACGTTTGGTTTTTGATTTCTTGAATTTGTATCATAGTTCTCTGTTTTCGTAAATGGCTGTGCTTCATTTTCATATGTTTCGATTGAATCCTTTTCGACTCGACAAAAGATTTTATGGACCCCAGTGCTTTGACAATGGTATTGAGTACCATCGTGGAACTTATTGAATCTCTCAAGAATGTTGTGCCAAATTTTCGTAAAGACTGCAGTTCCAAGGCGATCCATTTTTCGAAAAATTCTGAAAGCTTCATTTTTCACAATAGGCTTTTGATTTTCGTCAATGATAATCGCAGTCAAGGCTACATGGATCTGATGATAATTGTAAGTGAGGGCTTTGGCTGCTTCATAGTTGCATGGCCAGCGCGTTACACTCAAATTCTTAACGTCGTAGACTTTCTCTGCTGTATGCAGTATTTCATTCAAAATTTTATATCGGGAAGTCGATGCGGTGAGGAAAACGAAAAGCTGTTGAATCAATTCAAAAGAAATGCTGCAGAGCATGTACTAGCAGCTCTTTTTCCAACCAAATTCAATGAATGCGTGCAGCATGGAACAAAAATAGGGTAAGGATTAAACATCAGTATCCGAGCTTGCATGCCCTTATACTTTCCAGACATATTGGGCGCATTGTCATAAGACTGATTTCGGCAGTTTTTTTATTTTTATTTCGAAATCTTCAAAACATTTTACCAGAGCTGTTGTCATTTCTTCACCAGCACGTCCACAACTAGGGATCAGATAGCTTTCAACTAGGTAGATTTCTTCCGTGTATCTCGTTATCACCGTCAATTGATATATGTGTCCTGATTTTATTACGACATATACATTAAGTATATAGTAAAATATACATCAGGAATCCACACAATAATCTGGGCTACCAACAAAATAGAGGAAAGATCCCTTATTCCAAATTAATAGTAGTAGCAAGAATCGATTAGTATCAAAAATTTCTCTAATTATTTTATTGAGTACGCGATTCGACATTGGAATTTGATTTGGAATTTTTATTTCCTATTTCTAACGCGGATAATGGAGGCCCGAGGAAAGTGGCCTCAATTGCCTCATGGTTAATCTGACATAAGGCATATGTGTATACTATCAACCCTCAAAAGTCGCAATGTGTTCCGTGCTGAATCAGTGGGCCTTTTCTTTTCAACGTTAAAGGATCAGTGCTGAAAGCTCTGTTAAGGTTACATTGAATAACTATAGCAGGAACTGATTTCAATAATGAACTTAATTTTTAACTAAATATTGTTGTACGTAGCATTGACGCAAGAGAACAGTTTAAATAAAACTAGAAAATCGAATTATAAAATAAAATTTTAACATAATGGCAGATTAGATCTGAGGCAGATTTTCATTGCAGTTCTGTTGATTTATCGTTTTTTTTTAAGTATTTTCTGATTTAAAATATTATTTTGCGAATATTTGGTACTTGCAACCATCCATCCTTTTAACCGAATATATCTCGAAGCAGTCCAATTAACAGAAATTCAAAGTTTTCCTAATTACAAAAGTTCTTCAAAAGCAAAACGAAGAAACTTTTAAGAGACCCTTTTGTCAGTCGACTTTGTTCATGTGTGCAGTGCATGTGTGTATGTTGTAACTGTTGCTTTGAACGCATGTTGCCTTTTATTTGCGCAAGGATGCACTCTTTATACTGATGCGTGCATCATTTTTCATGTGAATTTCTAGGTTCGCCCTTCTTCCCTTTCCAACAACGTCTCTGTTGTGTGGAAGTAAAGGAAGAAATGTTGAAACGTTGCTGTTGTTCACCACACACATTGGTAAATGGCATCAGCATCCATCTAGTGCGAAGTTCTGTCTCTGAAATTAAGAAACATTTATCCCCTTCACCTCTATAGAAAATTTCATACTCCTCTCTGCTATAAAATTGCAATGAGGAACGAATTTCTCTTGCAAGGATACTAAAAACAGAATGTGAAATTAGCATGGTGCTGGAGGCACTACGCGGTCTCCTCTTTAGGACGAAGTGAAAATTATTGGGTTCCAGTTGCAAAACATGTGTATATATCTTCTACACCTTCGACTTTCCTTCTTCCCATTTTTAAAAGAAGCTTTCACACATGTTATCTGGTCTCACTAATGAATGCGCACTTTCGGCAACCTACCTCCATTACCTCCATTCTGTTGAGCATTTTCATTATAATAACTCCGCACATGGAGCCCGTTCATTAGAAGTTTTCGCAGCATTTTTAATGATTAATAAGTTTTTGGTTAATGGTAAAATAACTTTTTCTTGAATATCCATCGAAGTCAGCATTTTCAGTTGTTCAGCTTCAATGAGTTTTAAAATAGTGGTTTCATACGCTAATGCATTTAAACAGTGGGCAATTTCATAAATAAAATATTTTTATAAATTAAATATTTGCAAACTTTGAATATAAATATGTATTTCCACACACTGTGAATCCTTTCAATAACGGATCAATATCCAGGCAAGTGCTATACAAGAATAGAAGACTCCTGCAAGAAATCGTTCAATTTATATGTCAACATTTTTTTTTCCAATGAGATCAAAATCGATTTTAGAAATATCCAAGCACTCAAAAAACAGAATTTTTAGTTTTCGACGCAGATTTTTTTCCAAATCAATTTAATGCAGCCAATGCCAATGAAAATTCATACATTTAAAACAAAAAAAAAAGTATTAAAATTGTTCCTAGTAACCGACTCCAATATATCAGACTTATTTCGTTGTGGGTCTTATTTGATTAATTGATGATTTATGTATCATAAGAAGTTTTTCAAAACTTACTTAAATTAATTTAATAAAATAAAGACATTTTGCATCGTTGTGAATATAAACTCATCAAAAATATATACTGGGAACTAGTTTATTTATCGAAATAAAATTGTTGTTTGATTTTTATCTCCTATTGGATTAAACTGGAAATTTGGCCTATGGTAAAATTTGTGATTTTCAAAGTTTTTATTTTTAATTATGAAAAGTGCAGCAAAAGAGTTTTTTTTTTGTGGGTAGAGGTTATTAAATTCTTTTATTTTTTAAAAACTTTGAAAAACTGTAGTGCATTAGTGTTTCGTCTCATGGCTAAATGATTTATGGTACATTCCCAACTGGTAAAATACTATCCACAAAAATAAAAGACCTATGCTTAGCTCATTGCTCAGAAACAAAATAAAAAAAAATGACATATCAATTTTGATATCACAGTGCCCATATAAGCAGGGTCACCCGCTTTTTACGCGGCGAAGCCTTTAATTCCATGTGAAAGCCGGCGGACATTGATTAGAGGATTCTTGTTTTATGTACTTAAATTTTTTTTGTAATCGAGCAAAAACTATCTCACTTGTTCCCAATAAAAATTTAAATTTTAGCATAAAATTTGAACTTGTTTTCAACTTGGCAACCCTGCTTATTAGTGAGAATTGATATAAGGCAATTTGACTTTGATTTTAATGTTGGTATTACACGTATAATGTATAGTCCACTAAGTCTTCTGGGGAGGGCTCCCAGGGCTCTGCCTACCCTAGTAACGCAAGTGCATTTTATGACCAACTTTCGCATAACGTGTTCCTACTGTCCGGCGTTGGAAATTTAGTTTTTATTGGCATCAGTATGGATGAAGCACTATCCAAGGAATATGACATTGTTAATCTGATTACTTTACTTTTGACTTATGGTATCAAAAATAATTGTTAATTAAACCGTAGCCAACTCCAAATTGACTACCTATACAAAAATCTAACAGAAAATAACTATGAGTTCTATCTTGAAGCTGAAATTAGTGACAATAACATGCTTGCCATATACTCTTTAAATAGAAACAAATTAGAATTCTTTTAGAGTTAAAAATAATAAAGCGTTTTCCAATAAGAATAATGTTTTTTTTTTTTTAAATAGAAGAAGTAGAGCAGCAATCTTTATTTCATATAGAATTACAATCGATGCTTTTTCTTTTGAAAAAGAGCTTTTTTGACATATCTGACTTAATATTGACCCAAAGAAACTATACAATCGGTGCAATTATATACTAAAAAGGATATCAATCTAATGGCTGCCTCTACAGAGACAAATACCCTGAATACAATTTTCAGCTATGTTATTCAATAAATCAAGCTTTATTTCACAAATTTGACGTTCATTATTTAATCTAAATGAATCAAACGTCGCTGGTTTATTAGCATAGACCAATGACTTTAGAAAACTTTACAAGTAGAAGATTAAAAGTTAGATCACAACTTCATGTTAAATCAATATCTACCAATTGAAGTCAAGTCCATATCGTCGTTCTGTACCGATCACCATTGACTGTAACGACAACTCCTTCCTTGTTTTGGGAAAAATGTTACTTAAAAGGTTACTTATATGGAAT
The DNA here is from genome assembly GCA_963680825.1 of Meiosimyza decipiens. Taxonomy (NCBI): domain Eukaryota; kingdom Metazoa; phylum Arthropoda; class Insecta; order Diptera; family Lauxaniidae; genus Meiosimyza; species Meiosimyza decipiens. The sequence goes on along the minus strand of OY804258.1, from coordinate 92,992,137 downwards.
GCAAAGGTTGCCCGTGAATAATTTGCTTGAGAACACAAGCGAAAATATTGCCTATTTACTATTCTAGTGAAATGGAAGTGCGCCTGATCAGATGAGATGATTCCCTTGGCAAACCAAGCAACATTTTGAAGTCGTTTTACGGCAAAATCAGCAAATTCATGTCGTATGGTAGTCATAACTGTTCAGACTACCGTGGAATCGATTAATTTTCGTCAACTCTTCAATGCATGTCAGCAATACTTCCATCATTGTGACCAGATCTTGCTCTCTGAAACGAGAACATTGAACGAAAGATTATGTTCAAAGCTATCCAGCGAATAGTGAGCACACTAAGACCTTTATGACGACCATTATTTCCTCATATGGTAAAAACTAAAACTCTTTTTTTGCATGGGAAAAAAATTTTTTTTATTTTTTTCGTTAAACAAAATTTTCAGTACATGCGGCACAAATCGTCCCATTCCCGGGTATTTAAAAAAATTTGGAATTCCTATATCAGCTTTGATATGGAATGACGGACCTAGACGGGACAATCCCGTTCATTTGGCAACCCTGTATGTAGTATATTTTAAAGTTGCACAATTCAAATAAAATAAAATTCAAACGAAACTAATAAAGGTGTTGTTTTCGGCCAGGCCGAAACTCACATACCCTACACTACATTAAAAGTACTTTTTAAATAAATGTTAAAAAAATGTTGAGGAGGTTGACTAAGTCGAAAATAATGTAAAAAGGTTCAAAAATGTTGAAAAGTGTTGGAAAAAACTGAAAATGTCTAAAGAATATGGGAAATGTTGAAAAAATAGAATAAAAATTAAAAACACCAAATATGCCACGCCCACTTCTTGAATTCCGCCCACTTCTTCAATCCCGCCCACTTTTGTTTCAGTAAATGACATTCGTGATTGACATGCACAAACCAAATTTAAGCACAATAGCATGTATAGTTTGCGATATGTGCCGTAATTATTCCTAAAATTTAGGGCGGTGACACACCTACTGGTACAATACAGTCAAATTTTGATCAAAAGTAGCCTTCCATAAACAAACCTCTTGCACCAAATTTCAGTATGATTGCTCATTTATTTCGGTAGTTATGCCACTTAAGGTGTTTTAATTGTATGGGAGGTGCCACGCCCACTGTTGCTATTTCAAAAGCTATTGATTCATATGTTCCTAATACCCAGTCAACCACTTACATCGAATTTCAGATCAATTGCACCAATTGGTGCCACGCCCACTGATGCAATCTTGTCAAGTTTCATTGAATTTCAAAGCTTATAGTAACCGGCACCTCTACACAAAATTTTATGAAGATTACTCTCATAGCACACTGTCTATAGCATTAAACGTATTTTGCTTATATGGGAGGTGCCACACCCACCGGCACCATTGTACCAAAATTTTGCAAGAAGGCACCTTTCAGCAAGTATATCTGCCATATTAAATTTCATAGCGATCGCGTGGTTAGTTCTCTTTTTATAACGTTTATAAGTATTGTAGGCTGTGCCACGCCCTTCAACAAAATTTTGCAGAATCTTGAATAAACGTGATGACTACTTTTAGTGGTATCATCCCTAAAATTTTTATGAAAATCGTATGTGCCAATTTGGAGTTATACGAAATCCAAATTTTCAATTGCTAAAAAAGTGCCACGCCCACTTTTACAATTCCGCCCACTTTATGCGCATTTCAAGATTTATGAGATCTGTATTCGTGTACTAAATTGCATCACAATATCTTACCCGGTTTACGAGCTATGGCGTTATAAAAGTTAAAATCTAGGGCTGTGCCACGCCCTTTTAAGAGTCTTTGCAAACTTCGAACCTAGTCTAATCTTAATTTTGTTCTCATCTTCAACAAATCACCAAATTTCATCAAAATCGCAGCATCTTTTTTTCAAAATGGACTTGGGTATATTTACTTAGAGTATGGGCAGCTTGCAAGAAGGTGTGAACAGTGTGCCAAATTTCATTACGTTAGCTTGCTTAGTTTTCTCGTAAACCTGATTTCAACAGACAGACACACAGACAGACAGACGGACATAGCTATATCGACTCAGGTGGTGACGCTGATCAAGAATATATATACTTTTCCATACCTGCCACGCCCCCTTCTATGCGTTACAAACGGAATGACAAAGTGAATATACCCTCTGTGTAGGGTATAAAAATTATAGAAAAATACTTAAGCCTTTTTTAAGGATCTGAGGACTATAATGTCGTTTATCAAATGCTCTTCAATAGTTTTCGCAACGCGTCCTAAAATATTTTTAAAAGACTATTCTTGTTTTTGCATGGAGTTCCTCACAACGCCAAAGAAATCACTCAAATTTGGAAGTCTAGATTCGTTCCTAGTAGTTATGTGTCTGTTCAGACTAGTGTCAATTTTACTTAGTTTTTAAAAATTCCAAAATATACTAAAATTAAATGCAGTGTTTACTTCGGGTAAAAGCAGTTTCGGATTTTGAAAATATAATCCGATACGAGTATGAAAACTTACCCTTGAAATGAATAAAGCTGATTTCTGGAAAAAAAAATTAATTAGCTGCCACAGAATTATATGAATCAATCCTTCATTTTATTTAACATTTTTTTACCTTACGTTCCGCAGTGTGGTACGGTCTAAAACGCGAGAAGAACTATAAATTACTACTCTGTTTTGTAAGTACTTTTCATAAAGTTTTTTTTATGTCAAGTTTAAATGGTTTATTTTATGGTGTTGGGTTTTAATGTTACATCTGGTATTGCCCACGCGTGATTTCCTTTCTCAATGTTTTTCTAAAAATTAAGCCTAATTTAATGGAACTTTTAGACAAAGTTATAACTAAGAGTTAATTAAAGTGACCACATCTGGAATGATTACAAGTGACAAAAATTTTTTCCATTTATATTTTGACTGACAATAAACGGAAAGCTAAAATATTTTTACCAAGCGGTGCATTTCGCATTTGACTATTTTGTGTATCCAATCGCAGGACAGACCGTCGGCCATCTTGTTTTTATAACCCCACCATTATTCCATATATATATGTATGTACGTATACACATACTCACATACGCTTAGCGTTACCAGCCCAACGACCAACAATCATGCTTTGAACCCATCCAGTTAGGCGAACCCCCAAACAAAGATGACAAAGACGAACGACGAAAGACCGCACACATCAACCCATCGCACTCCATTCACCAATTTCCCAGGACTAAATTGAAAACACATAAACTCTTCTTCCAATTCTATGTGCTCTCGTTAGCCTTCAACATCAGCATCGCATGTCCCAGACGGGCGGACGGACGGACAAACGTACGAACGAACGGACGGACAGACGAAATGTATAGTCATGCAGAAGTACTGTTATTTCATTGATAACGTACTCGCAAGACATCCAAATGCTGATGCTGATGCCGTACAGTTGATAAATTACAAACCTTTACTACCCATCTCACCAAGCAGCCTCCTTTGTCCAACGTTAGACCCGTTCTCTAACTCCGGGCTCGTCGTTTGCTGTTGTCACACTCTTGCACAGTTTTTGCAAACACGTACGGTACACACACATGTATATACGGCACACATTCACTAATGTGCTCAGTTCATCGTCATCACCTACCCCCAGCTCAGAGTTAAGGCTCGAGCAGCCAACTCAAACCCCACTTGCCGGGCGCTTCTGGTGCTTTGGCAACAACCGCACACATTTTTCGCTAGCCAAAGCGAGTTACTTCAAGTTCGTTATTTTTCACTTTGTATGCATATGTATTCATTTCTACCTACACACATACACATATGTAAATGTATTGCATGGAGGTATGCTTATGTGTTGGAATGTTTTGTAGTAGATTAGGTTGGCATTAAATAATCATGCCATTTTGTTTAGAAAAACAAGTTCTGGTAGAAGTATCCACATACTCGTACTCGCGCATATGGTATTGCGACAGCTGACGGGACATCTGTGTACTGGCTGCTGTTTCAAAAGTTATAGCGAAGATAATATTGGATTACTTCGAATAATATCACAATCCGGCAGTTATCGCTGCCCGAGTGGGCTTGCTACCAGCAAATCATTTTTGTACACTGTGCTGCAGAGTTCATAGATATTGCCTAAAATTGGGCACGGCCTTTTAAGTAATTCACAAGAAGTCATACGCTGTTTCCTCAGTAAAGAACATAGCTCAAAGATCATTTTCAGAACCTTTCCGTAAAGGTTTCCTACTGTCACTGATCTTATTTTTGAATACTGGACGATATCCATAGCAGAGCTGTAGACCAGCGATGGGTAAAATTGGGAAAATTAGCCAATTGCAGCTCATTTTGTTTTATTTACGCGATATGCGCGACATTCGTATTATTCTTATTGCTTCATTTGGAAAAAAGAAACAAAAATAAAACCGAAGAGAGCGAACAACAAAGCAACAATGCGCAGATTAAGGACAGCTTTTCCCGGTTCGTTTGCTCAGTGTACTTTTATTTATACACTAGAGGTCGGTATATCAGACACATTATTATGCTCTTTCATTCTGTTGTCGAAAATCCATTGTCAAAGCTACATCATTCTTGTCGTCTGCTTAGATGACGCCTTTGGCGACATGCAATGTTTATGAACAAAACGAAAGGCAGTTTTGTAGTATTTGGTACTTTGCGTTCTTATTAACAACAGCGAAGCTCAAAACTTTTGGGTCGAATGAAACGGGATTAACTAAAAAACTTACATTCGCCAAATTTTGAAAATTGAGTGGTTCAGAACCTCCAGATTTTCCAACGTCAAATTGATTTTCTGACACACGTTGAGCAAATCATCCACTTAAACCTGCCGACAAACATTGGTTGGAATCCTCAGGGCAGCAAAAAACGAGGCCATCCAAGGCTCTTGCTAATGACCGGAAAAGTTTTTGTAAGAGCCCTATGCTCTGTAAAGAGATAAAGCTCACGGAAGAAGATGTGTAGAATGTATCGAATATAATCGATTTGATAGAAAATAATGCCAAAATTCTATATAGCCTCACTCAGATAGTAAGCTTTTTTTGATCAAAAATTTAAATTGCCAACTACATTGACTATGTGCGAGTACTTATCGATGCAAGGCACTCATGTAAAATTCTAAATTTCTCTAAAAAGCTCAAATGACTAATAACTAAAAATAACTAGATTGACTCCTTTGACTTGGTATATAACGACTAAAGACTTATTCCATGATCAGAAAGTCCCACCAGCTAGCCTAGAAAAGGTAACCCAAACGTTAAAGCAATCGTAGATCCTGGAGAAAAGGTTTTGGTAGGTTGTCTGCTTCAGGATGATTGAAATATCAAATATATTACTGTGGTTTTTATCCTGCAAAAACTATGGCAAGACTATGATGAAGCAATAGTAGTCGCTTTGGTAAATTCTGGAAAAACACTAACGAGCTTGAAGTTGGAGCCCAACACATTTTCATAGGTTTTTAAACCTCATGTAGTAGTGTTACTAATTGAACCTAGTCTATAGTCGTAAGGGAAGTTCGAGAACACATCTAAAATAACTCAGCTACACCACGTCATGCTATATTCTGTTTGGTTTGGCAATAGCATATCTAAGCAGTTCCAAAACTACACCAAGATATTTATTGACATAGTCCGAGAAAGTTATTACGTAGAACGAAATGGAATTAAGATTCGTCTTTGATTAGTGAAATTTACCGCAGCTATTTGAAATAAAATCCTTAAACAGTTTTTACCACCTGCGTAATTTTTGAAACTAATGAAACTATAACCAGCTGGAGAAAAACAATCAATCGAAAACATTTAATCATTACTTAAGTCTACGAGAAATTTAATAATGTGGATGCAGTTCGATGGATGGAAGTCTTTCGACTACACTGCCTTGGATACATCGGGCGAACCGAAGGCAATGATTGTTCTGAAGAAATCTTCAGTACCTGGGCCCCAAAATCGAGAGTAAAATAATGAATAAACCTTCGCTTTAGATGATCGCGGATTCAGTATAGAAATTTGGAAAGATAATCCCATGATGAGCAATAACCCTCAAGAGGTTACTAGATACATAAGTAAGTAATAGAACACTCGATATAGAGCTTGCAATTCTCGATACAAACAGAAGTATCGAACATAAATGGGTTAGGAGCCAGAGGTCTGCACGAAAGCACTTGAAACGACCATCAAGTCACTCGCCACGATTGCGAGTCTATCGAGCCCTTGTGCACAAAAACCATAAACCATTAGTCAAAACAAATTGAAACAGCAAGAGAGGTGAATGAAATATTCTACGAGATAAGGCATTCGGCACTGAGTCTCTTGGTGTGCTTTCTCAGACAACATATTTGATATGTTGTGTTGCTTTGCGCGGTTACTCTAAACAACAACAACAATTTGAATCACGTGTGCCGCTAAGAGACGAACGTAAAACAAATCGTAACATAGAATCAATCTTTAAAAACTCTTGATTTTACAGTTGGCTTGCTACATTCATTGTTTTTTTCTTATGTTCGATGATGCAAGTGTTTTGTTCGGCTTCGACGTTGACGGCGAAATTCGATCCATGGTACAAACGTAGTCAAGTCATGTCGCGTGATCGATCATTTTGTGAGAGTCTATTGACGATTCGTCGAATGTCTATAGTAACATTGTAGTGCTTCCGTGTAGACTTCTATTATGAGCCACCAAATAAAGTAGATCAAAATATATTGCTCTCTTTGTTATTGTAATGTAACAGTAACCAAAACTACTAAATTATTTCATAGTGATTTTGAGATATGACTTTCACATTAGAAATTTTGTAACTTGAAAATATTTCAAAAGTGCAAGCATTTTGTATTGCTTTTTGTAAGTTCTTATTTTTAAATAAAAGTTAACAAAAAAAATGTTCAATATAACTTTTGAATTTGAGGAGTTCATGGGATGACACAACCATGACACCGATACAACCCAAATTTTCAATCAAAATCATGAAACAGTTTCATAAACAATTTCAATTCTGAAATCCCTTCACTCTTTTTTACTCTTTCCTGCATGAAGTAATGCTATGCAAGCACCATGTGTGCTTCCGACCGCACCTCTGCACACACACACACACACACACACACACACACGTCTTGGAAGGGGTCTTATCAGGAATCTAACAATTTGTTTTTGTTTCATTTTTGTTTTGTTTGAAATTTTACTATGTGTCAGAAACACGCTAAACTTGCAATAACTTTTGACTCACTCCCTCGGTAAATTTTCCCCTTTTATCCCTTAAGCTCCCCTCAAACATCATCTATTTTCGAGTGACGAGCTGTCTTGCGCTCAATTCTTCTTTTGATGACATTCTGCGCCACAAACACATACACGAACACATTTGGGTTATGTAAGGCATCCTTCCTTGGATTCCTTGCTCCATCGCAAAAGCAATAAGTGCCTTTGGAAATCCACAAATTCGTTGAAGAGCAAAAGCAGAACAAAAATTAAAAACGTTCAGTCATTCAAAGCACCATGGAAATGCCTTCACCCACTATCCGAAGGATGCTTTTGCCTGTATAAGAGACTTTGGATACACGAGTACATCAGTATCTGTTTGACGAAAATGCGTATGCTTAGTTCGATTTTTCATATCGCCTGAGTTCATATACAAATACATACAAACATAAACACACACGGACTTTCAGAGGCGACCTTAGCGTTCTGTATTTGCACGAGCAGTTCTAGAAAATACCGATTTCTTACAGTGGCAAAGAAAGGATAGTTGAATTTTTTAGTGCGCAATGTATCCCTGATAATTCGTGGTTTTACCTAGAAATCTTTAATGTTTTCAAAAAATGTTTTCATGTTGTCAGATTGATCATGTTGGAATTAAAGGGGCCCCCCGAGAAGTATCTGAATTATTTTAAGCTCAGGAAATATATTTTTTATACTGTTAGGAGTTAATGACTAAAACAAGAAAGAAGCTCTACACCTTCCATTTCGAAAAACCCTATGAAATGATTTCCATATTTCATACAACTCCTTTACATGTGATATAGTATATGCTCAATAGGTTTTCGTTTTCGCTAATATTGTAAAACTGTCTTGCTGGTTGGGTCCCGTTGACATAGTAGTTTGGAGCTATAACCTCTTTCTTATTTCGACACTCCCGTAAACTTCAGTACTGACTCTTCATAACAATATTTCTCATCTATTCAGCATAAATTACTAAAAAGTTCGATGTCCACACGTGCTCTAATCCAGGCATGCAAACATGGGTATGCACGTAGGGACATTAAGGCAGCAATATTTTTACCATTCCTTGTCAATGGATGCTGAGTGCCTATTTGTTAGGTGCCAGCATCAAAATATCAACAACAACAACAACAATAACAAACATACCAAATTAAAACAGTTGCGTTCGTCGCTATGCCAGATGCCACTGGCGACAAAAGTTTTAACTATGCGCACCAAAGAAGACATAAAAGGTTTCCACTGAATATGGGTGGTTGGGCAAACTAGCTCCAAAAGTCTTTGCACGCTTTCCGCGTATGTGCTTTCCGTTCGAGTACGAGTGTCTAAATATGGTGTACTTGCATACATACGTTTATATATACGAGCCCAAACCTGGTCGGGTATTAAGTCATAAGTGGCAATGAAACTATGAATCATGAGTAAATAAAAAACATTATTTTTTTTAAGTGAAACTTCTTTAGTGAGGGGTCATTTGAAGGCTTAGGTGTCTATAATGAAACGCAAAATATGAAACGCTTTTTGAAATTAAGATCTAGAATAGCTATGTACATAATAAATTATTTATCAAATTAAAGTACTCGTCAAACGGAGTGCACTAAAACTATCAACTTCGAGATCGGTTAGCTAAAAAGCTAAGATATAAGCGTGGAAAGAAATTTTTTTTTAAATTTTTTTCAAGTAATTCGCTGATTAACTACTAAAGCCTTGCTGTACACGGAAAAAACAAGAACTCGAAATTCTTGTAAATATTAATCAAAATTACAGAATTATTAGTAGAATTTTTAGTAATCTAGAAACGGTTCGAGTTTCTAACAAAAATTGCTAAGCATAATAGAAAAATTGCATCATCTTTGGAGAATAACTCCAACAATTATAAAGGAACAAAAAATGGGCAACCAGCTGCTTACACTAGTTTCAGTGACAGCTACGTCACATCTTCAGTAAGCTTTGTTAGCCGATGTTAAAGAATCTGCAAACACACTATATTTAATTCTTTGCATTGACCAGTTAAGAATCATAGCAAACAAAACACAAACAAATAATAAAAACTATTTATTTATTGATTCAAAATATTAATATGCATGTATATGAATTAATTCAATCATACTTTATAACATAAGAGTTTGTAAAAATTATTTTCTATAAAATAATTTTTCTATAGCTACTTTTTATAAATTATAAAGCGGGAAACATAAATTACAATATTAAGTATGCATACATTGATGAGCGCTTTAGTAAAAATTTTATGTCGCAATTTATTAAAATTTCATAAATTCTTTGTATAATTTCCAAGTTCTAGGTGATAAATAAAATGAAGAAAATTATTTTTTAATATCCAATAATTATTTAATTAATGTAAAATTAAATAAATTACAAATTTTTCATAAAGATTACTGTAAAAGAGTAATATATCTTCTCAGCTTTTAATTTTTGTATTCATCTATTTATTTTTGCTAAAATATGAGCTAGTGTTTTCTCCGTGTACCTATTCTAGATCACGTCAACTTTTATCAGTTTAATAAAACATTCTTTAGGAGTTAAGTTTTCTGAGCTGCACATATGTTTTTTTTTTGTCAGTGACCTTGTTCTTTTGGCCACCAACCATTCTTACATAAAAAAGAACCCTTTGTCAATCTTTAACCCCGTGCTCCGCAAAGGCATAATTTTGACACTAGTGTTATATATACAAAAGGTATTTGAGTCAATTGTAGTGATTTCTTCTTTTTCCGACTTCATTGCTCTAGCTGTGTAAGCAAGTGTGCAAGTTGGTTCAATGCAAGCAAATTTTTCAGAATTCATTTGAACTTTAATCAAGTTATCTCAACAGGATGGTCAAATGTGTGAAATTGTGCCTTATTGACCCTTCTTTCAGTACCAAATGAACTTAATTATCTAAAAGGTAGTCTATAACACTGAACTCTTAGAATAGCTACAATTTATAAAAAGAAAAACGCTGTAAAGGGGGGCTTGGTCACTCACAGAAATTCAAATGCCAAATAAGGATCTGGATAGGAAAAAATTTTTTCAATAAAATAATTTATACGATCTTTATCCTAAGAAAATTGTCGCATCATAATAAGAGTTACTACTGGTCATGCTTTTGGAATGAGACTGTTTGCAATCGATGTTGGTAAAAACTGTATGGAGCCGAACATAAAAGAGATCATGGAACACTTACTATGTGATATGACAGGTATTCCTGTACTCACTACACTAAGCCACTTCAATTAAAAAACAGAATAACTAATTTGGAATAAATGTAACAATTCACAATAATTAAATCTTGAGAGTTGTGATGAATTCTTGACCATATCTTTCATACCAGATGCAGCTCTATGTAAATTTGCATGTCATGTCATTGGAAAGTACTTCGGATTTAAGTCCTTGTTGAAAATTGCATTTGGTCAGTGAAAAAAAATCAATTCATAGATCAGTGAGTAAAACTCTGGCTCCAGAAGCAAAAAAAATCAGGTTCGAATCCGACTTTAGTAACAAAAAAAAACTTTTAATGTAAAAGTTTATCGTTTTTGAAATAAAAATAATAATTTAAGCCTTGTACAAAAAATATGAGAAGTTAGATGAAAACATTGATAATGGAAAAATTTTTGGTGAAAACTTTTTGGACATATAGTACATGCGTTCACCAACAGGTACGTCACCTTAATCTGGTCAGTAGAAATATTGAATAATTCGATATTTCTCAATAGATTTCGGAAAATTATAATTATCTACTGAGCTTACAGAAAAGGATATCGATTAAGAGACCGTCGTTGTTGGTGAGACAAAAGTGAGCTCTTTTTCCGGCATTTTCCATCATATTGGCTAGTATTGCGGGCAATAACGCTGTGAATTTAGCTAGAATGCAGTCCGCGTTTTTTTATATGGCCATTGGCTTGTTGGCATAATCTTAACTCTTCAAAAATCCACACAAAAAGAAGTCCGGTGAAGTTTAGGCCGCAGATCTGGGTGGCCAGTCAATAACGTCGATTTTCGACAACGCACGTCCCGAGAACTTCCGTCGCAAAAAGTCCATTGTTGAGCTCTCAATGTGCTATGTCGCATCGTCTTGTTGGAACCAGAAGTCGGCTAGACCTTTTTCAATCATTTGCGATAACACAAATTGTGCCATGCTCCACCGATATTGATCGTCATTGACTGTCTCACTAGCTGTGAAGAAGAATGGCTCAATGATGGTTTTTAGAGCAAAAACTGCCCCAAACTTCACTTTTTCTAGGTGTTTTGTAAATTATGTGAGGATTATCGGTGCCTCAAAAGCAACAATTTTGTTTGTGTACGGCGTCAAAGAGTATGAAATGAGTCTCTGAGGGCCATCAGAACCAGCTACCAAAAACCCGGCTGAGCTTCAGCCAATCAAATTACTATATTCCCGTAAACCAAGGAATTTTCGTTGAAGTAAGTAGTTCCACTGATATTTGATTGCTTGTTAAATTTTGCGTTGTTCCAAAAACACAAATAAAGAAATATCTTATTTCATTTTCCATTATATGTGGGGGAGTCAACTTAAAAGCATCATCAATGGACGTGTTCTTATAACATTTCTCATTGATAAAAATCAAAGTTTATCTGGCCTTAAGTAATTGCTACATCTCTACCTTTTTATGATTTACCATTAATGGTAATGGCTATAATTTTGCATTCTCTACCGGGTTGGTATGAATGCTTTTGCGTTTCAGTATCTGTATATGTGTACTCATATAATCCATATACGATGAGAGCCATGAATGCGAATTAGTTATAGAAGCGCAAGCACCTTGTTCTGTCATTCCGGGACAACTTTTAGAAATGTCTTTCTTTTCACTCTCCAATTTCTACTTTTCCACTTTCAAGCATTTAGACATCGTTGAGTTGGGCGAATCGAGTGCAGTCCCATCTTTTGTTCGCATATTTATAAGTTTCTTTGTCTTCCTGTGTGTGTGTGTGCCTGTGTTTGAACGAGTGGGTATTTATGTATGTTTGTATGTACTATCTTTGTACTATCCGCAGTTGCTTCCACACATGATGTATGCTCCAAATGACTTTCTGCGTTACACATATGCGCACATAAGCACACACCGTACACATACATAGACGAGTTGTCAGAAATTCAGAAACAACTTTTACTTTGAGCTATCCTTGTTGTTAGTGCAAGTTACCAGAGAGGTGGAGCCGGCAGCAGGGCAGTGGGGTGTGCAATTTATGTGGGCATATTAGCGTGTGTGTATGTCTGCTCAACTACTGTTTGGTTTGAGCTTTTGCCATCATTTTCATTGTGAAAGTTTTAATTAATGCCGTCGTCCCTAATGAGTTCACATGGCGAATATTCAAATAAACGAAACGAACAAAACGCAGCGCAACGCAACGCAACGCAACGCAACAGCAACTAAAGCCATTGTGCAGCCACTCATGTTGTTGATTCCACCCGCCTTCATAGCCCTTAACGCCGCCACTTCGTCAGATGTTGAGTTTTAATAAATTTCTCCATTTCCCATTTGATGCTTTGTATTCGTAGTTTTGGTAGTTTCTCAGATTGTTTCTTTTTTACATTTTATTTCTGTTTCTTGCGTTTTATATGCAGAGAACAAAATATTATTAGGTTGTATATGTACGCAGAAAATAAGTGGGCTTATGGCAAAAATAAAAATTGTTGTATTTGCTTTCGTTAAACGATAAGCAAAGGCATTTGCTAAGCACAGTCAATTAGGCAACAGAATTAAAGACGTTGGTCCGCAAAACTGGCTATGGCCTAGCTTGTCTGAAGATTTTATAACTAATCAAGTCACTAGAGTGGCGGCTGCCAGAATATACACTTGTTTCCAAAAAATTTATATGAAAAAGAAAACGAACTGACAAGAATTGACACTGATGCATGAAATCGATTTAGAAAATCAAATGTGTAAAGATTTTTACGACTTCAAACTTAGTTTTCTTTGGTTTATCGAATTAAGATGAACTTAACCCTCTAACCTGCAAATCTCTAAAAATTAAAAAAAAATAGGCGGACAATTTTTTCTAGGGTAATTATGGCCTAATAAACTCAAAAAAATTATAAGCAAGTCAATTATTGTTTTGATGTAACAGCCTGGTGAAAAAAGGTGAAGAGTGCCTCAGGGCACTGTTGCGGGCTTAAGTCAAAAAAAAAGTCAGGTATACTTTTTTATTTATCATTAGTTTTTATTGAAAAATGTTATGAAAGTTAAGAGAAAACTATAAGAATATGTTTTATTTTTTATGATGGTAGTCATGAAAACCGTTTTTTGCATTTGAGCAGCACAAATGCAGGTCACATTCTGAGCAAACACACCGTGTTTATGAGTTTTTGCATAGTTTGCACCATTTTTTGCCGCCTTCTTTACCTAACCACATTGGAAAGTGGCCGATGTTGTCGTAACGGACGTCATAATCGGGATGCTTTGCTCTTACACCAACCTTTCAACTGCCTGGTAGTGTATCTACTGAAGGTGCTGGACGCGATGTGCTTAGCCGATTGCTTGGACGACCAGCCCCACGTTTTGTTGTATATGTCACGAGACCAGCTGCGATTTCTTCTCGAAAATCAGTTAACTGGATCAACTCGTGTTCAGCTTTTTCTTCTTCATCGTTATATTTTTCCGTGCATATGCGTCGATACAAAATGTAGGCATTCGTCGTTGCCATATCAACAAAATGAAAAAAAAGTCGAGTCATCGCATCGCAACATCTAATTATGTATTTTGAAGCCAGTTGGCAGGTCTCAACTCTTACCTGCTCCAATGAAGCCACCAGTAGAAGGGACATATGTTGGACCAGTACTTTCCATCAATGGTAATGGAGAGCGGGGTCTTTCCGCTATTTTTTTTGCTGTTATAGTCATTGTTTCTTCGGCTTCAATATTTTCAACAACATTTTCGTTTCCCATTATTGGATTCAATGTGGATGGTCCCGAAAGTGCGACAAGTGCACTGTTCAAAGAATCATTCACTTAATTAGTAGTAAACGAGTCCCTATTTTGCTATCCATGATGTATTCTTCGGGCTAATTGCCTCTGGTACGCGATTCGGATCATTCTCTTCATCTTCATTACTGAAATCTACTTCTAGGCGTATTGATTCCATAAGTTCAAACATCTGAGCATCGGTCAGATGCCATTTCTACATGATTTTATAATATTAATTGATAAATGGCGACAAACAATGAAAAAACCATAGGAAATGGTGAAAAAAAATTAAATGGAATGAGACGTAAATTTACACTCGAACCGGCAACAGTGTCCTGAGTCAGTCTTTAGGCTCTCAACAAAATTTTATTTTTTTCACATTCACCAGTATATAAATAAAAAGTAGACAGCCTTACCTTATCAATAAAAAATTTTTAACTTAGATCGGACAACTAAAAATCGGTGTAATTTGATTTTAAAAATTTAAAATTTCAAGCACAAGATTTCACGTGCTAAAGTCTGACCTTTCACACCAAACCGTTAATAGAAGCAAAACAAAACGTTAAGTGCGCGCAAATCTACAAAGCAAAGGTCACTAGATATGTTTCTAAAGGTACCGTTATCAGTTAGAATAAAAATAATAATTAATTATCGATAAATTTCAAATTTTGCGAAGCATGCCTTGAGGCACTCTTGCCGGTTAGAGGGTTAATGCAAACTGACCACACCATATCAATGCCATGATATATTATGGTCAGAAATTAAAGCTAATTTCTGTAAGAGGTCAATGCACGCAAATCATTGGAAATCGGTCCCTAAAAGAGCGTTTACTATTCTAACTTCTTATTGCCGCTAATTTCCGAAGAGTACCACATCCCACATGGAAGATAAAAACTAAATTGTATATTTTTCAAGATAGCTGAATCAGACAAAAAGCATTCGGTAGACAAATGTGAGACCAATATTTCATAAATGAGCAATTCTTATTCAAAGATTTTTGCATTGGAAAATGTTTTTATTTTTTTAATTTGGAAATGTGAATTTTAAAAACACCCTGAGGAGGTAAAGCTCCAAATGAATATGTAGTATACAGATGCTTTGATATAGTTTTGAGTCTCTTAAAAATTTCAAACAATATATTGCATACTCTGATGGTAAATTTCCTAATTAACTACTTTACACTCTATTCCTGGATAGATCTATCCAATTTTTAATTAAGATTTAAGTATTCACAGGGACTACAATTATGGTACACTAAACTTTTAGCTAAGTGTTGCCTTTATGTATTGATATATTTCAAAAATGCCAATTTTTGGCGTAAATTGTACAAATGTCAAGAAATCATTAATGAAAATTACATTCATTTACAGAATTTCCCGCAATAACGTTTGCTTCATGATCCTAACTGACCCACTAAGGATTTTGGGAAACGCATTTAAACATTTTTTTTATTTGAGGCTTTAAATTGAGTCCTTCCTCCTATAAAAATTTCAATAAAAAGCTACGGCCTTTCTATCCGAGAGTGACGTAATGAAGCTCCTATATAATCACTGAATTAAATATTTTTTCTGAGATTTTATACAAATGACCGGTGACATCTAGTTTATACCAATATGACCAGTTGCGGATATAGAATTCAGTCACGCCCCCCGGCTTAAGTTAAAAATAAAAAAAAGAGGCTGTGTGAATATAATATTCCATTCATTACTTTTCTCAATAAAGTGTAAAATTAATGGTCTAAAGGGGACTTATCCGCTTTCGTTCTTACTTTTCAGATGTCCTTTCTTCGCTCTATCTATTTATTTCTTTCTTTGTTGCCTTAAATGATATAAACACTCACCTGTTATTGTTAACATATGGGTGTAAATTAGGGTGTTAATTTTGAAAATTTTATTGATTGCTTCTGATTTCTTTTTTTTTTAGCTGTATTTAAGTTTGAGGCTTAAAAATAACTGTCCCAAAATTTAAGTTTCCTAGCTCAAACCTGTAAACGGTGGTAGACAGATTTTGTGTCTAATTTCGTTGAAATTTTACAAAAAATCCGACTTACTAAAACGCAGAAAAACTTTGCCTCAGGTGCCAAGATAAAGCATTTTACGTAGATTAGTTCGCGCCCACATTTTTCGTGTGACTGAAATTGCGGACAAAATACACCCAAAAGGTGTTTTTTTCCGGTCCCATAGGCCTATACTATAGGATCGGGTTTGAAGAAATCTCTTCAAAAATTTCAGCTCCCTATATCAAACCAGTGAACGGCACAACAGTGGAAAACGAATGGCAGATTTTTCTACATTCCATATGAATTGTAATTGAAAACAAATTCTTTGCGCCGTTCACAGGTTTCATCTAGTGAGCTGAAATTTGGCGAATAATTTCTCGAAAAACAGACTTGATTTCCCCCAAGATCATGCGATCCATCTAATGGATTTATGGGGTCTCTTGAAGGGCCAAAGTTTATGCGGATATACCTCAAAGAACATATCATCAAGCAAATTTCACTAATTAAAAATTTTGGCAAAATATTGACAGCCGGCCGAGCTAGCAGAGGAAGTGAATTGAACGAAATTCTTTACATTACTAACCGAAACCAATTTTCTTTAATCTCTATATATATAAAAATCAATTGTCGTATGTATGACCGAGCATAACTTGAGAAATGCTCGATCGATTTGGCTGATTTCTTTTTTTTTTGCATCTGTAATTGTTAGGACAAGGTTTGTATGAATGAAAATTTTATTAAGGATGCATATTAAGGGTGGCCCTCATCGTGATTTTTATACTCAGAGGCTATTGTTAAGCTATATAAATTTTATTTACGGTAGTCCTCATACGGAGATATTTTTCAAATCGAATTTTCTTGATGATCGTTTCATTGATTTAAATGAATTTAACAAAACGCAAGAAAAGGATTTGAAAAAAGCACGGGAAAGGTCTGAAATTTGGAGATTATTTTAGGTGACAAAATAAGTGTTTTTATTTCCACAGAGCTATGGAGTGTTTAGAGCAATATTCTATCTATTATATCTATATCGAATTGACAAAAAAACGACTGTCGGGTCAGCTAGTTTCTAATAAAAATAAATAAAAATTTTACACAATTTATGTTTTTATTTTAAACTTAAAAATATACCCCAATCTTGAACACCCTATATATAGGTGTCTCATACTATGTATTTTTCGCAGGGTTTGTGTTGCGTCCCGCTGAAAATCCTTTCAGTCGAAAACCGTTGCCTTATTTTGCGCCGTAGAGGTGGTGCTTTGCTGCCAACCTCCCATTTTTATTATACTTTTCGATTTTTATATTGCAGTATCTGCTTACATTTTTATGTTATACCATTGACATAATTCGTATGTTTTATCCAGGTGTTAATACAACTTCTTTTCGACAGGGCTTTCTTTACCTGCGGTAGAGGTGTGAGCTGATGTTGAAGAACTTACTTTTGATGTGAATACAGTCAGGTCTTAGCGGTTTACATCGTAGCTTTGGCATCGTAATTCCTGCATTGCATTAGGATCGGCATTCTATTTCGTTAAGACTTCTTGATGTTTTGAATCGCTCCAATTGTTGAATTGTTACTAACTATCAGGAGCATGCTTTTATTTCGTTATCAGTGGGCTTTATTTTTCCTGAGATATTATTGATTGAAGATTGTCAAAGGCTTCAGATATTTTGCTCATATCTGGTGTGGTTTTTGCTGTCAATCGCACGTATGAGCTCCCAATCTTGAAAGTCAGAGTCTTTAAAAAGCTGTCTGACTTCAACATTATATTTTCAGCCGCCTTTGACATATGGATTGAAGCTAGTTTTAGCCACTTAATATGGGACAGACACTATCTACAACTCTTTGGGGGATATGAGCTAAGTCGTTGGCCCCATTAAAGCTCATCTATGACCATGATTTTGTATGATGCTACCCAATTACTATTTTTTTTTCTAATTAAACGTTACATTTTTAATACTTTTTTTTTAATATAACAGAGCTTCGGATATAGTCATTTTAAGCACCAATCTGAAGCACATAAGTACCTATGGTTAGAACATAAGCCTATAGCGCACATTCATAGATTCCCACTAAGTTTTTTCTGTGCTACACTCAAGTTTTTGTAAGTTCAACTGAGTCTTACTTATTAACCACTTAGCAAACATCAATGAATATTCAGCAATATATTTAAAATTATGACGAGTTCATTAAAACAAAATTATTACAATATATTACCAATACTGCAAATCAGCAGGGGAAAAGTCCTATAAATTCACTTTATTTCAGCCTTTTTTGTTTGTGATTAACCCTCCTTATTAATTTCTTCCAGTACATAAATCAATTTCGCTGACCATTAGCTGACCAGGAGGGAAAATTAACAAATTATTTTCTACCCCAATTTGATGCATTCGCATGAGAAGTTCATAATCCAAGTACTGAGGAGGATTGATTGTAGAAACACTAAGGTCAGACTTGCTTGACGTGTTCGCAACTAGTTTTTTCTGTCTGTCTGTGTCTTCTACTCATAATATAATTGATATCCTCTGGGTAGCTAATTGGTAAACAAGGTGGTAATAAAGTTCTGTTGCGACCGTTCACTCAGTGGTTCTGTGTTTGACATGTTTGAGGATGATCCTTGACCTTTCAAAACTAATTCTTCAGGAATAAGTGACGTGAGTCTCTATGGCAAGAAAAATATAATGTTTTTAACTTAAAATAAGAAATTTTTAGTTTATTCCTGCGCCCTTACATGGCAGTAGTTTGTCTCGTGCTCATGTCAAACATCTTAAGATGGGCACGAGGGTCACACAATAAGTAAGGTAGCAAAGCAATAAATTAACCTTCTTTCTAGAATAATTTTTATGTATTGACATAACATTCTTGGTAAACCTCCAAATTTTTGCTAACAATTTTGGTCTACCTATAGCAAAATTTTTTTTTTCAGATTTTTAAGTCTCGAAACACCACGTAAATTAATTATTTATAAGCAATTATTTAAAAAAATGAGCAAAAATTTTTTATTTCGAAAATCTCTAAACGATTAATTAAAGTTCAATTCAACACCTTCGATATGTTAAAGTTGCATGCAGATCGGTTTGTTTTCTTAGGGACTAAATTATCGTGGAACCAATCTCCCGCGCAAGAAATCCGTGAATTGGGGAAAAGTTGAAAACAAATTTAAGGTATTCCCTACTGATCGTGCGTGTTGGAAGGGTTTTGTGGAGGTCCTATGCTCCCCAAGGAGTTAAAAGACACTAGAGTAGCACACATTTGATTTTTTCATTTCAAACTGATGAAGGTTTTGACGTTGCTAGCTTTAGAACTTTTAAGTTATTTGCTCTAAGCAATATAGGATATAATTTAGGTAATCTTCAACCTGGTATAGAACCAGCCTACCTTTCCAGTTCGAATTGTGGATATGTAAATTCTGGCACTCGAAATCATAAAGAAACCCCTTTATAACTTATATATAGACACTAAAAATAATTTAAAATTTTCTTTATGAGGAATATGTCCAAAACATTTAAAGATGAAAACTGAACTGACTCCGTTTACCTCAAATCTGGCTAAACCAAAATTCCATTTTTTCAGCCCCATAAAGGGATAAACGAAAAATCTAACATATTTAAGGTAACTGGCAACATTTTGACTTACTTCCACTTGGATCAATCCGACCAGCTCGACCAACATCGAAAATTATTTTCGGTTATTTGAGAGCATGTTATTCATGAATCGTAATGTACTCCTAACCTCCTAGGAACGTGTGCGCTTTTCGAATCAAAATAAATAGCAAATGCTGCTGTCGACCGCAAAGAAGTGAATTGGGTTTGTTGTGGATGAAAAGATCATTGAGAAAAAAACCAAAAACAGGGCTGATTTATCCAAAATCGTTGAACTACTGAGGCTCGATATTCAATAAACAAATTTTGTTGAGAAAAAATTTGGGAACATACATTTTGGGGTCTAATTCTCCAACGTCAACTCAGAATTCAAGAGTTTATTTTTCTATTATCACTTTAGTATGAATTACACGAATTTTTTAAAAATTAAAGTAAAAAATGGTAAGAATGATAAGCTCGCAAGCTTTTGCAGAAAAAAAAAATAGATCCCCGGATATCCGAAATTTTTTTATATATTTTTATGAAACCAAAATCCTAAGTTGCTTGAGTAGCTTTCCACAAAATATTTTTCTCAATTTTTTTCAAATGTAATTTTTGACTTTTATGTAGTTGTATCGAAATTTACTTAAGTAGCATATTAGCAAAAAGGTTATTCAATACATTTTTAAAAAAACGTTTCTTTTAAATTTTATATTTTATGTGTGAACTATGCTGATTTTTTTTTTTTAATTAGATCTTAAAAAGTCATTGCTGAGAAATTTCGCTATTCTTGACAGTAAAAAATTATATATAAATCTCCGAATTTGCTTAGATTTCTCATGTGGGAAAGTATGGCTAACTAAATCCAAAGTTGCAGCTGTAGCTTCTAACAACTTGTTTTTATGCATTTTTTTTTATTGCAATTTATGAAGGAAAAAATATTTTTATTCCTCCACTTAATGCAACAGAGGTGCTGAAATTCACAAGGATATGGAACAGGTTTGGGCTATTTTATCCTGTCCACCCTCCTTGGGATAACAGATATAATTTGAAATGCTTTTCAATAACATTAAACATTAAAAATATTAGAACATTAACATTTTTGAAATCATCATTGCCAATTTAATGGAAAATTTTACACATTTTGTAGTAAAGCTTAACCACGTCCCACCGTAAACGGATTTTTTCATATTCATAAATTTTTTTTTGTTTTAACCTAGAAAACATCTGTACAAAATTTCAAGAGTTTAGCGCTATTATTACTTACGCTATTAAACCCATCCACTTAGAGTGTTCATTTAATTTAACTAAAAGTGGGATGCATTTGAGTAGCTGACATTAAAATTATCGTTTAACTGAATTAGCGCTGCCATTTTGACACTGATGTTTACACAGGGTGAAATGTGGGACATGTGGGGACAAACCTCACTAAATTCACCTTAAGTAATAAGAAGAATATCGCAAAAATATCTACATAGTTAATAAGATGCTTAACTACAATATTTTATGATGTAAATATGTTTATCAAGTACTGCAGCGACTAGAATTACTTTTTACCAATTTCATAAAAACCCCGTTTCTGTTAAGTGTTTTTTTTTCAGAGAAGTTTTTACACAGGTGAAATATATTTTGGATACGCATGAGGAAATCCGCAGAGCTCTTAACTTATTTGTACATCTGCCACATTTTTAAAGTCTTGGATGCATATTTTGATATTCATTTACTAAGAACACATAGACTTGTTATTTATTGTTACTTCTTTTGATTTTACTTAATTATTTTCGTTATTTGTCATGTAGAAGTTTTAAAATTTTAAGAGTTGATTTTTCTATTTAAATTTTTCTTAACTTCAAAGTAATGTAAGTCTTTGAAAAAGTTTGATTAGATCTCTTTATTTTAGATCAGCGATGGGCACGTAAGAACACTTTCCGCCCTCATGGCCCGAACAGTTATTCGACGCACAAGCAACCAGAAAACAATTCGCAGAATTTCAACAGCATTGACTTGAGTTCAAATGAAAACAAAAACAACATAAAAAGGCATTAGCGACGGTACCGCGTTGTGTCTCGACGAATGTAGCAATTGTTTTTGTTTGTAGTGCAATTCAGATGTTTTTTTTTTGTGCTGTTGGCGAATTTGGAAATGAAAGCAAAAAAACTTTAAATTTTCGTTTTTTACAGCTTGATTTTGTTGTTGCGCCATTTTGCTAGATTTCCATGCCCACCTCTGTTATAGATGGTGCTCCAAAAGCTCTACTCTAAAATGTTGTGCTTAAATTCATAGCCAGAGCGGGGCAGGCATAATTCCTTTCAGAATCAAGTTCCTCAAAAACAACAATTCCATAGAATGGGAATTCGGAATCAAATTTTTGAATTCCATGGCTAAAGAATAATTTCTTGTCATTACGAGAATCAAAATTCAGGAAAAAAAGAAAAAGAAAAAAAAAATTTTTTTTTGCATTCCAAAGAAATGAACAACGTATTCAATCAGCAATTTTTTTTTTAAACAAATTTTTATTTGAAAAGGGAGCTGGGTGTGCGATGAAATTTTCCAAAAGAAATTAAGAAATACCAGACTAGAAAAACATCTTAAATTTGTAAATTAAATTGCAAGGCAGCTGGCAAATATTCGCATCTATTACATCAATATCATCCGAATGGCTTCGTAATCTTGGAAATAGTTTTTTAAATCAGTTTTCTGTACATACCATACTTATTATTATAAAAAATTTGCGTACCTTACCCTATTCTGAATATCATTTCCTAGAATATGTGGCAAAGCAGAACTTGCATTCCGATGGCAACAAAATCAAAGTTGGCCCTGACTGTAAGTTATTTAAATAATGGTGGATGCTTTACATATAGCACAGCAGAGCACCTCTAATAAAAATATGTGAATATTTTAATAAAAATATGAATATATATTACATATGTATAATATATTAAATTGTGGAAGCATAGAATCCACGTAGATTCAATTATATTTCGAGAAATAAACTATTCCGTGTGGGAGGAAACCATATAAGTACTTAGTCTCAACACCGACATGACTCTTTAGTGCAAGGGTGGCCAACCCAAATGATCTTGCGGAACACTTGAAAATGTATCATAACTCTGCGGGCTACATATCAAATCATATTATTAATATTATTATTATTATATATTTATTATAAAATTAATTTACAATAATCAATGAAAAGCACTAGCTGTATAGGCTATCGGCTATATATATATAAAATCATATATCCCATATTAGACTTAGGTATACTATAGACATTTTTTTGCAGTGGAAAATTGAAACATAATGAGTTATATTATTGTGTTTACTATTATTCTCACATGTAAACATAAATAATGTAATAATGAAACTAAACGTACATTGGAAAGAAATATTTAGCACTAAAAACTAAATATAAAGACATATAAATACATAGGAAATAAAAGAAAATGAGATTATTAAAAAATATTTATTTCACTAGTGCGTTTTTTGTTTCTCCACTCTTTCACTTAGGTCTTGCATATTGATCTCAATTTGAGTATTTGCTCATCGTAAGTGGTGGTGTGGTTTATGTTCCATTGTATTTGAGCGTGTTTTGTATTTGGTCAATTTCATTTTCGAAAAATCGATTTAACCAAAAGCACTAACAAATTTTTGTGCTGTAAGTGATATAAAAATCTATTTTTGATTCAGATGTTTCAAAAATGTCTTTTAATTCAATATTGTAGTGTAATTCAACCAGTACCACTTACAGATGTTTTGGGGCCGACAAGATTTCATCTTGAAAAGTAGATGAATATATTTCAAAAACTTTGTTGCATTTGTCTTACTCTAAATTACTGAATCGGCTTCAAAAGCAGCTGTAAGTCTTTTCATTTCTTTTGCATATTTGAAGTAATTACTACATTTTGATTTCTTAAATTCTTTCAACAATGGAAAGTGGAGAGCGTTATTACTTTTCAATTGCGATTCAAACAACAGCAATATCTTCTGGGATGCTTTGATGTGATTAAATGATCATAAGTACATCTTTTCCTTACAATGATACTCGTATATCTAATTGATTAAGTTCTTCGATAATGTCCACTAAATGGCATAAATCCAATAACCACTCATTATTACTGAATTCTGGTACAGGTTTGTGCTTGTCATTTATAAGTAAGTCAATTTCTTCTCGTAACTCATAAAACCGCATTATATATCTTCCACGACTTAAACATCTGACTTGACTGAAGTATACAACGCCACCATATTCAAAATCTGATTCCATCAGGAACTCCTTAAATGGTCGATGTGTAAGTGCATGAGATCCAATGTTTTTATAGTTACTTGCATAATGCAATCCATCGATAATACATGGACACACAAATTTTGTTGATGAATCAAACAGTAGATTATAATCATATCCTCTCTGTACTGGCTTCAAGCCAAAAATCAAATTTAATTTTTTCCCATAATTCCGACAGATAATCTTTTAACATATAGATGCACAAATAATGTATTTTTTTAATATATTGGTTTTCACTACTTTGGCCATTATAAAATAAATATTTTTTTGTGAAAGTGTGATGAATCTCAAGGGGGGGCGGGGGAGGGGAATGTTTAAGGTGGGCCGCGGGTTACCCACTCCTGCTTTAGTCTATAATTTTTTTTTATAGAATGCATGATTGGAATCGAATTCAAGCAAATCTAGTAAAGTTTAGACTCAAATTTAACTCTATACAGTGCTTAATTTTTAGTGAATTAGTTATACATATGTATGAAACGTTCTATGGTAGTTCTGAAATCAGTATCTCTGAAAACTTCAGAAGCATACTTTGATGAAAGTGTTTCTATTTTGGATTGTTTTTATTCTTAAGAAACTAGCAAAAATAACGAAATAACTGTGGTCTAAAGATAGATTTTCTTGGCAAATAGTTTTCAGTGTCAGAAAATAAGCGTTTAATGAAAGAAGAAAACAAAAGAATTATAAGAAAAATCGGATATTCATACTTTTAGTTAATGAAATGTACTTTTAGCTTCAGAAGCAGGGTTGCCAAGTGGCGTAGGAGGCCAAGCGAAATATGAAAAAAATGGGCATTTCAACTTGACAACCCTGTTCCGAAGCGTATTAAAAACACCTATTCTCAACAAATGAAAAATAATAACAATTTAATTGTTTAAAAAGTTTTAACATGGTCATCCCCCAACTGTGATTATTTTCAAAACAAACATTTTTTCCTCTATCTCGTATTATCTACAAAACCCAGTGGAGCCTCTATTAGTTATGCAGCACTCGTGAGTGAAACCTAAATTTTTGTCGTTCTCAAGAATTATTTGGGATTCTTTTACCTATTTAACCTTTCAATAGTGGGTCAATCTTGTGAGCGTTTGTAACCGCAAAAAATTAGTGCAACAGAAACTGTCACTTCACGTGTTTATCTGTGGCATCTACATTTATGCATTTTTAATTTTAGATTTGAGAATGTCTAGTGTTTATCTATATTTCCCCACACAACCCCTTGTCGACTTTCTTCTTTCAAGGTTGTTGCCTTTACGCGCGTCTAATGCAACTAAAGAGAAAAAACAGTGCAGAAAATTGTCATTTTTAGTGCAATTTTTTCATTCGGAGACTCGAACCCATCTTTTGAAGATGCAATGCAGCAAACTATGCAACGAGGTAAAGCTGCTATGGTGTCAGGTGGCAAGAAAACTCAATGAAGAGCGCTGCACATTTTTTCTCATTTCATGTTTTCATTCTTTCAATTTAAATAAAATTGCGAGCAGAACTTTTTAAAGCAGAGAAAACAGCGCAGCGCAGCACAGCAGACGCTTTTTTTTAGCGGCGCGTCTCGACACTGCAACTGAGACATTTTTTGTGCCGATGAGCAAAAAATCGTGCTACATAAAAATTTTTTATTTTAAGCCACGTGGGTTTTTTTTTTTTCTTCCTCAGTTGTGGCAGAATTTTCTTTATTTTAAGAAAACGAAAGCGTCTCGTCGCTATCAAAGCCAAAGCCACCACCCCCAATCCCCTGGCCAGAGCTGCGCATCCGCTCTGTTTCTTTTGAGTGCCGCAGCAGCCCCCTTTTGCAAGGAAGTGTTGAATGGAAAAAAATTACTGATGCTGATGCTGACGCTGAATCCGAATCTGACTCTTTGCATTTATGCATATTTTTATATGCTGCAGACGAAGCCAACGTGACGTCGACGTGGGGGACTCCGTAATGAGGGTAAAATTTATTTACTATGAGCCAAGGTCGGGGTCGTTATTCTTTTAATTTGATAGAATGACGACGTTAGTTATAGCGTTTTCCTACTGCCACACTTTTCCTTCGGTTTTTTTTTTTCTTTTCCGTATTTTTGTTGTTATTGTTCGATGTGAATCTTTGTAACACACATACATTCTTACATTGGTCGCGTTACTTTTGGCGCGTACGAGTATGTGTATATTTTGCATTAATTCTATATACGTTAAGTAATCGATTAATTTCCCATACATATAGAAGTGTAAATATGCCTGAGAAGAAACACAATTATGTCAATCAAAACCCTTTTTCATCATTGAAGAATTTATCGTAAGGAATGAAGTAAATATCGTTGCCTTCGTAGTGTGCTATGAAATAACATTATACAACAATTATAGACGCATGGAAAACATCAACTTTAAAAACTAGAAAAAAATATCAAAATCCTTTTTCTGATCCTTCTTTGATTATTTGGACTTGCGGTATGTTACACATAATAATACTTTTTAATGTATTGTGTGATTTGTCAAACTTTAATGCAGGTTCTCATTCTATGTAGATATAAATGGTGTTAATGATAGGTTCAACGTCCTTGTAAATATCGTGCTGTTATTGAAAGATCGCTTCAATGTCATAATTACGGACCTCTTTTTTTGTAATTGAGAATTTGCAATAGGAAATATTTTGAGATTGGAAATTCTTCTTCCTACAGGGGTAATGCATTTCTCTCAATTTTCCATTTGATTTTGACAGCTCAGGTTACAAAAAAATAACAATATAAAACGATATGTGGAAAAAGTGATTTAAGAAAAAAAATTAAATTAAGTGCAAATTGCATTTTAAGAGAATTAAGACAGCACTTGTTGCAAGAGACGCACAGTGGGAGATCTTAAAAGTTCGGTGGCCATAAATCATTTTTCACATTTCACTGCATCAAAAAACTTATGATGCAGGTTTCTTATGCGTACTTTGATTTATAAAAATGCAAATTTTCGGGTTCGTAGATGGACGAGAACATATTGAGAGGCGTGCCAATTGAAAGGTCCATTCCCTTTTTTTTGTAGATTTTCTATTTTTTACAATTTTTTTTGCAACTTTCGACTTGTTGAGCTATTGGGCGGCACAATATTTCACGAATTCTAAATAATTTTAAATATTTTTATAATATGTGGTATCAATTATTTTTGGGGACTTTTTTCTTTGTAAACGTCAATTTTTTGCACTAATTCAGAAATAACTTCTGGCTGGCGAAAGTCAGCGTAGTTTGATTAAGTTTTTCAGACATACTACATATAACCATGTCCTGCCATGTCCCACCAGTAGAACACTTTTTTCAAAAATAGATGCGCACCTCATATGAACTGATCAGCTTGAAAAGCTTATTTGATGCAATTATGATCCGCACGAAAGCTTTTGGTAACTAAGATTGTTGAATGCCTTCCCAAACCTCAGCAAATACAGGAGAAGGACAATGCCACCAAGTGGCATTCAGCATTTGTGCCCTTAATTAATGCTAAGATGGCACAGCAGCAATATGAAGAGGTAAGACGTTCTATACTGGGCATCGGCTTAAACTGCTACCCGACATACGATGTCATCAGAACTGCGAAAAACACTTGCATGCCTCAAATGGAAGAACGCAATATAACAGAAACATTAGCAGAGGTTAAATTGCAAGCTCTATTGGCCTATACTGCTGAGCGATTATTGCAAAGTATGCCTGAAGGGGTTTACAGCTGATCTGCAATGTGCCTGCGATGGCTCATCGTCACAAAAGGAGTACAAACAAACTCTTGCAGAAGGCGTAAATGAAGTGCGTTTGTATATGGTGTCTTTACTGCCCCTACGTCTGGTTGACGGCATTACTACAGAAGGAGCCGATGAAGGTTGATCTACTTGCACATCACCAAGGGCAAGCAGGCAGACTGCGAATATACGGAAAAAACCGAGTCCTTCGTGTACAAAGTACTGTAGATCAGTGAAATATGTCTTTCAAAAGGAAACTGCGATAACCATTAAGGAATAAGTGCAAGCTATTTATATGCAGATGGACACATTTTTTAATAAAAATTTAAATACAAAAACAAAACGAATATTTTTTACTTTTGGAAATTTATAACGAGGGCGTATATTAAAGGATTATGCTTCCTCTATTAGTTGCAAACAACTGCATTAAAATGTTTTTGTTTGCTTAGAACTAACTCGGTTTCTATTATGCGGACTGTAATTTATGTTAGGAAAAGGATAAAATGTAAAATAATGTAAAACCTATTTTCAACCTTTGACCTTGAATAATTTGAAAACGTTTGAGCTTACGTAATTAGCGGCGATAAGTTATGTTTTGAAAATTGTCTTATCTATAACTTTTGTACAGATTGAATTTGTGTCCGGTTAATAGGAAGCGAGGTAATGGTAAAAAACTGTTTTTGCACTTTTGACATTGAATATCAGTGTGTCACAGAAAATTTTACCTTTCCGGAGTGCGGGGTCGTCTCAAATTATGTGAAAAATTCATGTTTGACCATCCCTCCTCGATTGGTGGATAATATCTATTTTTAGCTTTCACCAACAAGTATTTGCTGGGTGAAATTACTGCTTCACTTAAGTAGCACAAGAAGTCATTTGCATGGCCTCTTATTCTCAGGCTTATTCTCAGTGTTTATTTCATACTTTTAGCAGAAAGTGCTATCAAAAAGCAGTGGAAAAGGAACATGATATTTTTAGAAATATTTTTTAAATAAAAATATAATTTATATTTATTCTTGCTTCAAATTCGCAGTTAAAAAATTGGAGAATAAAATCTTACAACAAATTTCAAAACAGTTCCTTCCGATAACTTTACTTTCCAGGGAATTTTGTCTCATTACGAAAAAATCCTCTATGATTGCAAACCAAGGAGTTCGAGAAAAACTTCACCAGAATGTTTATTCATGATAAGGCCCTATTAGTTTGCTTATGTTTTTGTGTTTCAGTAGTACCCTCTAGTGGTAATGTATTTACA
The DNA here is from genome assembly GCA_963680825.1 of Meiosimyza decipiens. Taxonomy (NCBI): domain Eukaryota; kingdom Metazoa; phylum Arthropoda; class Insecta; order Diptera; family Lauxaniidae; genus Meiosimyza; species Meiosimyza decipiens. Next base: position 92,963,237 of record OY804258.1, on the reverse strand, counting down.
TCAATATTGTTAGTACGTACAGGCACTTGGATAATGCTATTACTGTGATCTTTTGTGGAGTAATTATATGATATTTCTGTATTATTGGTGTACAGAAAGACATAAAGACTCTTTTATTATGTTTCGTCTCATTTTAGATATTAAGTTGTTTTTGTGTATAGTTCTTATCTAATCAGACAGTCTTTGTATCCATTATGTGAATATCCTGGTAAATTTCTCTCCTGTTCTGTTACTATGTAATAAATCTGCAATAGACTTTCATATATTTCAACTGTCCACTTACGGCGGTCTCTTGATCTACCTGCTTGGATGAGAGCTGCAACAGAATAAATATGTGGATTACATGAAAGCATTTGTATTTATTTGGCTATCATTTGCTTCATTGTTGTTATTGTGTAAAGTGCTGACATTTCCTTGAAGCTGAGGTACTGATGTCGTTTAATTTTATACCTTCTGCTAGATAGTGTGTAGCAGCTGCATCTCCTGGAGAACATATGTTGCGCATGAAGCCACTCATTTTGAGACAGATGCTCCCTATACTTATTAGGGTCTGCTGCGTTGTTACTCCCGTGATTTTTTTTGGCAGAGATTCCCCTGCGGGTTGACAGATTTCCCTAAGGCATTAGTTTTACTAGCCAGTAAGCTTGGCGTCAGGGCGGTAGTATTCTTCACTCAGTTTATTGTCACCAGTTTTTTTATTTCCACCCATCCCATATACCTATCGAACATTCTCCTATCCATCATTTTGGGGACGCACTGTTGCCCGAAATTTATAAAGTTTCCCTTCTTTTTTTCATTACTGCAATAACCAGCAAAGTGGTGCAAAAGTTGTCTTTGGAAATAAATATTAATAAAATTAACTTGTATGGTATTTCAAGAAATATCATCGAAATGACTATATCTATACAAGTACAAAGACAGTATAAGTATATGAAACTAAGGGTTGCAGCCGAAACAGAGCTTTTTAACCCTCTCGATTGAGTTAATATTGATAGATGTATTAAGAAACAAACATGAACCGCTTTTTTTATAGAAAATGGTGCCTGCAATGCTAATATTTTTTGTCACTCAAATTGGATTTGTATGTTAAAGACATGTGGTTCCAAGAAGACTTCAATGCCTGTCACACATCCAATGTAACAATAACTTTATTGCACGAGAATTTTCGGGACGCATTCACATGAAACAACGATATCAATTAACAACCGAGGACAGAAACTTAGACTGCATTCTTTGGAATTATTTCAAAATTAAGGCCAATAAGCCAGTAACAATTCAAGAGCTAGAGAATGAGATAATTACACATATTGGAAGAAGAGAGGAGCCAAGATGTCATCCTAAGCTTGGACAAACGGATTTATACATGTCACCGAAGCCCAAGAATAAATTCATATGACACAAGATAGGTACAAAATTTTTTAACTGTTCGCCAATATCAATACAGAGTAGTCAGAAGGATAATTAGTAAAAGTTTCGGATTCTTGGGAACATTGCTACTCTAGTAAGAAATTAATTTGTCAACAAAAACTTCCACCCCATTTAAAATTCCCACACATCAATAGAAACAAATCAAAACAAAACAAAAATTTCAATATGCGTAATGGAACAAATTTCCTAGTAAGACTTATCAAAAATTTTCTAGTATTTAAACCATTGTAGTACAAGTGGGGCAAATTGCCTAGTAAAACTTGCTATGCAAAATGGGCTTATTCGGGAAAAATTAAAAATCACTAATACTTTGAATAAATTTCAATTTGGGATATTTTACAAATGGGTACAAAATTAATTTCTTTTTTGAAGGATTGGATACCAATTATTGCTAGAGTAGCATTGGTGAGCTCAACAGCTGCTAAGAGTCTTTGCACATTTTGTACTGTCTTTAAGATATTTTAAATTAATAACACTAACGGCTATTTTATTTAATAATTAATGTCAATTTGAATAGGACTCACAAATTTGTGCAATACGAAATTATTTTTGATGATTGCTTAAATAACCTGCTATCAATCAAAGTTGGTTACACCAACCAAAAGAAATAAAAATATGGTGGCAAGTTTTATCACTTTATATCAATCGTTCCACCCTAATGCATGTTCATACGTATGTTCTTCTACGCACCCTTAACATTCTTATGAATTGGGCGTGATATTGAATGTGTAAAATAAAAATTTATTAATTCCTTTGCAAATATTTTGCACCACAAAATGACCCTTGTCCATCAGAGCCCGACCTAATGTCCATGAAGGGAATTATTTCATTTACCAAATAAGGGTGGAATTGTAGTTAACGTGAAAACAACTAAAGGAATAAACAAGTTTCGCCATCTAAATCAGTTTGAATTGCTGAACTAAAGGAAGACATGGTGAAAGCATGTCTATATGCACAGCCGGGTATCAACATTTTTTATGTTAAAAGCAACTTGAGCTATGCTGTCATCCAATGCCAAAAAGTAGTGCTAAAGGTTACGCGTGCGTCCAGTTCGTGCCCATGGAATTCAACTTCGAAAAACCAAATTTTTTCCTTAGCCGACTGTGTGATTAATTTTTTTTTTTGTAAATTTCGTTTGTGAAGTTATTGAATGTCACGATTATTTTGAGTGTTATATTGAAAAACTTTTAATTGATCTGCAATGACTTTTACTTTTAGTATGGTAAACTTCGATGTAAATGAATTCTTAATTACAAATTAAGGCGAAATTCAAATAACATTAGCAATTATTAAGGTTTATGCAATACGAGTATACTATGCTTATATGCACATTAGGGTGATCCGAAAGAGTTAAAGTAGCTGTGAAATTCTGGACAGGTGAATTAAAGTGAATGTAGTGAAAATAGCAAATGATTTGAGCTATTGAACAAGAAAAACAATGGCTCTACTTGCGCAAAGATCATGGATTTTCTCCTTAAAAAATTAAATTAAAAAATTGTGGTAAAAATTTTGTCGGTACTTCCTTATGTGCGATAGAAGCAAATTTGCTGAAAGAGCTGAAGTATGGAGGACTGTATCAAGCAATGGCGAAAATGTATTGCAAGCAGTGTGGTCTCATTTGAAGGCGACAAAGTGAAGGCTGTTTAAATTTGGAGAATCTTTCTAAATTTTAAGTAAAAGACATAAGTTGTGTGAAATCTTTATTTATTTTTATTGAAAATTTAAGTACATTGATTCCGGTTGATAATAAAAAATAATGTCGTTCAAGAAACTTGCTCTGTTAGCTCGTCAGGCTGGCAATCTTTTACCAACATTTTGAATAACTTTTTCGCATAATGATTCAGTTAGTGGTATTTCCTTGATGATGTTGTCTTTGAGGTGTTGAACAGTTTGAGGGCTATCTGCATAAATTTTACTCTACAAAAAACCCCATAAGGAGATGTCACGTTTGTTCCTCGAGAAATTATTCGAAAAAACATCGATGTAATGTAGTACCTGTTAAAAATGGTGATGTATACAAAAAGATGCTTCGAATTTGAGCACCCTTTACGTTTTGATGAGTAAATAATTTTATATCATAATACTTAAATCATAATCCCCATACAAAGAGATTATGGTGAACACAATGCCGCCAGTCTACCGCTCAGTTCGTGGAACAAGGTCGCACAGTGCGTCCAAATGTTTTTATAATTTTGAATAAATGAAACCCATGCAATTTTTTTAATCAAAAGATATCCTGGTCCGATATGGCCGCTTGAACACAATCGGCATTTCTTTTTAGTTATTTGATAACTGCTCGAAAAAAATGCCTTAACTCGAAACACTAAAACAATTTTTGGCAATTTTGATGCCCAAAACCAAATATTTTTTTATCTACTAAGTAATCCCTAGTATCTGAATTTTTACTTGATGACTAGTTCGGTAATTTAAATATGAAAAGCGCTATGGGTCGAAATATGTTCATAAAGTAAAGATATGGGAAAATGTTTTGCTTGGATTTGTTGTGTTGTTCGGAAGTTCTCTTATTTTGCCTAACTCGTAGATCGAGTGTAGGAGGCGCCTCCCATTCGGAAGTCACAAATAAAACCCTTCAAAGGCCAATTTACTAGAAAAAAATACTACAAAATTTAAAAATATCTTTATGTGTACTCGTATCTTATAATATAGACAGTATCAAAAGTGTCAAACGCACATTTAACCTTCAAGCGGTCGCGCAATCATTTGTAACGGCAGCGGTCGCGCGTAACCTAAAAGACCTATTGGATATATTAGAGAAATAAAACACTAATTAATTAATATCTTTTATTTTTTTTAAAATTAGGAACATTATTCATTGTCTAGGGCATTAATTTGTTGAAAAAAAAACTTAACTTTAGGTAAAAACTAAGTTCTAAAATGAAAAAAAAAAAGAACTTAACTTCTCTTTGGATTAGAATACCAGTGTATTTAATTCGGTCGAATCGAGGTCGCGCGGCCGCTTGAAGAATAGCCGCATGAGCATTTCTTTTTCCACGAGATATCGACGAAACCATCCAGTACGGCAATCTTTTCCATGTAATTCATATAAAAAACGTAAAAGTTCAATGAGCCATCAGCAAATATTAATATTATGAGCTCTCTTTGCATCAAAAATCTTCTTTCAGATACCTGCAAGTACCAAAAAATATTTGGATCATCATTATGAACATATTTTGCCTTATTTCGGCCTTTTGTCGTCTTTAAAATGAAGTACTTGCCATGGTGTCAGAAGAAGCTTTAAGATTTGTTAATTTTTAGAGTTCGGTGTGGTCCATGTTTGACATTATTCTTTCATTATTCGAAAGTCAGTTTCTTATGGCTTTAAATTAGTTTTTCGCACATAGTAAATGAAATTAAAAAAAAAGTTTTTGAAGCTTCCTTATCAACTTATTTCCATTTATGAAGAAGAGTGAATTTGTATATTGCGGTAGTGTGTATGTGTACTAGGGTGTTCCTTAGGGAGGGAAAATGGGACTCCCCCTAAATTGGTTCGAAAAAGTATAAAAAACTCTAAGGAATTTTTTCAAATTTTTATCTTTAACCCACACTGACCCTATTTCAATCTGAAATTTTATATTAAAATAAATGTCGTACGGATCTAGTTTTCGAGATATAGTCCTGGAATCATATCAATATAAGTTGGATATTTCTGAATAGATTTTGAATATATTTGACTCAGCTTTCTAGAGGTTTCAAATCTTAAAATCACTTAGTAGCACCATTCCGAATGTTTTTTACATGTGGAAAAGTAAAGTAGGCTAGTTATATACTTGTGAATTCACATGTAAGTTTGAGTTTATGTTATCCACTAAGAAATCGATTAGAAGGAAATAAAGCAGCAAAACTATCATTTCTTAAATATAATTTTCCACTCATTAATTTCAAGTACTAAATACTAACCAAGAAAAACTTGTTTTGGCTCTAAGCAATAAGAAAAACCTAATGTATTGCTAATTTTTTATTAATAATAAACACAGACTTTAAATGATCTATAAAATGTAAATAATATATATTTTTAGTGTTGCAGTAAGGCCTAAGAGAAATGAGAGGTTGCTTGTTTAGGCTATGTTACATTTTATTGTTTTGCTAATGCTGGTAGGTGGATAAAATCAGCTCGACCATCGCTAGAAACTTTGTTAACGCGGCTATTTTTTGTTTAATAAGCCTTGTAAGAAATGCTTACGCTTATTTAAAGCTAACATTTTAATAGAATCTTGAATTTTAAATATATTCAAATTATTTTTTCCCCTCCGCCTCCGCTTCCGTTAAAACTCCGCTTTCGCGGAGATCAATTTTTGAAACTTCGCATCCGCCTCCGCGTAGATGACCTGCGTTAAAACCTTTTCCATACAACCGGGATTATTTTGTAAAAATTTCGTAGAGTCCCTACACTTTTTATTTGGGAACTCGCTGTCATGATTACCGATTCGTTTTGAAAAACCTTTAAATTAAATTAAGAAAAAAGAACACTCGTTCCACAACGGTATGTACAGCACACAACAGCCAGCCAGCCAGCCTTTAAGTGCAAATAAACAGCTGCCCGATTATATGCAAATTAGTTTTTTAGAAGCATTCAAATTCTAATTGTGGCTACGTCTAAGAGAACGGTTTCTAATCAAATGGATAAAGATTGCTATCAGGCATGAAAAGCCTAAGCCAATACAGCAACAATGTTTCGTATTCGCTGGCAGGGGAGATAGAAAGTAACCCGATGTTTCAAAATTTACCTGGCAAGTTTGGTGTACTTTACTTGACTGTCTGTTTGATTCCATTTACGGATAGGGAATATAAATATTTATGTCGCTGCAAGCAGCGGCGGTTGCAAAATGATTTGGAATTCGGCGAAGTGTGGCTTTCAATGATGTGGAACATAAAGTTTTGATGATGTTAAAAAAAAAAATTAAAAAAAATAAAAATAAAAAATAATATAACTAAATTTCAACACAAATTGACTTCTATGCTTACCAATTTCAATTTACAAAACTCCAAGTGCAATTTCTCATACTCATGGTATCTCGCTGATCGTAAACACGCAACATGGCATGAAGTTATTCTCCGCAATTTTAATAAAAATTTTCATTTATTTTTTTTTTGCAAAACCAGATACCACTGAACCTGCAAGACAATTTTCAATTTTATATTTATTTCATTTTTCCACATAAACAAAACCCTTTATTGCTTGCGTCTATGCCAGCATGGATAGGGGGATAAAAGGATTCATATATAGAATTCACATGTCTGTTTTTCTGCAAATCCAATCTTTTGCATGAATTGCGACACGAAATTGGAATTTTGAATTCAATATATCTGTTGAAATTGTTTATAAGCAATCCTCCGCATGCTTTATGCACTGATATGGGATTGTTCTTCATCTTCATATTTATAACATTGAAATGCAAATGCTTTTATTATATGGGAATTTAGATTGAAAATATAAATTGAAAACAATATCTCCCCCATCTAATGTATTTAGGATGTTGTGAAATATTTGAAAAATCTATTTCAATAAAGTTAACCCTTTAATGTCCAGAGCGACTGAGATGGATAAGAAAACTGAAAAAGTAAATTGAGCTTTAGTGCCGTCTAGGGAAGAGGCATGGTAATCTGCTAGCATGTTGCTTACAGCATATTCTCCTAAATATGTATCTATTTAACCAGCGTCGAATTAAGACTTTGCGGTGCTAAAAGCAGTAACCAAAAAAAATGCCCTTTCAAGGAATTTTTTCCTGAATGTGTTTTTTTTTATTGAAAATGGCGTTATCAAGGATGCTCCCAGTAGGTTTCTTTTATGATGTATGTTATATTGACACGGTTTGGCCAAACCAAGTAGATATACTCCATTAAGAAGCCGATTGCAGTCGTTATATTTTGATCAGACATATGAAATACAATTTTAGTGTAACGCTTTTGCATCCTACTTAAAAGAGCAACCTTTTCTAAATCTTTGAAAATTTTCCAATTATGGTCGTTGTATTTCACCGCATCGATGATATTTTTCAGTGACAGATAAATTTCTTCGTTTTAACACTGAGTGTCATCGGAATTTGCATTTTTTGCGTTGGTCACATAGAGAAAAACTGCATTCAAGCTGTAAAAATCGCCATTTTTCAGGTTTATCTTCATGGTGCATTTGATTTTAATAATGCACCATGAACTCGCGGGTGCAGTGTTGTGCCTAGTGGGCGGCCGACGCGTATGTCAGTACAAAAAGCGAATAATTTATTCTCCATTAAATCCGCCGATCGATTACTACTTGCAAAAAGGGCTTAGGTGCCGAAAAATCATTTTCAACTTTTTTGCTGATTCGGATTAACGAAAGGAGTTATTTTCCTTTAACAGCTGCGTTCTCGAAAACTTGTTTTCGCACGTAAGCCCCCTTTTCATAGAGCAGGTCGCATATATTGAATTGTTTTAAATTCTTAACTAAAACAATACGTACCATAATATGTAAACGGTTTTCTGTATTTCGATGCAATAACATTGGATGGCTTATACAGCTGATTCTCCTTTGATTTGGAATCAATACCAAGCAGTGGTGGCATCTTAAAAATGTCGCACGACGTATGTTGTAAACGTCTTAAGCCTTCGAGATCTTGTGGCAAGGACGAATTCGAAGTTCAAACTGAGAAAAATTATTTCATTCATAAATTTTCGTCTTACATTATGTTAAACAGCACATGCCAAGTGCCTGGTTCCAAGTGGGCGGTTTTGACGTGCCCAGGCCGTGTAGATGGCCGTTAATTGTCGTTAAAAATAATGTACCGCCTTGCATAAATTATTTAATATTGCTGACCAAAAAAAAAAAAACAATAAAGGTAACCAACTTTTTCCGAAAAAGTTTTTGCAGGCCGATAATTCGTAATTTTCAACTGGCAATCTTGTTTGGAACGTTGGTAGCATATAATTCGTTCGACCTACTCTTGCTGGAATTGCAATATTTTCTGAGTATGGCAACGCCAATTGAGGATATTTTATTTCGTTGTATGACAAACTACGAGACTTGCCACTGTTCATGGTTATTGTTGTTTGTTCATGCAAAATAATTTGAAACTTTGGCGGAAGCAAAAATTAAATTTTTGATCGAATTTACGTAAGAGCTCATAATATATGCATGGGAGCTGGATGAACAAGTACTTCCTCCAATCGGTCAGTTGTGATTAATACCTTGATTAAGTAGTACCTTACATACATACATACAAACGTGCGTTCGTACAGTTGTAACTATGTAAATAGGTATGTACCTACAAGAGAAAATTCTGCAATTCAAAGTCAAGTCTGTAAAGTTTTTCTATTTATTTTTACGTTTCGCACATAGCTCTCATTTCACAGCGGTAAAAGTTTCTTGCACCTCTTCCGCATTTTTTATGAGTTCATGTTTTATATTTTCCTCTTTTTTACATATTTTTTCATAATTTTTTCGTTCATTTCCATGAAAACCTTGAGCGAGTACAAAGTGTTTCTAAGCGCAGCAACGAGAGTGAAAGTTTAATGCAACCGTGCCAACTGAGAATTGCAAAAAAAAATACTGTAGGAGACAAAGGAGCAAACGCCATTATAAAAATAACAAATAGAGCAGGAGATGTGGGAAAGGAAGCGGTGGTACAAGGCTGAAAAAAAAGAGCAACAGCTTCTTGCACGCGATGCTGAGTCCTGTCGCGTGCCGTCGCGCTGCTCCGCTGTGTAGCGACTTCAATTACACTGGTCGAGAAAAAAATTGTTTGTCTGCGACTTACTCAATATTTTCTGACTGTCAATATGAAAATTAGTAAAAAATTTCTTTAGGTGTTCAAAAATGTTGCTTTTTTAAATTGTACGTGGTCATTGAAGTGCAAAACAGCCTTATGCTAGATTGACCCAAGGCTCTGACATGCTGGAGCCATGCTGCCACCGAAGTTAGGCTCAGCATCAAAAAATCTACATATAATATATTTGGTGTTCGTGGGTTTGATCCAAGTTGAGAGAAGAGTTAAAATATTATAGTAAATTAACATATATCACAATCAGTGGAACTTTCATGTTAAAGTGCAATTATGCCACCTTCTATATATTCAGTCCCAAAAGAAAATTTTGTAAAAAGCAATAAGTTTTTTTTCACAACATTTGTGTCGCCCAGTGTTATCAATGTAGCACATTTCAGCTTCTGGCACTACTTTAAAACACTTTGCAGCACTGGATTGCATCACCGCCACACAGTGGTAAATTCTGCTAAACTTCTGAACGAAAATCTTACGGAGCACATTTGCAATAATAGTTAATAGAAGCAGATTAAATGGTTAGAGCTTTTGTGAAAGTGACGGAAAATCCTTCTTAAAAATTTTTCGCTAACACTAAAAATCTTATGGAGTTTTTGGTTTTTGATTCAGGCTGTGTGGATATATGGACAACTTTTTTATTCCAGGTTTCTTATCAGATCATTATATTTCGAAAAACAGGCATTAGTCATTGATTTTTCAATTCGAAATCGCGGAAAACATTCAAATAAATCAAATGAAAAACTTTAAGCTTAAAAATAATTGAAGAAATCTCGGCCTGACCGGGTTAATCCCGGCCACTCTGTAACCCTGATACCATAACATAAGCGCCATTATTAAGTGTAAGAGAGTAAGTGCACGGAACGTTTCATAGAGTAGTTGAAAAAGAGAAAAATATGATAAAGGCTTTGAGTCAGAAAATATTACATAAACTGTTTTTATTCAGCGCGTGTCATAAATTTATGTCAGTGAATTAAAAATTCGAAAGAAACAAAGTTTCAAATAAAACTGCGAATTACTCAAAACTATTGGGTGATAGAAATTTTTTGTAGCTAATTTGGATTAAGAGTTAAATAGTGCTCTGGAAGAGTGTGCTCATATCTCTGATGTGTTATAAAAAGTTTTGTTTTGCATTAACATTTTTTCAAAATGATTGCATACTTTTTATATCAATTGTAATTTTTGTCATTTTATTTTATATAACAAAACATTTTACAAAATTTAAGAGAAAAATTGCTTTAAAAATTTCAAACCGCATAATTGCTTGTTTTCACTCCACCCCGTTAAGTGTTATAACAAGAAAGTGCTCGAATTTTTACTATCCTAACAACATTGCAGATAATTTAAGGTATCAACGTACTTCACAATGTTGAATATATCTCATGTAGGATCTCCAGGTGGCCCGAAACTCCCCAAAATATTATTCTACACCAGTGATGGCATTTGGGTTTTGCGAAAACCAATCGAGACTTTTGTCTTGAACACCCAATTTTACTAAAATGTGCGAAGTTTTTCTAGAAATTACTAAAAAAAACATGCAAAAATCCTCACTTTTGCCATCTCAAAAAACGTAGCAAAATGAGATATATCTTGCATTAAATTACAAAATGACATTTTGATTAACTTTATGTCTTCAGTTACTAAAAAAAAACATTGCTCTTATTTTCATTTACTAAAAAACAGGTAATTATTTTCTATAAATTCTTCAAATGTACCGAAAATGTACTGAGAATGTCATGAAAACTAGCCAAATGTACCGAATGTACTGAAAACTGGTCGAATGTACGAAAATTTTAAAGGACCCAAATATACCGAAAATCTACACACGTTAAAACGACTCTCTGCTCAACCAAAGGAAAAATCTTCAAAAGCTGGGCAAGTATTTGAGTGAAGCGCCTATTGTAGATAAATACATCAACTTTTTTAAATGAAATAAACGGCATATTTCAAAAACATTAAAAGCCACACATCTATCGAAAACTATAATCAATTGATGAAACAAAAATGATTACACTTCATATGGGAACATGTACTGTAATTAATGGCCAACTGTCTTCGTCACTACCCCAATGTGCGCCGCCACATTTGTTTGTAAACAAAAGCACAAAACATAAATAAAAGTGAACGTTAAATAAAAATGCAACCAAGAGCACAAATTATGAATTTATTTCTATTTGACTACGAGTAAAAAGGTGATTTAAAAGTAACACACATTTTTGAATAAAAATATTCAAGGTAGAGATGCTTTACTCTGCACACACACATATTCTTGTTACCTTAAAAAACATGCTTACTTACAGCTATGCGTAGTAAATACTCCGTAATCTTATGACATTTATTTGTGAAGGCTTCAGAAAGGATGCTGGACGACCTGAGAAACGTAGTGCGTATGTATGTACAAACAAAATCCAACACACATTCGCATAAAAAACGAAGGATTTTTCTCGTTTCGTATGTAGCATGTCATAACGACACAGCGCCGCGCCGCTCTTTAAGTAAAGGACTCTGATTTTAAGGAACAAATTCCTTTTAAGGCGTGGTTTCGCTCTAAATTCTGTTTCCGAGAGAGAGAGAGGTAACAAAATTAAAACTCTTCCCAGTTATGTACAAATACATTTCCCTTTTTTTCGCGTAAAAATTTCCCGTGTGTATACAACTTCACCATAGGGATAACATTGGAAACTGCAAGTGTGCTAAAGAGCACTAGATGGTGCTGGCACATTTAAATTCACCATGGCAAGAAACGTAGTGAATGTTCAATTCGAAATTTAATTTTTGCTACAGGGTGATCAGAAATGTTTAAGCCAAAGAAAATAAAAAAGTGATTCCATTTTGAGCTTCTTGAATTTTAGTAGCGATTGAACTTGCTCACATAAGCAAAGAGAATAAATAATATTATTTATTCTCTTTGACAGAAGTTTCAGTTATTACAGTTGCAAATCTCGTGTCATATAATTTTTTTTTTGTGTTTTGTGGACTTTAAAAGTATTTTTGACTAGGCGGAGCCTATAAAAGAAAAAAAAATCATGTGTGCAGTTCACATGTGGTAGAAGTGAAACCTTTAGAAAACTAAACTGCGATAAAATGAGGCGAAAATGTTTTATTAAAATGATAAAAATAATATAAAAATAGCGAATCTTTTGAAAAAATATGCATGACAAAAGTTTTCAGACTACAACCACATTATATAAAGTTGTTTCTACTTTGCTCTTTCTAATCTCATTACATACACTACGCACACTCACACTCACACTCACACTTATTTTTTGCTATTGCTTTTAAAATTTTAATTATTAAAATTTAATACCAACAACGCTTAATTGGAAAACAATAACAATTACAATGAGAGAGAATAGTATATTTTTTTTTTCTCCTCGCTATGGCAAGGCTTCGGTAGTTAATCAGTGCATTGATTGAAAAAATTGAAAACTCTCCACGCTTATATCTCAGCTTTTGGTTAACCGATCGAACTGTAGCTGTTCAAGATCCCGTCAACTTTTATCATTTTAATGAAACACTTTCGTTCCGCTTTTAGTGTTTCATCAGATTCAAATCACCCCGTGCCTAAAGAAGTTTCACTTAAAAATATATTTTTCACTAGGTTTTACGTCGAAAAGTATTTTTAGTATGAAAAGTTCTAAATATCACAATAAAAACAATAATTTTTGTCCAAGTTGTAGTTGCATCATGTTTAGCGACTCAATCTCTCGAAAAAAAAACCTTCCTTCAGATATATTTTGTCCGCATTTTCAGCCAAATGAAACATGTGGACAGTGGTAGCACCTCCCTTACAACTAAAACACCTAAAACGCTATATCTTGGGACCTAAAGTGAACCTTTTCTACGTCTAAGCAAATCGGAATTTTCGTAAAATTCAAATGAAATTAAACTCAAACTCTGTCCGCGCCACTTACAAGGTTGAGCTAAGATGCTCATATTGTGTGACAATTATTTATAAGCCTCATGTTAAAACATAGGCAAAAAAATAAAATATTTCTACAAAGCTCTCAAAATGAATACTCTAATATACACATGTATGTATCTTCCCTACAAAACGAATCCATTTTCAATAAAATCGGTCTCAGGATTGTAAAAACTGTAGCCAATGAAATAAAAAGAAAAATCGGCACTGTTCAACGTCTTCGACTTACGTGATATTTTATCTATTGCTTTCCCTGCATCAGAAAACAAGATTTTGAAATGTTTTCGTTTAGTTCAGAAAGAAGTGATCCCACTAGCTCCATCATTATAAGTACAACCGTTTGTCAAATTTAAGGGCTTTCTTAAAGGAAATTTTATGTGCTTTTAAAAAATCAAAACGAACTTTGTGCCTATCGAACAAAAAGTCAGTCAATATTTTAACTTTAGCCTTCGAAGGCTAGTAATAAAGTGTAATTTACTTTTTCAACACATTTGCTTTTTTACATATTGATTGAAAAAAAATTATCCACAACTCCTAAACGGTTAGAGATAATTTTTAACAGTCTTCATCACTGTTGTTGGTCTTGGTTTTTGATCCAAAACTTTTGATGTCAAAGACTTTCTAAATGACCTTTGGTTAGAGGTTTTCTCAATTTCTTTGATCAAATGTCACTTTAAAGATCCATAATCTCTATGTAGCTACTGATCATGAATTTTGCCAAGGCCAACAACATTGCTTCAGACTTTAAGTGATTATCTCTAAGTGTTTTGGATCTGTGAACAATTTTTATTTAACCGAAATTGAGTCCAATTTTGAACTAGATATCATAACCTACTGTAGTGATACTGTACTGTAAACACGACCAAACGCAATATTATGCAAACCCACTCGATAGCACATTTGACTTGCCATTCACATCAAACCCATTGACATCAAACTTGGGCAGAGTCTTGTCCTATTGGGTGGACTGTAAAAGTCTTAGTCCAAGTGCTTTCGATAGATTTTTTAATGGCCTTTTCAATGGTCATAATTATTTGTCGAAAAGTTTAAAATTTGACCTTAATTTTTCAAAATCAAAAATACATTTAACTTTTTTTGAAGATGAATACTATTGACTTCTTTTATTTCTTCTTATATTCTAGAAAGAAAGCCGTGGTTCCCGAGGGCCTTTTTATAGGTTTCGAGAAAAAACTTCTTGAACATTTCGGCTTTATTTTTGCACCGCCTAAAGCATTTGAGTGGAACCCTCAGAGTAGCAGAAATGGCGCCCATCTTAAATTATCATGCAAACGTTAGCTATAGCATGTTGGAGAGAATTTAAGGCACTAATCACTACTGATCGTTCACGTTGAAAAAGTTTTGTGGAGGCTCGTAAATAGATGAAGGGCACAAGAAGTAGACTTTGATCACCATGGCCCGGGTATTGTGTGCAAATAGTATTATGTGTCTTAAGAAATAAAAAATTAAAATGTGAAAAAATATATCGTAACACTATAACATACATCGATAACTGAAATTAACTTTTTGACCAACATTTTTTTTAAAAGGCACAAAGGACATTTTAATTTTTTTAAGCGCATAAAAATTACCTCTAAAACAATCGGTTGAAAAATTGATGAGAAGAAACCAAATAAAAAAAAAGAATTTTTTATCTTTCCCCAAGTCAAGGCTATGGACGTAATTTAACGAAAATGGTGAGTCCGACCTTTTTTTTTCTTTTATCTTGATATAGACAATATATATGTTTCCTTGTGAATTATGAAGTTGTAAACATTCATAATATGTACCATGAGTATTATTTCGTTCAAAATTTAAAGATTTCAAACTTATTAATAAAAAACAGATAAAAATAGAGGGAAATTTCTCTTCAACAGCACATGCGTACTGAATTCTCCACACATGCATGATAAAATGGCCAATAAATGATTTACGTTCGACTGACACCATGCACCGACCCACTTTTGTACATGTCCCCTTAATATGAGTGATAAATGTTACTAAATGAACTCCTTAAACATGAGACATATTGATTATAAAACAACACATATGTATGTGTTAGATTATCGTACGAACGAGGCACAGACTGGACCATTGATTGTGGAGCTTTAACATTTTACCATTTACAGATAATGCTGGCCGCGACCTGTGGTGAAATATTAAAAGTAATGGACTTGAGTAGATCAACAGTTCACACGATAATTATGTAGAAATTATAAAGAGTTTGAACAAGCCGCGTATGGCTGCCCAAAGGACCCATCTCGCAGAGATGTCAGATTGATTTGGTGAGGACTTTTGCGTGGAGTTCTATCTTGTATTAAGCGTGCGTGGATGCTCATCTACATTCTGAGGTAAGCAGACGCGATTTAGGCAGATTAAGGAGCCTAAAGTTACACAACTCTTATGATTTGGGCACTTTAGTCAGTGATTTGACTTCTATATTGAAAGATGAAGTTAATTTTATAGCCATTTTCCTGTTACGTGAGTGAGTCACTTGCCTTAAAGTTTACCCGTAAAATAGAGTAATTTCACTGTGAACTTAAAGATGCTCAAAAAATGTTGATGATATCGCGGTAAGCTCTTATCATTATTTACGCAACGATATAAAGCTTTTACACTGGCACATACATATTATATATGAAATAGTTCGTTTCTCATTTATCTCGTTTTTGTGTCGCGGTTTTTCAAAACCGTTTACATTAACATAATCGTTGACATTAGCTGACTCTTCTGGGTCAACTTGAAAAAATGCAATATTAAGCATAAGTCCGTGCATCTACCTGGTGCTTGCTTCGCTTTTCTTTGCCAAAACGTTCAATGTTCAAATCACTCGTAACCGCAGAGAACTGGGTAAAAATTAATAAAAAAGTAAAATGGTTGGATCTGAAATTTTTTTTTTATGGTGAAAAATGAGTTTAAGTTTGGGATGTTTTATCAAAAATTTTTGAAATAAATTTTTCACAAATCGAAAGAGTAACTCTTCAACAATTATGGAGTGGGATAGGAAGAAATACGTAAATGACAAGCAAATAAAGACGGCGGCATCTAATTTATTTAATGCATTTTTTATTTTTTAGGCGTTGGTCTTTGTATCCAATAAAAATACCATCATATTGCCCATAAAGGCGTGCTGTAGCACGCGGTGCTTAAGAAACATTTTTTTCCAATAACAGATTGACTCTTTTTCATACAAATGTCTGTCTTAGTACTATAACTTTTCAAAAATTTAAGGTCGTAGGTTTCATGTTATAGGCTCAACAAAGATATTTTGTTATGCTGATAAAAACAAATGTGTCATGCATAGTTTACATTTATAGAACTAATTTTATCTTTTATTTTACAAAGCCAAATCACTGACTGTTGGTGTAAACATATAAATTTTTATAATAAACATTGCCAGTGTTTTTCTATTTTCACTGAGAGCTCCGAAAATCTGCAAAAAACGCACAATCCCACTAACTTCGATAGACATACGTTGACCCGGGACATGTCTTTACAAGCTCATAATTGGAATTTAACAATATTTCTGTCTATACGTTCAAATAAAGATAGCAGCTCTTTCATTCAGTTCTAAAACTGCCATCCCATGCACAGTCAAAATGTAAAGTGGTTTTCGAAGAAAGAGGATTTACAGTTGATGTCTATTAGAATGCTGTATTCTGGTTACAACGTAAACATATTATTCTGAATTTATTTCCTTAAAAAGCTGGAACTTTGTCAAAACGTCTCAGATTTAAAATGACTAAAAGAATTTATATTAATCAAAATTCTTATTGTAACATTGATAAGTCTGGGAACTAAATATTAGAGAGAGAGTTAGTAAAGCAACCGTAGCGCTTTCCTCTTGTAAAAAAAGCTGTTGGTGGAAGATGGAGGTTATCACTTCGTATTATTCACAGGCTCTACACAGCGGTCATTCGACCGATTCTGTTACATGGCATTGTGCTGTGGTGGCCTGTGCTAGACATGGTCACCTACCACAAACAATTGCACAAGGTTCAAAGCGCTGCCTCGGTGTGCATCGGTGGTTCCCTAAGGACTACATGCATGTTTGTCCGAAGTAAGAATAGGACACTCAAATATCCTATCCTTTGAGTTCTGTACGCTCCAACCTGGACTATACTGTTTCAATAATCTCATTCAAGAGGGATTACATAACTCACATTCGATCTAGCGATGACTGGTAGGGAGAAAAGGGGCTATATAAACTTCAAAATGGATGGCTCGAAGCTAAATAACTAAGTGGGTTATAGCATTGGCTCTAAAGAACTAAAGTTCAGCTTTACTGCGAGGTTGTCAGACTATTGCAGAGTTTTTCAGGCAGAGGTTTTAGCTATAGAAGAGGTAACATGCTGGCTGAGAACAAATGTTTTATCCAAAAGAAATATTAACATTTATTCAGATAGTCAGGGTGCTATTAAATCTCTAGAATCGGTATTTATAAGATTAATAATGGCCCTAATGTGCAGCTCGTCTCTTTATGAGATGAATTAGCCCTTCAACATTCACATCATCTGAGTGCCTAGGCATAGGAACATTGGCGGTGATTGCAAAGCTTATTGACTTGCTAGCAAAAGGACTACTACATAAATTCCTCAGGACAAGAAAGATGTTGGCATGTCTCTGGCTACATGCAAGTTCCTCTTTAAAGAGGATATGTTAAAAAAGGCTAACATAAGATGGAGCCAAACGTCAACTTGCCACATGACAATGCAAATCTGGCCGAAATGGTATATTAAGCGTTCTGTACAACTGACCTAGTGTCTCGTGAGTCTTTGCATACCCCATTCTTTGTTCATACCCCGCACTACCTGGAAAACGACATTTAACACTTGGTTCGCTTTTTTTTTTTTGATGAGCTGGATGACCTTTGTCACGTTAGTATAGGTCAGGTACTTAGTTTTATTACGAAATTTGGTTGGCTCAAAGAGAGGGTATAATCAACTACCCTGTGGAATTACAACGGTTCAAAATTTGGTCTAAGTGTTGGTTTTTAAACTTACTGCCACTCCTACCTAGCCTAACATTCATAAGTCTTGAGTTTTTTTGAAAATGAATTAATTTGTTTGTAACTGAAGGTGAGGCTTTATTTTAAAGCGGGTGAGCCTATACTTTGTAACGGGTGTAGCACAGGTAATGCACATTTCCAAGCTTCTCGCGCAGTTTTAATATTATTGCGAAAATAATATTTAGTTAATTATAGGATAGCTTGTCATCGACCACATTACGTTTTTTATTTATTTTTTTACTAAAAACTTGCAGACTTACAGAAAAATGATTTAGACTAATATTTTTTGTGAAAAAATCGTTCAGTGTACTTTATTTTTTCTTAAAATCACATTAAATATCAAAATAAAACATATCAAGCCACATTGAAAAAGCGATGAAGCAATGGACAATTTAATGTATGTACATACAGACACAATGTTTTTGGTAACTTTCAACTAAGGAAACGTCTTAGAGAACTATCCTAACTAATACGAAGTTGTATATTTTATTTAATTGATTTTTTGTAATTGAACCTCGAAAAGCGAATAAACATTTAAAGAAATAATAAATTTCATAGATTTTATGTATAGTGTGGGTTAACGTTCTTTATTTATGCGTATGAATATTAAAAATAAACTTACCCTTTCGTCAATGTGGTCGTCCAAACATATCCATACATATGTACCATAGCATCAATAGATGTATGTATATTATTTGTGTATGTATACTGATGCTGAGTAAACAAAAAGAATAACAGCACCCAACCAATACCTCTGGTTATGGCCCTACGGTCCATGCGATTGAAAATTTTGGTACAGTTAGTTACTTCACTTGCTGCTTTCGTTTATTCGTCTCGAGATATTCATTAGTACCTATGTGATGTGCATACATACATACATACGAGTACATTCATACATGCATGCATACATACACACGTACAAGTATCGAGTAGTTCGGCTTCGACTCAAGTGGTATGAGTTTCGAGGAAAAGGACGTCGGGCAAAGCTCATGTGATCCCTGATTCTTGGTACGAAAGGACGCAACTTATAGCTCATATGTGTGTGTAGGATTACGTACACACATACGGATGTATGCACATGCGAGGGCTTCTGCTTCTTCAAAACGCATTTAATTTACTACATCATGGAAAAGTGGAAGAGACGAATCAAAGTGGGGTAAAATACATTATTGAGAATAATATACAGATCTAAAGACTTGCAATTAGAAATCAATATTCGTTCGTTTTACAGTAGTAAGGGACCTTAACACTGGAAGAAAAATCAGAATTATATGTAATTTCCCTCTCACGTTTCTACCACACTAAATTTGTATTCTGCTTTTGCAATGAGCATTGTCAATGTAAAATTCACATTTGACGTTTTTGCTTTTCTATTGCCCAAGCACAACCTGAGACAACTTCATGGAATATAACCAGAAAGAATAGTCGTCAATGTGTACCCAGATGAGGATGTGTGTGACATCATTTTTGGCATATGAAATATTTATGCCCTGGCCACAAGTCTCCACCCTTGCTTTGCTGTACATGCGAACGAAGGTTGTTCGTTGCGACGTGAACACCGAATGTCTACCAATTAAAACATTTCTTGTGATTAACGCGCCAAGCCCCCCGCACTTTTCCTTCTCGGCATTTTGAAGTTAGAGCGAAGCTTTGCCCGAATTTATTGTCTTTCACGTAGTGTATGTTTTCGGTTGCCAAAAAAGGAATAATTAAAACTTCGCATCGTTGGAGTGTGCGTGTGTTTTTGTTGTATCCCTGCCTAAATAGTTTTTGTTACATATGTTGCAATTTATACATTGTATGTAGCCCAGGACAGGATATGCGTTTCGCATAGATATGTGTACCGAATAGTTATTGTTTTCTCTGAGCAGAGTGTGTACCTTAGAATCAGGGTGTGGCTGTCTAATGTATTTTAGATGCCTGCTATTTAATATTTTTTGAACTATTATTTATGTATTTACAGGGTGTGTTTTATGTTACAGGCCGCTGTTTTTTTCAATATCACAAATAATTTTATAATACAAATATATTTTATTGATTGATTAAAGGGTCTTTAACATTATGTACGGTATCAGTCACGATCAGATCGGACCAGGGCTAACAGGTTATATTGCATTTACAAAAAATCTTAGAAATTCACAGTTTCCCTTAAAATGCTGAAAAACGTCAACCGAGGTTTACCAACATACGTTAATTAGCTAGCAAACGATATCAACATTGACCAGATCGGACCAGGAGTCCTCAAGCTAGAGCAAAAAAAAAATGTATACGCCTATACCTACAAACGTTTTGTCTTTTCTTTTACTCTACCTTCAGGACCTCTGCCCTAAACTGATCGACGTTGGTACCGTTCGCTAGATAATCAAAAAGAAATTTTAGGTAGAAATTTACCAGCATTTTAATGAAAATGTATATTTTTAATTTAATTCAATATTTTTCAACGAAATACTTAACGGAATTTGTGTGTGTCGTTTTAATAAGCAAAAATAAACTTAAAAAAATTTAAATTAAAAGAATTAAACATATCTAATCCAGTTTTGGTCCATGCATTCAGTGTGGTATATTCACTTTGTCATTCCGTTTGTAACGCATAGAAGGGGGGCGTGGTAGGTATAGAAAAGTGTATATGTATATATGCCCAAACCCATTTTGAAAAAAGTTGCAACGATTTTGTTGAAACTTGGTGTTTTGCTGTACATGTGAACAAAATATTCAGCTTTATTCGTTATTTTTTCGACTTGTTTAGCGATTTAGAATTGTTTCAACATTTTTCAACCTCTTTCAACTTTTTTTGAATTTTTCAACGCCTTTTTACTTTTTTCAAGATTTTCCATATCTTTTCGACTTTTTCAACATTTTCCATACTTATTCAACTTTTTCAACTTTCTAAATGGTTTTCATGTATTTTTTTTTTTTGTTTTTTTTTCAGCCATTTTCAACTGTTTCAACATTTTTCAACCTCTTCCAATTTTTTTTAAATTGTACATTTTTTTTCGATTCATTCAACCTCTCTAACGTCTTTTTAACATGTATTTGAAAAGTATTTTCAATGCAGTGTAGGGTATGTGGGATTCGGCCTGGCCGAAGATAACACCTCAAGCACATTTCGTTAAGGAATTTTCTGAGGAATTCCTGGACACTTGCAAGAAAAATTCCTATATTTGTTGCAGAGAAATCTTTATCTCTAATAATGGCTATAGATATAAATAAATAGATATGTACACTGGACTGGGCCACAAAAAAATGTCTGTTTGGCGAACCTCTTCTCATATCAGCTAAATAAAAATTTATTTTTAGATATCGCTCAAGGCACAAATAGGTGAAAAATATGTATATATTGATTTCTCATGTAGTTAAAACGTTATAACATTAATAAATTTTATTCAATTACGTGTGTACAGGTTTGCCAAGTGGCCGTTTTTGACGCGGCCAGGCCGTAAATGTATACCAAAGCCGTAGGCCACGAAGGAATTTGAAAATTTTGCAAAAAAATTGTTAATTGGAGGTAAAAGCCATTAATTGGAGCTATAATTTTCTTATACATAGATACAAAGAAGGTCATATATTTTGAACAAATTATTTAATATTGCTGACCAAAACAAAACCATCAACTTTTTCCCAAAAAATTTTTACGTATATGTTAGCTTTTTCACTAGAAGCTTACAGTTCAAAAAATCTGATCTGATCTAGCCATTTTTATAAAATTAACTGCAGTTTTTTTAATATCGAGCTTCAAAGTGGTGAAAATAGTGAAGCTTCTGCGTAACAAGCCATGATTGGGCATAATTGCTGATATATCTCCCCGTAATTTTTTGAATAAAAGTTGTAGCGGCAGTACTCTAAGCTTCCACAAGAAAATATCTATGTTGTTTTGAGAGACATCTGAAAATAATTTTTTGGCTCATTTTTTGGGCTAGACGTATCGTTTTAAGACAAAAAGAAGAAAACAAAAAAATTAATTTCTTTTGCGACCAATATACAATTTATCCAAATTATTAAAGCTAGCCTCTTGTAACCACCTATGACGTAGTGCTAATATCATAAAACTTCTTTAGTAGCGTAGAGTCTGAACGTTATTACGATACCTTGGTCGTTGTTTTAAGCTTTGCCATTTCGTTTTCATTTTTGAAAAATCATTCATTAGCGTTCTGGGTGTTTCTCTATGTCTCACCAGATTGCTGATCAATAAATTTCGCATCTTTTCTAAAGATATGGCCTTTCTCTTGCCAGCGTATTTTTATAATCTAAGTTGTGATAGAAGTAAGGTTGGTAACTAATGATGTTCGTGATTCAAAATCGTGCTGGGCGACGATTTGTTATCCTTAATATTCACCTCAACAGGAGATTACAAAAAGCTTGGTTTTGTTGTAACAGAGATCTTACGAGTGACGAAGATTCGGAAATATGTATAAGACAACACTGATTGAACATTTAATTTAAATATTCGTAATTTGCTTTATTGATTGTGCTGTATCGTCTGATGATGTTGATGCCGCCTTTAGTAGTAAGAACGCTGCCAAGGTAGCAGAACGAAGTTTCAATGTTCATATTGGAGGAAGCGTACTGAGTGTTACCATAAACTCTTAGGTCTGTTAACTTATCTTTTTTCTTAATACCACTTTAATTGGAAATTTCTTAAACTGCTATTATATCTCGAATTAAATTTGGTAATTTATCTCAGAAAATATTTGATATTAAGATATCTCAGTTTAACAAAAAATGCAACACATAAAGTCAATTGTGAATTGTTCATAGAGACATTCGTAGTTAATTGAGAATAGTAGTTGACAAATGACAAAAATATTTCAGAACAGAGAGATACAGACATGGAAGAAACGCCAACGAAGTCCCCAGCGGCTTTCAAAATGCTGGCTGTTGCATTAAATCGCTTCTTTCATGATTTTGTGTGATTTGGACTTCACAAAAGTTTCCACAAAGGTCCATTGAGTCGTTAATCGGAGAAATTTCTCATATAATTATAACTTTAATCGACGGTTTGCAGGGTAATAGCCGATTACTCGACATAAGTTATCAATGTTAATGACTAATCGATGATTAAGACCAAATCGGTGTTTAATCTACGATTTAATTGAGATAAGTTAACAGGCCTTATGGTGACTGCGTGCTAGCTAAGCTGTGAAACGTTGGATTATTTATCAGATGCTCTTAATGACAAGAGGGCGACATAAGATCTACCAGACGACAACAAAAATCCCATTGGACTACATGATTCCCAGTGAAATGTAAAACTTTTTTTAAATTGTTTCCCCCCGTTGTACACAACGAGGGAGTACCAAAAAACTTTACAGCTATCTTCTAAGATTATGTATAGTATAAGGAAAAACTCCATGGTCCTCTGCTTTGTTTTTCTTTTTTAATTGTTGAAATCATTTGCTTTATTCACTTTATTTATCTTAATACACTTTTATTTTAAATTGTCAATGCCACTACATGAATATATTTTAAAAAAATAAATGAGAAAAAAAAATGTAATTTTAATTTTTTTGAAAGTGCATCTTTTGTTTTATATCTCTTCACGGAAATCTCTTCCAACGTCTAATTCTAGCTAGCTTAGATTATCGCTGAGTTATTACAGGGTATCATCATAGCTAAAGTCAGTGATGAGCCATGAGTGGACGACGATCTCTTAGTAAATTGTACACTTGTTGCTTCTATTCATATTTGTATTACTGACGCAATTGAACTCCCTTGCAAATACCGGAGTATTTGAAAGTGCGCCATTAACACGATATGCATTTGGCGAATGAGTATCTGTTGAGACCATATTAAGCAGATCATATTGCAATATATCTGAGCAATATAGTTGTGCGTAGCTAATAAAAAACAACTGTTTTTCGGTATAGTTCAGCGGTGAAAGTATCTCCTCATGCGTACTCTGCGGTTGATGCATTGTCTTTTGAAGCTCCTGCAAATATGTTTGATATGCGATCCTCAAGCCACTATTATCAGCAATGTTCTCCGATAGCATTCTACGACTTGGTAAATGGCCGACGGAAGTGTTAAAGTTGCCATACTGATTGATTAGACACTGAGTTATATTTCCGAATGCGTCAGTGGATCCTTTATCCCACCAGTTAATCAAATTGCCTTCTGCATTATACATGCGACCTTCTCTATCAAAACCATGTATCATCTCATGCCCTAAAACTGCGCCCAAAGTGCTATAAATTAAAGCATTTGGAAAGCGTGTGTCCCAAGCCATGAAACAGGCCAATATATCATATTTTTATATTGATTGTAGAGTGGTGAAAATGTATGTTGAGAATCTGGCTTGGGCTTCTCGTGCAACTTCTTAACTACACGCTGGCCTTGAAATTCATGTAATCGTTTGATATTGCCGAAGAAGTCATTATTGGCAAAAACTAATTCATCCAATTCCTCGGAAAGATTATGCTTCTCATATGTGCTGATTTCCAATTGCATAGCGTTCAGCTTTTCGATGGCAAGTTGACGCACATTATCACTCATCCAGCCTATCTGCTTTGACAGCAAGCTTGTCCTAAAAGTTTCCTTAATGCTTTCCCAAATATGGATCATTTGCCTGGTTTTATTATGCTTTTCAGTAATAAAGTGCTGATAGACCATATTGCTAATAATTTTTTTAAAGTTGTTTTCCGTTTTTTCTAAACATTTCTCAATATTTTCGATTTCAGTGTCTTCCGTAGGCTGCAAAAATGCATCGAACAGGTTAAACATTATATAATTGCTCTCTGTAGGCGTAAACCGGCTCTAGTATTTTTTCGCCAAAGCGTATACTAAATAGTTTTTCCATATCTATTAAATCGCCATAGCTTTGTTGTAACCTAGATACATTTGTAGACTTATAAGTCCCATCAAAATAAACTTCATCGATTTCAAGATCTTCTGCATCATCATCTACCAATCCTTTCGCTAGCGCTGTTTCGAAGTCAACAATTTCTTGTGCCGTTTGGTTTGCAAGTTCTTCATTGAATTCCAAGTATTTACACAGATTTTTAGAAATTTTATTCTTCAATTCTTCGCGGTGTGGTGCACTGGCAGCATCAAGATACATCGAACGACTCTGGAGTGCAAATGTTTGAGGATCGATATAAACTCTATTCACTGTGTTATTTAAAAAATCTATAAAAACTGTCAACTCCAGTACGATATTTATGTTGTATATATGTGCTATCTTAGCAATGGTCTCGACCCAATCGAAGGAATCCTCATGCCATTGGCTACCATTAATTGCGGGCATGCCACCATATTCATCAATTATTTCCATAAATTTTGTGATGTTGGGACTTTTTTCTCTAACGGCAATTTTGCAAGATGCATAAAAGTCTCTGATATTCCTGAAAATTTTCGAATCTGCAACATCTGCATTACCTTCCAGCAAGTCTTTAATTTTGCACTTAAATGATTCGAGCTTTTGATTAGTAACACTTGTAGGTTTTTTAATACTTGCCGGATATAAGCGAGCCCAATTGCCACAAGCGAACTCATAAAAGTTGTCACAAGGATCGAGATCATCTTTCATATAGGAACGCATTTCGAGCGCCTTGTCCAAAAGTGTGACATTTGATAGCAGTTTAGAATCCTTGCAGTCGTTAGTATACTGGGCCGAGATGAGAGATAGCATTATAGCTATTACATTAGTGAAAGAAAAGCTCCAGCCACCGTACATTTTGAACCGTAGCGTTTCAAGTCAAAGCAAATACTGAACTATTTATTTTGTTTGATGCAATGGATGGGGAGTTTTTTTTGCTACAACTAAATTTCTGTACGTTTGTGTGTATTTTTAAATAATAACACTAGTCTACATAATTATATAAAAAAAAGTGCACTGAAAATCAATAATTGCTTCTAATCTAATATAACGCACATTTATCCAAATCATGTTTGAACTGACACTTTTCAATGTTCTGTTCTGTTTGAAATTTTCGAAAGATTTTGAAAAGTCGAAGTAGGTCGAAATAGATATGTATCAAATGTTTCAAAATCGTTGAAAAAATCCATAGATAGATACATTTTAAAAAGGTAGAAAATGATCGAAAATCATCATAAAAAAATGAACATATCAAAAAGTCAATAAATCATCTAAAAATTCGAAAACTGTTAAAAACAGTACATATTGAACAAAAATTTACCGACTTCGGGCAGTTTTGATGTAAGGAATAGTTAAGAATGGAGGAACTTTGGCTATCTTGTAAAAACGTAGCAACGAACCATTACTGCGTTGTAGAGTCCCAAGATATTACCGAAAATAAAGGGTAAAAAATATGAATGATATTAAAACAAGAAAAAATTTTATATCAATGGTAATTCATTTAGCGATACGTACTTTATTCCAAAAATTTATAGAAAATTTCTTTCAAATGTTTCACTCGGAAGTTCCAGTTATCAATGATGCGTTCGAGTGGTATAAGCGAATGTCGCGACTAATTTTGGCTTCCAATTTCTCTATCGTTCACGTAGACTTTGGACCTTAACATACGTAGCCATAAAGGAAAAAGTCTAGAGGTGTGATATCACATGATCTAGACGGCCAATTCATCGAATTGTTCTCGTACGAATAAGTAGCGTCATATTGTCGAGATCACAGACTTCAATTTCAGGCAGCAAATAGTCCGTTATAATAGCGTGATGACGGGTACCATCCACAGTTATGTTGCAGCCGGCTTAATTTTTGAAGAAGTATTTACCGAAAATTCCATCAGATGTAATGACGGCTCTTGAACTCCTTCGGGTTGCTTTTCAGCCAAAGTTATTGACGTAGTCATAAAGCCAGAATTGAATGGGACCCCTTCGCTGAACAAAATTATGGGCGAAAACAAGCATCTTCTTCAAGCTTTTCAAGAGCCCATAGGCTGAAACTTGTTGTATGGATGTGATCTATTTAGTCGCGTATTATCAAATAATGAAAATTGGGATACAAATTTTTCGATGGTATAGCGAATTCTGAGTTTGGTAAGCGCACGAAACACATTCCTCGTAGAACGCTGATTTTCGTAATACAGCTGAATAATTTGTTGAAACAACAGTCATCGTTAGTGCATTAAAAACCATAAGATAAGGGCACTGCACTATCATACGAAGTGTGTAAATGGTTATTTCTAGAATAAGATGTCAGCATTTCTTAGAGTTTTTGGCAAAGCAACAAAATCATGAGATTTGTGTTTTTTCCGGCTGAAGTCTGGTGAAGTTCTTCATCCAGAGATATGCTCTGCAGGGTAAGATACAGGAGTAACAGAGCAGAGACTTTGATCTGAACGTAGCAAATAAAATGTTTAGTTCCAATTTTGTTCATTATCATTTCATTAATGAAAATCTTGAGCAAAATAATTGTAAGATCTTTTTGACAGACCTGACGTGATAACGCAAAATGGTTTCCAAATTCAAATTCAGTTTTCAGCTTCATCTGCGCAAAATTTTAATTTTAGAATTACAGTGTGAATATAATAACAAAAATATCTACGTTGTTGCATAGTGCCACAGTTGATACTATAAGGCTGTAAATTTATTTCGTAAGACCTTTATTCCTCATTTGTTTTCTTTCCTAGGTTGAGACTAACAATTTAAACGAAATTCAATAAAAATTGCAATAAATGTAAATGTGACTTGTGGGTGACTTCATCGTCATTAGTTCACAATGAATTAATACTTAATTTCAAGCTGTTCAGTTTGACGGAGAGAAGGGTATCAAAGGGTACAACACTGAACGAAAAATGTACAAATTTAATTTACTATTACATTGACCGAATATACAGTGGCGAAAAGTGAATTCCGGACAAACAAAAAAATTTTTAAAAAGGGTTTTACAATCCCGTCAACTCCTCTTGTTTTGTAGGTAGGGCTTTGTTTTAGAGGTAGGACAATATCTTAGTATAAATATAAGTTATACTATTAGTTCTTAATTATTCTTGTGTTATTGTGTTAGAAAAAATACCAAATTATAAAAAAATTAACGAAGCGGATAAGCGCGAGATTGGAGCGTTTCGAAGCGATAGATTAACGATACGGGCAATTTCTGCTAGAATAGGATTCAGTAAGTCCTCAGATAGGTGAGGAGCGCGAAAAAAGACTACAGAAGATGATGATAGATGATAGAAATTAGAAAAGAGTTTGTTGAATATGAAAGAATAGAATTTCTCCAATGACTGCGCGACGAAGGCTCCATGACGCTGGTTTATCTGCACATCGTTCCGCTAAAAAGCCTTTTTTGACCACTCAAATGCGTCGGAAACGCTTAGTTTGGGCCAACCAGCATAAAATGTGGTCTGTTTCTGATTGGCAGAATGTAATTTTCTCAGATGAATCAAAGTTCAATGTATCCGGCTCCGATGGAATGCTGTATGTGCGCCGACAAGCTTGAGAGCGTTATAGCGACGAGTGCATCCAAAGAACATTTAGGCAACCGATTAGTAGAATTTTCGGGGGTGCTTTTCTTATTACCAAGTTGGACAACTGGCCTTGATTGAAGGAACTATCAAAGCAGCTGACATATAAAAACATCCTGATAGAAAACTTGGAACCTTCTATTGAAGAGCATTTTTCGCGTGTGAACAACGTGATTTTTCAAGATGATTCTGTGCCTCGACATCGAGCACAATTGGTAAGCATTAGTGTTTTGTAAGTCCTTATTTTGTACTTAATAATAAGCCAAAACTTTTATCTTTTTTTCTTCTTCTTCTTTTACACGTAAATAATTACTTGAATGAACTTGGCATTTCAACTTTATCATGGCCAGGCAATAGTCCCGATCTGAACCCCATTGAGAATCTTTGGCACATAATTAAGGTGCAGGTAGCAACCATCTAACTTACGCGAGTTGGACGTTGAAGGCATTTCGGAATATCTTTTGAAAAATTTGATCTCTTCAATGCCGCAGCCAGTTATGGCGGTCATAAAAGCGAAGGGAGGAACAACAAAATACGTATACCTGTTTTTTTAATCCTAAATATTAGTTTTTAAAATACTTGCTGTAAATATTTTAGAATTAGTTCCTTAAAAATAAAATTTTACAACATTTTACCAAAAACATTTCTTATCAATAAATGACATGTTTCACTTTTTTTTGCTAAGAATAGATGTTTATGGTGTGGTTTTCCGACCTACAGAAAATTTTTTCAATAAAAATTATTTGCTTCTCTGATTTTATTGAATTATTTTTGTTTGTCCGGATTTCACTGTTCCCCACTCTTTACTCGTACATACGCTTCTTTGTCAATGTACAGAAAATACATTGATTAAATGTACATTTCATGGAAAATATTTATAATTTCAATATGAAATTTAATAAAAGCAATACATACAATTTATGTAAAAAGTTTGTTTTAGTGAAGAAGTCCATTCAACTTATGAACAGTTTGAATCTGGAGTCGTTTACACGTCCTCTCTTAAGCAAGTGCTGAACTTATAGTCATTAGCAAAGACCCATATTCTTGTAAATTTTTACAATTTGATAAATGATTTTTATTAATGGATCAATTTAACTTATTAATTGGTGACATATGTTTCAGCTATTAGCAAATGTACACACGAGTATGTATGTATGTACATATTCATGTACACATATAAATAGCTATATCAGATCAGTTTTGGTTAATTTGTGCTAGGACTTAAAGAAGAACTTACAAGAAAATTTTTTAAGCATTCCTGCTTTTTATGTGATCGAATTGTATATTGTTGCAAAAAACCACAAAAAATTTTTGCTAAGCGAAAAAAAAAATGCATTGATAGCTAAAAGTCACTTTAATGTTAATTACAATAAATGTGTACCTGGAAAAGAAAACATTACAGGTCAAAACTTTGTATTGTAAACTTGTAGGTAGTATTTTGGTATGGATAAGAAAACTAAATTTTATAATGGTATTTTTGGAATTATTGCTATAAAAAAAAAATAATTAACAAAAAAATATTACAAAAAAAGCGTTTCTGCTGCTTCGTTTAAGAGTAATTAAATTTTTTTCAAAACTTTTTGATACACGCATACATACATACTTAAGTTATTTTATCGTCTGGCAGATTGCAATTATTATAAAGATTATGTCATTAGAATCAAGAGAACCAAACTCTGCCACTTAGTAAATGCTGCATTTAAAAAATGCAATATTAGAAACATTAAAAAAAATTGAGTACTAGATCATTTTATCGCGTCTACTTCTTAACTGACTGGTTCCTTTCCTTATAAAAAACATATAGATGGAGAAAGCAGACAATTTTAGCGCTGCCTTATATAGGATATATCCAGCGCCGAATTCAAATTTTTGGTGCCCTAGTTTTTCATTTTCTATTGATTTTTTATTGGAAGCAAAATAAATACAATTTTTAAGGTATACTTTAGTGGTCGAAATACTGTTTCCTTGGTGAAGTCCTTGATAATATCGTCAAAATCGATTTCACGTAGTAGATCACTTTCAATGCAATGAAGTGATAATGCATCCAATCTTTCCTGCTTCATCATAGTGCGACAAGGATTTCTTAATCTCTTTAGTTTTGAGAATGATCTTTCTGCCCCACAATTTGTAACCATCAAACTTAAGAATATATGAGAGCACTATCTACGTTTAGAAAAGCTGATGTTAATTTATCTTCCCACATTGATTATGAAATTTATAATTATTTTCAATTTTATGCCAAACGTAGCGATGAAATATGAACGCTAAATTTTAAAAAAAATTAACATATTTTATTTTTGTTTTATTTTGAATTATGTTTCACAATAAATAAAATCTGAATGCATTTACTGCATTCGTAATAGTGAGGAATTCATTTTTATTTTAGTTGACTAGTAACATTCTATTTATTTTTTTTTTTCATAATAAAACATATAATTTTGTATCAGAATTTTAATATCTGGTGCCCCCTCCGCTGTGATGCCCTAGGCATGTGCCCAGTGCGCCTTATTATAAAACCATCACTGGATATATCTATATCTACTTATAATAATACCGTACAAATTTTGTTACCGAAAATTTTCCATACCATTTTTTCGGTCATTTATATTATTTTTTTTTTGGCTGCGTATATGGGACATTCTCCGCCAAACCGAACACCATTTTGCTTTTGCATCTCTGATATTTGTGCAAAGTTTTTTTCTTCAAGTTCTGGTAAAGACTAGTCCTCATAATTTTTTTTCAATTTCCTATTTCTTTAAAATATAGTTAAGTTAAGCACAGGTCTACATATAGATCAACATAAATTCCAGTACGGCTGGATAACTGGAAAAATATATCGATACACTTCCATAGTTGAAAGTGGGCTTTGTAAGGAAAATGTTAAGCTTTTCAACTATGTATTTAACTAAACATATTCGATATAATCTGTTGTCCCTAAAATCAATATACGGATTCAACTAAAATCAGCAATTTTGACAGATACAACCCCATACATTCTCAAAAATCGGAGACCTACACGTCTGCCTATTGTATTTTCAGCTTCTAGGGGCAGTACTGAAGACAATCAAATTCTGGAAGAAAACGATAAAATTATTTAATATAGTTTTTGTTACATATTCACAATTGCTGTTATTAAAAATAATGCATTATGGACGTCTGCCTTTTATGTTTTCGTTATCTATACTATGCTCTTAATACAATATATCAGAGGCAGACGCGATATAATAATTTAATAAAGATTTTTTTTTTCGCAATTTCAAAACTAATTTAAAAAAAGCGGAGCTATCTTCACCTCTTAGTTTTTGTAATTCACATAAATGTGAACTACTTTGCATATCAATACCAACGACAATAAAATCATATGCCCGTAATGTTCACCGACTCCCTAACTATTAAGAATAAAACTCGATAGAACTTCATTGACTTGAATGAAAGCCTTTTTAATGTGGTCAAACGGAGGCATAACGGATGCTATAAAATCCACTTTTGAACTTACAAAATGGAAAAGTCGGTGCAAAAACTGTTTTGACTCAGCTTTCTAGTGGTTTGAAATGTTTAATAGCACCATTACGACACTTTTTACGTGTGGAAAAATAAAGTAGGCTGGTTATATACTTGTGAACTCATATGTAATTTTGAATATATGCTATCCAATAAGAAATCGATTAGAAGGAGATAAGTCAGCAAAACTATTGTAGTGTCTGCATAGTTACACATACACATTCACTACAACACACTAACGAAATACTGCACAAAAAAATAAAATACTTTGTTGCTTTTAAATTATTGAATTTTGACTTATAATTTTTTGTTTGTACTCAAAAAATTGTTCAAGAAAATTATATAAAAATTTTTATAAGAAAAAATATTCTAAAAATAAATTGAAATCACAAATAGCATTATCAAATAAAAACAACTATTTAGTTTGCATTTGGACAACTGCACCTTATGCACAACTAAAATTGGATTATATTAAATATAATTTGCCATTTATTGATTTCAATTTTTTATTAATAACAAATGCAGACTTTAAATGATCTAAAAAATGTAAATAACATTTAATTTTAGGGCTGCAGTAAGGCAGTTTGATTTTATTTTTTTGCTAATGATGGTAGGTGGATAAAATCAGATTAATAGCTAGCATATTAGTTAACTTATTTATTTTTTATTTAGTTACTTAGTTTCGTAAGAAATGATTTTGTTTATTTAAAGCTAAAGATTTCATAAAATTTTGATATGTATATATATTTTCAAATAACTTTTCCACCTCTACCACTGTTTCCATTAAAACTCCGCATCCGTTGAGATCAATTTCTGAAACTACGCATGCGCCTCCACGTAGATGACCTCCGTTACAACCCTAATCCATATCATTGAAATTTATCTTCTTCTATTATTGATAATATGCGGTTGGTTCTTTTCTTGTGAATTGATGGACTGTGCGGTCTATTATTTAAAAAAAAATAAAGTTTAATAACAGCTGTTTAGGAAAAGAGTACTTCTTCTTCGGGTTCAACCATGGAAAACACAGATCGCAGTGCGCTTCACTTGGTGCACACAATTTATCGAATTGGAAGCCGAAACCCGAAGAAAGCAGACAGCTACAAGCACCATTACGTTACGCATCCCCACCCCCCCTTTCATAAACTGTCACATTTCCCGTAAAACCGCCACCTTAGAGCGTTCGTTAAATGAACTATTTTATTTTGTATAACTTAATATTGCTAAATTATCGAATCTGCAACATATTTCAATTTTATTTAATATTTATCTTTAGCGAAATTAACACTTTTACTTTGTATTGCTAAATCAACGAATCTTGTAATTAAGTGGCAGACATGCCCCCTTAGCACAAATAACCTGGCTGGTCTCTGGAGGGACCACCAGGACCCCGAACTTCGAAATCAAATTTGTGGGATAAAATTTATTTTCATTTTATTTTGTGTAATATATTGAAGGCATACAGAAAATCACACAAAACTTCGATCATCACTTTCTAGATGCTTCTCTTCGACTCAAAATAGTATGCATTAAACCGACCTGCGCAACATCCAGGAAGTTCGCCCCCATATAAACTTGAGGAAACCTGTCTTCGGGAAAACTCCATCGACGAAGTGGAAAAGCTCATCGACACTAACTCTCGGAGTTCAATCGAATCCAAAATGGCAAAACATCAAATCGTCATTTATAACAACTAGTGAGTCCATACTTGGCCATACTACAAATGCCCAGCTAATCCGTTGAAAAGCTCATTTTTCGGAGATCATCAACCGTTCGGCTCTATCTTTAAACGCTCTCCATATGTCTCTCCCTGCAGGAAGACAATGGCTGGTCTCGAGCCCTTCTTCGCTGACGGAGATAACAAAGGCTATGATGGGAAACTTTCTGACCTTTTTGAGTTTTTCAAAATCCGATTTCCATTTAAATCAAAAGACGAAGGTGGAAATGAATTGGGTACGCGTTACGGGGATCACCAATTGAAGTTTACCGGCATGCATTGGAGTGCAACCCTCAGAGTCGCAGAAAACGCGGCCGTCCTAGATCATCATATATATGTTATCTAGAGCAAGAAATATGTGAGTCGGAGAAATGATAGATATAATTGAATGCACTCGCTACTGATCATGCACGTTGGAAGAGTTTTGTGAAATAAAGCACACAGGAAGACATTCATACTAAGCAATAAGTAGTAAGAATGTTTGAATAATTGTGCAATAGTTATAAAAGACTAAGAACTCTGGGATTCTGTTGGTCCCTACAGGGACCAGTTGTTATTTTTTCGGGTTCAGAATCACAAAATTTTCCGAAAAACTAATATTTTCAAAATGCGTTACTTCACAAAAATGCTTTTTGGCGAGGTGCAATCACTCACCTGAAAAAAAAACAAGTGACATACGAATCATGTAATATGTTAAACAATTTTTTGAAGTAGCTGGTTCCTTGTGATGCCACGAGGAGTTTAAGGGTTAAACCGTTTTTTTTTTTTGCTTGAAGTCCTTCTAGGTCTTTAACTAGCGCTCGAGTTAAGTACTTCATAGAGTACTTTACTAAAAAATAGAATTTAACTCCAACGGGAGCAATGGTAAAACACTGAGTTTGGAATTACGATTAGTTCTGTTTTTACTAATTCTTGGTCTAAAAACTTATTTATAATTTACAAAAAATCAATAAGCTTACATATCAGAAGTGTTCAATTAACAAAATGTAATAAGCTAACATATCAGTACTAAGCAATATTTAATAAGTGTTAAATTACCAAAATGTTAATTGTTAATTTAGCAATTTTAAATAAATTAAATTTCTTAAATATTAATTGTTGATTAATCAATAAAACAATTGTGTCATGTCGTTGACTCTTGTATCCGGTAGAGTCTTTGTGGTTTGGTTGGTGCTGCTTGTGTTGTTGTTGTAGGAAGCGTAACCGTAGGGGACGTAACTCGCGCGATGACAACTACTGCCGCTTTTATGAGCTAAGATCGGCAACACTGCTACCGGCCGTCAGAAATATCAATTTTCATACCTGCAACACAGAATCTGACACTTCACTAGTTGGAAAAGAGCGAACAGTTCCAAAGAAACCTTCCAACAGTATAGTTGCGTGAAATTGTTGCAATCTTCGGTTTTATTTACAAGGCGATTAGTTTTTTTAAGCAGACGTGCGCAATTTGTAAACATTAATTCGACTAAAAATAAACAAGACTTATTGCTTCTTTTCGAATTTGTAAACAAACGAAATCTTACGATTAGTAGAGAAATTTATTGTACTCGAATAATATAGCGAGACGAGAAAATTTAGTAATAGTTGAAATTTAATTCGCTTTCAATGTGTTGAATGCGATTGATCCTAATGTAGTGTGTAGTTACCAGCAAGAAGGTAAAAAAGAAAATTATTGAACACCAACGAAAATAAAACTAAAACCAACGAACTCGAACAGAAGTTGACCAACAACTTTGGTGCACAGCAATTTGTTTATTAGCCAGAGATTGTGGAAGAGGTGTGCAAGGGGGGAGATTTGGTTGCTAACGAGTTAACAAGCCTGCCAGTAGAATATGTGGATAAGCATCGGCGGTGCTGCGCATGTGCAAATGTCTGTTAAACAAGGAAAAATTTTCACTGTCCGCCTTTGTTAACTTGCAGTGGCATAATAAGAAAGAAGTGGGACAGAGTTCTGGAGTTACACTATAACTGGTTTTGATTGCTTCTGGCAAGCAAACAAGAGCTTGGTAGCATATATTTATAACAAGTAAACAAGACAAGGCTTTCTTCTCTTCGAATTGTAATCCGATTTCTAGTTAGAAAAATCCCTTGTATACTTGTGGCCGGAAAATGTTATGGAAATACGTTTTTGTGCTGCTGCTGTCTGCGCAATCGCACTCTGCAAATGCACCAGATTTTGCGCTTCGCACCTGTGAACCGATTCGCATCGATATGTGCCGAGGCTTTGGTTACAACGAGACATCCATGCCGAGTCTTGGCCATGAGTTGCAGTCTGATGTTGAGTTAACACTACAGACGTTTGCGCCTCTAATCGAATATGTTTGCAGTACTCAGCTGAAGTTATTCCTCTGTGCTGCATATGTGCCGATGTGCACGCCAAAAGTTCCTGTGCCTATTGGACCATGTCGCAGCCTTTGTGAGAGTGTGCGTTCACGGTGTCACCCTGTGTTACAGGGCTTTGGTTACCCTTGGCCGCTTGTATTGGACTGTCAGCGTTTTCCATTGGAAAATAATCATGAGACCATGTGCATGGAAGTTCCTGAAGAAGCTCAGCTACCAATGCATGATAATGATATTTATTCTGGGGCCAATTCGAAAATGATTCCACCAGTGCCTCAGCTGGAGTGCCCTGGATTTTTTCCGCGTTCGCATTTGTATGTAAAATTACATCGTTCCGGTCGCTGTGCAATGCTCTGTGAAGCTGATGTCTTATTTAGTCAGAATGAGAAACACCTCGCAGAGCTGTGGGTCACAACATGGACTTATGCTGCTTTAGGCTTAGCCATTGTTGCGACGCTTGGCCTCATACTTTTTAATGACTCCAAAAGAAATGGTCCTAAGTGGTCGCGTATGTTAACGCCACTAGTATGGTGCCATGATATGGTGGCGGTCGGATGGACAGTGCGCTTTTTTTCAGGACGTAATGCTACCGCATGTGGTTATGATCCTCAGTTACCCAATGTTTCTCTACTTTTGGTGGACGGGCTCTCGAATGCATCATGTGCTGCTACTTTTATTTTGCGTTATTACTTTGGAATGGCTGCATGTGTTTGGTAAGTCAACAAATAAGATATTTCATTTATTACTTGCTGTATACACACAATGTAAGGTTTGTATAATTTTACAGGACAGCAGCAAAATTACAAACTAAGTTTGCCTAAACCAATCCTTAGGAAGCAGCCAGTCTAAAATAAAAAGATACCGAAATTTATTTCGTTGTGCAACAAAATGATTGTCACTTTCCTTACAAAACCGGTGTCGAAAATTCAAAAATTTAAAGGTGGTCAAAACTTACAAATAAAAGTGTATTTCGAAAATGGAATATGTACGTATGTACATATGTATGTATCTGATTTTTTTAAAAACTGAAATAAATAGTTTGAACAATAATTTTATTTTATAAAATATTTGTCAAATATGTGCAATCGTTCTTAAAAAAGACTCAATAAACTACATATATACACACATGGCTTTATAAATAAACGGCTGATACTGTGCGATTTTGACATAGAATAGGCTTGAAGCACTTACTTTGTAACTTCTGGTACTATAGCTTAGTTATAATCCAGATGGAGCAATAATGTGCGGCAAGATTTTGACATTCACTTTTGAGCTTTTAGATTTGTTGGTAATTATTGCATCGTCTTAATCCTGACTTACTACTTCTCTTAAAACAAATAAAGTCAGCATTCAAATGAGACAACATTGCTAGCAACTTTGCCGAGCTTGTAGGCAAAAGCGAGAGAAAAAAGCGTAGGTAACACACATCGCTGTACAGCCAATATGGTATATTACAAGTTTATTTAAAATAATTTTTTTTTTAAATAAAATTAAAGCATTTTTAAACTTAAATGACGTTAGGTTTTGTTTTTTATTCTTTTCTCCATAGTTTTTGGGATGGATATTTTTTTTTGAAAAAATTTTTCAGTCAGATTTTAAAATTTGTGCTCAACTTTTTTGAAAATAGATTTGTAAGGCTTAAATATGTTCAAAATTCACTGTTACTTAAGCACTAAAGAATACATTAAAATCAAAAATATTGTAACTAAATTGTGAAAACATACAAATTTTTTTTTTTGACTTCATTACTGGATTGAAAAATTTAAAAGTATATTACGAAATTATTTGTTTAGCAGACAGACTTTTTTGATTTCTGCAATTTTTTCCATAGCAAAATATAATTTTCTAATAATAACTAGGCATACAATTTTAGTTTGCTTATTATGTAAATATTTCAGAGATCATTATCTTCCATTCGGATATTGTCTAAAAAGATTATTAATGCGTTGCACTTTTTGTATATTTGCCGATTCGCCACACTTTAGTAAGTTTACCGACCTAAGTAGACCCTCATATAAGTAGAGCATTACTATTTGAGCAGGGCACATGCTAAATCAGATGGGCATAGAGACGCATAAATCTGTGCAAGGCAATCGATTTGCTTGGAGGTGTGAATTTAAATTTTTTATTCCAAGCTCTTTCAACTTTTCGTAAAGTTTGAAGAAAAATCTTTAAATTCATTTAAGTAAATGTTTAGATTTGCCAAACTTGATTTTTATTATGCGCATTATTTTTAAATAGTATCTAAAATAGTTAAGTAAAACGAAACAAAGTTAATTATTAGTCAACATTTATTTTTTTGCCTTCAAAATAGGGTCTACTACACCGCTTGCAATACAATATCGCCAGCGCTTTATCCAGTACTTCATACATTTTTCGAAGACTGATTGAGCCATACCCATCAGTTCTTCCAGCGAATTTGCTTTTATGGCTTCAACCGACTCAAAGCGCCTTACCTCAAAATAGTAATTTTAGCTTTGGGAATAGAAATAGTCAGATCTGACCATATCAGATATATGTAGTACTTGGTCGATGAATTCGCGAATTTTTGGCCAAAAACTCTTGAGCACTGATAGCTTTATACGGTGGTACATTACCGTGGTGCAAAATCCATGACTTATCCTGCCACAAATCTTTCGTTTCGTGTGGAGGACTGAATCAAAAATGAGTGCAGACATATTTTATACAATGGTGGATCGGGCAGACCTTGAACAAATATAAATTGCTTAATAAATGACATTGGAAACCAAAAAATATCAGTTGCAAAAACTTAAATTTTGCGACTAAATAATTAATAAATCTCAATCAGAGTTCATGAGTTTTCTGTTTGACCTCAAATAAGATATAAATAAATATAATTAATGAAACTTGTAATTTTCTTTAAATTTTTCGTTTCGGAATCGAAATCAGGTAAAAAACCTGCTCTAGTAAGTACATCAAAATTTTAATGATATTCTCACCTAATTGTCTCGATTTTTAAGACATAGTCTAATAAAGCCAATTAAAGCTTTTAATTTTGATTTTAAAGAACCAGTATTTCGACCTCGTATTTCCATGTAAAATATATAGTGAGTTTTTATTTTTGTGCTGCCAAATGGCTCCTATTTTTCAATTTCAACATATCGAATTCAATTTGAGCTCATTATCAAGGTAGCCGATGCTAATCAACGTTTTTTTACAATATATGCAGATACTGGGATTATGCCCAACTGTCCCAGTTTTTACAAATTTCAACATGCCAAATCCACATCCATTTAACATTTTTTTATTTTAGAATCAAATCTGAACGATAAATTTAGCAGTCTTATTCGACGTAAATAGCAACAATAACATTTGTTAAGGAAAGTTCTAACATGTATTTTGGTCGTCGTCAAGAGCATTTCTTAATGTGATAGTTTAGGCCCTAGCATGTCCAGTGGCCCTTATCAACTGACGCTATTTAAACTACTAAAAGGCAATGAAAAAATTTATTTATTTTATTTTCGTTTGTGGGCTTTGAAAGTGTTTTTTGACTACAAAGCCCACAAAAAAATTATTTATATTGCGTTTTTGAGCATTCTTCATGGAAATAATTCTATTAAATCTTAAGTTATTAAATATTTTCGAGCGCAAGACATGCAGCGCAGAAAGAATGTAAGCGTGCAGCACGAGTCAAAACAAAGGAACGAGTCTGACATTCGTTAGAAAATAGACTCCACTTTGTTTTGTAAAATGGGAACAGCATGTTAGAACCATTTAAACATTTAATTTGTTAGTATTTTTTCTTTTCTGACAATATAAAATTTTTTTTAAATATATTTCGAAAGTCAAGTGTGAGTAGTTTTGACAGAATCTAGCCAATTATCAAAAATTCAAATGTGGATATTTTCGAAAAAAAAAATTTTTTCAGCTAAATCCAAATTTACGTGTCAAGAAATTTTATGTATATAAGCTGTCAAAAAAATTTCGTGCGATTCTAAAATATAAAGTCATAAATGGTGTGCGGTTTGTAATACAATAACCGATATAGAAAATAATGATAAAGGCTTACAGCTAAAAAAAAATATTTAATATTAATTTTTACCCACTAAGGAATAGGAAATTTCCTAAATGAGCTTAAGCTTCTAAAAAATTATAACTATTCAAAAATGTTATGAGTATTTAAAAATTTGGCTCGAAAATGTTTTGAAACGAAATATATCACAAAATCTATGGGGAATAAAATTAAAAACCTGACATCATTTTCGTTAAAAAATGCTTTAATCTAATGAAAAAAAAATAATTTCCTTAAATAAACTTTTTGAAACCTAATATTTTTTAAAAAAAGTTTTTTTTTATGTTATTCTTCAATAAATCTTTTGAATGCATCTGCTTCCAAATCAAAGTTCCCGCATTACTTTGAAAAATATGGATTTTTTTTTATTGAAGTCACGCACCTTATTTACATAAATTCAATTATTTTTGTTCCTGTAACGTTTAACAGGTTGTTCGAGTGATCACCATAAATCTGTTATAATTAAACAGGCTTAATTTTTATGTAAATGTGGTATTTGAACTCGTTTTCCCTCATAGACATGCTAAGTGAGTTATTTGAGAAAAACATATATACGATATATAGTTTTTATACTTTGCCATTATTGATATTATCTTAAGCTGAGTTGCTATACGACCTCGATTTTGAAGAAATGTTTTTGGATGCTCTCCCGTCCTAGAAATCCTATAATTGTCCTTGCTTTGAAAATATTTCACTGTACAGGTCCTCGATTTATTAAAAATACTTGTTTTACTCATCAATAAGAAATCAGGTGATACTTTAAAATGTCCTGCTGAATAGATATCATCTTTTACTGTTTTATTTATTACGGTTTTTTAAGTAGTTTGAAAATAAACGTGTAGTGAAATGTAGATATCTTGTATAAAATTAAAGTATTCGATATTATGTTTATTAAAGATAAGCGTTATCAGAAAAAAAGTAAATAAGTAGATATAGTTACAAAATTGCTCGGGCACAAATTTAGCCTAAAATCGATAGCTCACTCAATACGTTCTTGAATTTATTACCTCTGCTAATGTTAAAACAAATTACAGGTGGGCTATTATCTGTCTTGGCTGGCATCGCGATGTGAGACGCAGTAGTCCTGATACAACTGGTCATATTGCGCTGGGTAATGCTTACACTAATACAAATGCAACTAAACGTACTGTGGGAAGCCAACGATCCTCATCAGCTAATAAAAGATACACTGACATTACAGATAGTAATTTCGCTCGATTTACTGCTTGGGGGCTACCTGCCTTTCAGACAGCAGCTGTAATTGTGGCACGATTAGTGGACGCTGATGAACTATTAGGTAATGTATAAAATTAATAAACATCAATTTTTATTATAAAAAATAAATTCTCATTTTAAGGTGCTTGTTTTGTCGGGAATCAATCAGATAAGGGCTTGCAAATTCTAGTTGCTACACCTCTTTTCTGTTATTGGATTTTTGGTTCAATGAATTTAATTTCGGGATATTTGGTACATCGTCGTAATAAAGAAATTTTTATGAATTTGAATACAAGTCAATTACAACATCAAATGCAGCTTAAAGGTTCCGGAATCGGTATATTTCTCTTTATTTACTGTGCTCCGTGTGCGCTTCTTTTAATGGCAGTTATTTATGAATTTGCCAATATCGATGTGTGGCTTAACGCTCCTGTTTTTGTATCAGCTACTGAAAAAGCTACTACACCTTTATGGCCGTTTTTAACACGTGCCTTCATGGAGCTTACTTTGGGTATTATTTGTTCTGCTTGGGTCTTAGGTCCAAAAATATCTATGATGTATAAACAACAATTGACGCCACATTCTGCAAAAGCAACGCCTCTAACATCAACTTCAACGCATGGTCAGCAGCCGAGTAACCGTAGTTCACATGTTGCATACAGCACAGCATCCTATCAGACAGTGCGACAAACTCCACAGTTACAAACCCATCCGGCCAGTGTCTTATCTCTGAATCATATACCTAGCCATTCTTTGGCCAGAAACAAATGTACGCCACATCTTTACGTTAATCGAGACTATAAAATTAATCAGTCCTTCCATCGCTATGGGAATGAAACCATTTTGTGAATTATTCTTGCCGTAGAACATACAAGAGATGTTCTAGAGTTTATTCAAAGCGATTCAAAAAATATCTAAAAGACTGTGATATGCATAAATGTATTTGTTTTTTGACAGGTAATGCAACTTCCTATAAAAGTTCACAATCCGAAAATTTATGTAACTTGCCTCTTATTAAGAAAAAGTGTACTTAATTTTATATATATATGTGCCATTATTAAACGCAATTTTATTTGCAAGTTTTTAAAATTAAAACTTAATAGTTGTCGTACTTTAACGCATTTCAAAGTTAGTATTATATAAATTCTATATCTGTTATTATACATACGACCTAGGTGACACGAAAATTAACTTATTTTAAAAAAAGTCAATAATTCAGTATAATGGCGAAAAATAAAGTTCCAGGGAATGGATGGAATTAAAACGTGCTTTAAATTCAAAAATGTTCAATGGTAATTCAACAAACTGTTCCTGATTTTATTGGTATTCAGTATGTCAATCAACTATAGAAATACCCCCAGTTATTAAGCTTTTAAGGTAAATCAAAAGCATTGGGGTTAAATAGGACTATTATATTTTTGTTCAATTTTACAAATTCAATTCCCAGAACTTAATTTTTTTTGGCTGTTTTGTTGGATTGTTGACTTGACATCATTTAAAA
The DNA here is from genome assembly GCA_963680825.1 of Meiosimyza decipiens. Lineage (NCBI taxonomy): Eukaryota > Metazoa > Arthropoda > Insecta > Diptera > Lauxaniidae > Meiosimyza > Meiosimyza decipiens. The sequence continues at coordinate 92,920,424 of OY804258.1, read as the reverse complement.
AATTTAACTCTAATGCTGCTTACTAAAATTAAATTGATGCAATATACAAATAACACAATTGTTTATTAACATTTGCTGCCACACAAGGATTAATATCAAATTTTCCCCATTTCTGCAAATATAAAATTTATTTAACTAGATTTCAGGCAAAACTAGTTATCCTTGGGCAAAACTCGTTAACTTGTTTGCTCAGATGAATGTAATAATCTTTTTTATTTGCTAGACGGCTCTTATGGTAAAATTTCCGTAAAAATAAATAAAATATTGCCCAAAATATAAAATATTTACCTACATATTTATTCACAAATTCACATAAAATATCACCCAAATCATTGGGCGTTATTACGTATAAATTTTGGCTCTGTTTCATTTGCCGACTGTGACTTTTCTATGAGAACGCGCCTACAAGCGATTAATACATATATGTATGCAGTAAGCATTAAAGGTCTGCGCATATTCTTATGTCCTTTATCTCCTCCGGAGTATAGATCCTCCACAAAACCTATCCAACGTGCACGATTCATTGCTTTCACTTCTCATATAAGACTACCTTGTAAGAATTTTATTGCAGTAACCTAAAACCATAGTTAGTTTTATTTTTCGTTAACATTTGGTGGACTGTTTTTTACACCAGCAATATTCGGAATGGCGCCTCAAGAACGAGCCAAAGCGATTCCTCGATCAGCCTACGAAAATCATACGTAGGACTGGATCAAGCGCTGCCATAGTTTTAATGCAATGTGTTGGACACATTAATTAAAAAATTATTACTTTTCTAAATACCCCATAAACCAAATCTTGTTCCCGTATACTTTGTAGTTAAATCTCTCTTTGAAAACAGCTCTTACTCTCTTAAATTATTTGACTAATGATATAATTGCAAAGTGCAGGAACACAGCTAATATGTACGTCCCACCGATTACCTGCTTCACTGATGGATTCGGATATGTAACCGTGTTTTCCTTTCATTCCGCAGTTTCATATTCACGTATAGTCCAAAAGTCGTAATAATTTCGGACGATTTCAACCTAGTGACTTTCTTAGCCTAGTTTGTTCTGATGATCAACGGCTCGCGATCCGCGCTATTTCAACCCCTTAAATAGATACATACATTCTTTGAGGTACACAAGTTAACTTGAAAGACTATTGTTGCCGGTAACATATGTATATCATTTTTAAAATTAATTTATATATATTTTTTTTTTAATTTTGTTTATATGTCACGTAAAAAATAAATAGATAAAAATATAGTATACATATTAAGCTAATCGTATAGGCATAGTTATTGTACTATTTATAATTTAAATTTAATAAACGTGTTCTTAAAATAAATATATTTTTTTAATCTCAGTTTAATTAATCAAAAAATCTTTATAAGATTTTTAAATATGCTGTATTGGCATATGTACGAGTAGTTAAAATGGATTTTAATCTGACAAAGGCTTTACGACGCATTTTATACCCTATGCACACTTAGAATATATTCGCGCAGAAGGGCGTGGCAGATATCGAAAAGTACATATGTATGTCGATTTAGCCATGTCCGTCTGTCTGTGGAAATCACAATTACGGGAAAACTAAGCGATATAATTAAATTAAATTTGGTACGCGGGCTACAAAAGTGGCTCAAAACCACAAAAAAACGTGTATTTTGACAAGAGGGCACGGCACCAAACTTTTAAAATGATAAATTGAGGAAGCTATTTAAGGTAGTGCAACGGAATTTCAATACACAAAAAATCTTTTGGACAACTGTCCAAAGCGAATTTTGATAATGAACCTATTTCAAGAGAGGAAATGGTCTTATCTGCTGTTGCTATTTTGTAATTTGAGAGTTTGGTTCTTCTTCTTCGGATAGCCACGGTTATTAAAATAAAAGATTTGTAGCTGAAGTTACATAAAAAAAAATTGCAACCAATACTTTTTTTCTCAACTGTCGGTTTGAATAAAAATAGAAACTATGATTCTGATTGTGTTTATTTTTCTTGAAACATTTGTTTATAGGTACAATTATGGTATTTTTATTGAAAATTTTGAAGAAAATTTTTACTTTTTTTCCTGCTTTAGTTTTTGGCTTGAAAATAATGCTCACTAAATTTCAGCTTCCTAGTTCTAAGCTGTAAGCGGCGCGAACATAGTTTGTGTTCGATTTTATTGAAATTTAACAAAAAAAAAGACTTACTTAAACGTGTGAGGTGCTTCACCCTGTAATTAAAGCCGGTTGCCCGGAAGGAATTAAGAAGTTTCTAAAATAGCCGGGATTTTGATGATTTTTTTTACATGTGCTTTCATTATGTGAACAAAAATTAAAGTTTTTAATACTGGCGACTTAAAAAAAAATAAAGTCATAAATTTTTTCTGAAAAAAAAGTTAATTTTTCCCACTAAAAATTTTACTTTTCACCATAGGAAAAATTATTTTATTTTGGGAGGTCCAGGAATTTCATCTTTTTTGACTTGGCAGCCATGTGTACAGTTCAGCTTGGTGATCTAGAATATGTATCGGTCGTTCTTTAAATATCTGCATTGAAATTTATTAGTGTAAATTAAATAAGTTTTATTAAATAAAGTAAAAAGATAATATAACATAAATTCTTTTAAGTAAAATTAGGAAAATATAGGTTTTTGAAAATTCATATTTCTTAAAATTTAAAGTGCTGCAAAAAAAATACATCAGTAAGTAATAATTTGCCAATTTTGAATGTAAAAAATAAGCTTCAGTATTTTCAAGAAATGCAGCTTCATTTTTTAAATATTTTTAATTCAAAAGAAAGCATTTACATACTTAAATAAATGTAGTCCAGAATTAAACAATGCACAATATACAATTTTAAAGAAAATTGATCAGGTTTCCGTAATTTCTTCACATATGTGCACCAATAAACGTACATAGGTTAATGATAAATTTTTTCGAACAAATAAGTTTTTTTGATAAAAAAAATTGTCAAAATTTTTGAAAACTATTTTTTTTTAAACCATTCAACCGATATTTAATATATAGTATTAGTATATATATAGCTAGTTTAGTTTCGTTCGAAATGAGTTAAAAGATTTACCAGATCTTGTTTTATTTCTGTACTTATAACATTATATGTATATGTAAATATTTCAAACACTTTTATAAAAATAAGGCTTTATGGATTATCAATAAGATTTCCCTGACAGATCGGGGCCGCTGTGATGACCTCGTCTAAATTATTTAATTTTTTGGATCTCCAAGTTTGATTTGCCTCTGAATCGCAGTCTTTATTTTCTTGTGAGCGTTGGTAATATTCCATTTCACTGGCGTACATTGGAGTTGTAATACCAAAAAAATTTGCAAGGCCACCTCCCAAGTAGTCAATGCCAAATAAAATATTCGTACCAATTTTGTGGGCTTTACATTTTAACAACGGAACAAGCGACAGCTCACTCTGCAAAATAAACTTGTTACATATTTTAATAACACAATAGAAAATCATTTACCTCATTAATGGCGACCTCAAGGCTTTTGTCAGGTACATCGAATTCTATTTCACTGTCTGATGCCTCTTCCATAGTACCGTCGCTAAAGTACAGAATGCGACGGTTTCTTTGCAATTCCGTTGAAGATACGTTATCTGCTTCAGTCTTTTCCTCGTTAGGTTGTAGGACATAATCATGCTGTTTTTCTAAATCACAGTTGGGCATTTTTGCACAGTAATTAAAAACAAATTGAAACTATTTTCGTAAAATTTTTTTAATTGTGAACTATACACATCCTCTGTAAATAAGTTAATAAAACAGCGAATTACTATTGCAGTTAGTTAAAGTATTTACATTTTCCTTACCGCGACCGATTTGTTGACAATTTTCAATGGCACCAGCATTTTGAAATCAATAACAACAACAAAAACAAGGTCATTATTGTTTTGACTCAACTTTTTGTTGCTGTGCTGGTATGTGATTAGGGGATTACAAAACGCGAAGTTCTTGGTCAAACAGTTTAGCAGCTCGTGTTCACATGATCAAGTTTTTCGAAAAGTTTGCATTTGCACTGAAGAAAAAAATGAATGTGTGTGTTGTCAAATCAACAGTTAAGCAACTTTCGCTAATACCCCTAACAGACATGATTTTGGTACCACAATGCACAGAAAATACCATGTATTTGAATATTATAGTTTGCAATAATATGGTGAGCCGCTTATAAATTTTGTGATATGCTATTGAACACAGCTAAAATAATAAAAATTAAAAAGGTAACAACACGTAATGAACTAAAAATATGACGATCAATATTATCAAAAATCAATATGGCAGAGTAGATTTTACTTTGATTTTATGAATTTCAGAAATTAAAGCAGAGTACAATGCTTTAGTGCGATGATAAATAAATTTATCGAGGTATTTGCAATCAAGTTTTATACAGATAAGTTTTCATACCTTTAAAAGGAGAAGTATTTTGGTTGAAAATGTTAGATATAGGAAAACGATATCTTGCTTGCTTTTCGAGACATCGATACTCAAAAATGATATCCTACAATGGAACTGGTGTGACTTTTGGCATTAGAACACTATAAGTCGATGCCTTGGGCTTTAAGCCTTAAGCCATCGATTTGAGCTTGTTTTTATATCAAAAGCCACACTGAAAATAAGTAGAGAAGCAAGAAGTTTTGCGCTTTAAAAAAAACAAAGGTGCATTACCTTCAAAGAAAAATAAAAGTCTTGGAAACAGGAGCCCTGATTTTTATTTCCAGTTAAGACACTCGTTCAGAAGTATAACTGTTATGTTTGCAGGGTAAAGTTTCACATAATGAAAGCAGTGAGTTTATTCTACGATTGTAAACAGTTACACATTCTGAACACTACACTGGCGCAATTGGTGAAAACTAAAGTTGTTTTGTACTTTATATAAAATTGAATTCATTTGTTATTTTCATAAAAATGCCTTTTGCTTGTTTAAAGTCAGTTCGAGAAGTAAGCAGTGAGGACAGTGCAAGTAATTTTAATTTTTATAAGGTTTCACCAATTTAATACAGTTTATCCTATAGGTTCATGTAGCCTCAAATTTGTTGCAGCACAATCCTGGCAAAAAATGGAAGACCAAGTCTTCAGGTGATAAGTCCGCCTACGTTATAATGGAGCTAGATGTGCCTCAACTTATAACTGGAATCGACATTGGTAATGAGCACTCTGCGTTTGTGGAAGTGCAAGTTGGAAAAGAAGGATGCGCACGGGAAGCTTTTTCGGTAAAAAATAGATTAAGGGTTAGCAGTAGGGACAATCTTATTTTCTTAAACCAAACTTTTTTAACGTAGTTAAAAGAACACGTAATCAAAAATTGTCGCTCGGATCTAGTTTCGGAGCCATCAGAAGTTTCGGGTATAGTTTTTATAAAAACCGGTATAAGTTGGGAGCCGCTAAACAGATTTCAAAAATATGGGTATCATAGTCAAATTAAATAATGTATTAAATGTATTCATAAATATTTGAAATTTGTTGTAGAGCTTTTGAGACATGACGATTTCTGTAACATGTTCACCTATTTTATAAAACCGTCATTTTTCCCAAAAAATGTAGGTTACTAAACCTGTTTTAAGATCTCAAGAAAGCTGAATTGATGTATCACTTACATCAAATTTTTTCATATTAACCCATTTTTAACCCGAAAACAAAAATAAATTCTTTAAATATTTTTTTAAACTATGCATTTATGGACTACAAGAACGTCGAATAAAAAACAACTTCTAAAGCAACAAAAACATCAAAACTTCACTGTACCATTATCAATGCGGCGCTATTTCTCATAAAAAATAGCTGAATCTAGATAGAAGATTATATTACTTCACAAACTTTTTTGTAGAACTACTGTGGCTAGCGAAGCAGGATTTGGATATAATATAGACAGAACCGCAGCCGAATGTCGCCGCGAAGCCGGTATCGGACATGAGACATATAAAAACTGAGCCGCCACCGCAGGCCGCCCACTTACCCTAACTTTTCTGTTGAATTACTGTAGGAAGCGAACCAATTGTTGGATATAATACTGAATCGCTGCTGAAGGCCACGGTGTCGTTCATATTAGAAATCTTAATCCTATGGTGCTAGATATATTACAGATTGATCCACACCCAAAGCGGCCGCAAAACCAGTACAGGATATTTCGGAGTAGTAGTTGAAATTGAACCATTATAATGATAACACAAAAAGTACTTTTTGGTTTTAGAGAACTGATATATTAATTTTCGTCGCTTCCAAAAATAAAAATAATTGTGTCGTGTTACCCTATAGACATGTGTATCGCTGTACCAAATTTCATTGAAATCAGTCAGCCACCCACCGAAATATAAAGGCCTTTTCTCAAGGTTCAATCTATCTCCATACCAAATTTCATAAAAATCGGTCAAAAACCACATTTTTTGAAAAAAGAACAGTTTTTTGATAAAAAGGTAGTCAAAAAGGGATTGAACTGTTTTGTATTAACCTATCTATATAAAGAGTACAAGGACACCCGATTTTCGGTGGTTATCACTAGTCTAGAATTACGAATATTTTAAACGCAGTTTTAAAATTTTTTGAACTAATTACAGTGGCAGTAATTTTAAATTCTTCGATGAACGATTACATCAATTTCAATATTGACTATTTTTTTAAATTACGATTTCTGTTTTGGGTAATCGTAAACGAAATATATTCAAGAAATGTCCAAAAGTTAAACGCTTTAACTATAAAGATAATTTTTATCTAAACAAAGAGAAAATATTACAAAAAAATCATCTAGAGGTGCCACGCCCACTGATGGAATCCTGTCGAGTTCCATCTAATTTCGAAGCTCATAGTAACCGACATATCTACACCAAATTCTATAAGGTTAACTCTGATAGTACACTAAATATAATTCAAAAATTTTTTTGCGTATATAAGAGATGCCACGCCCGTGCTTAAATAAAGCAATGACTAACTTTATTTAAGTTTGAATGAATCTTAAGACTAATCGCCACTTTATTGTTTGTTGGTTGCAAACAAATTTGATCATTCACGTTCGGCAGGGACGTAACTCGCGCGCAATTTTTAATAAAAATCAATAACTGAATTTAACATTTTTAGTTTTGTATGTACATACATAATATTTATTTCTATTCCAATTATCTTAACTGTTATAGTTCTATTACCCTAAGTCGTTAAAAAAAACTTAGTATGTAGGCTTTGGTAAATGCAGCGCCGTGCTGTAACTTTTGGGGGCCCTGTGCAGAAACTAAAAAATTTTTTTTTTTTTCTTTCAATTCGTAGTAATTTATGGTATTGGAGAAGTTTTTCTAATGTATTTAATATTTGGGGCCCCTCAAAAATAGGGGGCCCAGTGCGATTGCACTTGTTGCACTTGCGATAGTACGGCGCTGGGTAAATGCAACATTTTGAAGTTTCAAGCCTAAGGCATCCTTAGCGATAAGAAATTATAGTATGTTGATTTCTTTGAAACACTGGTTATTAATTGTTAACAAATTCTACAGGAAATTCTGATAACTTGTTCTTTTATGACACCAATTGAGAGCAAAAATTCAACGAACGTAAATCGAGTACGTTGTTTTGCTCAAAATGCGTTAGTGGAGACAGCTTTGCCCATGAAGTGGAAATTGATAAAAGTTATATGTTCTCAGCCGTTCAACAAACATGTTCAATTTGGATTGTCCTTTATTAAAATACATGTTGTTTCCAGTAAAGAATCAGTGCAAAACAGTCTCGTCCCAGAAAAATTTCTTTCACGGAAGGTGTCAGCAGATTCGAATGAAAATAGCCCAAAGGGGCTTGCTTTGGGTAATTTTACTTTAAGAGAGGATTCACCTGATTCAGAGTCAGAAAGTGCATCTGGTTTGTTTAGTCGTTGGAAAATGTCACGAAATATGAAAATTGACACAGCGCCAACCGCGCTTACGGTTCCTACAGCGTCGACAGCGCTAATGGCGCCTACAGCGGCAGCTGCTATTAGAGAAGCATCAAGTCCCACTGCTTTAAGCAAAAACTTTAAGCTGAAGCCTACACTTATTTCACCTAAGCCAAGTTCTACTGCTCATAACAAAATGGGTAATGGCGAGAAGCAAATACTTGATAGAAATCGAGACTTACTTTTGTTTGGTCCCGAAGATGACGAAATTCCCAATAAACGTTTGGAAGTAGTGATTGAAGCAGATAAAGAGCGTCTTCGAATTGACAATGAAAAATTAAAGAGAGGAAAGGAGAAGACAAAAGAAGGTAATTATGAAATTCATACTAAGCCAAGTACACGTCATGTAGAAAAGCCAGCGGATGCAGTTCCTCGCAGGTCAACAAGTGATTTACCATCCGAAAAAGCAAAAAAGCGTCATTCGTCGCCCAGTAGTAGTAAACCTGCTAAGAAAATTAAAGCAGGAAGCGGCATTAAGTACCTGCCCTTTAATCAACTTTTGCAAGGTGTTTGCCTAGTGATTAGTGGAATACAGGTGTTCAACTTATTTTAAGTGTGGTTTTCTTATATTTATTTAATATTTTAATTTGTTTATAGAATCCAGATCGTGCAGAGTTGAGGAGAAAAGCATTAGAAATGGGTGCGAAGTATAAAGCGGACTGGGGAAATGGTTGCACTCATTTAATGTAAGCTTATGACTTAAACAATTTATTTGAAATTGGTTCCATAGTTTTCGAGCCGCGTGTTAACACATAATTTTGTCAATATATCAAAAAAGTCTTATTAAGTAAATTTTCTTTGACTTACGACTTGTTTCTGATTTTTTTCAGGCACAAGTGGTATATCAAAAAAATCGAATTAGTAAAATTATGATAACAACGCATTTTTGAAAAAAATAACTGTTAAAAAACTGTTAATGTTTCAAAAAAAATATATATCTCAAAAGCTATGGAACAGATTAAAAATTTCAATTTACTCCTTTAAGCCAATATTTAAATTAATACAAGGGTTCCCTAGTTAGTACGATTTTTAGTCATGACTTAGATCACTGGCGAATTTTGAAATGGCATTAGTTAATATTTGTATTGTTTAAAAAAATCTTTATTTTGACACCTTATTCGACTTTATTAAATAAATCATCACTGAAACATTGAAACTCTCAAACTAGCGTGTATAAAAGTTCCAATAAATTCCTCAATGAACCGTTAATGGAAACTTTAAGGAAATTTCTTTAAAGAATTTCATCAATAAACAAACAAAAATCACGAACCAAAACACAATTACCAAACAACATAAACAAAAAATAACATTTCCTTGATATGCTTAAATTTTAATGGTTTCAGTTTAACTAATAAAATACGGTTGTCTATTTCTTGGTATAGAATCAGGACCTCATTAGTCCCGAGAAAGACATGGCTCGCTTGGCCTTAGTTCATCCTTAGAGAGACCTCAGTCTCTCTAGTTCTTCGACGACTACGGGCATTTCCCGAAGATTACTCCCTCCCTCTTCACTTAAAAAAGATTATACTGGCTTATTTTCTCTTTCGGGGTATAGAATCAGGACCTCTTCCGTCGTGGGAGAGACCCCGGTTGCTTGGGCCTTGTGCACGCACAACTAGGCAATTTTTCGTAGAGGGCTCCCCCTTCATAATTTGAAAAGAATTATGATGGCAGACATCTTTCGGACGGGGTTTGCACAACCATAATCGCAAAGTTTTTATATTTCTTCATAATTTTTCTTAATCCTTACTAATTTCAACACTACATTAAATGATCACGTTAGTCGGTATTTTCTCGTCCAGATGTAGTCAGCTATTTGCGCGGACAACCCTTGATGTGTTTCGGCATGATTATTTCTCCCGGATATTCCGAATTTCGTTAGCAAATATATATATTTTTTTATATTGCTTATGAGGGATCCGACCAAGCAAATTAAATTAAAAGTATTCGTTATGCTGACAAATCGCTCCGTTTTTTGGTCTTTCGATCAAAGGATCACTAGCACCATTTAATATTTTAACACCTTCAAGATATCACGTTGATAGCAGAAATTTTGCAATTTAAAAAATTTTAAAATAACTATGCGCCATTCTGATATTCAATCGTATTTAAGCATTTGTAACCTTCTGATTTGTTTCCATTTTAGTTGTGCATTTAAGAACACCCCAAAGTACAATCAAGTAAAAGGAAAAGGCAAAATTATCACTCGTAGTTGGATCGAAAAATGTTATTCCTTGAAGAAGTATTTGCCTTGGCGCAGATTCGCACTCGAAAGTTCAGAGCTGGCTAAATCTGAAAGTGATGAAGAAATTTTAGATGAATCACATAAATCAGAAAACGAAACCGATGACGAATCTGATCGTCCATCTACTTCACATGAACAAAGTGATGCAAGAGATAAAACGTTAGATATCTACGATTTAGGCGTCGACGATAAAAAACAATCTGAAGAAATAAGATCACGCAGCCAAATTTGTGATATTACATCTGGCAGCGACACTGAAGATGAAATTCTGAAAGTGACAAGTGGTATAATAATTTCAGTCAGATGTTGAAAGCTTTAAAATGTATTTGTACGATTCGATTTCTTTTCAGCAAAGCAAAAATTGAATTCAGGTAGCAATAAAGAAAACGAGAAAAAAGATAAAGATATTTATGAGGTGACAACTGAAGAAGAAGATTTTTTAAAGGAAAAGCTGAAAAACTGCAGGAAGAAATCATTTTTCAATGGCTTAGTTTTTGTTATTTGTGAAGATGTTAGTGTTGTGGACAAAATTAAACTTGAAAAATTTATTGCACAATTCGGAGGTACACTATCGACTGAATTCTCAGATGCGCAGTATGCGATAACAAATAAGCCTTTAAGCGATGAAGACAAATCAAAATTTTCAGGAGAATCAGTTAAGCCTTTATGGATTTTTGAGTGTACAGACATGGAAGTCAAGGTACCTATAGCGCGATATAAAATATAACTATTCTGAATAACGCCAAATAAAGTGAATTGTGAATAAACGTTCTATAGATTTTACATTAAATACTTTAGATCTTATGAATCTGAGAACGAGTTTTAGAAAAACTATTAAAAAAAAACACCCTTAATGGATTCCAAATCACAAAGTTTCACCAATGTTCGTGGACCTTTTTAAAAGGTCTGTACCACGTTACTGCTTTTTTGGAATAGGCAAATACAAACCAGCGTGAAGCGTTTAGAAAGCCTGCAGTAAGAGTTCGAACCTGCTAAAAGTTCGAAATTGATGAATTTTCGACATTTAGACAAATAAAATTCAAATTGAATTATTTTTAATTCCATTCAAGAAAATCGGAACTCTAAATTTTCAATTTGTAAACTTAATTAGCAATTTTGCAATTTGTACACCACCCACTCGAATTGGGGTGTGTCTTTTATATGGGACCATGTTTCCAAAAATAAAATGAATTGAACTTATACATAGGTCCAATAAGCCTTACATTTTTTTAAAAAGCATAATTTTTCAACACTTACTAAAATAGTGCTATATACTAAGTTCTAAAGCTCATGCTTGTATTGTAGGTGCCACATCCACTTTTTGTCTGTTGCGAGGCCGGATTCTTATAGATATTTATGTTCAATTTGCTTACATAACTCCTTTATATAACGTTTTCAATTGGTTGGTTGTATAGTGGGTGTTACGCTCTTGTTGTAATTTAATGGTATATTTGTCTTGAGCTTGTCGTAGCTATTCCTAGCATTAGTGCACTATCTTATATAACTACTTCAGTATAACGTTTTTAATTTTTTACTCATACGGTAGGTGCAACGCACTCTGTTTTAAATGTAGCCACTTTTTTCCTTGGGCTAGCCCGAAGTTTTTCTGCTACTTGTATAAAATTTGGTTGTATTACATTAAATAATTCTCTCAGTACAGTGTCTTAAAATGTTTGTTTCTTTGGAGAGTGCCTTGCCCAACAGACGAACATTGCTAAAGCAACTCAGGCCGGGACGTTGATCAAGAATAAACATATGTATACACTTCTACACCTGCGAGTATAAACAGTGGGGTAGCGCACTGGACTATGAATCACTGGGACATGGATTCGAGACAGACTTTGCAAATTTGTAAGTCGTGAGTAAAAATTACATATAATAAAATTAAATATATTAAATAAAAAAGTTCAATAATTTGCATATAAAGTCAGAGTATTAAGCATGACACGGAAATCTTTTTTAAAACTGAACGACAGTCATCGTATTCGCCTGATGTGGCTGAGCTTTTCTAGTTACCAAAGCTAAAATGCGAGTAAAATTATATCCAACAAAAGCCAAGAGATAGTTACAAATTGGTTTGGGGAAAAATTCCACCAACAGATATACCTACACAAACATAATTTGCAATGAAATATATAAACAAATGTTTTCTTTCACTTTGAAATTCAAAAATAGCTGTTCTCGCATCTACCTCATTGTGTTTTAACGCATGATAAATAGACCAAAAAATCGTTTGTCAAAAAGCTATGTTTGGTCGGACTCGCATCCACTTCGTTTGGCAGTTTAAAGAGCTAAACACCACTGGGATGTGTGATATCGCAGAGCGATATCGTAAAATTTTATATTTTTCGAGCGATTTGTTGATAGAAGACGTAATTGTAAGGGTAAGTGCGATGCCATTGGCCGCGGCTCTGAGTTTTCATCCTATAGTATATGAAGCACCGGGTTCTCTAGTTTGCCAGCACAGCTCAAGGCTTGCGTCTTATGGTACCACCTTTCGTATTTTGTGCGATAGATTGTCAATGATCCAAAAAACCGTTGGAACCCTTGTTTGGGACAGGATTCAACAATACAACCAAATATATTATGTCAAGGCTTCTTCGAGTTTTATCATTTGGTATAGATTTTGAGTTGAAATATTATAGTTTTAATTAAAACAACAAAATTGGCTAAAATTCGGGCATCGCGGCGGGCTGTGGCAAAGACGCCCTGGTCAATTAATTTCACCAAAACGCCTTACTATCTTTCCTGTATATTTTATCGTGTAATCTTATACACTTGACTTTTCTACAGCGGGCTCTCCGTCTATATGCGCTAATATCAAGTGAAATGTAGGAAATCATTTATGTGTGCATTTATGGCACTGTAAAAATTTTACTAAAGCTGTCAATGTGAAGTCAATGCAGCTGGGTGAGGCTAAAGCCAGTACTGTCACAAGAAGTGTTTTTCGCTGATCTCATTTATCTATACTTTTTCGTAGTGTTGGCAACACCAAAACTCCTATGAAGTTTCTATCCAATGAAAAAATTCGAGTTGGTTGTGAACTAAACTATTGTTCATGGTAGAATTATGGAAGGTAAAGTCCGTTAACGAATACAGACGTGTTTTTGTGTGTGTTCGCTCGCGTGGGTCTTAGCGTCTGACCCGTTCCACGTGCTTTTTTCAGAGCTGTGAAACGTATAGGTTAAAAATAAATATCTATTTTTTACAATACTAAAATAAACTATTAATTGAAATCCTAAAAAAACTTTAATTGGTGATGGCGTTATAACTCAATGAGTTGGCCAAATAAATCTCTAATCCTATCCACAATCGTGTTTAGCAAACCCCAAAAAAAAAAAGCAAATTGTCAAAATCATGGTACTTTATATAAAAGTGAATTCATTTGTTATTTTCATAAAAATGCCTTTTGCTTGTTTAAAGTCAGTTCGAGAAGTAAGCAGTGAGGACAGTGCAAGTAATTTTAATTTTTATAAGGTTTCACCAATTTAATACAGTTTATCCTATAGGTTCATGTAGCCTCAAATTGTTGCAGCACAATCCTGGCAAAAAATGGAAGACCAAGTCCTCAGGTGATAAGTCCGCCTACGTTATAACGGAGCGAGATGTGCCTCAACTTATAACTGGAATCGACATTGGTAATGAGCACTCTGCATTTGTGGAAGTGCAAGTTGGAAAAGAAGGATGCGCACGGGAAGCTTTTTCGGTAAAAAATAGATTTAGGGTTAGCAGTAGGGACAATCTTTTTTCTTAAACCAAACTTTTTTAACGTAGTTAAAAGAACACGTAATCAAAAATTGTCGCCCGGATCTAGTTTCGGAGCCATCAGAAGTTTCGGGTATAGTTCTTATAAGTTGGGAACCGCTGGACAGATTTCGAAAATATGGGTGTCTTATAAAGTCAAATTAAATAATGTATTAAATCTATTCATAAGTATTTGAAATTTGTAATATAGTTTTTGAGATATAAAGATTTCTGTAAAATGTTCACCTACTTTCATAAAACCGATATTTTTCCGACAAAATATATATTTTTTTAACGTATTTATATATATATTTTTGTTATTGGCATGACTGTGCTGTCGTGTTTGTTAATTTTCGGAGTCAAAGCATAGCCGAAGAAAATAACTTAACAAAATGACAGCAATTTCAAACGCTCATTAAGAGTACCAGGACACCCGATTTTCGGTGGTTATCACTAGTCTAGAATTACGAATATTTTAAACGCAGTTTTAAAATTTTTTGAACTAATTACAGTGGCAGTAATTTTAAATTCTTCGATGAACGATTACATCAATTTCAATATTGACTATTTTTTTAAATTACGATTTCTGTTTTGGGTAATCGTAAACGAAATATATTCAAGAAATGTCCAAAAGTTAAACGCTTTAACTATAAAGATAATTTTTATCTAAACAAAGAGAAAATATTACAAAAAAAATCATCTAGAGGTGCCACGCCCACTGATGGAATCCTGTCGAGTTCCATCTAATTTCGAAGCTCATAGTAACCGACATATCTACACCAAATTCTATAAGGATAACTCTGATAGTACACTAAATAAAACACCAAATTTTTTTTGCTTATATAAGAGATGCCACGCCCGTGCTTGAATAAAACAATGAAAGTCTTAACTTCAACTTTATTTAGATTTGAATGAACCTTAAGACTAATCGCCACTTTATTGTTTGTTGGTTGCAAACAAATTTGATCATTCACCTTCGACGGGGACGTAACTCGCGCGCAATTATTAATAAAAATCAATATCTGAATTTAACATTTTTAGTTGTGTATGTAAGTACATACATAATATATATTTTTGTGCGAATTATCTTAACTGTTATAGTTCTATTACCCTAATTCGTTACAAAAAAACTAAGTATTACGTAGGCCATCCTTAGATTTAAAAAATTATAGTATGTTGATTTCTTTGAAACACTGGTTATTAATTGTTAACAAATTCTACAGGAACTTCTGATAACTTGTTCTTTTATGACACCAATTGAGAGCAAAAATTCAACGAACGTAAATCGAGTACGTAGTTTTGCGCAAAATGCGTTAGTGGAGACAGCGCCTACATTGCCAACAGCGCCTACAGTGCCAACAGCGCTACCTTTGGGTTAGAAAATTCTGGTTTTCTGCCTGAACCTTTTTTTCGTGAAACAGGTAGACTCTTCTTATAATTAGAAATAACCGTAAATACAGTTTTTTCTGATGCACCAACTATTTTTGCTATAGCTGAATATTTTAATTCTGAATTTTTCAGGTAAGTGGACAAAATCAGTTTGCGGACTTTTTATTGCTTGTTAGATATCTTTGTCGTTAAACGTGCTATCTTCAAGTGTTATACATCATATTAAACGTCACTTTACACAGAACAAATATTGTGTCTTTATAGACCTATAAGATTACCAGGTAGAGTATAATACAAAATATAAAAAGCGCAACTTTTTTCTGGGACAGTCCTTACATACATAATATATATTTGTATGCCAATTACCTTAACTTTTATAGTTTTATTACCCTAATTCGTTAAAAAAAAAACTTAGTATTACATAGGCCTTGGTAAGTGCAACATCTTAAAGTTTCAGTTAACACGGCATCCTTAACTTTAAGAAATTATAGTATGCTGATTTCTTTGAAACACTGGTTATTAATTGTTAAAAGATTCTACAGGAACTTCTGATAACTTGTTCTTTTATGAC
Organism: Meiosimyza decipiens; assembly: GCA_963680825.1. Lineage (NCBI taxonomy): Eukaryota > Metazoa > Arthropoda > Insecta > Diptera > Lauxaniidae > Meiosimyza > Meiosimyza decipiens. Next base: position 92,904,576 of record OY804258.1, on the reverse strand, counting down.
ACCAATTTAGAGCAAAACTTCAACGAACGTAAATCGAGTACGTAGTTTTGCGCAAAATGCGTTAGTGGAGACAGCGCCAACAGTGACAGCAGCGCCAACAGCGCCACCAGTGCCAGCAGCGCCTACAGCGCCAACAGTATCAGCAGCGCCAACAGTGCCAGCAGCGCCTACAGCACCAAGTGCGCCAACAGTGCCAGCAGCGCCTACAGCGCCAACAGTGCCAGCAGCGCCAACAGTATCAGCAGCGCCGACAGCGCCAACAGTGCCAGCAGCGCCTACAGCATCAAGTGCGCCAACAGTGCCATCAGCGCCTACAGTGCCAGCAGCGCCAGCCGCGCCTACAGTGCAAGCAGCGCCAACAATGCCAGCAGCACCAACAGTGCCAGCAACACCAGCAGCGCCTACAGCACCAACAGCGCCTACAGTGCCAGCAGCGCCAACAGTGCCAGCAGCGCCAACAGTGCCAGCAGCGCCTACAGCGCCAACAGTGCCAGCAGCGCCTACAGCGCTAACAGTGCCAGCAGCGCCAACACTGCCAGCAGCGCCTACAGCGCCAACAATGCCAGCAGCACCAACAGTGCCAGCAACACCAGCAGCGCCTACAGCACCTACAGCGCCAACAGTGCCAGCAGCGCCAGCAGCGCCAACAGCGCCAATAGTGCCAGCAGCGCCAGCTGCGCCAACAGCGCCAGCAGCGCCTACAACGCCCACAGCTCCAACAGTGCCAGCAGCGCCTACAGCGCCAACAGTATCAGCAGCGCCGACAGCGCCAACAGTGCCAGCAGCGCCTACAGCGCCAACAGCGCTAACAGCGCCAACAGCGCCAGCAGTGCCAGCAGCGCCTACAGTGGCAGCAGCGCCAACAGCGCCAACAGAACTAGCAGCACCTACAGTGCCAGCAGCGCCTACAGCGCCAACAGTGCCAGCAGCGCGTACAGCGCCAACAGTGCCAGCAGCGGCTTCAGGGCCAACAGTGCCAGCAGCGCCAACAGTACCTGCAGCGCCAACAATGCCAGCCGCGCCTACAGCGCCAACCGCGCCAACAGTGCCAGCAGCGCCAACAGCGACAGCAGTGCCAGCAGCGCCTACAGTGGCAGCAGCGCCAACAGCGGCAACAGAACTAGCAGCACCTACAGTGCCAGCAGCGCCTACAGTGCCAGCAGCGCCTACAGCGTCAACAGTGCCAGCAGCGCCTACAGCGCCAACAGTGCCAGCAGCGCCTACAGCGCCAACCGCACAAACAGTGCCAGCAGCGCCAACAACGCTAAGAGCGCCAACAGCGCCAGCAGCGCCTACAGTGGCAGCAGCGCCAACAGCGCCAACAGAACTAGCAGCACCTACAGTGCCAGCAGCGCCTACAGCGTCAACAGTGCCAGCAGCGCCTACAGCGCCAACAGTGCCAGCTGCGCCAACAGCACTAACAGCGCCAACAGCGCCAGCAGCGCCTACAGCGCTAACCGTGCCAGCAGTGCCTACAGCGGCTTCAGTGCCAGCAGCGCCTACAACGCCAGCAGCGCCTACAGCGCCAACAGTGCCAGCAGCGCCTACAGGGCCTACAGCGCCAACAGTGCCAACAGCGCCAACAGCGCCTACAGCGGCTACAGTGCCAGCAGTGCCTACAGGGCCTACAGCGCCGACAGTGCCATCAGCGGCAACAGCGCCTACAGCGGCAACAGCGCCAACAGTGCCAGCAGCGCCAACAGCTTCTACAGCGCCAACAGCGCTAACCGTGCCAGCAGCGCCTACAGCGGCAACAGTGCCAGCAGTGCCTACAGGGCCTACAGCGCCGACAGTGCCATCAGCGGCAACAGCGCCTACAGCGGCAACAGCGCCTACAGCGGCAACAGCGCCAACAGCGCCTACAGCGCCAACAGTGCCAGCAGCGCCTACAGCGCTTACAGCGCCAACAGCGCCTACAGCACCAACCGCACTTACAGCGCCAACAGCTCCAACCGCGCCTGCAGCGCCAACCGCGCCTGCAGCGCCAACCGCGCCTACAGCGCCAACCGCGCCTACAGCGCCAACCGCGCCAACAGCGCCTACTGCGCTGACAGCGCCAACAGCTCCTACAGCGCCAACCGCGCCTACAGCGCCAACAGCGCCAACCGCGCCTACAGCTCCTACAGCGCCAACCGCGCCTACAGCGCCAACCGCGCCTACAGCGCCAACAGCGCCAACCGCGCCTACAGCTCCTACAGCGCCAACCGCGCTAACCGCGCCTACAGCGCCAACAGCTCCTACAGCGCCAACCGCGCCTACAGTGCCAACCGCGCCTACAGCGCCAACAGCTCCTACAGCGCCAACAGCTCCTACAGCGCCAACCGCGCCTACTGCGCCAACTGCGCTAACCGCGCCTACTGCGCCTACTGCGCCAACTGCGCCTACTGCGCCAACTGCGCCTACAGCGCCAACAGCTCCTACAGCGCCTACAGCGCCTACAGCGCCAACAGCTCCTACAGCGCCTACAGCGCCAACAGCTCCTACAGCGCCAACGGCGCCTACAGCGCCAACTGCTCCAACAGCGCCAACCGCGCCTACAGCGCCAACAGCGCCTACAGCGCCAACAGCGCCAACAGCGCCTACAGCGCCAACTGCGCCTACAGCTCCTACAGCGCCAACAGCTCCTACAGCGCCAACAGCTCCTACAGCGCCAACCGCGCCTACAGCGCCAACTGCTCCAACAGCGCCAACAGCGCCTACAGCGCCAACTGCGCCTACAGCTCCTACAGCGCCAACAGCGCCAACAGCGCCAACTGCTCCAACAGCGCCAACCGCGCCTACTGCGCCAACTGCGCCTACAGCTCCTACAGCGCCAACAGCTCCTACAGCGCCTACAGCGCCAACAGCTCCTACAGCGCCAACCGCGCCTACAGCGCCAACAGCGCCTACAGCGCCAACAGCGCCTACAGCGCCAACAGCGCCTACAGCGCCAACCGCGCCTACAGCGCCAACCGCGCCTACAGCGCCAACCGCGCCTACAGCGCCAACTGCTCCAACAGCGCCAACCGCGCCTACAGCGCCAACAGCGCCTACAGCGCCAACAGCGCCAACAGCGCCAACAGCGCCAACCGCGCCTACAGCGGCAACTGCTCCAACAGCGCCAACCGCGCCTACTGCGCCAACTGCGCCTACAGCGCCAACTGCGCCAACAGCGCCTACAGCGCCAACCGCGCCTACAGCGCCAACCACGCCTTCAGCGCCAACAGTGGCTGCTCCTATTAGAGAAGCATCAAGTCCCACTGCTTTAAGCAAAAACTTTAAGCTGAAGCCTACACTTATTTCACCTAAGCCAAGTTCTACTGCTCATAACAAAATGGGTAATGGCGAGAAGCAAATACTTGATAGAAATCGAGACTTACTTTTGTTTGGTCCCGAAGATGACGAAATTCCCAATAAACGTTTGGAAGTAGTGATTGAAGCAGATAAAGAGCGTCTTCGAATTGACAATGAAAAATTAAAGAGAGGAAAGGAGAAGACAAAAGAAGGTAATTATGAAATTCATACTAAGCCAAGTACACGTCATGTAGAAAAGCCAGCGGATGCAGTTCCTCGCAGGTCAACAAGTGATTTACCATCCGAAAAAGCAAAAAAGCGTCATTCGTCGCCCAGTAGTAGTAAACCTGCTAAGAAAATTAAAGCAGGAAGCGGCATTAAGTACCTGCCCTTTAATCAACTTTTGCAAGGTGTTTGCCTAGTGACTAGTGGAATACAGGTGTTCAACTTATTTTAAGTGTGGTTTTCTTATATTTATTTAATATTTTAATTTGTTTATAGAATCCAGATCGTGCAGAGTTGAGGAGAAAAGCATTAGAAATGGGTGCGAAGTATAAAGCGGACTGGGGAAATGGTTGCACTCATTTAATGTAAGCTTATGACTTAAACAATTTATTTGAAATTGGTTCCATAGTTTTCGAGCCGCGTGTTAACACATAATTTTGTCAATATATCAAAAAAGTCTTATTAAGTAAATTTTCTTTGACTTACGACTTGTTTCTGATTTTTTTCAGGCACAAGTGGTATATCAAAAAAATCGAATTAGTAAAATTATGATAACAACGCATTTTTGAAAAAAATAACTGTTAAAAAACAGTTAATGTTTCAAAAAAATATATATCTCAAAAGCTATGGAACAGATTAAAAATTTCAATTTACTCCTTTAAGCCAATATTTAAATTAATACAAGGGTTCCCTAGTTAGTACGATTTTTAGTCATGACTTAGATCACTGGCGAATTTTGAAATGGCATTAGTTAATATTTGTATTGTTTAAAAAAATCTTTATTTTGACACCTTATTCGACTTTATTAAATAAATCATCACTGAAACATTGAAACTCTCAAACTAGCGTGTATAAAAGTTCCAATAAATTCCTCAATGAACCGTTAATGGAAACTTTAAGGAAATTTCTTTAAAGAATTTCATCAATAAACAAACAAAAATCACGAACCAAAACACAATTACCAAACAACATAAACAAAAAATTACATTTCCTTGATATGCTTAAATTTTAATGGTTTCAGTTTAACTAATAAAATACGGTTGTCTATTTCTTGGTATAGAATCAGGACCTCATTAGTCCCGAGAAAGACATGGCTCGCTTGGCCTTAGTTCATCCTTAGAGAGACCTCAGTCTCTCTAGTTCTTCGACGACTACGGGCATTTCCCGAAGATTACTCCCTCCCTCTTCACTTAAAAAAGATTATACTGGCTTATTTTCTCTTTCGGGGTATAGAATCAGGACCTCTTCCGTCGTGGGAGAGACCCCGGTTGCTTGGGCCTTGTGCACGCACAACTAGGCAATTTTTCGTAGAGGGCTCCCCCTTCATAATTTGAAAAGAATTATGATGGCAGACATCTTTCGGACGGGGTTTGCACAACCATAATCGCAAAGTTTTTATATTTCTTCATAATTTTTCTTAATCCTTACTAATTTCAACACTACATTAAATGATCACGTTAGTCGGTATTTTCTCGTCCAGATGTAGTCAGCTATTTGCGCGGACAACCCTTGATGTGTTTCGGCAAGATTATTGCTCCCGGATATTCCGAATTTCGTTAGCAAATATATATATTTTTTTATATTGCTTATGAGGGATCCGACCAAGCAAATTAAATTAAAAGTATTCGTTATGCTGACAAATCGCTCCGTTTTTTGGTCTTTCGATCAAAGGATCACTAGCACCATTTAATATTTTAACACCTTCAAGATATCACGTTGATAGCAGAAATTTTGCAATTTAAAAAATTTTAAAATAACTATGCGCCATTCTGATATTCAATCGTATTTAAGCATTTGTAACCTTCTGATTTGTTTCCATTTTAGTTGTGCATTTAAGAACACCCCAAAGTACAATCAAGTAAAAGGAAAAGGCAAAATTATCACTCGTAGTTGGATCGAAAAATGTTATTCCTTGAAGAAGTATTTGCCTTGGCGTAGATTCGCACTCGAAAGTTCAGAGCTGGCTAAATCTGAAAGTGATGAAGAAATTTTAGATGAATCACATAAATCAGAAAACGAAACCGATGACGAATCTGATCGTCCATCTACTTCACATGAACAAAGTGATGCAAGAGATAAAACGTTAGATATCTACGATTTAGGCGTCGACGATAAAAAACAATCTGAAGAAATAAGATCACGCAGCCAAATTTGTGATATTACATCTGGCAGCGACACTGAAGATGAAATTCTGAAAGCGACAAGTGGTATAATAATTTCAGTCAGATGTTGAAAGCTTTAAAATGTATTTGTATGATTCGATTTCTTTTCAGCAAAGCAAAAATTGAATTCAGGTAGCAATAAAGAAAACGAGAAAAAAGATAAAGATATTTATGAGGTGACAACTGAAGAAGAAGATTTTTTAAAGGAAAAGCTGAAAAACTGCAGGAAGAATGGCTTAGTTTTTGATATTTGTGAAGATGTTAGTGTTTTGGACAAAATCAAACTTGAAAAATTTATTGCACAATTCGGAGGTACACTATCAACTGAATTCTCAGTTGCTCAGTATGCGATAACAAATAAGCCTTTAAGTGATGAAGACAAATCAAAATTGTCAAGAGAAGTAGTTAAGCCTTTATGGATTTTTGAGTGTACAGACATGGAAGTCAAGGTACCTATAGCGCGATATAAAATATTACTGTTCTAAATAACGTCAAATAAAGTGAATTGTGAATAAACGTTCTATAGATTTTACATTAAATTCTTTAGAACTTATGAATCTGAGAACGAGTTTTAGAAAAACTGTTAAAAAAATACACCTTTAATGGATCCCAAATCACAAAGTTTGACCGATATTTGTGGTCCTTTTTAAATCGTCTGTACCACGTTACTGCTTTTTTGGAACAGGCAAACACAAACTTGCGTGAAGCGTTTGGAAATATTTGGTATATTTGTCTTGAGCTTGTCGTAGCTATTCCTAGCATTAGTGCACTATCTTATATAACTACTTCAGCATAACGTTTTTAAGTTTTTACTCATACGCACTCTGTTCTAGATGTAGCCACTTTTTTTCTTGTGCTAGCCCGAAGTTTTTCTGGTAATTGTGTAAAATTTGGTTGTATTACATTAAATAATTCTCTCAGTACAGCGTCTTAAAATGTTTGTTTCTTTGGAGAGTGCCTTGCCCACCAGCGTAAATTTGCCTAGGTCGTGTACAGAGCACTTCCGAATCATTCATTAACAGACGAACATTGCTAAAGCAATTCAGGTCGGGACGTTGATCAAGAATATACATATGTATATACTTTTCTATACCTGCGAGTATAAACAGTGGGGTAGCGCACTGGACTATGAATCACTGGGACATGGATTCGAGACAGACTTTGCAAATTTGTAAGTCGTGAGTAAAAATTACATATAATAAAATTAAATATATTAAATAAAAAAGTTCAATAATTTGCATATAAAGTCAGAGTATTAAGCATGACACGGAAATCTTTTTTAAAACTGAACGACAGTCATCGTATTCGCCTGATGTGGCTGAGCTTTTCTAGTTACCAAAGCTAAAATGCGAGTAAAATTATATCCAACAAAAGCCAAGAGATAGTTACAAATTGGTTTGGGGAAAAATTCCACCAACAGATATACCTACACAAACATAATTTGCAATGAAATATATAAACAAATGTTTTCTTTCACTTTGAAATTCAAAAATAGCTGTTCTCGCATCTACCTCATTGTGTTTTAACGCATTATAAATAGACCAAAAAATCGTTTGTCAAAAAGCTATGTTTGGTCGGACTCGCATCCACTTCGTTTGGCAGTTTAAAGAGCTAAACACCACTGGGATGTGTGATATCGCAGAGCGATATCGTAAAATTTTATATTTTTCGAGCGATTTGTTGATAGAAGACGTAATTGTAAGGGTAAGTGCGATGCCATTGGCCGCGGCTCTGAGTTTTCATCCTATAGTATATGAAGCACCGGGTTCTCTAGTTTGCCAGCACAGCTCAAGGCTTGCGTCTTATGGTACCACCTTTCGTATTTTGTGCGATAGATTGTCAATGAACAACAATATTGGCTAAAATTCGGGCATCGCGGCGGGCTGTGGCAAAGACGCCCTGGTCAATTAATTTCACCAAAACGCCTTACTATCTTTCCTGTATATTTTATCGTGTAATCTTATACACTTGACTTTTCTACAGCGGGCTCTCCGTCTATATGCGCTAATATCAAGTGAAATGTAGGAAATCATTTATGTGTGCATTTATGGCACTGTAAAAATTTTACTAAAGCTGTCAATTTAAAGTCAATGCAACTGTGGGAGACTAAAGCCACTACTGTCACAATTAGTGTTTTTCGCTGATCTCATATGCCTTTGCCTTTTCGTAGTGTTGGCAATACCAAAACTCCTATGAAGTTTCTATCCAATGAAAAAATTCGCGTTGGTTGTGAACTAAACTATTGTTATTGTTGGCTTTAATTAATTTATTTGGTAAATTTTTTGTGTTTTTGAAACATAGTGCACTACTTATGACTTCATAACTATAAAGCGTTAACGTTGAAAGAAACTCGTAACTAGGAGCTGAGGAGGGACTGCAGCGAAATGCCTCTAAGGTTTACGCACGCAATTGTGGCCAGGTAATTGATGACATAGTTTGCTTGAAATTGAAAAAAAAAAGAATTAAAAATGTGTTAATTTGTTCACTATTGAACGGGCATTAAAATGGAATTTGCCAAGCTCCAACCCAGATAAAATTTTTTTAATATTGAGCGCTTTTGTCAAGAATGTTTGAAGAATTAGTTACAAAGTGCATCTTGGAGAATGGATCCGGTATCCCGGAAGACTTCGTGCAAGGCGCCTGCGCAAAGGCGTGGTCGCTAACTAAAGGCAAGAAATAAAGTTATAATTGAAAATTATTTTATTAATGGGATTCTTGTTCATATGAAAAACTTCACCGTAGGGATGGGTGTGGTTTTTAATCGATGTGAATGCCAAAAATAAATTTTAATGGACCATAACACTAGTTTACTATACAAAGTTTTGACCTGGGTCGTACGCTTTTACAAGTTCATATAAATTTAACTTAATACTCAAAGTGACTTTTTAGGTGGAATAACCCAATGATTTTTTTTAGCAATACATAAAAACATTTTTATGACTAATCTTTTTTTTTTGGCCTTAAAAAGCGATAATTCTGAATTGAAACTCGGCTAACTCACTCATTTTATTGCTCTAGCTCTATTACATAGATTGATATGACAAAGTCTTTGTTAGTAAGTACTACTCTAAAGGAACGTCATCTTGTAAATCAGATAGTGTTCGAAATAGCTCACCCTTCACATACAATTTTTTACTCAAAAGGAACAACGAAATAAAATCTTACAGTATGGCTGATCCAGAACCACCTCAGCTTTTGGCTGATGTCTCTGCGGGCTGGGTTATTGCTAGTCGTCCACAGATGTGTACCATTCTAGATAGTTCCTATATTAATGTGTTATATCCACGCAGTTGTGTTGTTTGCTTGCTTAATAGCTTCGAAAGCGTCGTTTTAGCATTGCATCGCTCCTAAACTTGTTCGTTCTGATTAAGTATTTCTTTATTCTTTGCATGAGGGTCTTGTGACGAGTCCATCATTATGCACTGCCTTGAGCTTACCTTTGTTACCATGGTATTTTTACTTTTGATACTTGAAATAAGTTACTATCGAATCACAAATTAATCCAAATTTTTTAATTTATACTTATTCTACAGTGCATAAGGAAATATTTCCCGTAAAAATTAAAATCGGGGACCTGCCCTTTTCGGAGAAAACCGATTTTTACCTTTTTTTCATATTTTTCAGCGTTTTATGATTTTAGCCCTTTTTAAAACTTTTATTAAAAGTGCATATTTAGGGTGACCTATATAGCAATCACAAACAGACACACCAGCAATTATGTGTATATAGGTCACCCTAAATATGCACTCTTAATAGCCTATAATAGCCTTTTATAACCTAAGCTATGCTTCTTGATATAAAAGCTATGTGGTGTAAATTTGGTGTGAATCGTGTGTGTTTGGTGTGACCACGTAGGTCTTTGTGAAAATGCTTTTTTAAAAATATTTTTGTGCACCTTTAATAAAATTTTTATAGCTTATGTTACTTTCGGGGCGAAGATAAATCCAAATAATCAGAGATCAATGAAATCGGTTCAGCCGTTCTTAAGTTACGAAGCGGATAACTAAACCGACTTTGTTTTATTGTATATAGATGAATACTTCATGACCTTTAGGAGTGCCCAAACTGAAGTACTTGAACGGCACCACAATATTTATACATTACAGAATAAACTAAAAATGGCAATTAAGGTCCGAAAAACTTGCAGTGAACATCAGTTAAAGGGCTAAAATTATAAAAAGCTGAAAAATATGAAAAAAAGGTAAAAATCGGTTTTCTCCGAAAGGGGCAGGTCCCCGATTTTAATTTTTGCGGGATGTTTCCTTATGCACTGTAGAATAAGTTCCAATTGAAAAATTTGGATTAATTTGTGATTCGATAATAACGTATTTCAAGCTCACCGTGTACAATAAGTCGAGTATATTTGTAATGATTTGTTGCGGTCGCATTTTATAGTTTTGTAATTAGGAAACAAACCTCTTTTTCGTTCGAAGTTGGGAAGCAGCACTAATACCCTCTTTAAATCCTTCCTTATTCGCTTGCATGTCACTTCGCGCGCCAATTAATCGTCATTACCACAAGTCCTTAGCATTATCGTTTTCTCCGTCCTTTGTCAACAATCATCCCTAAGCGCTCCTTTAAAGTGCCGTTGCACTAGACGTCTCATAATATTTTTTGATATCTTACACCATTCTCGAGATAGTTGTGCTAGTTCATATGTAGAAAAACTAAAACACTGCCGTATGACTATAATTGCTAGTTTCTCAATTTTCCGTAAGCTTTTCTAGTTTTGGTGATTGTAGCTAAATATATCACTAAAGTATATGCAGTGTCGTCCACTCAGTAGGGCTGGGGAGGGCATTGCCCCCCGCCCCTCCCCATGGATCTGATACTAGTTCAACAAACCCATCTAATAGTGGTGGAATTATAATTCTCGCACTCCCCTCAAGATTTGGTGAAGTGACGCCACTGAGTATATGGACACTTCCCTTCAAAACTACAACCCTTGCGGCCAGAGCTGGTAGCCAGCTAGAAAAGAGATAAAGTCTGAATAAGAAAGGTTTTGTATCGAATGCTAAATGGAAAATTTATAATTTCGGTCTGGATTCGTTCAATTAGCCTCCAGAAGAAGGTACACAAAAACATTTTAATCCATATCTTAGTTTATTAATGTATATGTAAAAAAAAAAAAATTTAATGAGTTCATTAAGTAATAATTTTAATTATTTTAGGATATCGCCAACTTTAAAAACAGCTGGAGAATTTGATGTGGAACTTGCTAAAAAACAGCACGAATCTTATGTGAAGTAAGTTTGAAAAATATTTTATCTTACCTGACTCTTAAACATTTTTTTCAATGTAAATACGTAAAGTTTGCTTCGTGAAATCGGCTTGGATGTAATTGAACTACCGCCAGATGACTCACTGCCAGAAGGTGTATTTGTAGAAAACACAGCAGTGATATGTAACGGCGTCGCACTTGTAGGGAAGTCCAGCAATCAAATGCGACAGCGTGAGGTATGTACATATGTTTAAAGCTACAAATTAAATTTTAATACCCTACCGCGTTTTTTAGGTCGATAGCATGAAGATAATCCTTAAGAAAGAGCTAGATATTCCAGTTGTTGAAATTGATAACAACAACGCACAACTTGATGGTGGAGATGTTTTATTTACCGGTATTTTATTTATTTTTAATATAAATATTTTGTTTCAAACGATTTTCTTTTGCAGGTCGAGAGTTTTTTGTCGGTATTTCAAATTACACCAATGAAGATGGCGCCCGAGCTGTTGCAATAACATTTCCAGAGTATCCATGTACTCCAATTAAAGTACTATATTATTTATAAACCTACTGACTTTCATACATATTTCAATGATATGGAAAATATTTTAGGTTCCAGGTAAAAGATGTTTGAAATATTACGTTACAATGGCCGGTCCAGATGTACTTTGTGTGAGCACGAGTCGTTTTTGTCAAGAAATTGTTAAACGTATGGAACGAGAAGCAAGCTTTTCATATCAAAAGATAACATTACCAGAAGAGCATGCAGCAAATATGCTATATGTTAATGGAACAATAATACATAGGGCACCAGAAGAAATTGTAGAATCACACAAAGTAAGAAGCATTTGACGAAATATATATTTTTATAAAGACTGTGGAGCCTAATAACATTTCTCTTTTTAGGTAATCAAAGACAAAATTGATATTCCCAGCAGAAATATAAACATTAGCCAGTTTAGCCAATTTTCCAGTGGTCTAACGTCATCTTGTTTATTGCTGCGAAGATGGAAATCAATAAGAAGCATTTAATTAAATTAAGACAATTGCCGCTAAACTGTTCGCACAGCCAAGAGACTTTGGTTAAATGATTTACATATATACTACAGACAAATCCTTATGACTGAAGAATTTAATCAAAAAAATGCAAATAATTATAATACCTTCAAAAAGAAAAAAAAAAAAAAAATTAACCAGTGCAATGAGTACTGTCCTCATGAAATAATAATGTTAATGTTTAGGTGCAACAGCCCATCCAGAGCCTCGGTGTAGCTTAGCTACACAGTAGTTTCCTCCCAGATACGATCGGCGATATTTGAGAAAGTTTTCGAAACAAATTATACTCTCAGCGTAAAGAAAACATTCTTCGCTTAGCACCACCTTCTTCATGTTTCGGCAAAATACTTTACTGTAAGAATTTTTCACTTCACAGACATACAGCTATAAAAGCTGTATTTTATTATACTTTAAAGAAAGATTACTAATGAATACGTAGTTCAGTATAGTATAAATTGAAAAACAAGATTTTTTGAGCTCAGCTTCTATTGCATTGGTTAAATAACAGACATATTACTATTGAAATTTATGTCTAGCACATAACCAGATACCTATTTCAAATGTGGAAACTATATACAATACGTAGATTCTATGTAACCAAGGAAATTTATGTAACTGCACTATTTCAACTGTAATGGGAAGTGAAATCCAACTCGAATTTCATGGTATTATGTACACAAATTAAAAAATTCCAATTAATGTTATTAGTAGAATATGTTCGTGAGTTTAATTAATTATAGATAATTCATAATAATAAATATTGAAAAAACATTGTAAAAGATAGCATTTTTTCTGGAAAACCATATTCTCCTCCGTTTGAAAACAATCTAACCTTAGTGCTCCCCTCTTTATTGCATGAAAAAATATTTCTCTCGAAGAGATACCACGGCAATCTAACAACTTAAGCTTTGCATAGTGACGACAATATCCAAGCAAAAGCATTTAGAGGCAATCCTACCTTCATGGCGTAGCTACATCTTAAACTTTTCGAACCCATTTAGAACGGAAGGAGACTTCTTTACTAATTAAAATTGGAAAATAATATTACATATTTATATTAAATATTAATAAAGAATTGGTAAAAATTACACATTGTTAAAATTTATGGATCTACATTGCGTTGTTTTATTCGGTAAGTAAAAAGGATATCAGGTTTGGCTTAGAAAAAAAGTTTAACAAAATCCGATGGAACCAACAATTGTAAATGAAACGTTGATTCCTGAGGAGTGAAACGCAAAACTCACTGCATACTTTTGTATGGAATAATAAGGATTGATGTGCAGTTACATTAATGTGAGGTAGGTCTCGGAAAAAGTTCGCGCTTTATTTGTCAAACCTCGAAGCGGATATCTTTCAGGTCGAGCACAATAAGATCTTTTATTTATAGCTCACTTATGACTCATATGCAAATATTTGTCGAAATCCCCATTTAAATTTGAAATTTTGGTCTCATATAACTGCAGTAGAAACTCTTAAAGCTGCTAAAAGCGCCAATTTGTGGATGTTGGGATATTCCCTAGATTTTTCTATTTTCTTCCTCCAACTCATTTACAATCAAAAATTGAGCATTTGCATTAAAATTACACCTTCCGTAAAAATGCCTGAAACGCCATCTAGTTACAATTTTCAGAACTTTTTCATTTTTCATTCTCTTCCTCAAGTCATTTACAATAAAATGACACTTTTCTCATTGAAATCTGTTAATTAGTTTTGGAGTTATTCAACTTTAAGCATAAACTGTTTACAACTCATCCCTGCTGCTGTTTCTGTTTGCCTGGTGTTTTGTGAAATTTTCAATATGAAAGAAACTTCTGCACCGCTTTTAATGGGAAATAACGTTGTCTCGGCTGAGCCGCTTCATTGCGTTTGATGAAATTCAGTATGGAGATCGATTGATTCTTGAATAAAAATTTTCTTTTGTAGTGGGCGGTGCCACGCCTCATAAAGAAAAATATGTCTATACTGCCAAATAAAGGATCGATTTTGATTAAATTTAGTTAGGATATAAATTAAATCCTAAAAAAAGATTTCTAAAATCTCTTATGTTTTTTTGTGGGCGTGGTAGCACCTCTAGCAAGAGAAAACCTTTCCACGGCTAAGCTTATGAACTGATTTTGATGAAATTTAGAACAGAGTTAGAGATTGAAGTCAAAAAAAGGGTATTAAAAGTGTGTGTTCTTTTAGTGGGCGTGGATCCACCCCTAATAGGAAAAAACGCTGACACGGCTGATCCGCTACACCGATTTTGATGAAATTTGGTATGGAGATAGATTGAATCCTGGGTAATGATATTTGTGTTAAGAGGGCAAAACCACTCACCTAATAGGAAAAAACGTTTGTCACTGCTAAACTAATGAACCGATTTAGATGAAATTTGGTACAGTAATATATTGAACCCTAGAGAAAGGTGTTTGTTTCAAAGTGTACGGTGCCACACCTCCAATAGGAAAATATGTTTTCTCTGCTGAACTAATGGACAGATTTTGATGAAATTTGGTATGGAAATAGAACTAACCAACAGAAATTAATGATATATGATATGGAGATATGTATATTGAACTCTAAGGAAGAGATAGGGATAGAATATCATGATACCATGACATTTATTTTTGGAAGCGTTGTCGTTGTCTTGTATCAGTTTTTTAATATTAAATACCAAAAAGTTGGTAGAATTTCTACCACTGGGCGATCTCTAGATTCTAATAAAATGAAGGTTTCAGGTTTAGTTATAAAGTTTTCAGGTTTAGTTATAAAGTGTTAAGCAATAACAATACCAGTTTCTTAAGAACTCCTTTCAATAATTTATCAGCTTTTCAAAATCTTCGATTTTCTGGACTTATGGATTTTATGCAAACATAGTGAAAAATGTGTTGTTTGGCCATTTATATAGAAATTTATATTTATAACTTTTTTATTAAAAAAAAAAGAAAATCTGAGCGGATAAAATTAAATTTTGCTGCGAATTTAAGTGGAAAATTAAATTTTTTAGTGTTTTTCAAGGATATTGGCGAACTGAATATGTACAACTGCTGATTTCTTTCGTGATCAAAGACACAAAATATATGACTTGAAGAAGGCCGTCATCGGGAAATCTTTGTCCATATGACCGTAGGTTTTCTGCGCTCATGTGAAGTTCACACTCTCAATTCTTTGCTTATATTGTGTAAATTTACTATGATAGCAGCCCCACTCACGTTTTATTTGAAAATACCGCTGGACACACATTGTTTGGCTCCCAAGTGTCGTTTTGTGCAGCTGAGCTGGACATCACTAATGTAGAGTACGCATTTGATTTTGCTAGGAGTTTTTCAAAATTGAAAAATGGGGACTAACTTTGTGTTTCAGTTTAAAAGCGATGGACATTAAATCGGGTAGGGTACTTAAGAATGTATGACCTAAAATACTCCAATAATACATCATACGGAGACATCACTAAGGTTTATATGGACATCAAAAATGCATAGAATAGGTCACAGCTTAAAACATAACCTAACTTAAAACATAATTTTATGAGTATTTGTATTCATTCTTAGCTGATTCTTTTCATAGTTTCCACAGGCGCTGAAATTTATACATTGAAAAAAATGAAGATTATGTGAGTTTTTAATTTTGTTTTTTTATTAATTTATTTCATGAAACTAATTGAATAGGTAAATATAATACCTATTTTTTCCATTCCTTTTTTTTTTGTTTTTATTTTTTTTTCTTTCGGATTTTGTTTATTTTGTAAGAATATAATAATCGTTTTATACAAAGCCTTTTTTAATTTTACTATTTATAATTTTTTATGTAAATACGTAATAGGTAATTGGTTTAACTAATAAATAAAAACAAATCGTTTTAATAATTATGAGATGAACATACATAATTGATTTAATTAAGACTGGTTCCAAATGTACTCTTTCATAAAGTTGAACATTCCTTGTGTTTAGCTTAAGTTAATTTAGAGTTTATTATCTTACAATATAAACAATCAACGATTTTGTAAATGAATATTTATGAGTTTTTTGTTAAAGTTGTTGTTGCTCTTAAATTAATTGATTTTATTTAGTATGTAATAAATGTTTTATTATTCTAGTTCATAAAATTCTAATTTTAGCAAATGTAGGCACCCTAAATATTAAAGCTTTTTGCAAAACACGTTCTTTTATTTCAGTTATAATTATAATATTTAATAACAATAATAATTTTCAGTGTGTTTTAGTATCTCTTTTTTTTTTTCATTATTCAATGATGTCATCTATGTTCTCTATTCAATTGCTTAATGATTTATTTACTTTTTAATTTTTTAAAAACTCTTTTAAATGTACATATACTAAGTATATACTGCGTATGTTGAGAATTTATCTTATTTTATGTTAGTTTCAGTTTTAGTTTAAGTTTTTTAATTTAACTTAGTATTGCATACTTCGCTATAAATTGGTCTTTGTTCGCCGAACTATGAAATACGAACCAAAAAAGTTGTAAGGTGTTTGTTGTTGTTGTTAAGTCTGGATACAAAATTGGCTAAGAATTATTTTTATTTTTTAAAGAGATTCGTGCAACATGAGCGCTCATTTAATTATTAATTATAAATTAACTAAATTATATATAAATCAATTGGTTCTCGGCGCCTTAATACTTTGTAGGCTGCCTTAAATAAAAAGAAAATAAAAAAAAAAAACAGCATATCTTGCTACTATATTTTGCACTTGAAGGCATGTTTTATAGGGTTTAAATGTCCTTAAAATAAGTGAAACTTTTTGGTTCTATTTAGTCCTGAAGTTGGACTAAAACAAAAAAAGGTGAAACCACATGCATTTTTTTTTGTGTCTAAATGCATTCAAAAAAGAAACATTTTAGAAAAAGAATTTATTAAACGAGAATCCATTGAGTTCGCCAGGGTAGAGTGCTTTATATTTAGTTCTCGGAGCAACCTTGGTTCGACAAACTCGTAGAGTTTTGAATAAATTCTTTCTTCATTAGCATAGTTTAGAAACCACAGTGTCATTGTATGTGTGTCCACTAAAAGACACCGTTTGTAAGGAATGGAGTTACATACGCAATAGCTTACAACTCTCTCCAGATATATTACAAGAAAATTTGAATTTTTAGAAGAGAAAGGTCTACTGTTCAAAATTGAATTGAATAACGCGCTGTGGTGTAGAGATCAAGAACTCGAGTTGAATTTTAATTTTGGGTTACATTTTCGCTTTTTTTGAAAAACTTTGAAATTTCGTGAGAAATGCAAATTATCAATCAATTCTAAATTTTATTGTTATATCTGATAACATATATATACTATATCAAGCTACTATTCACTGCTACTATTAAAGCTAAACACTGCATACATCACTCGATTCCCAACAATGGGGACTTTTTCATGGACACTATCACATACATACGTGATGCATCCAGTTACAAAACCGATCTAGTCCAAAAAATTCAAATTTTGAGATTTTCTCATATATCAAAATCTAGACGATGCTTTGTACTTTATTTTTAGATTAAAAAAAAAAATGTTCGACAGATATATTACATTTTTTAAATTTATTTTTGACTTGCTTGCAAAACCAGTACATTCAAGTCCAGTACATCCACTTTTTTTCAAACAAAACTTATTCATTTCTATGTCAAAGCCAGCCAAATCCAAGTTCAATGGATCGTAACATGCCAAGTCCAAATTGGTTTTCTGAAAAACATAGGCAGATGAAACTCGAAAAGTCTGATCTGACGTGTTTGGGAAATGCGTTTTAATTTTTCAATGAACATAGGTGAAGATAAACGTTTTTCGTTGTTTTTCCAAAAGTATGAAAAAAGGGACTTGACCGGTTTTGCAACTGGACGCCTCACATCTTTATGTTGAAAATGGTATATTTAAAACTTAAAAACTTAAATTAAAAATATTTAGTTTTACTATTCTAATGTTCATATTTCCAATAATTGAATAAAGCTTTTTCAACAGTCTTCTTGTAGGTTATTTTTAAGTTAAAGCTGGGATTTTTAAGTGTTAACAATTTCAAATAATGGAATAAATTCTAATTAAAAAAATTACTTCGACGCATGCGATTTTCTTTTAATAAAATAAATCTTTTTATTGTACTTAATAGCTACACAATCTGTTTTATGATTTTGCATTCATGTGCATGACTATGCTTAGCATGCATGACCCTGCACAATATCACCGCTCGTAATTATATTCCCTATTTGAATTAATCTGAGAAAAAGCAAATTTCTGAAATGAATAAATTCACATATTCCGGAATCCATCCTAATTGGAACTTTGCTACGTATTGATATAAATCATCAATATCATGTTTGTTCATTTAGTTGAAGTTCGATGATTCATATCCAAATTCAACTCTGCGTTGAGCAAAAACATAAGTTGGAAAATTTCAATGACGGTGGATTTCGAAACAATGCCCAATATTCACAAATTTTTTGAAAAAAAAAATGTACAATAACTAATTTAAGAAATTGTCCAAGAGCTGGAGGACCAGTTTAGGAAGGTACTTAATAAAAGCAAACTTTTCAACGTCACAGTTAAACGGCTGCATTACGACAGCTTAATAATGCCAATAAAGCTAAATAATTTCAAAAGTATTCCTTAAATCGTAGTACATAATAAGGATCTGATAACAAGAAAAAATTGGCTTATTTTTTCGCACAGAAATTCGATTTTAGTCAATCGCACAGAAATTTCTTTACAAATAATACTGGCGAATTTTCATTTACTGAACTGACACTGAGTTAATTTTAAATTTTCTTTTTTAGTAGTTATCTATTGTGCCTTTCACTTTTCTTTTATGTTTTTGGTCTGCGCAGACCGTCTGTATAATGAGTGGTGAAATTATCGCAGACTCGTCCGAATGGAAAGTAAGGCTTATTCAAACAGGATAATTAAAAATGTGGACTATGAAGTTACAAAATTGAAGAATATTAATCCAGAAGCCACAAAAGAAATGGCCATAAAAAAAATTAATAATTAACGCTCATGTTTTCGTTTCTCTCTCTTGACCATTTTTTTGGCATTTTTTTTTGCAATGGTGAGCAATATTGCCACTGCACTCATCGCTTGTCAAAAGTGAATCAAGACTGTGTAGTCGTGGCCATCGCTTCGACAAGAAAATCGACGTGTTTGCGCAGACGGTCTGTGTAGCCTATATGGACCTTACCTTTAAAAAGATAGTTTTATTTTGTATAAGATAGATTATATCTCAATAATATGTTCTTCGTTTGAAAGATATTTTCTGTTATTGCAATTTTTGTTCGGAGATTAAGCGCATTAAACGTTTACGACAGGCTCACAGGTTGACATACATAGATATGTATGTCTGATTTTAGTCTTTAAATTGAAAAAGTGTTTTTTACTCCCAGGTAATAATGAGCACTTTCAATTTTGTACAGATAGTATGTCTCTGTCGAACATCGAATATTTTTTTCCAAGGGAAAGCTATTCTCAAAATGTTACTGAAATCCGTATTGCATTGAGAAGTTCCAATCTCCTAGTGTATGTGTATATCTAAAACAATTCAGAGTTGTCTGATTTGCCGTGCATGATTGTTTTTTTGGTAGGCTAAATTTTGTTTTTAATTGATAAGTATGGCTAAAAATTACAATAACCTTCAGTCGCCAGAATCGTGGTGGGGCCAGTTGTTAGCGGCCGACATAAAAAATCTCACCCAATAACTCGGAAAAAAAGTCGCAAGTGGAAAAATATATTTAGATATAAGAACATATCGATTTCATGCTTGAAAAATCTCCGTATGAAAAGATTTAATCAACCTTTCATAGTTTTAACATACCACATTTTTCGCCCAAAATATCTACTATTCTTCAAAACTAGAGTATTTATTAGAAATTTAAGACCGGAAAAAGTTGGTCAAATGTTGTCGCATGGAGATTGTTGGGCATCAGATCGATGGGTTTTTATCACCTCTACAACATTGGTCATAATTTTTGTTTTTTCTTGTGGAAAACTCTCCGCGTTATTGAGCAAAGTTCTTTTGATCGGTCTCTCAGAACCACACCCAACACTACTAAAGCAGCTGACGATATCATATTACTACCCGAAAGGAATATTTTAAAATGAGAACCAAACGGGAGGAAATGATTATGTCATTTGCCACGCTGGCTCCCGGACTATTACTAAAGTACTTAATCCAACTTTTAAATTGATTGACATATTATGCAAGGGTGATTCCATTTGAAGTGTTACGCCATTACAAATTAAACTACAATTTTTATAGCAATTCATACTTGTAAATATTTAATGAGTTTTCACGAAAAAACTAAAAGAAATTAGTGGCCTCGTTGACCAAAAATGGCCCCTATATGTAACGGGTATGCTATTTACATTTTAAAACGATATCTGGGACCTTCCGTAAACGATTTATG
This sequence comes from Meiosimyza decipiens, assembly GCA_963680825.1. Classification (NCBI taxonomy): domain Eukaryota; kingdom Metazoa; phylum Arthropoda; class Insecta; order Diptera; family Lauxaniidae; genus Meiosimyza; species Meiosimyza decipiens. Next base: position 92,884,260 of record OY804258.1, on the reverse strand, counting down.
ACTTTGGGCTCCAGATATGAAAATACGTTTAGAAGTAGAAGAAAATACATTTTTGTCTCAGCTCATTAAACCTTTGCTATTGCATATTTTTTTTATTTAATTTTCGGCACAATATTGCACAATCTTGATCAACTTTTATGTTTCAAAATTTATCAAAATTTAGGAAAATTTTACCAACTGTTGAAAAGATATGTGTAACCGCTTTAGTACAATTCATGCATTAAACTCTATAAATCGTGCGTAAGTTAATTTATTATCAAATACATATATATATATATATATATTATATCTTCAAGTGGAAAATAGCTAAATTTTTGGGAAACATTTATGGAGAACAAAAAAAAAAAAAAACAATTTAAAATAAAACGATATTGAAGTAAAATAAAATCAAATTTACGTTAAACGAATCTCTTTTATATTGTCCTGTATATAAATATTTTAAAGATTGGTTTATAGAGTAAATTGGTAAGCCATAGGCTATAACTTTGAGTTGAATTTAGTCCGCTACGTTTCTGTACTTTCGAAAGCTGTTAAGATCATTATATTTTTTATTTCTCTACTTCGTCACTATTGTGTATTTTAATGCGTCCTCTATTTCTATAGCTCTGTTGTTTCATTTAATTCCGTGATAATTAATTTTATTTTCATCATTTTAATGCAACATTTTTATTTATTTAAATATTTAACATTTATTGTGTTATTATCTAAAATTAGTTAGAGTGTAATTTTATTACATTTTATGTATTTAAGATTTTTTACATTTTTTTCTTTAAGGTTTTTCTGTTTAAGTTGGTTATTTTGATGAACAGAGCTATAGAAGAAAACCTTAGATTTAAAAATAGATAACTAAAAAATGAATCGATAAACATTTGTTGCTTTTTTTTGTCGGTTTCCAACAACTTTTATATACATTTTGTAAGTCTTTTAATCTTACACAAATGAAACGTTTAAAACTTTTCCTATTTATAATTTATAATTATATTTGTTACTACATCGTTTATCGCAGACTCACACTTCGTTAAATCTAATTAACTAATATATATTATTTTCTATTCATTTATTCCCACAAGCTTACATAAAGTCAAACATTAAGTTAAGTTTTAAAATTATAAATAATCGATTCAAACTTCTCAATTGATTCAAAAGTTAGCGTTTAGAGTTGTTTTCTGTGAGTGTTCTAAGAATATTTATGCCTAATTTTCGGGAAACGCACAAAGTTCCGGAGGTTCTCGTGGCTTAAGTGCAGCTTTTTGTTTGCTCAGAAATATGTGTCAGTAGTAAAAGATGTTGAAAAAATACGGTTTTTATTCAAAATTTTGATATAACACTGTTCTGTCTGTTCAAAATTATTATATATGTTGGAAATTTTAAATCGGTAAAATTTTGTCGTATGGAGATTATTCGAGCATGGAATCGATGCGCTTTTATCGCCTCTACAACATTAATATATATTTTTCTACATGTGGCTTACTCTCCGAGTTATTCACCGAAATTTGTTTTTTCGGCCTCTAACAACCTACCCAACTTTAGTATTGGTGACACTACTAAAGCCGCTAAAGTATATCCGAAAGGAATAATTGAATATAAGAGTCAAACGGCATGACATGATTATGTCATTTGCAATGCTGCCTCCCGGAGAATAATGTTAACAAAACTGCGATAATGCCAGTGTGAAAGCTATTTTTGGAATCTCGAAACAAAATCGAGATAAATGAAAATCAGGCTAGTTTTGATGCCAGTGTGAACTGCCAAGGCGTTGTTATGAAACAGTGAACAAAAAAAATCCTTAGCCAGTAAAACGTGTCAAATCCGTAGAGTTAAAGGGTTGCGTTGCGAAGTACACAATGAACACAGAAGGATTTTCACGTTGCAGAGATAAGCATGAGTTCAAAGTTCTGTGCACACCTTTTTACACTCTTTAAGCGCCTTCTCGTTCTCATTTTTACGTTCTTTGAGCGCCTGCTCGTTCTCTGGGCAGCATCGGTTATTAGCAGAGCTGTGTAGTACCACACACGTAGTTCTCATCAATGCATTTGTAGTTGTGTTGTTGTGTGCTTTTCAAATAGAACTGAATTGATATTTACGCTCTCCGCTTTATATAAGTACGTATATGATAAATTATTCTCATTCTGCCGCAACGTTACAGATCGAAGACATTTTTAGTAAATTTAATTTTTTGGTAAGATTTGGTGACTTTTTTGTTGCATTTTTATAATTAAGTAAATAAAAAAATGGTAATTTGCATCAGGATGATATTTAAAAAAGTGTAAGCTTGTCTAATAAAAACTGTTAATATGGTAACACTGACTGTCGCACAGATCTTAAAACACAACTACACATGCGTTGAAGAGCATCTACGGGTGTGGTAGTGCCCAGATCTGATTATGAGCTTAATATCAGTGAAGTATGTATGTAATAATTTTGGGGTTCTACTTCAGGCTCGTTCTCAAGGACCTATTATGCTGTTACGAAGTTTCTTTTATGTTTGTTTTTAAACAAAGTATGAAGAATCATGACAAAAAACAAACAAAAACTGCAATAACTCTACCCGCGTATATTGTGCTTTAATTTGGGAAATTGGGTTTCATGCCCAGTCGTTTAGAATCGGCAATAACAAAATATAAAATATCGTCTAGCTCACCACATGTAACTTTATGTTGTGGTTTATATCTGACTTGTTGACTATCTTTTGTTTTTTGGAACTGTTTTTATATTGAACAATAGGCTTAAACAAATAATTAATAAATTCGATAATTTGTAACTTCTAAACCCATTTTCATGGCTTACTACAATAAGAAAATATCAATTTATGTGTTATTTGTAGCGTTTTCAAAAGGTATAGAAAACTTAAGTTCCTAAGCGGCATAAAAAAGCAGCATTTTACATTCAAATTTTTTTGCTTCAAAACAGAAATAGTTCTCTTTGATTTGTTATTATTTAAAGGGTAACATATAAGCAATCGTACATACCTAGTAATCCTATACTTATTTGAATATCCAGAAGAAGAATTTACAAAGTAAGGCATTTTGCTAAAAAACATAATTAATTAATAAATGTACAATTTTGAATATATCGTTTTATATATTGTTAAAGAGTTAGCGATGTATTCCACCTTAGATAAATCAGTAAGATAATAAGGGGAAAAGTTTCCATACAGGTACGATACAGAAATATTATTGAAAATTCGCAGATCTTTGCTAAGTTTTTACGAATATTAGCTGGACCCAACATTGATTATTTATGTGTCTACCATAGTAACAGCTTGCAACATATTCGTAAAATGCGCCTTTAAGTGTAACAGAAAAGTTTCATAAGTCGAAGCAGAGCTAAAATCTTTATAGCAAAAATATTTCAGTTCAAGGTCGTTCACAGTACTCCAATCGCTAGAGTTTAGAAACTCCAAATCGCTAGAGTTTAGAAACTCCAAATCGCTAGAGTTTAGAAACTCCAAAACAAAAAAATTTCAAAAATTCAATGTGGAATTTGATTGCCTGTATCGATACCTAAAAGTATAAGTGTGCCATGTTTTCAACTTATGCCAGATACGACAATTCGTAGTTGGACACTTCTGTGCTCTCAGACATCGGTGGTGACGAAGCTCTTTCGCCGTTTTTATTCTTTATATAAAATCAAATCTTACTGAAATACCTTAGTTGAATACACCGCCGATTTTTTTTTTTATATAAGTTATATATTTTCTCCACATTCACACATTTAACTCTATTCAATCATTCATACATATTTATATATATATTTAGGCTACAGTAGAAACGCGATTCTACAATTAACTAACAAGAGTTGCCGTTATCGTTAACTTACCTTAAACGCCCAGGTTTTGTTGTGCTAAATTCTAAATAGAATACATAGGACTAAAGCTGTTTTTCCTTTTTGCTTCAGAATCGATCTAGCGATACCATTGCGCGATCGATATTCGGATCATTTTTTTGTTTTTACATTTTCTTTCATTTCTATTCTACGTGTTACATTTTTTGGTCTTTTTTACATATCCTTTCTTTTCTATTCTACGAGTTACATTGTTAGATTTTTTTTTTGGGTTTCCTAGTTTGATTACGCGTAAGTTTTGTAAAAATAGTACTAAGTCTAATACTAAGTCTCAAAGTCTGTCTCACTTCGAAAATAACTTTGCGTAGGCCATTTTCGAGATGAGATCAGTCGAGTTAGTGGTAACGCGTTCTCGCTTCCTAGTGAATTTGTTTGCAGTATTGGCCTTGGCTGTTGTTTTTGATGTTGTCAACGCCGATGGTGATGAAGGCGCTGCTGTTGATGTTCTTGCTGATGGTGTGATGGCTAATGATTGTTCTGGTGAACTTGAGTCGCTTTCGTCGTCTTCGTTTATTGTTGTTGTTATTGTAGATGTTTCCATGACTCGCAGTGTTGTGGCGGCGGCCACTGAGGCGGAATTGGCGGTGTTACTTTCGGCGACGTGGTCTGTATCATTGTGTTTTTTCATTAAGTTGGCGGCGGATGTCATCTCAATGTTTATGACGGACGTGGTGGACTCATTTTCTTCTATTCAGCTACCAAACTTATTGGAAGATGCGTAATTATTAACTGCGGATCCGTTCGATGACATGTGAGTATCAGGCACTAAATGTGGAGTTCTACTAGATATAGGTGGCAAAATAGGACTTGTTGGCCAATGATAAGTAGCAGCAACATTATTGGATGAGGGAACACTTCTATGCAAAAAGCAGTTTGATCTTTATTAATAGAATTATAGTTACAATTATACATGATATCGAACAATTTCTACAAGTTTCAACGAAATGTACGTGTTAACAAAAAGAAAAATTTACGATGGCTTGTGATATGAAAAGCTCCGTCGCATAACGAAAAAAAGTGACGCAAAAGTATTTTGTAAGCAACAAATTAATTTTGACAAAAACACAGCGCTTATATGAAACAATATTTAAAATAAAAGAAAAAAATTATGCCGAATAACCCATTTGGCAAAGATAAATGGCTATAAAATCTTGAACTCAAAGTCTTATAGGCTGTATTAGGTTAAAAGATATTAAGAGTATATATTGAAGAAGTGAAGACTCTTTCACTTTCTCAATTGGAAATATGACATCGAACAGAGAGCAAAAAAAAAACGTCTGCAGCTTTTTAAGCTTGTAAAAAATATCAAGAATGGTTCTTTGGATGTACACAGCCGGGGTGCACCCGATCCTCTTCTACGGCTTCTTAGTATGGTGTCCGGCCATCACCATGGGCTACAACCAAAAAATATTAGGGAGAGTGCAAAAGACTGCTTGTGTGGGAGTGACGGGGGCAATGAGATCCTGCCCCACGGAAGCTCTTAGCGTCCTACTACACCTTTTATCTCCTAATATCTTTATCAAAGCAATCGCGTCATGTAGTGGGATTCGATTCAGAGACGCCGGTTGTTAGGTAGCGAAGCAACACGGACACTGCTCCATCCTCGACACACTGCCAATAGCATTGGCTAATCTTTCAACCGATTACATCTGCCAGCTTCGAGAAAAACTTTCAGCTGAAAATTCCGGGGAGGGTACAATGGGAGGAGGGCACTATCAACTTATATTTTGAAACCGCTATATTCACCGATGGGTCAAAGATGGGCTGTGGTGTAGATGCGGCGGTCTACTCAAAATTTCCAAAAATTTCTCAATCTTTTCGCTTACCTAACTCAGTTAGCGTTTTCCAAGCAGAATTTTTTGCAATTTCAGCAGCCTGCAAGCTAGTGCGCAATACTAATATGGGAAATCTATAATCTTTTCCGATAGCGAGGCCGCCATCAAGGCTCTAATCTCGGAGACGATAAAATCATAGCTAGTAGCACAATATAGGAAGGCACTAGCTGGGCTAGAACGTCAGCTCGATATTACTCTCATATGGATTCCAGGCCACAGGAACATTGAGGGTAATGAAAGAGCTGACGAATTAGCAAGGATCGGCTCCTCTCTTGACGAATCTTGATGATATCCATTATATATTCCATAAACATTTTCAGAGAAACTGTGATCATTCGATGCAACACAAAAAGTATAGTCAAAATATCGCCAGTTATTTGGTCGAGTTTCGCAAGCGACACTTTTTATTCATAGTCGATTTAAAATCGAATTTCAAACCATATATAATTGAATCTATACATACTTATGTACATATGTTTCTGTATACAAGTCATTGACATATAAAGAACACCCAGAAAAATCCGTTTATCTTAGAAACATAAGATTTGGATTAATGGATCACTGACAAACCGTAAGAAAGGGTTGTTGGAAATTCTAAGCCAGAAATTCAAAGTTTCACATAAACGAGCCCTTCTCGTTACTGATTTACTAAAATTCAACACTCACGCCAAATTGTTAGACATGGAAACATACAATTTGGTATGTGGTATCCTCATAATGTATATATTTAGATTAACTCAGAAATAGTTTTTTAGATTTCGAATCGTTAAGGAGTGTGGCAGATAGCACTAGATAACAATTAATTTATTTTTTGCGGGAGTTACGCAGTGGACTCCAGTGATATGTTATCAGTAAATATACGAAAAATTTCTTTGAGTTGAAGTAAATAAACATAGTTATATATAAAATAGAAATTGTCAAAGCTTTGTCATGTGCCATTTATTATGCTTTCAACCTCTTTATCAAGAAATTCACCTGGCCCAATTATGTAATCACTTGATTCTTATATTAAAAGATACCCAATTTTGTACCCTCAAGTAATATGAAATATTGAATCATTTAATCGCTTGCCTTGAATTCAAAAGAATAGTGGTATTCACAACTGCCTCGTTAATTGGTTAGTCGGTATTCTTTATATTTTTTGTGCATTTTGTATTTGTAAAATTATCGAACTAACGAGTAACAAAGTAACTAGGTGGTATCTCTCATAGCTCTTTCGCTAGTTCTAATAGTAACATAGCGATCAGCTGTTTGTTTCACAGCGTTTGCAGTCAACTGTTGAATAATTTTGGATTTTTTACCTTTATCTTGTGGCGTTTTCTTGGTTTTTTTATTTTATATACTCGATGTACTTTTCAAATTTAAAACACAAAATTAGCTGTAACTGAAACAAAACAAGAATAGGGTCTTCACAGTCAAAACTTTTATCGAACTAACGTAGCCGGTGTGAATAGCACTAATATAAACAATAAAATGCAAATAATTGGATACCACATTCGATTTGGAACTTGTGGTTGGACACCTCCTGTTCGTTTGAGGTTTCTTTTTTATGTAAAATGATTTTTTTTTTTGCATGAAAGTGTTTTCAATGGATATGGTAGGGTGGGAATCTATTGCACTTAAATGATACTGCGTGTACAAACCTAGAATGTGGAAATAGTAACGATGGAGAGTTAAACATGGTTTGCGGTGATGGTTGCATTGATGTGACCGCTGCATCAGGATGTAGAAAGTTTTTTCGTTGTTCGATCCGTTCCTGGTGCTGGGTTAAACATCTCGCTATTACGTCAGGAAGGCTTTCCATGTGTTCCTAAAACGTTAAAGTCTTTTATTGTTTGCGTTTAAGATAAATTATGTACATATAAATAGTCTAACGTACATATCATCTATAATTTTTTATGGTACGGTGTGTTCAGCCATTTATTTTGAAAGTGGTATATGTGCATATTCGGTTGAAAATGATGTATGTCGCTTTTGACTGATGAAGCCTTACAATTTTTACAAAATTTTTAATAATGAGCGGAAATGAAAATGAACAGCATCGAAATTACGATTGTTTGGATTGTAATTTGGTACACGGAATTTCAAAACTCAACGCCCATGAGTATATTTTTCCTTTGAAGCATGCACTTTTTCAGTACATCAAAATGTAGCAAATGAACTTATTTCACTTTGAAATGCAAATTTTTTTGATATACCAAAACACATAAAAGCTAAGGATCACCATTTTCAAAAGAAATGGCTCATATGTAAGATATAGCCCTATGAGGGACTTCTAAATTTGATTTAGTTTTTGTTAACGTTCCAGACAAAAATTGAGTGGTCAGAGTAAAAACTAAAAAACTAATGTCGGTTTTGAGCCGAAATTATTATCTTATTTCATCTAAATTGACATTTATTTGTATATTTTCACGATGTTTTGCAAGGCGACCTTAGTAAAAAAAAAATTTTTCTGTGATTATGTGGGTGTTCTAAAAGTGGGTGTGGAATTCGTTGAATCGTGGAGGGGGGGGGGGGGGGTAGGTTAGGTTCGAAAATTATAACATATTCAAATTGACGATTGATAATCTTACAGAATCATGATTATGAAAAAGTAATGTAGGATATCCATAAAAAAGTTTTCAGTGATTACTGTGTACATAAAAAGCGTTTATTTCGTCAGAAGTACATCTTTTGATAAGGCAAGCCCTTGTCCTCTTTGATTGCAAAATGTATCGAATAGGGATCCTAAATTCGGAACAGAATCGACGCGTGTGAGTCAACGATGAAAAAAACGCGCGAAAAATTCCCGTGGTAAATTCAAATTTCCATCGTCGAATTCCACAAGCGGAAGTCTCACGCGCCAGGAGTTCTAAACACACACAACAGATCTTCTGGCGCCTCTGCTGTGGCATATTATAAGATGCAAGCTTTGAGCCGCGGTCTAAGGCCACTCACTTATTCTAACTTTTAATCAGAAGTGCCAGCCGTCCATATAGGCAAATTAGGTGACGAAAATCGGTAGAGATGATGAATTTTCTCTTTAAACATAGGGAATACGTGCCTTCTTACTTCTTCTGAAAAACATATTTTATCGGCAATTTGAAGTCAGTCAGCCTGCATGATTTGGAATAAACTCAGTCTTTAGTAATGTTTCGATTTTCATTGAATGAAAATGTTAGTTTCAGATTTTCAATATCGAAAAACATCGAGTAGCATCAAAAAAATTGATAAAAGATTACAGAAATAAAGGTATAGCTAATAAGTCAAAAAAAATTCGATCATAGTTGAAACGTCGTTCGACGCCTAGAAGTATCGAATAGTATCAAAAAAGGTATTGAAAAAGTCGACAGAGTAGGAAGGTGTCGAAAAACATCAAAAAGGCGGAAGATATCAAATAACATCATCGGGAAAGTAGGAAAGTATTGAAGAGTACAGAAAAAAAAAAATCAAATTACCTCGACAACTATCAAAGAGGATTACAATTTCTCGAATAATCAAAAAATTTGGTTTGCATGGAGTGGTAAGGAATAAAATAAAAAAGAGTATTATAGTAAAAAATTTCATTAAAATGCAACAGTTTAAGTGCAGTGATGTTACCAAAAAAAAAAAATTTTTTTTAGGTTTTAAAGCCCCTATCGACAATTTTTTTAAAACCTTAATTGAACAGAATTTATCTTTAAGTGGTGCATGTGTTAAGTCGTATTTCCGTAGCGGAAAAGTTTATCATTTCCATTTCAATATATCCGAATAATTTTATAGTAAAAGCACATCTCGTTGCACTAAAATCATTAATTTTAGAGTAAAATAGTCTTTTTCATGCTCTCGGTAAGCCAAGGAGTCCCTTGTAACCAAACAGTGGCGTCAATTCAGTAGGGCTGGGGAGGGCATTGGACCCCCCCAAGAATCTGATACTAGTTATTATTCAATAAACCCATCTAATAATGGTGGAATTATAATTCTCACCCCTCCATTTTGAAGGCGAAGTGACGCCACTGTAACCAAACCATTGATGATCAGAAGCGTTATACAGTTACATGACTTTCATTGATTGAATTAAAAATAAAATTTTATGTGTAAATCATTTGTATTCTCATATAAATTACTGGAGTGTTTTATATACACTGAGTTAGCTAAGCAAAACCCAGTGCACTGAAAACTCATTAAAAATTATCATGAATTTTTCTCAAAACCGTAGCATTATAAAAAAAGCTGAAATTTCAATTCTGATTTTGAAAATTTGTTGAGATCTGGTCTGTTCGACATATAGACATAGATGCTGAAAAATATGTTAAGAAACATCAATAACTAATTTATGGTATTACCTGTATAGTTTGCAGTTTATCCTCAAGACTAGTTAGCCGCTCGTCTATGGCATCTTGCCTACTGGACATGTCTGAAATTATTTCATACACAGTATTTTGTGTCTGAAATACAGAGAACGTATTGATTTAATGAAAACTCGAGATTTTTATCTTAAATTACAAACGTCGACTCATGTTATGCGATGCGATACGATACTTCGCTATACTTTTAATATTATCGCATATAATTGCTGATGTTAACAAATTCAAATCTATAAATTTTGAAAAGTCACGAACTTTTGACGTTTGTCTTACCTTGGCCATGTCAGTTATCGTATTTGCGTTGTCCATTAATTTACGTTGATCCATTTTTACTTTTCGCAACCTATGAAGCAGTTGATTATCATAAAAACAAAAAATATTAGCAAAACATAAACGATAAAAATCAAACCAATTAAAATTTAATTACATCGGATCTTCATTCATCTTTTGAATTTGGTGCATTTTTGTACAATTTTTGATGTATTTTATGTTTTTGCAACAACATTCTTACAATTACTCGTAGTATAAAATATATTGGCAATGTAATTCTTATAAAAAATGTACTCATGTAACAAAATGTTAGTGTACTTTGTATGATATTTGCCAAGCATTTTTATATATAACTCTTTTTCATAAAAATAAATTTTTGTTTTTTGGTTTATTGGCTTGAAAGATATAGTTTGCATAAGTGATGTCTTCAATTATTTTTTTATATTTTACAATGCGATTAAATTTAAAATAAATGGTTTAATTTATAAAATATAATGCAAATTTTGCTTATGTAGGAAAAAAAAGTACATCGCCTACCACCCCGGGTCAAATACATATAATGCGGAAGCGGCAATGGGCAATTTCTTACAAACTATTGGATGAAATTTGGTACCAAAAATACGAACATGTCGGCTGCCCATACAGATCTAAACCTACCTCGAAGTTTTTCCCAATTGATAGGGCAACTAAGTACAAGGTATTATTTAGAGAAATTTCAAATATTTAACATAGAAGGCAGTGAAGCCAACGTGTGTAGAACACTGCAGGGAGTCACAACGTTCTATCCAACAGCATACTGTATAACTCTGTTGGGTGGCCGGTCATAAGGATATTCCTGGAATTGAGAAAGCTGACAAATGTGCCAAAATAGGATCAGAACAACTAGAGAATCAATAAGTGGGTAGACCTTAAGATACCACAAGCGGAACTACATTATTGGAACCAAACCACCGGATGCAGAACGTCTCGAAATATGTGGTCTAAACTGAATCTAGGAAGTACACAAACTCTCTTAAGATTCAGCAGAGGAGAGCTAACAACTGTTGTAGGAGTGCTGACTGTCATTGGCCCCATGGCCGCCATATATGGTGCCCCTTTCATAGAGACGAAGAAGAGGATGAGACAGTTACACACCCATACCCTACCTTTCAAATGACCGGGACTAATGAGGTAACGAACCTGATATTTTGGTTATGAATTCTTTGATGGTCTTGAGGAATTAGCCGAGTTGGAGCTCACCAGCATCCTCAACTTCACCAAGGCTTCTGGGTGGTTTGCCCCGATTCAATAAGATAATTTGAGGAGAAGGAGGGCAATATAAAATATATCTTGGGTACCACAATGGGTAAACTGCCTCCGAGTGAAACTTGCTATATGCAAGCGACGCTTTTTAACCTAACCTAACATAGAAGGCATGCTTGATTTGTAGTAACAATAATTTTACTATACATGTATGTAGTGATATTATTAAGGGCGTGGCACCTCCTGTATGAGTAAAAATTTTGAAACCGAGCGCTCTATTTGAGAAAATGCAGCCAATTATCACCCAAACACAACAAATTTGGATGAGTAGGCGTGGCAGCCATACATATTACTACTTTAAAACACTACATTGAAAGTTATTAAGATAATGCAACCAAATTTCACGATAAAATTGAGAAAGGTTTGGACAAACCAGGCTATTCCGGAAGTCAGGCGATTAGTGGTGCTCGCCCGTTATCGTGACTTTATAATTCATTTATTTCTACCTTAATTGCAAGACGTAGATCTGGACACATGGTTTCAGCAAAAATATATAATTTCCTGTTTTGGGGATCAGAATCAGCCACTCAAATCATGCGATATAAGGCCGTTGGACTTTTTTTTGTTAGAGTTTTTTAAAGTCTAAGATATATGCCAACAATCCCACAACGCCTTGGAGGAGAAAATTGAGAGTTTATAGAAATTCAGCCACATTTATGCAAAACAGCCCTGTAAAATTTCGGCAAAAGAGTGCGTAAAGCCGGAGACCATTTTTCCACTTTATGTTAAGTTAGACAAAATTTCTTTTTTATATTTTATTATAAACTTTAATGGCAAATACATAAACGAATACACTTAAGTCTAAAATAATGATCATGTAAACCATGATTTTCAAGCCAATAATGAAAACCTCATTGTTTGGTTACCTATTGTATTAACCTTTTATCATTCAAGAATTTCCAAATCATTCATTTCACAAATTAAAAGCGAAAAACTTTGGGTCACATTAGAGGCTACCAATACAAGTAATATCTTTTGAGGAAGATATATAGTATATATAGATATAAGTATTAATATCTTTTAGAAATATGTGCCTTATTTCAGTAGCCTCTACAGCATGTTTGAATTGAAAACAATCAGAAAAATGACGCAAAGTTTTTTGCTTTACATGTATTTATGAAATGTGCGAAATAAGAATGATTTTTCCATTCAGAGATGATACAATCAGGTTAATTCAACTTTGATTATTTTGTTTTAAACACAATTCAGCTAGTAGTTATTGTTAGTTTAAAGCATTTCTTTATGTTATTATTATGTTTTCCTGGTATCAATAGTCATTCAATCAATCATCCTTGAAAAATACTTAGCGATGAGGAATATCAATTTCGTCGTTAAGATTGCAGAAAATCGTATCTCAAAATATATTTGAATAAAATTTAAAACTAAAACTGTAATAAAAATTGTGGAAGAGCTGTCTCTGAAACTGAAACATTTCTATGCCTCACGTCGCGATCTCCTTGTAGGAAATTAATGTGAATCTGTGTTAATGTACAAAATGACAATGAAGAGCGGCAATGACAGTATAATGTTTCCATGTGAGCATGATGCAATTGCAATATACGTGAAAGGAGGAGGAGGTAGGAGCTTCTTCTGCAATCTTAACTCTAACGAAATTCGTGAAACTAATATTCAAAGTGAAAATTGGAGTTTACATTCATGTGTAAGTCCACCAACAACACCGAATTTCTTCTGCTCTATATAACCCTTGGTTGCAAAATGTACTTAGGTAGGGAGTTATTAAAAAAAATGAATTAGAAATAGTTTTGGAGTTGCATCCTAGTTACCTAGTTGTGTGGTTGGCCTAACGAAATTTTGAGATACGAAATTCTGAAATGGTAACGACGTGCGCTGTTGTTATCAGGGGCACGTTTTGGGAGTCTGCGTCCGTAGCAAACTCAGTGTTTTGTAAACAGGGCTTTACAACCTAATTACAGGCTAGTAAAACGAGTTCAGTCAATTGAATTGCGGACGTGGCAGAAATCAATGGGCATGGAGATACACTAAGGGTATAGGGTGTTGCAAAAATCATCAAAATTATTATTCTAGACATAGTCTCTGTTCTGAGATCAACAAAATGCACTTTAATATTTTTTTACTACTTCTTTTTAATGGAATCGAATTTTTAATCTTTCAATGAAATAAATTGTCAGTATGACATAACTTATATTCACTAATATTAGCGATAAAAATTTAAATAAACCACCATTATGAACTTAAGAATTCTCACTAGCCAAGTACAAGTTACATATCATCCTCAAATCAATTAACAATATTTTGGGTTCGAACCGATAAGAGAAGATTACTTTCCTCAATCAGCATGAACGACCCAAAAATATACCTCATTAGACTTTATTTTGAGACTGACCACTAATTTCCAAAAATGTCATCTATCGCATCTAGGTGTTAGGGTATCGATAGTAGCGCCTACTGTATATAAATAAAAAGTAATTTAATTAGAGGTTACAATTTAAATTTGGCAATACTTTACTCTGTCAAAACTAAACTGCTGCTATATGTCATCTGGTATAGCTAATTATTGACATTTTAAATTATGTTGCGCAGTTTAACGGAAGTGCCGATTTTAATTGTAAAAATTATATAGTATATATGGCAGTGTTCAAAAAGGGACTTTTAAATTTCGAGATATTTGAGGTTCTTTAAATTTTCGTCAACAATTCAATTTTTATTTTTGGTTTCAAGCAAATTTGCTTTTTATGCAAAATTGTTTGTAACGCTTTGGTGCTCAATATACAAAACCGATTTTAATAAATTATTTTTTAAAACAACATATTTGTGCTAAAGATGGATATTGCGTACTTATTTTTTTTATTTTCTAAAGAAAAATATCTTCTTTTTTTAGGACAAGGTTTTTGTATGACCTAACTCAAAAATCATCGCTTGATTTTTCATTGCTGATGTTTATGCTGCTTCTTTAATTCTGTGTTTCTTTTGTTGTTTTTTATTATTATCATTTGTACGTTCAAAGAACAAAGTCTCTTACAATTTTCTTTCGGTACTTTTGAAAAGAGAATTTTAAGAGCAATTTCATTATAAAAAAACGCAACGTGCGCGTGCGAAGCCGTGGGTACCACTATCTTCTCTCTTTGAAAAAAAAAAACCATTATAATTTTTAAATTTTAGTTATAAATATTTAAAAAAAATATTTAAATTATTACCGCTCGGAGCTTTAATGATGATTAAAGATTTTTGCAACACCCTTATAAATAAATTCAATGCAATTAAGTCCCAAGAACTGTTTCAAAATTCATGTATTGCGTCGTGATTGCAGATGAACTAACGCAATTCTCAAAATATGACGATATCTAATCAAAGGACAATGCGATTTAATCGCAAATATAACTATCTACGGTTTAACAACCGTTTAATTTTCGACTTCCAAAAAGTTAGGGAAATACGTATTATTAGATCAATATGAAAAATGGAGCAAATACTTAGTAGTGGTGCGTTAGTTTCTTAAACGTTAGTAAAAGTGATTTTACGCTAAGCTTCTACAAATTTTGAATGGAGTTAGTAAATATATTGTACGATACATAAATGTGGACAGGGTTTTTTAAAATGCTTAAATGTTATGAGACAAGAGAAGACAGGACAAGACACAATATGAGATCATTCTAAATAAAGTTAGTATGCAATTGCAAAGATTTGCTTAAACAAACAACATTCTTCTTTTCTGGATTAACACGACTAAATCAAAGCATTCCGATAAGATACTGTTTTTGTAATTACGATACGAGTACATAGATAAAGAAACGAGTATGCATCTGATCTGACAATTTCTGTTGTTGTTGTCAGATTGTCACTAATACTCACGCATATATAGCTAGAAGGAACTTTCTTTGGTGGGTTCTTACACGGCCGGGATTAACCCGTTTTACTAGTCTTGTATGTTTGTAAATGAGCCAAGTTTCACGAAGAACATTCGCTGCAGCATTTTTCAGCTAAATTCATGAAGTAAGAAGAAATGGAATAAAAAAGTTAAGACATTTTAAAACAGGCAAAACCAAAACAAAACAAAATAAAAACATCGAAACCAAAAAAAAAGAAGCACTGAAAAAAAGCTTTAATTTATTTCATCAAATTAAAATTAAAAATTAAAGTCAGAAAATCGTAATCAAACAAAGGAGCATTAACTTTAGAGAAAAGCAAAAGGAAAAAAAACCAAAAACTAAAAACCGAAAACCAGATTAAAAGTAACTTGGAAGAAAATGAAAAATAGCATTAAAAGTCGAAAGCAGTTAAGCAATTAAATACCCTCTTCGTCAACTGTGTGTCCATCATAAAATTATGAACGTGTTTTTCCGCGCGGGTCAGCTCCAACTTTCTTGACACGACCGCCACCAGCAGAGCCGTACAACCGGCACCCTGTAAAAGAAATTTATGCATTTATTAACGAAAGTTTTGTAATTACAGCAGTTGACTATCAATCTGGCATCGGATCTATTATTATTCGCATCACAGATTCACTGCCTGCATTCGTTTGTTACGATTAATCGCATTAAATTCGAGTTGAAAAAGAAAATACACAAGTGGCTTCATTTATTATGAAGCATCATCATTGCCTCCTTACAGGAAGCGCACATCTTACGTGTACAAAACGTATAAGGATACAGCGAGTCGAGACGGCATTACTAGAAAATTTTATACAAACACTTAAAAGGATGAAGTTGAAGAAAGAACACATTCGTTTGAAATAAGAGACTTGGAAAAGCCCAGCAAACATTTGAACGATTTCTAAACCTTCGAAATTTCGGGTGATGAGTTTATAGTTCTTCTTAATGAGTAGCAAGCTATTATCTCAACATTATTTGCGAAGATATATGATAAAATATAATAATATAATTGATTTTGTTCATCTTGAGATTATTTGACGACTCTTTATCTTCCAGGCGATTAATATATAAATCTTCTACTCGTACAAGAGTTAAATTGATATTTTAGCTGGTTTTTAAATTACATACACTTGAATGCATTAATATCCGAGTTTTTTAATATGTACACTCGTTTTCTGGAATACCGTCATATCTCAAAAAAGTATATTTTCGAGTTACTTATGCAGAAATAATCGTCATCTCATTTTTTTTATGTGAAAAAATCATTATCTAATGAACTTTTTTTTGGGAAGAGTTTATGTAGGCATAGGTTAGGTTAGGTTAGGTTAGGTAGGAGTGGCAGCCAGTTATGAAAAACCGACTCACTTAGACCAAATGTGATCCATTGTGATACCACAGGGTGTTTGACTATACCCTCTCGTCGAACCAACCAGATTTCATAATTAAACTAAATAGCTGACCTATACTGACATGTCTAAGGTCATCCATATCATCAAATAAAAACGACACAAGTGCATTGTCGCGTTTTCTTGCAAGTGCGGGACAAGAGCAGAGAAGATGTTTAAAATTTTCCTCTTCCTCCACATCTCCACAACTTCTACAGAAGGAAACGGACCTAACACCTAATCTCTCCGCATGTCTGCCGATTTAGGCAGTGGCCAGTTATGACTGCGACAACTGACGAGACACTTTGTCTAGGGCGAGAAATTAGCATCTCATTTCGGTCAGATTTGCCTAGTTATATTACAAGTTGACCCTTCAGTCCATCTTTTATTAACATTTTTTTTGTTTTTTTTTTATGTAGACATACTTTTATATATTTTCATATTAAAAGTAATTTATTGCAAACTTCAAATGCGTTTTTCTTCAACTTTAGGTTTTTTGAGCTAAGATGGTTTTCCAGCAAATGAGCGGTGTGACGGATTTCATGTTAAATTTTCTGACTCGAACATCAAACATTTCCAAACTATCTCAATTTTGGGCAAAGCGTTGTCCTATTGTATGGTAATTATATCCCAAAATATTTGTCTGTTTCTTTAAAAACTGGCTGAAGTAGGGAAGATGATAATTTGAGTTGATTGGTTGATTCCCTGTGTTTCTTTTTTTTAATTTTTCAAGAAACTAGATATTGAGCATTCCGGCTTTACTTTTGCGGTGAAAATTTTGAAGACTCAAAGTCAAATGTTGAAGCAAAGAACGGCATCAATGTTGTCAGGCTTTTCCTTCGATTTTATGTTATTTTAAGTGTGGTATTGTAATCATTTTCAATTATAAAATATCTTTAACAACAACAACACTTGGAACTCGGCCTTATAATTCATATGAAAATCGCTCAGGCGAGTCGGTAACGCCAGAAAGTTTTTCCCGAACAAACTATCGTTTAGCAACAGAAAATATGATCCTGCGCGATCAAAACTATTGCTTCGGCGATTGAACTATGATCCCCGCGATTAAAAATGTTTGCTGGGAAGGTTGAAGTTAATTGAAGAGATTATGCATACTAGTGGCTTAAAAGTTGCACAAAAACCGCGAATAAACTTAAAAACGATAAGTTGAAATATAAATAAAACACATTTTTACCGTTGTAGCCACTGCTAGCTGAAAGGATTCAAAGACAAACAACGGATGTAAGAAAATGACCGAAAGCAGAGCAATCTTTAATTTAAATTCACTGTTGCAAAATGTGGCTGATGCATATTGGCGCACATAGAGAAAAGTTGTGCAGGACTAGAGTTTCAATGGTTATAAACTTCAGTCTTAGTAACAACTTAGCAAACATCTTCATCTACATGGCAATATGCATTTGCCGAATATTGCAGCATTGGGCTTAAATTAATCGTTGGTCTGCCTTCGGTCATTTCCTTTTGCTCGTATGTTTGTCTTTGCAATATTTGCATAAGAACACTTTATTGATATAAGAATTAAGTATCCTTATCTCATAAGAAACACTTGAATTTATCCGGTGTGAACTTTAAAATTCAGAGAAAATCTTAGTATTTAGATTTGTGAATTGCTCTCTACTTTAAAGGGTCTTTAATGATACAATGTTAAATTGAAATAAAACAAAAAAATGTGAATGTTAAACAAGTTTTATTTTTTTTAATTTAGAAAAATGTTCCTATACATAACATTTTGCATAAAATTTCATTTATATGATGATAAGCAGATTCGATCAAACCGATTTATGCATAATTCTTCCCATAAAGCTGAACGAATATCATTTATCCGCATAAATCTATGATTTGGCGTATCCCTAATAAAAAAATAGTCTCAAGGTGTTAAATCACACGATCTTGGCGGCCTATTGACTTCATAATTGCAAAATATTATGAATTATGATTTTATTTTTTTAATTTTAATGGCATGGATCATTTAAAAAATAAGATTTGAAACCCTCAAAATATACGATTCTTCGAAGATTTCTTCTCGAAGAGTTAACGTTGGAAAACAGCAAAAAAAAGTTCAGTGTTTTATTTGAAACAAGAAACCAGACTAGGAACCCTTGTAACATAGATTGGCTTACTGGTTTTACGCAACTTTTCACTAAAACTCAAAAATTCTGCTCATTAAAAACAATCATAGTCCAAACATTGCTGATGTCAGCGTACGTTCCTGACTTGAAGATATTTTCGGGTTTACAACTAACTTTCCGTCTAATATGCACCATGTAGCTGGTGTTCAAGTAATGAAATCCTATGGATTTGATCACGTTAGCGTTCACGTATATGTTCTGAAATACGTATTTGATCCATATGTCCCAAAATGTAATTTCTTTCCATGACCTGTTAATCTTTAATCCTTCGGCAATATGATCCGGAGTTTTGAATATGCGGAATACAAATCAGCTTGCAAATTTTTCTCAATAAGTCAGTCATTTGAGGAATTCTAACCTTATGTATGTATGAAAACTATTACTTTGAATTTTTTTCTTTCAAATTTAGGATATATTTCATTATTTTGCTATGGTAACAAATATTTTACTTCCAGTCTTAGATTAAGCCTTAAAAAATCTATACGAAATATTCATTTGGCTTGTCGAAAATAAAAAACATGGAGAGATAGGACGTATTCGGCTTATGGTCTAAGTATCTCGATACCCTGACGTGTTGGAGAAATTCAGTTTTAGCAGCTCAAAATCTATTATAGTGACGTTTTCAGCTTTGTAAATAGCAGCTATTTGTCCGAATATTGAATTTTATAATTACGCGCGGTTGTCATAATCTACTTGCCACTGTTTTATTCCTGATGCCAAAAATTTGACATAAATTACCGATATTTGGCAAACATGTACATACACAAAAATAAAGTCTGAGGCCTAGTTTTTGGTATATGGGCTAGGAGGATTCTTAAAAATCCAAATGTATTGGAAAAAGTTACTATTAATTAATGTTTTTTTTTTATATTAGGTAAATGATAACATTTTGTTCGTAAAGGGTAACTCTTTCAAAAAAGCTACCAAAATTTCCCATTTTGTAGTGAGTTTAAGCAATGAAATGTGCTATCCATGTGAAATGTTCCATATTTACTAATATTGGTTAAGGCAAGAAATATACTTTAAATCTCTTGCGATGCATAGATACGAGTACATTATTTGTTTCGGAATGATATTGAACTGTCAAAAGCTATTACCTACAGCATTTTGCCATTAAATCGTTTGTATTTTTTTTATTTGATAGTAAACACCGAATAAAACGCTCGATTGAAGCAATGACTACATAGACTACAATACGTTGTTCTTGTCAACTAAGCCGATACAACTCACATATGTAAGTGTCCTTTACGTATTTTGGCATGCTGAAGGCGACTCCGGTGTTTGTTTTGCCCCATCGCACTTGATGTGCTACGAAGTAGTTGCAAGAAAAACAATTTTTTATAGTCTCTTAATACAAAATTTTTAGAATTTTTTTTATGTTATCTTAACCAGAGGGACTACAAATTTTTTTTTGTTAAAATTGAAAATGTCTACTATAATTGGTGAATTTTTTTTAACAGCGAGATACTTATTTTGTGTTAATATTGGGTTAACTTATTAAAACCACTATTTTTACAATATATAAATTATTATTAATTTTTTTTTTTTGCTTTCTAGAAAACTGTCTTAAGCCTTAATAGACTTATGTATCAACTGATAAAAATGGAATGGAAAATGTGAATTTTTTATTGAAGCAGCGCACTAGTCTTAAATTGAATAAATTGTACAATATTTTTCAAAGTTGTGCATATATATTCGTTAAATTGGTTGAAGGTATTTTGAAAAATATTTCTTTAGGTAAAAAAAGTTTCAAAAAATATTTAAAGTTTGTTATTGTCCTTAAAAAATGAACCAGTTTTTCAAAGTTTTTGAAATATTTCTTTTCAAAAAATGTTTAAAAAAGTAAAAAAAAGGTGTGCAGTTATTTATAGAATGACCGATTTATGGATGCGTCTATTGATAGCTTGCCATATGGCACTGGTTAACATTTTACGCCCGAGCACGCTATGTTCAACTTGCTCTTAATCGCAGGAAAGTGGCTAGAAAACTAATGAAAAAACGTGGCGCATTTCAGAGAAACATACAAAATTTCAAACCAATTTTTAACCAAAAAAAAAGAAGATTTTAAGCGAAAAATTATGGCACCATCACAAAGATCAGATCAAACTCCACTTATCCACTTATCAAATTTTTCTTATGACTTTTTTAGCCACTTTCAGCGTTAACGATTAAGTTGAACATAGCGCACTTTGTCGAAAAAAACGCAGCGGTGGTCCGCTATTAGTGGACGCACCCATATATATTATCAAAGTGGCAGAGTAATTCCAAATACTTTGCAATTACAAAATGCACTTTGAAGTTTCTTTACGATTGAAGTAAAGTTAAAAAATGTTATTTTGAAAACTTTTCATATTCAAAATGAATTAAAAGTTGCTCGTGTTAAAAATAAACAAAAAAATGCTGTTTTCACTATTTTCAACTTCAAAATTTAAGGTTTTAACCCACTCCCTACCACTGTACCTGCTTCGGTACGAAACATTCAAACAGCTGTAAGTTCAAACTGAAAACAAATTTTTCATCACACTTAATGTTTTTAAAAAATCCACGTAAACAATGAAGGGAAAACGACTAACTTTTTTTAATATTTTATTTTGTTTTGATACTTCATCAGCAATTTTCGGTATTTAGAGGAAATCAACGTTCATTAGGCTGCGTCGGAAGCGTTTTGCGTGAGTTGAATCAAATCAAATGGGCTGTTGTGCCCATTTGGATACAGGCTCAAAAACATATTGGTTGAATGTTTTTCTTTTATTTTTTCATATCTTATATGTATTTTATTTTCATAAGAACGAAATACACGAAGTCGAAGATTTTTGATTTTAAAAGGTCTTGGTTCTTAATGGGTTAAATCATATATAAAGATTTCATATCAGCAATGCCATTTTTTCCAGTGTACACATATATATTTCCATGGATAATTTAAGATTCTCGCTGGAGTAACACCTTTTTTTTGTGTGAAAATTTACGTTTTCAGTTAGAATAAATGTAAATTTCGGCAGCAATAGTTAAATTCACAATGCCCCTTTGAGTGTAAAATTGATAAGCAGTTTTAGAGCGTATGTGGCGGCACAATCGCAATCAAGACAGACCCATTAATGGATGGTTGCCATTAAAAGTTTTTTGTTGTTGTTGTTGTTGATATAAAGCAATAGACAGTAGCTAAGCATAGGCTCGTCGTCTTAAGGTTTAATTGCATTTTAAGTGATACCTTTATAGTTAGCACGTTCCTACATTTGGAAGTTTATTATTATTTTAGTACTTAGATGTTTTATTAATATTTATCGTATGCGGTTTATCTTGATGATGCCTTACTTATGCAGTTTGTTTAAGTATTGTTGTTGTATTGTAGTCGTTGTAATGTAATTTGAACTCACCATAATTCCTGTACTGACGGCAATACCACGTCCGCAATATGTATTTGGAACAATATCACCAAACCCGACACTTAAAAATGTTATTGCTATCAGCCACATAGCATTCAAAAGATTTGCATGTTCTTCGTCATGAAACCTGTACGGATGGTAGACGCACAAAATATGGTTGGAGAAAAGAAATAATAATAGTAATACACAACAAATTTGACTAAAGAGCGAAGTGAAGTACATAGTTGTTGTAGATGAAAGCAGAATTATTGTATGTATTAGCTGTGTTAAGTAGTAGTAGTAGTAGTAGTAGTAGTAGTGAAGGACACAAAGTATTCAAGATAAGTAGTAGTGATGGTAGTAGTACGTTGTTGATTAACGTAGAAAAAAGTAGTAAAACGTGTTAGTGATAACAGTGACAGTAGATAGTAGTAGTTGTAGTTTAAAATTACTACACACATACACATAGTACACATACATAAATACGCATGTAATAAACATGTATGTAGTAGTAAGTAGTAATGAGACACATCTGCGTTATTTATGGCAGCAGCAGTGTTGTAAACTTAAATTTGGTACTAAAATAATAAAAAAAAAAAACGCATAATTGAACGATGGATTGAACATTGTAAGGCCTGGAACGTTGAGAAGTTTGAAATGAAAAAAAAAAAAGTAGTAGAAATTAAACCAACCATATGTATTTGCGCGTATTTTGAATCTTAAGAATTCGAGTAATGTTGTGGCTTTTTTTCACTTTCGAGATTCCCTGGAAATGTTGCAAATTCCAAAAATCACATCATGAAAAATAAATTGCTGATCACCAAAATATTTTGTATTTTCTTTTATTTTAAATATTTCCATAAGTAGGGAGTGCCGCCTTAATATTATTTTCATTTATTCTCGTATACGAATGTATATTTGTTTTTGTTTTTGTTTTTTTGCTATGTATACTTACCACCATGCCGCAGGTTAGGGTTATACCACGTCCGCAATATGTGTTTGGCACTATATCGCCATAGCCGACACACAAAAAGGTGATGGCTGTTAGCCACATGGAGTTTAGCAAATTCGCGTGCTCCTCGTCATGGAACCTTTTACAGCACAGGAGGATAGGTGGAAGAGTGGAACAAATAAATAAACAGATGTGAAATTATGTGAAAATTTTCCAAAAACAAGAAGGTAAGGAAACAACTAATAAAAACCAAAACGAAAAAAAAACAAAGTTAAAAGAGCCTAAAGGTTTCATTATAAGTAATACGTAATTTTTTTTTTTGAGTTTCTAGTAACGCTTATAGTTTTTTGTTCACAAAAGTTTTGAGTTCAAAAAAAAAAAGGTATTTGAAATTGAAAATGAACTAAAGCAAATAAGAATGGGCAAACTTGGCATTTTGAAATTCATTTATTTAATAATAAATAAAATTAACTAATTTGACTAAAATTTTTGTTGAAAATGTGTAAGTGATTTCGGAAATGAATGTTTTCTTTTTTTTTGGGATTGAACCTGGATTTGTACTAAATAAAACTAAAGCTCATGTATTATACAACAGAGAACTATGTAATTAAACAAATGAACAAGTACTTTTTTTTTTAAAAAATTTAATAAATGATCTATAAGTATCTACGAGTAAGTTTATTGCTTTATTTTTACTATGAAACATTTTTGTATGTCACTGTAAAGTTTGCCATATTTTGAAAATAATAATGATGATATTGAAATATGGTGGGTCGTGTGTTAGGAAAGTTGAAGCTAACTTTAGTAAAAACAAATTTAAAAAAAAGCATTTTTGATAAATTTTTTTTTAAAGATTTTCATAACTGTGTAATGTCTAGCTGGTTGTGTGAGTGTGTGTGAAATTGAATTGGTGAATATGTGTTTGCTGAAATTTCTATTTTTTTTAATTTTATCAATTTATATTTATTTTTTATTTTTTTGTATTTTTTGGTTGCAATCTGAGTTATCATTTTGGGCCAATTTGTTCATGGTTTTCTTAGCGATTGTTTCTTTTTTTTGTGATTGTTGTTTTAGGGAACATATTGACAAAACGTATCTCAACACTTATTTGAATATTACGACTATGCTTTAAGTTTGAAAATATTTTTATTAACGGATTTATGTTTTCAACAATGATCATGCTAGAATAAGAAAGCCAAAATCTTTCAACTTAAAATCTAATGTTTGAAAATCATAAGAAAGACCGCATAAATATGAAATTCCAATTCAAGATAAATAGATATGGGTATTTTGGATATATACAGAGACAAATAAAACACAAACTGAGGCTAAAATTCAAATTAAAATGAAACAGGAGTTCTCGGAAAATTCAGTAAAAAACATACGAGAGGAGCATAAGAAATTAAATCGTTAAGAGGCAAAATTTTCGAAAAGTACAAACCAAACAAAATGAAAGTCTTTCGAAGTTACAGTAATATAATCCAGACAAAATTATAAAGAAGTAAGTAAGGTTTTAAATCATAGTTCAACATCAATAAACCAATGAAACAATACCGACACTTATATGGAGAAAAACGTTGAAAAGAAGGAAGTAAAAACATATCAGGAACAATATCAATATATAAAGTTTATCAAGTTTCACTATAAAGGTAACAACTGGAGCACGTGGTTTAGCTAAACTCCATTTCATTCATGAAATACGGTTGCTTTGGTTGGTTTCTCATAATCTGCTTACATTTTATTCATCTAGGGGATTTTATTTGTATCTTATAAAGGAAAACGTTGCAGGCGCAGTTCAATCCACAGTTCAGAGCTTTTTTTTTTTGTAACATTTGAAATTTCTTTTGAATATTTCTAGTCTTGCAGTCTCTTTATTTTTTGTCTTAAGTTATGTTTAAATTACGAATATTTTGATTGGGCACAACAAATTGAACAGCCATGTTGAAAAATCAAAATTTAATTATTTTTTTTTTAGTTGAAAGAAAATATTTATAAATAAAAAAAAATACATTTGACCAAACAAAATGAAAATGTGTATGTCCTTGTGTAAGATGCAAAGAAAAGTTAAAGTTTTTAGAAGGTTATTTTTAAAATAAATATAGAGGAATATTATAGAGAATTAAAAAAAAAAACAATAAAAGTGAGTTGATTTATTAATAACAAACACTTACAGAGTTAATAGATGGTTAAAGAGAAAGTTATTCATAAATTAAGTAGTTTATATTTAATGAGTTAAGGTAGAAGAAAAACTCGAAAGTATTGAGAAGAATAACAGACAAAATATAAAAAGAATTTTAATATATGTAGTTAACTGTACAAATATTTTCATAGAAGATTATTGTCCTGATTATGAGGTGAAGAGTTTGAACGAAAATTTATTGATATAACAATTTTTTTTTTTACAAAAACAAAAATATTGTATAAAATATAAAAACGTAAGAAAAATTATCATAACATTAAAATAATTCTGCTAGGTTTGATCATTTGAGGGAAAAGGACTATCATAGCTAGTGGCTCTTCATGCATTACTCTCCTTTAATAACTATTTTCAATTCAAACATTTTAATCAGTATATTGTGGGAACCGAGTGCTACACTCGCAACGTGAAAAAAAGATCGTTGTTAAAATTGAAAGATTGCGTTCCAAATTAACGTAATAATAGGTCTGTGTCATCCGAATTTTGTGGTAAAAATGAAAATTGTCGAATGGCGATATTCGAGAGAGTAAAAGTTGAAATTTCTCGTACTGGTCGAATCACCACAATTTTCGGATGATAGGCAAAAATGGATAAAAAATTAAAACTGTCAAAAAAGTTGCGCGTATTTTAGTAAACAAACAGTGGCAGGGTTCAGGAGTTAGAGCCTGCGTCGTAGTTGCATAATCGTTTTGTTAATACTTTCTGAATGCAAGCCAAGTGAAACCTTTTTGAAAATATTATGGATAAATAGGATATAACTCAAAAAGCGAGTGACCGACTTTAAAGTTTTGCACCTGATTTCTATAACTTGAACATAAGTTTATGCTAGAAGCAAGTATGGAATCACAAGTTGGTGACGTGCATCTACTTTCGGAGACATAGGAACTGTGAATTATCTGGTTGATTATTTAAGAGACATTTAACTTTACGATTCCTTTCTAATCAAAAATCGCTCAACATTTTTGATTAAAAAACGAAAAACTGGGAGTTCACTGATCCATCCCTGGCTAAAAAAATCGTTTTACTTTTACCTCAGTGTAAGTCTGTGCAATTGACTTAAATTTTTCCAATCAAAAAGAAAATAGTTTTCGATCCCACAAATTATACATCTTAGATATTAACTTTTCTAGAAAATAACAATATTACGTAAAATATCAATAAAAAATTTGTTCCAAGCCTTGCAACTTAAAAACTTTTAATAAATTACTTTTATCTATAAAGTAATCTAAAACTTTTTTCAAAAAGTTTAATTTCATGGAAAATGGGGTGATTTCGCATAAGATGAAAAAGTCTCCTTTAATTTTTATATGGGAAAAAAGATGTTCATGCGGGACTTTTTAGATCCAAAGCTAAAACTTATAATTGAAAGTAAAATTTCCTGCTCGACATTGTAATAGTAACAGTTTTAGGGTCAGGGATGCCAAGTGGCCGGGTTTGTTTCGGCCAAACTCGGAATTTCATGTCACAGTCGGGCGCATGGTAGAAAAAAAACTTCTGAAATAGCCAGGAACTCGATATTGTCATGCGATTGGACATAATGAAAAGTTTCAATTTCAATTCAATTTGTTTGCCGTCATATTTGTTTCCGATTATTCCTGGAAGCTTGTAAACTGAACTTGACATTGTGAATCTACTCGTGCAACAACAAACGTGTATAGATACATACCCAGTAGGCAACTGAGCAAGGCCTCTATCGATGAATTTCTGCTAGAACTGCTATACAAGTAGCGCCAATAAACATATTTGGCCTACTTTTAATCCTTTCATGGAAGACTCTCCTAATATTTTTTACTAAGCATCCATTTCAGTACAATTTCTGATAAGAAACTATTTGACTATAGCATATCAAACTAATCCATCGTATTTGGCTTGACTTATTGTTCTCATATTTCACGCCTATAGGTAACTATGCTACAGGGTGGTGCAGTATTACCTGTATGATTTGAACTCGATTTAACTTCATTATTTCAATTTAAATGAAAATGTAT
Source organism: Meiosimyza decipiens (assembly GCA_963680825.1). Taxonomy (NCBI): domain Eukaryota; kingdom Metazoa; phylum Arthropoda; class Insecta; order Diptera; family Lauxaniidae; genus Meiosimyza; species Meiosimyza decipiens. The sequence goes on along the minus strand of OY804258.1, from coordinate 92,856,803 downwards.
TGGAAAGAGCATGATTGTGCGTAGCAGAAAACGGCCACCATTAGTGGTTGGTAATCTCCTACGTTTAGGTCAATAAAATTCGACATTTCCATATTGCATTTAAGCAAAAAAAGGTATATCCATCCTGTATATCTGCTGAAACTACAATAAAGCTAATAATTCCGTGGCACAATAAACTGCAATATTTTCAAATTATCTTTGGTATTATCGATTTTGATAATTTTTCTGTTTCATGTTCTTGTCCTTTTACTTGTCTGCCGTTACATTCGATATATTGACAATGTGTCATGCGAATATATACCATTTGTACGTTTGTATATGATATTGCTAGTTTCTAATAGGGTAATATATTTGTGAGACCTTTTATTGGGGATGTGTAAAATACATCGTTGTATCGCACAAAATGAATAAGGAAACGCGTATTTTTAATGATGATGATGATACCTGTTTTTCAGTTTTATAAAAAATTAAATTTTTATAATTATATTACTTCTGGAGATATTGGCTAGAGAAGAATCAATTTAATCACAGTGCCTCCATGACAAGTTTTAAAAACTTCTATCCCACAGTACTAATATTTTTGGTAATACAGAACGAATGAAGTTATATTTTGGCATTTAAGGAGCCTTTTATCTATATAAAAGTTATAATTTCTTATAGAACCCAAGACTGATCGTAGAGTCTCTCCAGGCTTTCAGACTTCAAGATATTTCATCTGATTTTACATAAGTACCAGACTGATTTTTGAAATGTTCGGATTCTAATGGCTTAAGTGTCCCTAAATCAAAAAATATGTAAACTAAACTTTTAGGTCTCAATGCCATCGGTTTTTTAAGGCGGAGATTTTTTCTATTCTGTCTTTTAAAGAAAATAAGAATATTGGAGTGGTTCAAAAATACTATAGATTATTTTTTAGATCTTATTCCATGATATTGTCTTATTTGCTTAACATTTTAAGGTTGCTCAAAAGTGGGTTCTACAATTTTGGTAACTAAAAATAGCGAAACGTAAATTTGAAAAATTAAAAAGGATCCAAATTTTAAATGGAGCAATTTTTTTTTTATCATAATCAAATGCATTTTCACAAGGTCACAGAAATGGTTGTAAATTTTTTTTTATATTTATATTATTTTTTTAAAGATTTCGTGCCGCTGAATCTATATCTAGTGTCCGTTTTTCCATATAAGGTTTATTTGAATTACTTCTAATTTATGCATTCTTATACTAAGATATTGAAATTCCATTGGAGTAGGAAGAGTAGGAAATTCCATTGGAAGAAAGTTAATTTCGAGTCCGCATAAAACATTATTTTTTCCAAAAAAACCGTCACTCAAAGCAAGGAAAAGTTGGATAAGTACTATGGGGACTCTGCACCATCAGCTTCAATGGTAAAAAAAGCGGTTTGCTGAGTTTCATTGTGGTCGCACAAGCACTAGTGACGCCGAAAATATCGTAAGAAAGCACGATATCCTGTTGGCCGATCGGAGAGTGAAAATGCGTGAGATTGTCGATATCATAGACATTTCATATGGCACTGTGGTTTCGATTTTAAATGATCAATTTGGTTTGAAATAGAAGCTATACGCAGGATGTGTGCCGCGTTTGTTCTCAATTGACCATAAACGTAATCGTGAGACGTGTGAAGTCTCAATTGCAAAATTTCCTGAATTGGGCCTCATCCGCTATGTTCTCCGGGCTTAGCCCTCAGTGAATATTTTCTATTTCCAAACCTAAAGAAATGTCTCGCTGGAAAAAGATTTAGCTTCAACGATGAAACAAATGAATATTGTGGGGACCTCTAGATATTCTATTTTTTTCGAGAAACAAAAAAATTAAAGAAACATTGAACTGAGTTTATTGAGCTAAAAGGAGACTATGTTGAGAAATAAAACTTTTTTTGCTTAAAAAAGAAACTGTGATTAATTCATAGGCACGGACTTATTGATTCACCCTCGAATATTCAACAAGTATCAATTTGGAAACGATCTTAAATATAAAATTAATAGAAAAATTAAAAACTGATTTTCGAAAAACCTAAAGCAAGTTGAATGAACTCTTGCCATATGCTTAATTACTGGCATTCAACACTGAAATGCAATTCATTTAGGGAACAATCACAAGTGTTTATATTCTTAACATTTTATTTATGGTACAATAGGACCATTTCTGTTCTATCGTTCCGTACAGATAAGGCAAAAGAACCTAACTTTAACTTTTTCCTCAATGCCATAGCGTTGTCGAACCGTTGTAAAAAATTCGGATTCTTATGACATTAGCAAGTCCCAAATCTAATTCAGTAATGAGTTCAATGAAATTTATACTTTCCATATTTTCGGAGATAGGTATTTCTTTGTTATGGGGGCGGAGTAGTAGAAGTAGTAATAACTCAAAAGATGGCTTATCATATAATGATTGATTGTTTGCTCAAGCTGCTATAAATATCATTAAGTGAACGTAATTTTGGGAATGCGAAGGATATATAAAATATTGAAGTTAGGAGGACGGAACATTCAATTCGCTGAACGACTTTTGTTAGACCTTAATTCGATAATTTTTCAATATTACGTATTCTTGTCTTATAAAAATTATTTTGAACAAACTTTGCACACATACATATAACGTGACTTTAAATTGAAAGTCTGCACTGTTTGTATATGGAATGAGCGTTGTATTAGAATAAATCAGATCTTATCAATTGTTCTCACTAGCTCGAAAACTACGAATGTTATATAAAAAGTAAGTATCGGAAAAGCACATCGCTGTTTCTTTCATTCCGACAAGCACTTCTACGAGTATTTTAAAGCACCCCCACAACCCATTAAGTTCCATAAGAATCAGTTGCTGCGTCCTTAAACTTAGACAGTTGAGTGTCGCAAATTAAATTCATAAATAAAAAATAAACGAAATTGTGGCCCACAACTGTGCGGTTATATTAATACTCAAACTGTTCTTTTTTTTTTTGTATCAACAAAGCAACGCGACCGCAATACTAATTTTTATTTAATGAGAAGAACATAAGGGTTAGCCGCAGCACACGTTTTTCACTACTTTTTCATTTTTCAGTCAGCTTAGATATTCTGCTCAGGAATGTGGCAAGAGTAAAAATATTGAACATCGATTTCATAAAAAATACGCCACTTAAACACTTACTACTTAAAGGATAATGACTTATCGGCGAAACTTAAAGGGTAGTTAGACGAGCAACGAGAAAGTTGGATAGAGAAAAGACCAAACGAACCGAAATAGAAACAAAATAAAACAATGGCAACACAAACACTCATGCCAGGCAGGATAACAGGATAACATTAATTATGGCAAACATGATGAATAAGTTATGATTAAATAGCTGTCAGTAATTGAAAGAAGTAGACAGAGGTTTGGAAATAACGTAAACACGAGTAATGCAGCTGGTAAAGTACGATACTTAATATGAATTCAAAATGATGATTAATCAACCAATAACTAAAATATTAAAAGAAAAAAAACAAAAAAATTAACTCTTTTAGGGAGCATTCAAAATATGGGTGGACAAAAAGCCAAAGTGCAGAATATAATTTCGAATAGAAAATAGCGTTAGCAGCTAAACAAACAAAAAGTCATTGTAACGTAGTCAATGAGTCATAAGTTGACATTGCGATGCAATGAAACAAAACAAAACAAAAATATATAGAAAAAATAAATTTAAAAAGTCGTATGCTTTTAAAATGCTTCAATATGCGATTGCAAATGGCAATAATAGCAACAACAACAATAAAAACAACAACACATTCAGTAGCTTATTTCGTATTTAATTATTATTATACGATGTTTATATTGTATGTGTAAATATTACATGTGTATATGTGCCATACGAGTAGTTGTAGGACATGCATCTATGTAGATTAGGGTGGACCATATTTTTTTTTTTGCTATTTAAATTTGCTTCTTTTCTGATACACTTTAACAGAAAACCTTAATTGGGTACACTGAGTATTAATAGTATACATAGCTATGAATTCCCTTCCCTGGGATTCAATCGACCTCCATACCAAATTTCAAAATCAGTTTGTTAGTTTAGCTGTATTTCCCCGTTAGAGGCGTGGCACCGCCTACTATTGGGAAAAAGTAAATTCTGCACTGCCCCTCTTCGCAATCCTTCCAACAAAATATAAATCAAGATAGTCGAATGTAAGGAAACATTTTTGATGTAATACATAAGTTTGATATATAGTGAGATTTGTCCGGTGAGCTGACACAGCCAAAAAATATTGTCAAATCATATCAAAAATTATGTTTGAAATCAGAATACATAAGTGGTCTGTCCCAAAAAAATCCGACCTATAGTCCCCTTTTGATTGAAGAATACGCGTCCAACGGTCTTTCCTTTTTTTGGAACCAGTCATGGAATACTTTTTTTTGTATCGCCGAATCTGTGTCCTTTGAGCGGCTTTTTTAATCTTTCCGAAAGTCGCAGGGAGCTACGTTAGGAATGTATGGAGTTGTACGACTTTGTGCTCCACGAGGTTCGATGTATGCACTGCAGCGTTATCGATATGAAAAAAACGTTTTCCAAATGCTTAAATCACTTTGGGAATATTCACCATATAGGACACATCATGCTTTGACCAGAACAAGAAAATTAGGTATTGTACAGATATAAATTGTTGATTGATATGAACGAAGTTCCACTTTATACAATTTTTGATTTGTTTGGGGGATCTCACATATGGCTACCACCAGGCCCGGATATAATGTCGACGGATAAATGTAAAATCGTGAAGCATTACGTCTTATTTTCCAAAAATGCAATCGACAATGTCGAGAGGATTGCAAAGATTCCACATCATAAATTTTTCTTTAGGAAAACAAAATTCGTTAAAAATTTGCTGCCCTGCTGAAATCATAAAAGTTGACCCAAGGAAAGATAGCTTATGATCCGAAACCTAAATCTTAATTCGAAGGACTTCGAATTCTAAATGACGTGAAGTGTTTGTTTTAATTCATATTTATTGGAAAGGATTAGGTGCTTTTTGCAGCATTAGAATAGGAATGACCCTGAAACTGAACAGTGGTCCATGGTATGGAAATTGGAAGTCCACCAGTTATAGTAGGATAATGACATGTGCTAGAAGTCATGCTGCCGACTTACTTACTATACAAAGTCAAAGGTTTCATCCGCTTTTCCACTGAAAAGCAATCTGATGATAGCTGCTAAAGGGTATACAGATCAAAAGTTTTTGAAAATTTCAAATAACAGCAGTAGTGCGCGCATTTGAAATATCTTTTTTTTAAATAATATCCACCCTAAAATAGAAGCATACACACACATGTTAGTATACTGACTACGTGTGGAAGAGCAAGGTGTAGCATGCAATGTGTAGGGTGCGTGCACTATTGCAAGGCTTTTCTTGTTTTTTTTTTGTTATTAATTTTTTGCATTTAATGTTAAATAGTTTAATTAATTGAATTCGTCTGTTTGTTAGATTTGAATGTTACAATCTTTTTTTTTAATAGGAAGGTTTAAATAAACTGAAAAAAAAATAAAAAAACAAACAATAGTGGGGTGGGGGTAATTAAGTATATGTTGAATTGTAAGTAAATGTGAATGTATTTGTATACATATATATGGAATATATATTAAATAAATATGTATGTATATATATTTACATATATATATATATTCTTTGTGTTGGTGATATTTAAGTAAATCAGTTAGTGTAGTCTATTCAAAAAGATTATCTCTTACCTTTCACATTGCCGCAACGTCCAAGATGCTATAATCCACAGTGACACCATGAAAACGAGTAACACCGTGCCGGGGCATATTGTCATTAATGTCTTTAAGACAAATCTGAAATTATAAGATTTGCTTAGTAAAGGCATATTAAAAGTTGTAACAGAAAATTGCTGACTGAGTGGTGCATGTCAGCCATTTGGGAGCTGAAATCTAAAGATCATGATTCCGTGATCCCCAGGAGCAACACTAATTAAAAAACTCCATCAGTGGTTTTTGAGAAAAATTGGTACACTAGGGTGCTTCCAAAATGTTGTATTTATGTTATTTAAGAAAAATCACAACGATGTGAAAAATTTCTTGCGAATTATGTGCTTGCATGATATCAAAAGTTTTACACGTGCCGAATCAGCTTGCATTTTTTTTTTTTTGGATGGATAATTTGTAACTTATGTATGTGTGATTTATATAACTAAGCTGTTCAGAAATATTAAATTGAGTGGATAAAAAGTTCATACAAGCAATATTTTCAGCTTTTAAAAAACGTTTGAAAAGGTGTCGCTTGCAAGAATTATTCTAAAGTCATACGACCCGTTGCTACATATTCGTACTTAATTATTAATACTTTCAACATGGTAGCATGTTATTGCCAGTTTAGAAGAAGATTTCCTTAAATTGGCCTCGGTTGTCTTTTAGAGACGCGTATGATTGTAATACTCCCAAATAAATTCTATGTAGGAGGTTATAACAATTGGAGGAGCAGGGCATTCCATGTTTCATAAAGTTATTATTCATGAAAAACGTTCTGAAAAGAATGGTGAATCACGTCCAGAACAAGCTTAACTTAGAGCTCGGCGAGCTTGTGTTGATAAGTTCAACTGCTTGAGCATTATGAACGCACAAGCAGGCGAAAAGAAACCTTCGATGTATACGCTGTTCGTTGACTACAAAGAAGCCTTCAATTTCCTCAAACGCGAGCCGAGCTGGAAAATGTTACAGAATCAGATACGATAACGTCCGTTATATGAAGTGGATACATAAACTGCCATTTCTCGACTTTCGCCTTTACCACTGCTATTCTTAGTGTTGATAAAAGCAGCATAAAATAGAGCTACATTAAGTAAAGGGTGTTTTTTTTAGAGGTTTGTTTTTCGAATAGAGATAAAACTGACATTTTATGGTCAAATCTGGCAACTCTAATGTCATTTATGTTCAGTTTGGTTTGTGATTTCATCATGAACAGGTTGACAAAAGAACAACGCTTGCAAATCGTGCAAATTTATTTCGAAAATAATGGTTCAGTTCGCGAAGTTTACTGCAAGCTCCGTCCATTTTATGGTCGACATAATCGTCCATCAGAGCAATTAATTCGGTTAACCATGGATCGTTTTCGCACTACGTTTACTCTATGTGATAATACGCATCCGCAGAGACGTCGAACAGTGCGCACCGAAGAAACAATTGCCGCTGTAGAGCAAAATGTTGAAGAGGACCCGAATGAATCGATTCGCCACCGTGCACAGCAATTGGAGCTTTGTCCATCAACTTTATGGAAGATTTTGCGCAAAGATCTTGGCTTGCGACCTTACAAGATCCAGCTTGTGCAAGAATTAAAGCCGCGAGACCATGCAATGCGTCGTGATTTTGGTGTATGGGCCGAAAATGAGATTGATCTCGATGCTGATTTTCATCGCAAAATTTTGTTCAGTGATGAGGCTCATTTTTGGTTGAATGGCTACGTCAACAAGCAAAATTGCCGCATTTGGAGTGAAGAGAATCCACATGAGACCCTTGAGACGCCATTACATCCACAAAAACTGACTGTTTGGTGTGCTCTATGGGCTGGTGGAGTCATTGGGCCATACTTCTTCCGAAATAATGCTGGAGAGTCAGTTACCGTTAATGGAGACCGGTATAGAGCCATGATAACCGACTATTTTGTTCCCGAATTGGATGGCATGAATGTGGATGAGTTGTGGTTCCAACAAGACGGCGCTACATGCCACACAGCGCACGTCACAATCGATTTATTGAAGGAAACATTCGATGAGCGCATAATTTCGCGGAATGGACCTGTCAATTGGCCACCAAGATCGTGTGATTTGACACCATTGGATTATTTTCTTTGGGGATATGTGAAGTCGCTCGTCTACGCCAACAAACCAGAAACGTTAGGGGACTTGGAAGCCAACATTCGTGGCGTTATTGCCGACATACGGCCCCATATGCTCGAAAAAGTGGTTCAAAATTGGACCTGTAGAATTGGCTTTATTCGAGCCAGCCGCGGCGGCCACATGCCCGAAATCATATTTAAACATTAATGGCATAAAATTATCCTTCCAATAAAGCCAAATTGATGGACATTAAAACGATTTTCTTGTGTTTTATTTCAATTCGAAGCTCTATACCTCTAAAAAAAACACCCTTTATTAGGTAAGGAGTTACTTTCACAGCATAGATGCAGTGACAAGCATTGAATGATTTGGTGTGTTCTACGGCCCCATGGCAATTGAGTCTATTTCTCACGATAAATTATGTATAAAAAGTATTGGAAGAATAAAAATAAACGAAAAATTCCGAAAAGTCGATAAAACATAGAGAAACTCAGAAAAGTCAATATGTATCGAGTAGTAAGGAAAACCATCAAAAAGGTGATGTCGTACAAAATTTCATTAATCTAACTATAGGTATCAGTGATATTACTTTATTTATTATAAAAATACATACTATACATGTGACTAAATTTTTGATGCTTAAATAGCCCCACATATCCGATTTCCCAACATTTTTGTATGCATGTCGAAGAGTACCATCATCATAATCGTCTTGTTCAATATTTTTAGGTATTTATCTGTTCGATAAAGTTATCGATAATTTTCGACTAATATAGTATTTTTATCTTCTCTGAAATTTTCTGCTGTTTATCGACTTTTTCCGTATTTATCCACTTTTCGACTTTAACGATGTTTACCAATTATTAAACACTTTTTTGATGTTTAGGACATTATTCAATACTTTCTAACTTTGTTCTACTTTTTCTATGTTTTCCGATACTCTTTGGTTTCAATCGATATTTGTCGATCTATTCCAACCTTGTCTATGTTTGGCGACAATTTTGAATTTTTTGATAGTTTTTGTTATTTTATGACTTCTTTCGATATTTTTCTATACATTCCAATTATTTTCAACTGCTTCGATTTTCAATGCTCTTATTTATTTTCGTTGTTTTTCTACAATTTTCGAGTTTTTTTAATATTTTTCGACACAGTTCAACTTTCATTGACTTATTCGAGGTTTTTCGATTCGTACAAATATCTATTTACCGACACTTATGTAATTTCGAATAAATAATATAATAATAATATATTATTCAATGTACATGCAATGTACATTATCGAAAAATTTATCGAAAATTTATCAAAGTACAAGGATATCACGGTCAACATTAGTCGATGTCAGGAATATCGATAAAGTTTATGAGCGTTGGAAAGTACAAAAAAACAGCGATCAAATCGATAAAAGAGAGAAAGGTATTGAAAAATATACGAGTATGTACATAGATGAATAACCGAAAAAATTTACAAAATGTCGAATAATATCGAAATCATCGAAAGAGGAGATTATAATCCGAAATAATTGAAAAACTTCGGATAGCATCGAAAAAGTCGATCAAAAAGTTGAAATACATCGACAATTCATTGAAAAACTTGATACTAACCGAATAATATCGTAAACGAAACAAAAGATATGCGCTTTCAAAGTTTATGGTTGTATGGGATATACCACGCCATCTCCTTAAAACGCGTCCATTTTTTATATTCTGCTAAACCGAACTATTTCTTATGTTTGTGTGCAATTTGGTTTCATAACTTTCTAGTATGACGTTTTGAAATGTTTGATTCTATGGGAGGTGACACGCCTCCAATTTTTTTTTATCCAATTTTTCCAAGCCATTTCTAGTGTAAGTGTAGAATTTGGTTGTTCTACCTCAAATAACACCCTCAGTATAATACATCAAAGTTTTTTTATATACTAAGTAAATGCAACGTTTTCCATTCAAAATGAATCCACCTTTTTTCTGGTGATAGGCCGAAGCATTTCTAGTATTTGTATGAAATTCGGTTGCATTGCCTTAAATAATTCTCTCAGTGTTAATTTCAGGTTTAATTTATGGATAAAATTAGTTAATTTGGGACATTTCAAATTTGAACTCAGCACTTGAGCGTTAATAACATTAAAGCACATGAAAGTACTTACAAAAAAGAACTGACTATCCTCTTCAAAACTTATCACAGCACAAGATAATTGGATAATCAAGGCTCATTTGAACTTTTTGACTTGAGAGGAGATATGCAGAGGATTGTTTCCTGGTATGAGATAGTCCACTGTTATGTTTCATGTTTGAAAATCAACATTGAAAATTATATATTTTCGTAATGTGTGCAGAATTGTTTCAGTTGAGAATCCTAATTTACTTAAATATTGAAATTATGATCGTAACAAATTTTTCTCTTTTGATCTTTAACTCCGTACTATATAATAAAAACTTAAGCACAGAATATCGTACTTACCTTGTATTAAAATTAATCCTATTTAAAGCGCCTATACTTCGTGATGATGCGTCCGTAAACAACTTCGAGTGTAATAACATAACGCGGCATATTAGATACAGTCGCAAGAACATGGGAAGTGATAAAGCTACGTCATACGGCACTATTTCGGTACCCATGGTCTTATTTTTATTTGCCAATTTCGTCGTCCACATGAAATAATATTCACCAGGAATAGGATGTACAGCGCATATAAAAAGTTCTAAACTTATTTGACTAATTCGTTGCCATGTCATTGCGATCCTCCAATCGTCCGCGCAGTTATCTATCATGAATAACTGCAGGCCGATGGCCAAGCCAAGTCAATGTCAGATGATACATAGAAATATATATGAAAAAGTAAAAGGAACAAGAGCAAAAGAGAAAGATAAAAGAAAAATATAATTGGAAATTTATTGATTTATTATTAGTGACTAAAGACTAAAAGAAAAATTACAACGAACATTCAAATAAGAAAGCAACTAACACAAGCGCATCGCATCGAATCAACCCAAATCAAATCGCATCGCATCACATCATGCCAGTCGTGACCATATCGGTACGTATTCGATACTCAATAACATTCGTTTTAACATAAGTCTAAGGTTCACATTGAATGCAAATCAATCATAGGACCGTCTTAATATGTATTGGTGTAACTAAATGTATGTAGGCAGATACAAATTGGAAACTTGTAAATGTACATATGTATGTATGTATGTATGTATGTATGTATGTATGTATGAATGATGTCCATTAAAAGGGTGTCTGTAAACTTGTTTTGTTGGGGTGAACCTTATTACTTTTCGCAAGGATATAAAGCTTTTAATTAGTTATTATAGGTGCGCAACTAAGTTCTCGCTGTTTGTCAATAGATGGCGCTAGCGTAAAAACAGGTCGATTTGGTTCATATCGAAACGATATGAATCTAGCCTGATCATATGGTAAATAAACCTATTTGAACACTTTTAAAATTTTGTGTTTTCATAGTCTGTTTGTGGTTGCTCGAAAATGACTGATTTGTGCCAAATAATCGTCATTTGCGGGAGATGTTGATTTTCTTCTTTCAAAGAGAGCATCAAGAGCTCCAAAAAGTGTTCGGAGATGGTGTTTTGAGCAAAACAACGTGCCGAGATTGGTTTCGTCGCTTTAAAGACTATGAGTTGGACATCGACGATCGACCACGTGAAAGAAGGCCAAAAACCTTCAATGATACGGAATTGGAGACATTGATCGATGAGGATTCGGCCCAAATGCAAGAAGAGCTTGCTTCAGTATTGGGAGTTACCCGACCAGCCATTTCAAAGCGTTTGCATGCGTGAAAAATGGCCCCAATACGAACAGAGGCACGATAAAGTAATCCTATTGCATGATAACGCTAGGCCTTACGTTGCTAAACCAGTGAAAACATACTTGGAAACTCTCAAATGGGAAGTCCTACCCCACTCGCTGTATTTCCCAGATATTGCCCCGTCAGACTACTACTTGTTCCGTTCAATGGCACATGGTCTGGCTGATCAGCAGCTCAACTCCTATGAAGACCTCAAAAAATGGCTTGATTCGTGGATAGCCTCAAGAGACGAACACTTCTACCGTGATGGCATTCGAGCTTTACCAGAAAGATGGAGAAAAGTGGTATCTAGCAGTGGGCAATACTTTGATCGATTCATCTGTAACTATTTTTTTGACAATAAGGCAGCATTTTCTAACCAAAAACAGCGAGAACTTAGTTGCGCACCTTATATGTTAAGTTACGAACGATTTAATGCCACTATGGCGGCCCAAAGAGAAGTACAAAAAAAAAGAGATTTATTATGTAAAAAAATGTATGACGTTCTAAGCGATGTACTGACTTAAAACCTTTTGCATCACATGAAATCATTCTGAAGTATTTATGGAAGATTTCAGACTTAACGCTTTCTGAAACTTTTAGTAAATTTTGCTAATGAAATCTAATAATTTTCTTATGACTCTCTATTTGATGCTGTGTTAAGTGCAGTGTATTGTCAATTACAATTTAAGAAATGTCACAAACAATAATTGCATTTTAGATATCAACGCATTTGAAGATGCTAGTCAAATGAAACAATAACTCACAGTACCGATGATGTGGAGTTAACAAAGGTCCGATGACGCAATAAAAATATTTTTTCTCCCTTGTTTTTACAAGAATTTTGGAACCTTTCAGAAACTTTCTGAAACTTTGCAAGATTTCATGTGAAAGATTTGTGAAAGCTATACGAACTGTTACATGCCAAGTGGGCTGGCATATACTTTAAATATACATAAAGTTCAAATAAAAAAACCGAATACTTTAAAGTTTCAACCGACTTTTGATTTGAAGCTTTGCTGCTTACTCCCACAATATTTTTTGTCCTAAGAATCTAATATTTGAACCTTAAAGCCTGCTCTAATTAATTATTTTTCAATATTTCCATAATAGCTATAGCCTTAACATTGAAAACGAATTGCCAATGTAATTTAACCACAACGTATCCTATGAGTGACCACTATTACCCATAGAATAAAATCATACTCATCAGTGCGACTTAGAAAAAGATTTTGAAATGGCTAATTTAATAATTAAATTTTTCTATTTTCGATATTTCGATCGTATGATCATATTAAATAAATTATTTTTATTATATGTGGAACAAATGTCGCAGAAATATGGAAAATCGAATAGTTTAGCCCCTAATGTGATTTTCTTCCTTCAATTCAGAGACCATTAATAAGTCCTTCATTAGAATCTCCTAGTTCCGTAGTGATAGGTTCAATTTATTAATAACTCTTCGATCAGTGTTCTTATGCATCTAATAACTATTAGACTCGGAAACGCTGTAGTAATTGCGCCTTATTAATGAAATTTAACGTTTCTTCATTGTCTAAGAATGCCGTCAGGATAAATTCTAAATTTAAGAACGATTCTTTGATACTTCCGAATAAATTTCAGTTTTTACATTGAGAAAAAAAAAGTTTAAACCTCATGTAAAATGAGAAAATATGTTCGACCCGTTTCACAGCTTACTTTTTTGCAAAAATATTAAATATGTAGTAAACACGTTTCTTTTAGAAATTTCTAGTTATCGTCATCATCATCATCGAGATGTAGACATGATAGCCATATTAATGCAAACGAAGTTCCATTGTTTTAGAAGAAGCAAGGTTGAATTAATTGACCGGATGAATTTGAATTTTCGTGAGTGCACTTATCAGCCAACGGAATGATGACGACCTAGGTCATACTCCAACCTAGCGTAATATAGGTCAAAGGTGCATACCTTGAATAATGCTTCTAACCAAGAAACAACAAGGACTATTACTTAAAACCTTTTGTTTTGAGCCTTCAATTGCTATAAATGGAAAAATCTTTGCAGTGGTGGATTTGAGTAGATCCCATAGCGGTAGATTTTTTTGCAGCCGGTAGTTTCGTAGAAGTCAGTCCCTTAATTTTGCACATCACTTCAATGTAGAGTGTATTAAGATAAAATATACAAAAATATCTATGCTTTGCGCTTATTTTCATTTAAGTTGAGGTCCGTCAGTTCTCATTCGAAAATGGTTTCTACACGGATATATGTTCATCAAATAGTTATCAATAAAAATTATAGAAAATCTATAGGCGTAGAGGAAAACTGACATGAATTCCATATGCCTTATAGAAGCTGTCTGACGCAGTCCACTTCTCAGTTCATGAAAAAATTTTTAATAAAAAGAAGGCTATTTAAAATTAGCTTTTAAGTGGTCACTCTATTATACTGTGCATATATATGGCATATATATATTTGCTTTGCACATATATATCTAAGTATGTTCATAAATGAGATGTGATATGTTCCCTTGATCTACCTAGTAGGCAAAATCAGCAGTATGAAAGTTTTGACAAGGACTTCCAGATCTTTTGCAGTTCTATTTAAATTTACCTTCGTTTTTATATGAAATGATCAGAACAAGTAGGACTTTCATGAAAGTGATAAATATAGGACTTCCGTTAAGATAAAATTAAGTAGGTCTTTCGTAACAGGGACAAAAATAGGCCTTCCATTGAAGTGAGTAGAGCCGCTTGTTTTGATATTTATTCTCATTTGAAAACTGAAATCTAAACAAAGAAATAAATCTTGAAAACAGAAATTAAGAGCCAAATTGCAATTTCAGTTTTAATCCTGCGTGCAAATAGGCCTGCTATCAGGGTTGCCAAGTGGCCACTTATGACCCGGCCAAGCCTGAAGTTGCATGTATGAATTGAAAAACTTCGGAAAAAGCTTGCAGATAGAAAAGTCAGAAGGTTTTCCGAAATAAAAATTTTGTTTTTTTCATATTGGCAACAAAAAAAAAAAAAAAAAAACAAATCCCAAAAACAAAAAAGTACTTTTTCCCACAGACAAAATTTAACTTTGAAGAACAATTTTTTATTTTGGGAAGCCAAGTTGGCAACCCAGTCTGCTATTGAAAGGCACATTTGCATAGAAAAGCAAATTTTGAGAAGGCTTTATAAAGTGTATTTCATTAAGCAATCTACAATGATAAATTGAAATAAAACCAAAAGAATGAATGATAAAAACGTTTCGTCGTTTTCGCCTTACCCAATTGCCTACTGGGTAACTGTGCACAACCAATACTGGTGACACAAAGTGTAAATGAACGACAAGAAAGGATATGATAGTGAATTAAATTCAATATGCAAAGCCATCATGTGAACATATGAAACAAATCCTAGCCAACTATTTTATTTAACGTATTAACACTGTCTTTGTTGGTATGAAGTACGAAATAGGTATGTCATTATATCTAAATATATATCTTTACAGGTACGATATCTATCTGTATGTACTCGAATATCTGCGAGTAATAAACAAAGTTGATGGAATCCTTTGTTTAAGTACTAATTAAATTCTTTTATTGCGAAGGTATTTCTGTTGTGCACTTTATTATTGCTATCACAGTCGAAATACATTTGAATTAATTATTCGCGAACGAAATATATTTTATGTCAACTCACACGATTCCAATTAGTTACGTAAAAGTATTAAAAATTTGCGACAAATTAAATTAAATATGCAGATTATTAAGCTTTCCGATATTGTCTTTGAAATCAAAAGTGAGCTATGGTGAATATTCTTTTGTTTTCTACATCAAAGACAAATATGTATTTGAAAACTAAGTAAAAGTTCCAACTAGTAAGGGTGTTATGTAAAGGGTGTTTTTTTTAGAGGTATAGAGCTTCGAATTGAAATAAAACACAAAAAAAACGTTTTAATGTCCATCAATTTGGCTTTATTGGAAGGATAATTTTATGCCATTAATGTTTAAATATGATTTCGGGCATGTGGCCGCCGCGGCTGGCTCGAATAAAGCCAATTCTACAGGTCCAATTTTGAAGCACTTTTTCGAGCATATGGGGCCGTATGTCGGCAATAACGCCAGGAATGTTGGCTTCCAAGTCCCCTAACGTTTCTGGTTTGTTGGCGTAGACGAGCGACTTCACATATCCCCAAAGAAAATAATCCAATGGTGTCAAATCACACGATCTTGGTGGCCAATTGACAGGTCCATTCCGCGAAATTATGCGCTCATCGAATGTTTCCTTCAATAAATCGATTGTGACGTGCGCTGTGTGGCATGTAGCGCCGTCTTGTTGGAACCACAACTCATCCACATTCATGCCATCCAATTCGGGAACAAAATAGTCGGTTATCATGGCTCTATACCGGTCTCCATTAACGGTAACTGACTCTCCAGCATTATTTCGGAAGAAGTATGGCCCAATGACTCCACCAGCCCATAGAGCACACCAAACAGTCAGTTTTTGTGGATGTAATGGCGTCTCAAGGGTCTCATGTGGATTCTCTTCACTCCAAATGCGGCAATTTTGCTTGTTGACGTAGCCATTCAACCAAAAATGAGCCTCATCACTGAACAAAATTTTGCGATGAAAATCAGCATCGAGATCAATCTCATTTACGGCCCATACACCAAAATCACGACGCATTGCATGGTCTCGCGGCTTTAATTCTTGCACAAGCTGGATCTTGTAAGGTCGCAAGCCAAGATCTTTGCGCAAAATCTTTCATAAAGTTGATGGACAAAGCTCCAATTGCTGTGCACGGTGGCGAATCGATTCATTCGGGTCCTCTTCAACATTTTGCTCTACAGCGGCAATTGTTTCTTCGGTGCGCACTGTTCGACGTCTCTGCGGATGCGTATTATCACATAGAGTAAACGTAGTGCGAAAACGATCCATGGTTAACCGAATTAATTGCTCTGATGGACGATTATGTCGACCATAAAATGGACGGAGCTTGCGGTAAACTTCGCGAACTGAACCATTATTTTCGAAATAAATTTGCACAATTTGCAAGCGTTGTTCTTTTGTCAACCTGTTCATGATGAAATGGCAAACCAAACTGAACATAAATAACATTAGAGTTGCCAGATTTGACCATAAAATGCCAGTTTTATCTCTATTCGAAAAACAAACCTCTAAAAAAAACACCCTTTTTGTTTTACTTTGGAAACCATTTACTATCTCCAATACTACATTTACAAAAAAAAAAAAAATTCGCTTAAAAGTCCTACATTTTATTAAAAGAGTAATTTTCAGCAGTTTTGTTAGAGAGCGCGGAGAAGATGTTGTACGTAAGATCACATGTAAAATGCACCACTTTTATGTTTCACTAAAAGCTGTTGGTGCTTACCATAATTTAAATTCTCTCCAGCTTTCAGAATTCACGCTCTTATGTACATAAAAACAAAAAAAGGTGATCGAACGTTTAAGCTTCAGACTGCGCTAATTATTGACCATTTGCTGCATGTATGCATATTGGAGGTCTGCGCAAATCAACTTGCTGTAACGTCAGACTGTAGGAGCTACTGTCAAGTATAGATAGAGCGTTTAATTATGCAATTTTTCTGCACCAGTTGCACAAAATAGAACGATACAAAGAGAATAAATAAGCCTCGCTTGCTTGTGAGCTGTAGTCCGCTGTACAACAAATACATCGATTTTCTTACGAAAAAAAAAAAAAATGCAACGCACAAGCAAACAACAAAGCGCATATTGACGCCAGCTACTTTTGTTTCGTTTGACCCGTGTACTTTTATTTTTACATTCTCGGAATTTTCTGCAAAGGTAAATTTAACCATTTTCACAGTACATTGAAAAACGTGAGCTCCCGAAAACATAAACACCCTCAAAACGTGAACACTATATTTTTTAAATTGACTACCCTGAAACGTGAACAAAGCTAGAAGCTCTAAACGTGAACAGAAAATTATTCAAAATTTCTACATAAAAATGTACTGCTACTTTTTAAGAATTCGGTGAATCCCATAATAATGCCAATGCGTAATATTTGTTATTTTAATGATACTTCGCGTGAATTTTCGCTTCGCAGAGCCAAACTTTCAATTATTAAAACAATTATGTATTATTTGTATGTAAATACGTATTTAAAAATATTCATGAACCTGTGCTATTACAAGTAAAAATTTTGTAAAAAAGAGAAAAATGTGGTTTTTTTAAAGAACAGTAGCAAGATAAAATGGTAGGAACACAAGTTTGATCCTGGAAATTTACATGCAGATACATGAACAGCCTCGTAAACATGAACAACCTCGTTTTAACTAGTTCACGTTTTCCAATGTGCACTGTACACATGTTTGCTTCTCAACAGACAAAATAGAGCGAAAGTAAGCATGAAAACGTACGTTGTCATACGATCAACGAATCATACGAAATTCATATTTTAATACATAAAAATTATTAAATTATCTAGAGTATAGAACCTGAAAACGGGTCATAAGAATAATTTTTTGTATCTTATTTTCAATCGAAACCTTGACAGTCTAAGAAAAATTACCCTATTGTTTACAATACGTTAGTGTCAGTGTGTTTGTGGTCTGTATAAACTTAATCGATTCTATATTGCTTAAATACGAGTAGAACGTCAGTGTGTGTGATAATTCAACAACAATTAAACTACTTATTCAGAGCCTAGACATTTTGTTATGTAGGTGAATTACCATGTTGTTGTTGTCCTTTGTTATTTCTTAATTAAAATGGCGGCATTGTATCGATTTTTAAAGTTTTACTGGAATATCGATCGGTGCTAACTCACTGGCTTTGTTTATCATTTAATTTGTTATTTCGTTAAAAGAAATTAGATTCACTGTGCTGATGAAAAAGAGGTTACTCATACGACATGTTGTCTATAAATTATTTGAGTTTCTTAAAATGTCACTATTTCTGTAAATGATTATAAGATTAAAATTAAGATACCGTTTTACAGATAAAGCTTCGAAGTCTTAGGTAATTAAAATACGCTCCACACACATATATGCGAAAGCTGAGGAATAAACCTTAAATAGAAATCAGAGAGCATTAAAAAGGACAAATCGGATCGTATTCGACACACATGGAGTAAAATGTGCACCAAAATATTTCTCGCACTTATAAATATGCCTCAAATTGGAAAATATGTGTATTACAAAGTTGAAGAGAAATAGCTCGATTTCATATCTAGAAGTCCTATGTCAGTAAGTCAAAATTTAAAGTTGAAATTTTAGTGAATTTGCAAGTAAATTTCACAAACTTTTCTGAGCATAAAGGACACTAACTTTGCCAGATTTAAAGAAATTTTTTAAGTTTCATCCTTTTTGGAACTTTTTTGACTTTTTTCTCCAATGTATTAAATTTTTATATATTGTTTAATTCTTATCCAAAGCTGAATTTTGCACACATTTAAACTTCAAAAAAATTTATTTTCAGAAATGTTATGAGTATTTTAAGATTTAACTGAAATACTCTTTGAAACGTTATATCTAAAAGACTATTGGGAATTGAATAAAAAAACCTGATATTAGATTTGCTTAAAATGCTTTAAGTTCATAAAAACAAATTTACTTTAAATAAATGTGTTGAAACATTAGTTATTTTGTATATAATGGGTGATTTTTTTTGCTATTTGTTTTGTCAACGTAAGTTTATTGACATCTCACGCGTAATTCGTAACATGTGTTAACGCCAAAAATGCTTAATAAAGTTTGCCATTTCACGATGAATAGACCAAGAGACAAACAGCGCTTGCAAATTATTGAATTTTATTATCAAAAATCGTGCTCTGTGAGAAATGTGTTTCACAAATTACGTCCATTTTATTGTCGTTATAATTGACCCTTCGAACAGGCTATTCTATTGTGACCAAATTTTTTACCAGTTTCACTTTATTGGACATTAATCTACCAATCAGTATGCGGAGAGTGCGTACCGAGGAGAATATTGCTGCTGTATCGGCAGTGTCAATGAAGATCGCGATATATCAATTCGTTGCCGTAGTCAGCAGTCGGGCTTGTTTATTTCACCATACAAAATACAGCTGGTGCAAGAACTGAAGCCGAATGACCTACCACAACGTCGTTTGTTTGGTGAATGGACCTCAGAAAAGTTGGATAAAAATCCAATTTTTTATCTTCAGCGACGAAGCTCATTTTCGGCTCAATTGGTACGTCAACAAACAGAATTGCAGATTGGCTGCTCAAGAGCTGCCAATTCACCCCGAAAATTTGAACCGTACTTTTTCAAAAATAATGAAAATCGCAACGTTACAGTCAATGCAGAAAGGTACCGTGCGATGATTACCGACTTTTTTTTGCACAAAATGGAAGAATTGGACTTGGTTGACATGTGGTTTTAACAAGATTGTTCCACATGTCACATGGCACGGAATACTATGGACCTACTGAGAGGCGAGTTTGGTGAGAAATTAGTCTTACGTTTTGGAGCAGTCCACTGGCCGGCAAGATTTGAACCCACTAGACTATTATTTGTGGTGCTACGTGAAGTTATGCGTATACAGGGACAAGTCCGAAACAATTGCAGCAATGGAAGACAATATTACAGCTGCCATTGTTAAGATACCGGTCGAAAATCTGGAAAAAGTATGCCAAAAACGGAGCTTATAGATGAACCACCTCAGTTGTAGCTGCGGGCAATATTTACATGAAATAATCCTTAAAAAGTAAATATAAGGAATTGATGTATCGCTTCAAATAAATATATCATTCACTAATGCAAATTTTCTGTTCTTTTTTGAATTTCCAAAAACCAAACGCTTAAGAAATGGCAATCACTGTTTCTCAATATATCTTCGACATAAAATGTCAGTTTTTTGGTTTTTTTTAAAACATCCACATAACTGAAAAATTATTCATTCAATTTTTTTTCTTCTGCATAATAATTACGTGCAACAGGTCGTATGAGTGATCATCATAAATCTATTATAATTACACACATAACTATATTACTATAATTCGCTGAAATCCAACACAATCTTTTGAAATACTTTCACCACCACCTCCATAAATTTCCAGAGTGGGATAGCAAGGAATGCGTAGATTACAAGCAGATAAAGACGATGGCATCTAATTTATTTATGCATTAGTACACGGCACGGGCGAGTTTTCACAAAGTGACGAGCGTTAGGAAGCGTATCGAGCGTTGAGACTAAGCGAAACTGCTAGGTGCTTTTTGTTGTGACGATGGTTATTGCCATAAAAAAAGCCGAATTTTACAGGAATATGATGTTTTGAATATACGAGTACAAGTGTTAAGTGTTTGAGCGGTATTAAAATAAATTGAGTGGTGCTTCATGGATTGTGTTTTGTGAACGGCAACATATGCTCACTGGATGGTGAAAGGAAAAGAAACACGGTGTAAAAAGCTTTCTTAAACGGTGAAAAATTGATATAGGCCGTGGAGAAATCTGTTGAGACATATACGGGATGAAAAATACATTTTTTGCATGAGGAATTCATTTGCTCTGGGCGGTGACAAAATTATGTGGGGTAGAGTGAAATACGAGTAAATACTTAATCAAATTGAGCTGCAACTAACTTGACTGAATGAAGCGACAAAAGCAATTGAATGGCGTAGGAAGTAAGATAAATCAAAAATATATTTCAACCAATATTGTAGAGGAGATGAAAACACATTGATTTCATGCCCGAAAAACTTCCGTATGACAATTTTTCGAGCTCCGTTCATATATTTAAAATTTAAAATGCGGTTTAATGGGAAATTTTAAAACGGTAAAGTGTTGATGAAATCTTGTCGTATGAAGACTTTTTGGACATACAGTTTATGTGTTTTTATCTACTACACAAAATTGGTCTGGCTTACTAGATTGGTGGCTTACTTTCCGAGTTATTGAGCCAAATTGTTTTGTTCGGAATCTCAAAACCAGGCCCGCCACTATAAAAACAGTTGACGCTTAGATCATCATATGATTACACGAAAGCAATAATTTAAAATCGGATTCAAGCGAGATGAAATAATTAGATCATTTGCAACGCTGCCTCCTGGACTAATAGCTCGATTCATTGCAATCCGCCTTTGTTTTTTGCGCCTGAATATATGCTACCATACTTTTGATGTTCAGTAATGACTTGTAGGTGGAGACGCGGTTGTAGAAAAGTCGGGTGTAAAAAATTGCAGAATGATAGCATTGTACTTTGGTGAAACTAACCTACTAGGGTTTCCTTGCCAACACCATTCTCAACGGCCGAAAAAAAACCGACATTTGGTCGATTAGTTTTAATAAAAAGTGTATAAGATTACAGCTTGAAATGTATAATAAATGATAGAGCTGGAAGAGCCTAAGCATATTATATGGGGTTGCCAATCCAAATCCCATCCCAAAGATGGATTGCCGCCTGTTTTGGAACTATTTTTCATAAGAAAATGTTTATTGCTTGAAATGTGTGTTTTTTCTAAAAAAAAGTTTTCCGAAAAAACAGGTGGCAGCCCATGTTTCTGACAGGATTCGAGCAGGCAACCCTATAAGATTTATTCAGTGTCACTAAGCATACATTTTGACACACATTTTTAGTTGAAATCTTGAACCATAAACTTTTTTCAAAAAAAGTTGGCCAAAAAAAAAAAAAACAGGTGGCAACCCATTTTTGGGAAGGGGTTCAACAAGGCAACCCCATATAATATATTTAGGCTTATCGAGCTGTATCATTTGACATACATTTTAAGCTGTAATCTTATACACTTTTTATTAAAACAAATCGACCAAAAGTCGGTTTTTTCGGCCATTGGGAATGGTGTTGGCAAGGAAACCCTGGTAGATTAGTTTCACCAAAGTACAATACTATCTTTCCTGTACATCCCATTCTGTAATCTTTTACACTCGACTTTTCTATAGCCGGATCTCGGGCTATTGCGCAGATGCAAAACGTGCAATCTTAAGAAAAATAAACTCATTACATTAAGGCATCTCGGGCTTCAGAAGTGCCGCTTAAATTGAGCTTGAAATGTCCAGTCAGCTGCAAGCTTCTATGTTCCTTTAACTGTGAGCAGAGCAGCTATACTTTTTTTTTTTAAAGTAGAGAACAAAACTTGTTATCTCTATCAAAACAGCATAGCATATTTTCAGGCTTTAATATTGAAGATCGGAATCGGAACATATTAAGTGTTGATTAATTAAAATCTTTCAACCGGCTCAATCAACTTTATCGCTCGGTTTTGTTGTTAAATTGCAGCTCACGACCGCTCACCGCTTAGTCGGTTTTATTTCCGCTCAGAATTAAATAAAAACCTCCTCTTAAAGGTGAATTAATCACAACTCATTTAATTATATATCCTCTAAGATCTTCCTTCGCGTAGAGAAAAAATTGGAAAATTTTGAGAACAAGCACCATAAAGAAAATAACGAACGATTACACAAAAAAATATCCATGAAAAGAGAATCGCAAGTGTACAATAAGAGTAGCAGACGTTTAGTTTTGAGTTTATGGTGATGTGTCCTTGAAAATGCTATGGAAAATGTTTGGTTTTTTTTTTAATTTGTGAAATTGCAAATGCTGATTAATAATGAACAAATTTTAACAGTCTTGAAGCAACAATTTTTTAGTCAATCCACTTTCCAAATAGTGACATAAAGCTTTGAAGCGGCCTTTAGAGTGATCTATAATTGGCTTACTCACACAAACACAAACGAGTAGGTACTCTTGAAATATGTAAATGGTTTACTTACTGAACTCTGTAAAGCATAAAAAGGATGTTATTAATTTATTTGGAATAAAAGTACAAAAGTTGGGTTTATGTTGTTTTGGTCAAAATGGAAGTTCAAGCGATCAAACAAATGACGTACGATGAATTTGGCATTGTTGATGCTTACAAAGTGTTAAAGCAGCGTTTTTCAATTTCAAAATAAAATTTTAAAGTTCGATTTAATAAACTTAAAATATGTTAATATATAACGCCGAAAGCACATTTCAGTACGGATGCTAGCATGAATGGCGTGCAAAACGGCTAATAACGATCTAAAAAATAAAATGCAGCATTATTTTATATGGATATTTCGACCTTTTTTCCGCAAAATTTTGTAATTGATATAAAAATAAAAAAGGCTATACATCTTTTAAAATTGAATAAATGCCCTTTATTTCAATACGATCTTTTAAATGAAATGAATAAAATGAACTCAGTCAAAAAAAGAATCAAATTCCATGTAAAATGGGACGCTGAATCTGAAATTCCACTGCCTACTTAAGCAGAGTATTAAGAAACTCTGCAATAAATTAAAGTTCAGAAAGTTAGCTATAGTTTTTTTTACGTTACTTTTATAATACTTCATAATTTACATCAATAACAAGAACTGCTTAAATCTGCTCAGTCTAATAATATTTTCTTGGAGAAAGTTTCAATGCAAAGAAAACATGTAATCTTGTGAAATAAATTGATCGTTATAATTCTTTAAAACTGACATCAACATCAACTTGATTTTCTTTTAACTCGATTTAAAGCCAAAACAGCCCTTTTAAAATTCAAATGTCAAAATTTAAGCAAAATGAAGACAGCTTATGACAGCAAAAACGCGATAGTGCAAGTGTGAAAGCTATTTTTAAAATCGCGTTACAGCATCGATATGTGTAGCTTGCGAAATTAAAAAAAAAATTTCTTCTGCAGCTATCACAATTTTTGTCTTATGTAAAATGGGCCGCTAAACTCGAAAATAACACTTGAAAATAGTTTTATGCATTGGTTTTCGAGACATCAATTTTTTATTCTTTTCTCCGATTTTTTGCTTAGTTAGTCTAACATTTGAAAGGTACTGTTTCATAGATGTACACAAAATAAAAATGAGGTGTATGTTGCCGTTAAGGCAGGTAAAATAAATAGAACATACACACTAGATTTTCCCATACAAAATGCTTTAACGAATTAAATGAAAGCATTTTGATCGCATTCATGCCTATGAGGTGTTGTTATAAAACTTTAAAAAAATAAATATATTTCTTTGAGTCCTTGGTGTAAAATTAACGGCAAATTTTTTTTGGGAAACTCAAAACGCAGTATTTTGGGTAGTTCTTAATTTATATGTAAAAAGGCAGTAGCAAAACGGTTCCATCACTTTT
The DNA here is from genome assembly GCA_963680825.1 of Meiosimyza decipiens. Lineage (NCBI taxonomy): Eukaryota > Metazoa > Arthropoda > Insecta > Diptera > Lauxaniidae > Meiosimyza > Meiosimyza decipiens. The sequence continues at coordinate 92,832,080 of OY804258.1, read as the reverse complement.
CAACTGCCATGACACAACATAATCACTTGATTTTTTTGTTGGAAATGCTATGACTTGGGGCAGTGGAGAATGTTATTTTTTTTCTAATTGTAGCCAGCGGCACGCCTCTAACAGTAAAATATGTTTCCACAGCTAAGCTAATAAACCGATTTTTATGAAATATGGAATGTAGATAAATTGACCTTTAAGAGTACTAAAGACTATATAAACTTTAAGTGGGCGTAACACCGCCACTAAAAGGAATAAGCGCTGACAAGGCTCAGCTGCTACATCGATGCAGCGTGATATAGAGATGGATAGAACTCTGAGGAAATGTATTTGTTTTAAAGTAGACGGTGCCACTCCCTTAACATAAAAAAATGTTTCCACCGCTAAGATAATGGACCGATTTTGATGAAACTTGATTTGAAGCTAGATTGAAACCGATATAGGGGTTGAGATAGGGCAACATGATGTCATGATTTTATTATTGGTAGTGATGTATAATGGTTGAATTTAAACCAGTGGGCAAGATCTAGTATAAATTAAAGCGGAATTATTAAATTTAGTTTCCAATTTAATTTGTTGCTGTTTAAAATTTTTTCAAGTTTTTTTAAGCTTAAGCAGCTATGTCTTGAACGAACTACATATTATGATTGTTTTTTTTTATTGATTAAACTTTTTAATAAATTTGAGAAACTTTTCTAGACGATTTAAAATCTGCATATTATCTTTATTAAGAAATTTTGGACTTTCATTTAAAAATTTGATATCTAAGACTTAAAAAGCTGACTGATGAATTCTTGAAAGGCGTTAAATGTAACCGAAATATAAGAAATAAGTTCCATAAATTCTAAAACCTTTTAATGAATGATAAATTTTTGAAAATTAAAATTTTTTTTGAGAAGATTTAGCTATTCCTTTAAAATTAGTTTGTAAATATAAATCGAGTTTTATGATTCAATAAATTACGACTCAAGTAAGAAGTGAGAATCAAGGTATGATCTAAAATTTATAGCATTCTGAAATTGATTTATTAATAAGCTATTGATTTGAACTGATGTGAAACCACATTTTTTGAAAACTTAAAAAAAAAATACAATATCCCAAGAACTGCAATTCATATTTTTTAAGACCGATTTTTGCAGCCATCGTATCATTTTACATAGGAAAAGATTACTGAAACATATAGTACAAACTTTTCACAAATTGTCAAGGTGTGTTGTTGGTGACAAATGATAAAACATACATATGCACATGATTGTGTTGTTTTTGGACTGAGTGCATGGAGTGACTCTTGTGAGTCACTTCAAAATTTTTATTTCTAACTTAACTCCAACACAAACAATATTTGATTTCAATATTTGATCTCAATATTTGATTCAATTTAATTTTACATTTCAGAATTTTATGACCACCCTGCCCCTCAAAGTACAAGAAAAACTTATAGGAAAAAAAGTATTAAGTTCATTAGAAACCGTGCTCTGAAGGCCGATCGTATTTCCTAAACAAAAATTTTTATGTTATCTATATTTCTATCAAAATAATGCATCTTTACAAAAAAAATAATTTTAATCTCTATAGGTTCATTGAAAAGCGTGAATCTTCTAGTTTTTGGCCCACTTCTTTTAAATATTTCGCGCTCTCAGTTTTAGGAAAAAAACCAGGAAAAATTTAAAATTTTGGTTCAAAAACAAAGCGATTCGGGTTTCACAATGAACTTCAGCAGACTAAAATATTTTATGTTGTTTTATTGAGCTTACTGTTCGACACAATGTGTGTGTGTCAACACCAAAAAAATTACACTTAACAAATATTTTATATTTCGCAAAGCTACAGTTTGAGAAAAAAAAAATTAATTCCACCTAAATTTTTATGTAGAAAACGAAATGGGCAGGAACGGTAAGCTCAATAAAAACAACATATAAATTATTTTCTGTTCAAACACACCACAAAGAAATGGGCAGGGTTTTTTTTTGTATTTTGAACCATTTAAAAACTACCGGATTGAAAAATTCTTAAACAACGACCGGGAAACGATTTTCTTAAATTTTTCTAATCAGAAAATTTTTAAGAGAAAACTTTAAGTATCATATATCAGGAGCGATATTACATTATGAATATATCGTGAACTTTACAGAAGATGTAACTATTTAAAAATTATTTTTTAAGTAATTTATTGACGAAGTGGTATTGATTTAAAAAAATCGATGTATGATAAAAAAATCGATATCTGAGTGAATTGGTTGAAAACCTAACGCCAACGTCAATCTCATGCTTAAGATCAAGCTAGTGTTACAATTAAGATTTTCGCGATACTTTTCCACATTTTTCAATACGCTACAATTTCCTCAACATTATTTGATTTATATCCTCAGACACTAAAATAGCGAAATATCATCAGGGAATAATATATACCAACAACGATACTCGCGCTGTTTACCCTTAAGCTAACCCGGATATTTGGCTGGCACACAGTGGGAGATCGTGGCTTTAAATACAAAACATATGAAAGTGCTAGGGGCTTAAAATTTTTTTTGCAAATGTCGTCAGATAATATTAAGGGATGAAAAAAAAAAACTATAAAAGCTCTAAATGATTTTTGGGTTTAGTACCACAGTGGGCTCAAAATTGAGCTTTGAACACCGAAAATGTTCTATGGAACTTTTAATATAAACAACTGATTTTTTGAAAACAAGAGCTCAAAAATTCACTATTGAGAAATATCGCAAACTGTGACAGAACAAAAAATATGCATCCTAATTCCTTAATTCTTTTTATTTAATATTTAAGAAAGAATGGTTATTTTAAATTTTAAGTTCCCGTTGCAGCTTTTTACAATTTTTGTCTATATATCTGAAATCAGCATTGTCAAATTATTGGAAAGTGATACCCATTTTGAAGAAAAAACCTCAACCATATCTTTTGTATGGGAGGTAGTCCACTTAATAAAAACCAATTTATTTTTCATCTATCGCCTTCATATGTTCGTACGAATTTTTCAAAAATTTGAATGAAAAATTGTAAAAGTAGCAAATTTGCAAACTTTGACAGAAAACTAAAAAAAATATATGAATCTCCGGAAGTTCAAGCTGCATTTTTTCAGATTTTTTTTTATCATGTTTTTCCAAGTGTGTCGAAGAAACAATTGAATTTTATGAAATGTACTCATTAATTTATTTGTATCGAATTTAATAGTATATTGGTAAAAAATTAATACATTCAGGGATGTCAAATTGAAAATGGCGAATTAACGGCAGGAATACTAAATAATTTGTACAAGGTAGTACATTATTTTTGACAACAAAATGTGAATGGAGGTACTTAAATTCCGGAAAGAGTTTCCCCAAAGAGAGCGGAACAGGTAAAGCGTAGTTTTTGACTTTTCATCTCCCTTGGGATAATAAATATAAATCAAATTTTTAACATTTTTGAAATGAGCATTGCCAATTTAATGGAAACTGATGCACATTTTAAAGAAAATGCTTCAATCACATCATATTTTTGTATGTTTTTTATATCCCCAATTTTTTGTTGTTTTAACCTAAAAAACATTAGTACTTAATTTTAAAAGACCATTGCCATCATAACTATATATAGCATACCATACAAACCCATTCACTATGCGGCAGTTCATTGGGTCTAAAATTTTGCCATAAAATCGTCATTCGGTCTTAAATTTCACCCAAAGCAAACTGGCCGAAATGAGGATATTCAACGGCATAACGTCATAAACTGGGTGAAATTGAGAAAGGGGAATTGAACATAACTTTTATTTGAATTATTTTGCTCATATAAATAGAGAAATATCATTTCATTTCTTATTACTACAATGCAATTTCTATACAAATTTTGTATTTTAGGACATTTCTAAATGAATTTTTTGTCTGACGTGATGGACTATAACTTTGTTTGACAACATTGAGCAAGACAACGATCTATTTCAGAATTATGTTGTAGTAAAAGGGCACTCAATTTTTTTCGTATCATTTCGTTGGTATCGGTAATTTTGACCCACTATGTTTTATCACGCCTTTTAAGTAAGAGTTGAAGAAAAACTTCATCATTTTTGCACAAAAAAAATTGAAGCAGTAAAAAGTTATTGATATCTCATTTATGGATAATTTAAAAACTAATACTCAATATTTACGTAATATTGATATAATTTAGGAAGGTAGCTAATTAATGTGCCAATCAGGTGAGGCATCGACTATTCAATTTTTATTAATTTTAATGATCCTCACTTGGAATTATAAAAGTGACAATATTTTGCGAACTGTTCATCTGAGCTGATTCACATCAACATCGAACACATTTTTGAGTCAAAACTACGATCCAGGCGTAAAGTAAGTTCTACTGGGAGTAAGTAATGAAGGAATTACGGCATTTCTTTAAAAAGTGGCTCAAAGCCAATGTTTCCAGCATTCCTTTTTATTTATCAAATAATTTATTTATATAAGAAACCGAAGTTCTGACAGAAACAAATAATCGGTATCGATGTAAACCCTACACAATTGCTCTTTCTAAGCTTTCGAGCACTGATGCCGGCAAAATTTGTAATAACAACGTAATAATTTTAAATACACAAATTTCAAGGATTTTCTAAAACAGATACAATGAAATTTATCAAAATAAAGTTTTTGCTTTATTATTTCACCCTTAGGTCGGGTACTTTATTTGACGTTGCACTAAGCCTCTGTCATATCCTTTAGTTTGAAGAATTTTGTTTTTTTTTTTATATTTTGCGCAGTCAATTGATTATGAGCAGAGCACGAGACATCAATCAACGTCAATCATCCTAATCCAGACGAGCATCAAATTCTCCATTCGTATCGATTCTTCTTATAATTTAAGTTTTGTCATGGTCCTCATTGCATGGTATTTAAATAAGTACGAACCGAAGGGAAAATTAAATTTCTAAATAGCAACCTTTTCTTAAATTATAGCTATTGAGGAGAATTAGTAACTAAGTAATTTGTTTCAAAAGATTTGTCCTAAAACAAAGAAGACGAGGGCTAAATATTCTTTTGAATTTCACTTGTTTTGACCTTTTTTTTTCATTTGCATTTTGGTACTGAAAGTGGCGACATAAGTTTTGTATTACACATCTGTATGTGATGATAAGTGAAGTAAAGATTTTTTTACTGTTAACGATTTGGTGGAACTCCAATCTAACCACAAGACTACTGCTAGGGTCTATTTTTCCACTTGAGAAAAATATAGCAATTCTGATGACTGAGATTTATTTGAATTAATGAGGATCAACCGAATAGCGAAAGAATTGAAGCAGTAAAGGTCATAGGTACTTTATGAAAGTCATCACAAAGTACGTATTGGACCATAGCAGTAGCACAAAAAACTTTAGTTATAGGATGATATTTTCCTGCGACGTGAAGGTGCCTGAAAATTCTTAACGAAATATTTTGTTAAGAGAAATCGATGTTGTTAGAATTGGGACACATTTCTTGCAGATCAAAATATGCCAACACATTATCTTTTTCTTGGGCTATATTAAAATCGGAGCCGGTGGCCTAAATTATTACGTGATTTTATCGTGCGGCAGAGGTTTATAATCATAAAATTCTAAGTAATACAAATGATAGGAACACTTTGAAACTGTTAAGAAAAGGAACCATTAGCAATATTATTGCGTCTGCCTTTTATTTAAAAAAATGTGTATAAACACAAATACAGATAAATGCAAGAGGAAGACGTTTTTGTTGCTGCCTTTAACAGGAAACAGTTTTTTAAAAATTTTTATGATATATACAAACTTAAGTGATCAGGCAGATTGCGATTATTATAAAGATTATGTCATAAGAAACGCGAGAGACAACCTCTGCTACTTAATTATTGCTGCTTTTTAAAGCTAAAAATCATTTAAATAAAAAACTAGAGTACTACATCATACTATCGCGTCTGCCTCTTGGCTCACTATTTCCTTTTCTTATAAAAAGCACATAAATAGAGAAGGCAGACGATTCCGCTTTTGGCAGGCGGACGTTTTTAAGCACTTTAATTGTTATTATAAAGGATATATCTATATAAAACTAATGCTGTGGAAATTTTGTGATTCAAAATTTATTATTCCATTTTTTCGGACATTTTAATAATTTTTCTTTTTATTTTTCTGTCTGATGGAATATTCCATGCCAAATCGAATAGTATTAAGCTTTTGCTTGTTTGATTTTCATGCGTCTTTTTTCGTTTAGTTCTGGTTGAGACTAGCCTCCATAATTTTTTTTTAGATTTTATATTTTGTTTTTCTCTTTGAAATATCGTCCTGGTCGAGGCTAACAAGCATCCATATTTTTTTTTCCACCGAAATATTGTTAGTTGTAATTCATTACGTAAGTCAAGATACAGATTTACAAACGTAAGTTCCAATTCGGAAGCATAGCCGGAGAATTTAAGTTTACGATATCTTGGAAAACAAAAAAAATGGTAACGATATAATTCAAAGTGGATTTTCTAGGGGAAAGGTTAAGACTTTCATCTATGTAGCTAAATATATTCGAAAAAATCTGGTGTCCCTAAAATAAATATTCGAATTAGACCAAAATCGACGATTTTGACATTTACAACCCCATATATTTTAAAAAAGCAGAGATCTACTCGTCTGCCTTTTGCATTTTCAGCTTCTAGGGGCATCAGCATTGACAACGAAATTCTGGAAGAAATTTAATATTTTTATTCAACATATTCACAGTAGCTATTATTAAAAATGCAGCAGAGCTGACGTCTGTTTTTTATATTTTCGTTATCTATACTATAACCTTAACACAATTTATTGGAGGCAGACGTGATAAAATAGTTCATTATGTTGTTTTTAGCAACTACAAAATTCATTTAAAAAAGCAGCTTCATTTTTACTCTTAGTTTTTGTAATTCGCATAAATGTGAACTTCAATACTAACGATGTTTAAATCATATACCTAAAATGTTCACCAGGTTTCTAGTAGTGCTTGGCATCACATTAAAATATTGATATGTCTAACTAATTGCAAGTTTATGCAAACTCCTTGAATCCTAGTAATGGGGGTTTTTCGTTAAGAGGTTTCATTTTATAATATTTCCGAAGAAGTTTTGATATTTATAATTCAGGCTCAAGGACAATTTATGCAGTTGAATTTGAGAAATCTTTCAAAAAAGCTGGAAGTCACTGACTCCTAGCTTTTGAATTGTCCTCGAAGAGTTGGCATATACTTCATTTCATGACGCCAATTGACACAGCTACATATCATGTGACATTTTGATAGTTCAAAATTAAATCTCTCAATAGATGGAGACTCTATGTATGAAGATAAGTTCAACCTAGATGCTTCCAGTTAAGAGTAATTGTAAGTATATTTATATGTAGTAAATATATTAAAGATATATAATAAAATGGTACAGACTATAGATATATGTAACTACTAACACACAAGCAAAATACATTTGTCTAATTCTATTTTTTTGGTTAAATATATGTATAGTTTTATCATGCTTTAACATAAATATGGATATAAAAATGATAATGATGCAATGAACTTAGCAGCAAAAAGCAGTAATCTCTCAAAGATATTTTCAGAAAAAATATAAAATAAAAGACCCCCTCTAAAATTTGGTAAGTATCGGGAATTTGTTCGGTAAAAACTGTCGTATACATGTAGGTATAAATTCAATTTCTTTTGGGCCACATTCTGTATATTATTTCAACAATAAAAGTTGAACAAAATTCATTTAAGCTAACAGGGTTCTACAGAGCTACAGAGCTTTACGGTACATCACTACACCCGGTGACCAAAAGGACGAGTTAAATGAAAATCATAAGAACTTAATTTTTTTGCTTTTGAAAAATGTAAGGAAGTAGATTTTCTCTTTAAAGTACAAAATTATTTTTCTCTTGTGGATTTTGTGTTAAAGCTTAACGTATAGTCATATACAGCGCCACTATTAATATTTTAATATCAATATCTATTTGATGCAGTATCATAATTGCTCTTGATTAAGAGCAAGTGCAGAAAAATGGCCAAAATCACTGTTTTTGATAGATTCGACCCCATTTATCACAAAAGATAGACGCCAGTTTCGAACTTAGCGTCCTAAATTATTTAGGAAATTTTACTTTTTTTTAAACATATGTTTCAAAGTTTTCAGAATTTTATGAAAAAAATGTTTCTGTTTAAAATGCCAATGATGAGATTTGAGATTTTATTGATCTTTATCCGCAAAGCGATTCTTAACAATTTCAAAAGAGTAAAAAATGGTGCTGAAAAAGAGCAGTAAGCCAGTTTCAGTTATTACGAGATATATTTCTGACTGCGAAGATGGCAAGTCTTACTCTCTAAAAAAAAGTATTGCCGTAAGATTAACAGTTTCTCAAATATTGCTGACTATCCGAGTAGGAATTTTAATAGGGATCGGTTGGTCCTATTAGAGATCCGGTTCGGACTAGGGTAATCAGAACAGGCCCGGATGGGTTTGGTAACGCATGAATCTCGGATATGACACTGATCATTGTGTGTAATCTCTAATAAGGCCAACCATTAGCGACCCGGATGAAAATTCCTATTCGAGGTTCAGTGGAAAACTAATCAGGACAGGAAGAAATTCCATAGGGCATTCCTTGGTAGGGCTGCAATATGGTTAAACTTTCCCATATCTGATCTGACTAACCTGAATTATTCTTGATTTGGCTAAGCTGATTAGGGTTGTATAAGTTTTTATAGGGATATCCATAAAAGGTCCTAACGAGGCTAGCCAGCTCCGGTTCTCACCAGTGCCGTCTAGATCCATTCATGATTTGGCAAAACTGATCGGGACGGGACGAAATTTTGTAAGGCTGCAATATGTCTAGTATTTCCCATAACTGATTTGGAATTCCTTAATATGTTTCCACCATTACATCCTGATATGATTTACATATGACTGCCCGTAATATGGTATGCCATCTCTAGCCAGATTCGGAGCTGACTATGGTAGGGTTTCCCTGATAGGAATTCGTTCTCGGGAAATTACTCGATAAAACATTTTAATAATCCTGAACTTTAACCCTCTTACACGAAGGATTTCCAGAAGAAGCTTCATACCATACAAGGGTACTTGAAGTCATTTTAAAAAATTTGTTTTTAAAATCGTTGTTATTGAAAATAGTTTTAATAAGACATTAAGTAGTAAGCAATTTTTAATGCTCAACTTCTGTTCTTTCTTTCAAGTACTTACATAACAGGTATAATTTATATGTCACTCACAGAAATCGACAGGAATCTAAATATTTACCGCAAATCACAACCCAGTTCTTTTAACATTAAATGCTTTTTATCAAAGAAAGCAAAAAATTTAATTAATATCTGCAAACAAGTTTGCAAACTGAGATCAAAGCCTATAGTACTTAAAGGTATGCTTTATTTGAATAAATAGCAATTATTTTTATCTTTACAAATAATTTCCTACACTACTTAATATGCCAGAGTACCCGAAGCATCCAAATTGATATATTTGTCAATGTTCAATGTTCATAATATGCATATGTTTGGCACGCTTTTAGGAAGGTTTAACTTCAACAAGGGTTAATAGGAGCAAACATTGGAGGTCCGCTTTCGAATAGTTCGAAAAGCTGATGGCACTTTTAAGCCTTCGAAATGAACCAAGATCTTGGCTGCTAACTAATAATATGAGCCATCATATGAATAAAATTAGAATATATCTGGTCATATGGATACCATTTTACTCTAACATAACTTAATTCAAAACACAGTTTTTAATATTATTTCATTGATTTGTTAATCCCAAAATAACAGTTTCCAAAATATTGAAATAATTATTGAATTCCAGGAATATTTCAAATTGAATTAACGAATTTCCGTACAATTTAACTAACACTTAAACATTTTGATTCGTATTTCTTGGCCTTAACCTTAGATGGGGAACAGTGTACGTATTATGTTTTCGTTATCATGTATGTGTACGAGTTTTATGCAAATATGCGTGTGTATTCCTTTACACATTTGATTATATCTACTTATAAATAACATAGAAAATAATCACATATGAACACTACTAATTCATGCATGTGTGTTGTCTGTGGGTCCCTGCTTGCAAGTGCGATATTTCAGAACAATGCAAGGATTTGGACATGATGAAGTCTAAATATTCACTAACAATGCGCAAATGTGTGTGTTTAGCAGGCAAACTATGGCTATGCAGGATGGTTTGGCTTGGAATGTCAGGACCTATGATTTGGGAGAGATGTCACAAAACGAATTTTAACGCAACGTAACGGAACGCAATAAAAACGAAAATTCTATGCGAGACAAAAATTACATTAAAAGCTAAAAGCAGTGAAACAGGAATTTGTATTATTTTTATATACGACCACGACGACCAACATCTGAACATCTGAAAAAGAATTTAATTTGCACTCACTCTCACCTGCACTTCCAAAGCATGGTAAGCTATAATAAGACCTAAAAGAATCACAGTCGAAACAGATATTAAAGTTTTTAACGCCGTCGAATAAAAAGAAGCCTGAAAAAGAAAGAGAAAGCGATATTAGAAGATTTGTCATGTTATTTACCATTCAACACTACAAATTATGTTTTTAGTTTGTTTCAGGGATTATCCTTCTCTTTCAGAATCGACTGCTAGAAAACTTTCCACAAACAAATAATAATCGTTTTAGGTCATTTTGAAATTTACATATTAACGCACGTAAAAACCTTCAATTTGTTTAAATATATAGTACTAGGAGACCAATATGCGTGATGCAGTTTTTCTTAATCATCCCATTATTTATAATGAAGTTCCTACTATTGAAAGCATTTAAGAAAAAAACCTCACCTGAAGCCGATTTTTATAAAGGTTACTGTAAACGTTAACGTGGTTCAACGTTACTGATTCAATCCAGCACAGTTTTATCATTTTTATAAGCATACTTAGTAGCATTACCCTATGCGCTTCGCTTCACCTTAAATAAAAAATGTATTCCTAATTTTTTAAATAGTGTTGAGGGCCACCCTAAATAAAAGCTTTTTTGCCCATTATATAAAAGCTACGTGGTGTAGATTCGGGGTGAATCGATTGACCGGTCTTCGTGAAAATTCTATTTTAAAAATATTTTTTGTATGAAGGCCACGCCAAATAAAAGTTTTGCCGAAGCTATGCCTTTTAATATAAAAGCTAAGTGGTGTAAGCTCGGTGTGAATCGATAGCCGGGGCGTTGCATCATAGCGCCCAAATCCCAATAAGACATAACGCAAAAACATTTTCCACATAAATTGTTGTTGCGGAATTATTTGGGCATTGTGACATTTTCGATTTAAACTTTGGGCTCAATGACATTTTTGGGTGTTACGACACCATAGATTTGTCACAATGCCCAAATAAAATAATATCATTGCGCCCAACAACAGCCCAAAACTTTGGGAAAATTTTAATAGCACCCAAATTAGTGGGCATATTGCAAAAATTAAAAAAAATTTTGATATTTTTCTATGGCCAACGGAGCCGGTGTTGGATATAATTTAGACTGAACCGTGGCCGAAAGCTGCCGCGAAGCCGCTGTTGGACATTCTGGAGGATGTAAGTCTTGAGCTACGGCCGAAGGCCGCTCACTTACCTCTACTTTTAGCCGGTAAGTGGGCCGCGGGTCAGTATATATACTTAAAAGATAGCGTAAGTGGGCGGCCTGCGACCGCGGCTCAGGATTTATATCCTCCAGTATGTCCAACACCAGCTTCGAGGCGGCGTTCGGCCGCGGGTCTGTCTATATTATATTTAACACCGGCTTCGCTGGCCGCAGTAATTTCTCAGAAAATTTATTGAGTTGCTGACGTCATAACGCCCAAACTGGAAGTCAGAGGAAAGTCGCAATGCCCAATGTCATTTTACGATTATTATTTTTTTGTTTTCATTTGGGCTTTGTATCATAAATTTCTTAAGTTTTGGGCTTTGTGCCACATTTTGGGCGTAATATCTTAATGGGATTTGGGCGTAATGATTTTGGACGTTATGATGCAACGCCATTAATCACTGGCCTCCGTGAAAATAATATTTTAAAAATATTTTTGTATGAGGGTCACCCTAAATAAGCAGCCTAAATAAAATTTGTATGACCTTGACACCCACCTGATCGATACTAACATACTGTAAAAATTTCATCAAAATTGGTCGGAAAGTTTTCGCGTTCATAAAAGACAAACATACGGATAGACAGACAAAAACTGAATTTTATATAAGGGGTGTTTTTTTTAGAGGTATAGAGCTTCGAATTGAAATAAAACACAAGAAAATCGTTTTAATGTCCATCAATTTGGCTTTATTGGAAGGATAATTTTATGCCATTAATGTTTAAATATGATTTCGGGCATGTGGCCGCCGCGGCTGGCTCGAATAAAGCCAATTCTACAGGTCCAATTTTGAACTACTTTTTCGAGCATATGGGGCTGTATGTCGGCAATAACGCCACGAATGTTGGCTTCCAAGTCCCCTAACGTTTCTGGTTTGTTGGCGTAGACGAGCGACTTCACATATCCCCAAAGAAAATAATCCAATGGTGTCAAATCAAACGAACTTGGTGGCCAATTGACAGGTCCATTCCGCGAAATTATGCGCTCATCGAATGTTTCCTTCAATAAATCGATTGTGACGTGCGCTGTGTGGCATGTAGCGCCGTCTTGTTGGGACCACAACTCATCCACATTCATGCCATCCAATTCGGGAACAAAATAGTCGGTTATCATGGCTCTATACCGGTCTCCATTAACGGTAACTGACTCTCCAGCATTATTTCGGAAGAAGTATGGCCCAATGACTCCACCAGCCCATAGAGCACACCAAACAGTCAGTTTTTGTGGATGTAATGGCGTCTCAAGGGTCTCATGTGGATTCTCTTCACTCCAAATGCGGCAATTTTGCTTGTTGACGTAGCCATTCAACCAAAAATGAGCCTCATCACTGAACAAAATTTTGCGATGAAAATCAGCATCGAGATCAATCTCATTTTCGGTCCATACACCAAAATCACGACGCATTGCATGGTCTCGCGGCTTTAATTCTTGCACAAGCTGGATCTTGTAAGGTCGCAAGCCAAGATCTTTGCGCAAAATCTTCCATAAAGTTGATGGACAAAGCTCCAATTGCTGTGCACGGTGGCGAATCGATTCATTCGGGTCCTCTTCAACATTTTGCTCTACAGCGGCAATTGTTTCTTCGGTGCGCACTGTTCGACGTCTCTGCGGATGCGTATTATCACATAGAGTAAACGTAGTGCGAAAACGATCCATGGTTAACCGAATTAATTGCTCTGATGGACGATTATGTCGACCATAAAATGGACGGAGCTTGCGGTAAACTTCGCGAACTGAACCATTATTTTCGAAATAAATTTGCACGATTTGCAAGCGTTGTTCTTTTGTCAACCTGTTCATGATGAAATGGCAAACCAAACTGAACATAAATAACATTAGAGTTGGCAGATTTGACCATAAAATGCCAGTTTTATTTCTATTCGAAAAACAAACCTCTAAAAAAAACACCCTGTAGTAGATAGTAACGCGGTGTACTATACTTGGTAATATTGAACAAATTAGGGTTTATGTCTTATATGGTAGGTGCCACGCGCTTCAATGAGTTTTTTGCATTTTTTTCATTAAAAGAAAATAGGTGATTGTTTTTTTTCTGAAATCTGTTTGAAAACGTAAAAAACTTTTCCTTCGACTTTTTTTTTATTGAATATACAAAAAAATCCAAAAATAATAATCTTTAAATATTTTGAATTATTCATCATTAATTATTCTAGAAATATATACTAAGAAAATTAGATTCTAAAAATATATTTTTATATAAAAAATGTATGACTTCAATCAATGTGGAAAGGTTAAACGTGATTCTGGGCATCACCCAGGACAGCTCCGGATCTTGAGATGGTTCGTTCAGGGAAATATTTTGAAAAAAGGTTTTTTTAAACACATATCTTACTGGGAGAATACAAAATGGGTGTTAGATATAGCCGATTTATTGATTCGAAAAGTTTTTGGACTCGATCACGGACGGCAACGGAATGGCTCACTTTTGCTCAATTTCCGTAAACATGTGTTTCCATAAATTAATAAAAGAAGCATGTACAGGGCTGTCAAGTGACCGATTTTGATTTGGCCAAACGTGGAATTTCATTTCAAAACCGGGATAATTTTCTGAAAAATTTTTCACTTTTGCAAGTTATCAACTCTGAGCTTGGATGTGCATTTTGGACAGTCCGAACCCCGGAAGGGATTGTGTGGAACAAACCGATTGAGAAGCAAAGAAAATTTATTTCAGTTATCTACACGGATAGACTCTGCAAAGTATCATTTTCGATTTATTTTTATAAATAGCATTTAGTACCACATTCATTGAGGACATAATCAGAAGCGGCTCCGGAAACTGCATTGGAATATTTTAGGTAAATATTTGAATAGAAATGATGTTACACCGATCTATGCGGTAAGTTCGAAAATGGATTTTGCACATCACAAGGACGGCTTTGAACCCTTATGTGCTCATTTTTGTAAAAACAGTTTTATGCACCAACTGATAGAGAAAGTTCAAAAATATATTTTATGGACGTTCAAAATACTTCTGCTACACTCTCTCCATCGATTGATGCGATGTAAAGTTTTTTTTTAAAAATCGGCACAAACTGGTTTTTTCCGGGGTTCATAGGTGCTTTAAGTGATGTTCAAAATTGGCTTTTAGAATATCAATGAATGCAAAAATTTTACAACAATGGACACTCAAGAGTTTTTTCGATCTTTCCTCAATGATCGATATAACTTTTTTAAATTTACAAGTATTTTTATTTCTATTTTTTTTTCATATTCATCATTTATTCAATAAGCTTTTTACTGGATTTAAAGCTTGGCTTAAGCTTCTTACTTGGTTAAAAGCTTCAAGCTGAATTGCTTAGAAGACTAATAGCTGTAGTAGCTAAACTCTTTTATTAATATTATTTTTCTCTAACCATTTTCTCCTGAATTTCATAAAAAAAATCACAAAAAAAATCCAAAGAGGCTTAACAAAATCTTTTATTCAATTAAAGAAACCAAAAATCAGATTATGGAGACATATTTTGAGGAAAATCTTTGTCAGTCGACTCCTTAACTAGAAGGACATAAGGCCCTAGACTTCGTGTTTATTATTGATATTATTGAATTTTTTGTATTTTTTCAAAAATTTACACTAATTGCAAGTTAAGTTTTTTATATAATAAATTATTTACCTTTGTATAAACACCAGCACTACTAAGTTCATTCTCAATAACCATTACAACTATCCCGAACATCCCCATCACTAAAGCGTAATCACTAATACGTTTTCGCTTTTCAAATAAAGCTTTTCTTTTGCCCAATCTGTATCCGACATTGGGTTTGTGTTTGGCCGAATTTGTTGATGGCTTTCGAGATGTATTACCGCCAGTCAGAGCACGCTCCTCCATGTACCTGTAATTACACAAACAACAAGAGAGAAAAAAAGTGAATTCAATTTATTAGACACATTTTTGCATAACATTCCGCAAATGTAGTTTGCAGGTAATTTACGTGTGAACATCGCTTAATACCATACAACGAATGGTGTTGGGGAGCAGTAGTGCTTGGGTAGTTAGGGCCACTCAGAGTTTTAAGTGCTGTACATGAGGCGAGGCACATCATCTCATTCGTTCGTCTACATTTTGAATGGATGTTGCACAACGATTAAATGCTATACCGATTTAAGAAAAGGATTTGTAATTGGACTCGGAAGCCGGAATACGTGAATAAATGCAATGTAATGTGCTGGAATTTCTATGTGGTAAATGTGAACTTAAAGAGTTTGGAATTTTTATGAGTTGGAATTTTATGAATGTGGTCTACAGTAAAATAAATACAAATGATGATACATCGTTCATTTCATATATTAATGTAAATTTTGTTTTAACTTAAATATATTGTAGAGGGTATTGAGATCTTACATAAAAACACCTAAAATATAAAAAATATTGATTTAAAAGATCTCACTGATGCAGTGAATGAACATTAATATCAATTAAATTTTTATGACAAACTTGTAATTAATGATAATTTGATTTGTACGTTCATTTCCTGAGCATTGATACACATAACTCATTTAATAAATCTTAATTAAAGCTTTAGCTTGCACTATATTTGCACAATGAACGCACCAAAGGTTAATATATAAAAAGGTCAAATTACTATTTGACATTTTATCGCAAAGCATAGAAAACTGATGTATCAAAAGTTAAATTTGCTACATTTTAGAAATTATAAGTGTGCAAGAAATTTTTAAAGTTTGAATTTATTTTTTAAAATTTATTCACATTACAGCGGCACCCGCGGCTCTCTTCACGAGTCACAAAAAAAAAATCAAATCGAATAAAGTTTGTTCTCTGAAGTTCGAGGTCAAACACAAATGGTGCGAGTGAGAACACAAAAAAAAACAACAATAACAACAATAAATTCAAAAACGAAAGTTTTTATGTGAGTTTTTTCAAAACGTTAATTAAAAAAAAAACATGTTTACCTTTAAAAAATCGAATCAATAATTATGCAATAATCGTCTTAAGTATAAAATACGTTGTTAAAAAAAAAGATTATTCAAATCGGTTTGGTATACATTGCGCCAAAGCGTTACAAGTGAAATCCTTATAAGAAATTTTATATAAATAGTATCAATGAATATTGTAAGCGCTCTATAAAGAAAAAAAAATACGAAACCGAATCCTGTTAATTGGTGCTTTTGTCTCACTGAATTGAAAAACTACTTACATATTGCTAATCATAATCCCAATATCTGACCAACTTCAAGCATTTATCAGTCAAACTTTTTGGAATATTTTTGACAAAGTCTATTTCTCCCAAACACATTTTAAATTGTCCCGACGTGATTTTATATCCCGACAAAAAACCTCTTAAAAAATATATCATGTATTATTGAGCCTTCTAAAAAGTTTTTTTTTCTATAAAATGCATTTTGTAAAGAAATAGTAATACTATAATTATAAGCACGTTATATTTAAATTGGCATATCTTTGTGAAAAGAATATTGAGACGATTGGAATCATTGTTTTAAATAAATAGTCTAGAGATTATCAATTAAATGATAAAAACTTTCGCAAATAAATAATGTCCCTTAAATAAAACCCCGAATTGTTTGGAGCGGTATTCAAGTAGCGAAAAATGTATGTTCTGTTGAAATGCAGCAGACATTTTAATTACTTAGTTTATAGACGGAAAGCCGATGACATCGAAGGTAGAGTTATTGTGAATTTGAAACATTCTTGTGATCATCTACTGTACGAAAATCATATCAACAAAATGAATTTGGTATGACAAGGTTTTTCTAACCGGAAGTATTTTAAATGAAATTCTCTCTAAAAAAATAATGTCTTGCCGTTATTGCGGAAATTTATTTTAAGACAACAATTAAAGGAAATTTCATGTTCTCTCAGAAAAACCTATAATTTGCCAAAAATGTCTGTCATACCTATTTGAAGGAGGTGACAGGCAGTTAAGGGCACAAGTTTACTTTAGGAGTTCATTTTTTTTTTATTCCGCTATTGCTTTCTTACGAGGGATTTTAATACTGACAACGAATATGAATTTAAAAATTAGCGGACGCATTTAGATTCTGAGACATAGACATCGGAAGTCGGAGATATAACTTTTATATAGTCATTAAAGTAAGGAACGCCCGGCTTGATTTTCAAGACATTGATATTATTTAAAAGGTAATTTAATAAGCAATTATGCTGGTTCATAAAAATTTTCAACATTTCTAAATTTCTGATCAACTTTTTATAAAAAATCGTTTTTTTTTTTTGCAAAATATTTATTATAAACATACATTTTTATCAATACATAAAGAAAGCGCTTTTTATGTCCTTTCAAATGATGTGCTATTCAATGTCAGTTTTTCTTTGCCAACTCAATTTTTTAAAGAAAATGTTTTATGCCTGCGCACACTTGTCCTAAATAGAGGGATTATTGGTTCAAAAATTGCTAGAGACTACAAATCTAGTCGGAAATGAGCATTTTTTTTTAATTTCTGAATTTTTATAGTCGAGAAAATTTATCAGAATTGCTAAAATTGTAGAAAAATGGTAACGATGGGTGGATCACCCGCAAAGATCGTTAGTTAATGTTTCGTAGAAAATGAAATCAGTGCCACAGTAACTATCAGTGCCGCTCGATATCCGGCTTCCACTGGTCACCAGCTACGTTAACCGAATTCAACCGCTCTCAACAGTTTTTTTTAAGTCAATTTGAAAAAAATAGTGTACGTCAACAATTCAGTGAATACCTTTCAACTGTAAACCAATAGTCGATATGAAAGCCAAGCTATAACACCTGCAATTTCACGAAAGGTTATGGAAAATGTGTTGGAAAGAGAACGAATGAAATTTCGCATTTGTATACTGTACACAAAAGTAACTAAATTATTTAGTTTGAAATAAAAGAGCACAACAATTTTAAGCCATAAAGGTGATTTTGTGTCACCCTGTAGTAGTAAGTTTTGAAGTTCCCACTCACCATGTACTGTTTCGAAAATCTTTCAAAAATCTTACACATAAAATCTTACAAATGTTTTAGTTATGATTCAGAAATCTTTCGTTTCAATTTAAAAATTCTTGCTTAAATGCGTCAATGTCCACCTATTGATTCAATTTGAAATGTTTCTGAAACGTTACATAAATGATGTAAGACTAACGAAAAAAAAAACAAAAAAGTGAAGAACGTAATAATAATATCATGATCGGACTCTGAAATTATTTTTTAATTTTTTTACACGCGTCATTACTTGCGTTGATGATTATAACATGCAGTATTTTTTTGTGACATTTCTTAATTCATAATCAACAATGATTACACAAAACTATACTTAACAGCGATCAGACTGGCAACATTCAGATAGATATTTACAAAGTTCATATAACATTATTTAGATTTCATTAGAAAACTTAAGTAATCATTTAATCTGGAGCCTTTCAGAAACACTTCAGAAAGATTACAAGTGAAAGATATCGCTTATAAAGTGCTAGAAATATATAATTTAAAAGGTTCACGAAACGTTGAAACACTGCGGAATGAATTTCTGCGAAACATATTTGAAATACATTAGAAAGATTTCTGTAACGTTTCTTTTGCAATATTTTAAATTAAACATTTGTGAAACTTTACATGCCGAGGCAATGCTGCTTACAATGCAGCCTTGCAAAATACTATATTTCGGGCATATCTTATAAGGCACTAAGTACGAACTACTTCAGTCCATAGTAAGGAGACATATGACACACGAAACTTGTTAAAACAAGTATATATAACTGAAAAGAACCAATGTGAATGAACCAATGTTTCTTATCGTAGTAAAATATTTATGGAGCAATTGAAAAAAAAGAAAGAGTTGTGTTCTCGATATTAAATATTCAAATATTTGTTAATTAATATGACAAATGTTACAATAATAAGTTACATAATCGCACTCTATATATAATTCCATTTTTTATTGAAAATGTTAAACTACATATATAAAGAAAAACACATGCAATTCACATGCCATCCCATAAGGTGGTTTTTATATATAGAGCTCTTTAACCTACAATTAAGTGTTTGCTTTATTACGTTTACCCTTAGACGGACTACTTTTTTCACGTGTGTCACCTTAGTTGACCGAATAATAAAAAAAACCAAAAACATTAAAATTGTGGGTCAAGCAAATATTTGGTTAAATTACTTATTTAAACGACACTAGAACAAGTCAAATAAAATACGCTGCCTTTACAAAGCTCCTCTATATTTAACCAAGTGTTGTTTTACTTCTTCTTGTTGACCACATTTCATTAGATGGCTTTATGTGTGTGTGCATGCTTGTAAGTATTTGTCAAGCCATATTGCAATGGCCTATGTTGTATGGGTGCATGTGTGTAGATTTGTTCTATGGAAGGTGACAAATGTTCCTACATGTGAAATTTCTCAAACTTTGAATGTGGCTTTCTTACATGAGAATAGTCATTTATCATGTCGTGTAAAATATGGTAGAGAAAAGATGAAATAACTCGATATTAAAAATGGCTCCCAGGTTCAGCATATGTGATTTTCTATAAATTTTGTTTCAGGACATATCTTGAGGCGTGGCTCTATTATGATTCTAATGCCATTAACTAAAAAGTTTACCCATTGAAAATTACCGCTGTTTCGAAAATACGAAAACACGCATACCGCACATTCGAATTGAATCTCAAATGCTATAATATGTGAATTATTTTCCTCGTAGGTAATGTAACAAAATTTGACACAAATAATTTATATGGATTATAGAAGCTCTTGATAATAATAAGGCGAACTTTTACAATACGGGGTGGCACCTCCCATAAATGCAAAATCTTTGAAATGCTATACTGGTCCCAGTCCCAATTTCACACAAATACTACGAATGCTTTGGACAAGCTCTAGATAGAAATAAGGTGCATTTAATGGCTCTATTGACTTTGCGAGTAACCAATAGACCCGCACAAAACAGAAGCATCACACGACATGATTTGCCTTCGTTTGTACTCTGACTCGTATTTCGCCGGCAACGTTGTTCAAGCCGAACAAAACATTTGCAACGCCGAACATGAGAAAAAGCAACGAATGCAGCAAGTCAACTGTAATATCAATGCCCGGAAGAGTTTTTAAAGATTGATTAAATATTATGATTTGTTTTGCGTTCGTCCTGTTGCGGCACGCGTCATTCAAATTGTTATTGTTGTTAAAATTCACCGCGCAAAGCAACGCGGCATACCAAATCTGTTGTCTGAGCAAGCGTACTAAGACATAACAAGTCACTCGGTGCCGAATGCAATAAGCTACGAGTGTTTGAACTCGTAGAACATTTTATTCGCGGGAGCAGCACTCACCTGTCTTGCTTGGTGTTTCGATTTCTTTTGATTTGATTTGTGGTTTTCGTGCACAAAGGCTTAATGGACTCGCAATAGCATCGAGTGGCTTGATGGTCGTTTATAGTGCACTCGTGCAAACCTCTAATACGAGTCACACACTACAAAAGTAGTCAGGTCATGTCGTGTGATCGTTCTAATTTGCGCGAGTCTATTGATGACTCGCAGAATGTCAATAGAACCATTGCACTCGAAAGCGAGTACAATAATCTGTTTACTCAGTAAGCGCACTAGTGCAGACCTCTAATTTGTATAGGAATAGTTGTCAATTAAATCGAACATCAGATTGAATAATTAGCTGGCTTAGTTTCTACAGCAAATTTAATAGGTTTTTATCTAAGCTGACATTTAAAACTATTTAAAAGACATATCCAGATAAATTATATTGGAACTGACCCTGAGGTAAAGTGGCTCGTAATAAGTTATATTTTCTACCGTTCGCTTTAAGTGATTATTTAGAGTTTGAACTTTGATGTTAACATATGAGCACTGCATTCTTTGAGGTGTTATATATATCACATTTCGCCATACATAATTTATTTATTATGTCACTAAGGGCGTTCGGCTTACAAAAATTATTTTATCTCTAACATTTGCAAAGCATGCAAGTGCAATTAAATTGAAAGACTTTACCTTTGTGTCATTATGTCTGCCATGTGCTACTGCTGCTGCTGCTGCTGTGGCCAAGTTAAAATACGAAAAATTTTTGCTGTCATATAAGTAACAAGCAGACTATCTATGGCAGACACAGACGTTTTAAAAGCTCATGGCATTTCGCTCGCTCGTATTTTACATTGCACGAATTCAGTTAACTTTTAGTGAAATGTTCACAACATTTACACAAGTGACAGGGAAATATGAAATAAATAAATTACCAGAGACTTTTACCAAAAAAAAAAAAATGCAGTTCCCAAAATGCAGGTTTGTGGGTATGCGAGTGATGGCATCAAGGTACAATTACGTCCCCGACGCGCAATGACGCAACGGAAGGGAAAACACAAAACGTGGACTTTTGCCAAAAAATCCGTAATGTTGTTGTCGTTGAGTTGTGTTGTGTTGTGTTGTGTTGTGTTGTGTTCTGTCTCGAAGCGTCACTGCGATACAAACAATGCTGCTGCTGCCGTCGTTATTTTTGTTGAAGCCGCAATATTTTAAATTAAAATTACAACAATTATTGTTTTTGCATTCTGGTTGAGTGCATTCAGCAGACCTTATAACACAACATAAGTGCATTAGGGTGGTTTTTTTTTTAAATATTATTTTTGTCATCTTCACAAAAATTTTTTTAACGTGTACCTTTTCAGAAAGATAAAGAGGACGCTTGATGTAAGACAATTTTCATGTTATATTTTTAAAAAGTTTTAAACCTAAAAATTCGGCTATGGCTTCCTCATATCAAGCAAAAATGTTAACGCTCCCATAAATTTTTACAAAAAAGTCTCTTTGAATAGGCTTGTGCAAAATATATCGATTATGGTTTTCGCGATAATTTTTTCGATAGTTATCGGCGATACATTTTTTTTTGATATATCGGAATTCGATTTTATTTTTCGACTATCGAATTTCGATATGTTTGCTTAAAGATATTGTTAAACCCAAAAAAATGCAACCGTGAAAAGCTACATCACCTCTGTGTTGAACAAAATGCTGAGATTGCGCGATTTTACAGGACGCCACATGGTTATTGCATCATCTTTGGCACAAGCGTCAGTGAAACCAAAGGAATCAAATGGAAGCTTACGTAGAGTTCTATTACGGAACTTTCAAAAAATTTTGAGTTTGATGGCTCCTTAATAAGAATCCAAAAAAGTCGTCGAAATCGACCAAATTGGCTATGAACCACATTTGGTGGATACGCTGGAGAAGGATATACTGCAACGTCATCCGGGAGTTAAATGCATTAATGTTGCTGGGCTCAATGAAAACAAGACCATACTGAAAGAAGTACAGGTAGTCCCCGACTTACGACCGAGATAGGTTCCTAGTCATCGGTCGTAAGTCGATTAAGTCGTAAGTCGAGTTTCATAAAAAATAACTAAAGAAAAATATTACATACATACTGTACTACTAGTTCCAGCCATTTTTGGGATGATATAAAATTATTCACTTAAACAAACGTATTATTTGTACTGAAATAAATCGAATCCTTGTACATACTACTGTTTTTTTTTAAATTTTTTCTCATATGCATATTTTAGGGACTCCCCGAAACTATTTTAAGCATTTTCTATGAAAAAAATTGAAAAAAAAATTGGTCGTAAGTGCGAATAGTCGTAAGTCGAACGGTCGTAAGTCGGGGACTACCTGTAGTTGTGTTTCCCATAATTATGACAGATTTCTTCAAAGGCATACGCAGACCATGGCGTGGTGTACCTCTGGTTGGACCTCCAGGCACCGGCAAGACAATATACATAATTTCTTTGCTAAATGCGCGTAGTAGGGGTTGAGACGCCAGTTTTGCATTTTAATTCTTTTTAGCAAAAATATCGAATTTCGATTATCGATAAATTCGATACTTCTTTCTCGATACATTGCGATATGGTTTGGAAATATCGATAATCGATATTTCGATAATATTTTTTTTTTGCCCAACCCTGTCTACGATTTTGGCGAACTCCAAATTCTGAAATTTCCTTGGGGTTTTCCTTTCCGAGCACATATTTAAAAAACATCATGTAAAAAAAAAGAAATATTTGGATTTCTATTGAAAATAAAGAGACACCTTAAATTACAAACCCATATTTAAATTCTTTGGCTTCAAAGAAAGTCAACAAAAATGGACGAAGTCTTTTAGGCCTACAGCAGTTTACATGACTGTTATATATATAAAAGTGCACGAATATATTTTGGTAAAGTGCACGGTGGGTGGCACTTAAAATTTCTTTTGATTTATATGAAACAGGCAAATGGTATGGCCTTACAAAATAGTTTTGTGTTCCAAAATTAAACAGCTCTGAGTGATGTTGTTTTATTTTGTTTTGTCGGCCATGTTGGGAGTAATAAGGCGTTTGCAACTAAATATTGCCGATCAAACAAAAAAACTGAAAAAAATAGTAAAGGTGTTATCTTCGGTCAGGCCGAAACTCACATAATCTACACTGCATTGAAAGTACCTTTTTAAATAAATGTTAAAATGACATTGAAAAAGTTGAATAAGTCGAAAAGAAATGTAAAAATGTTGAAAGAGGTTGAAAACTGTTGAAACATTTGAAAAAGACTAAAAAAGTCTGAAATACATGAAAACCATTGAAAAAACTTGAAAGAAATTAAAAAAGTCGAAAAAATATAGAAATTGTTATAAAAAGTTGAAAGCGAAAGGTTAAAAGTCGAAGAAAGTTGAAAGAGGTTGAAAAAGTTGAACAAATACATATGGGACATATTGGAATAAGGTGAAAAGGTTGAAGAAATCAAAAGAATATGCAAAGTATTGAAAAAATCGACTCACTTTTTCAATTCCGCCTACTTGAGACTCCATAAATTATATTCGTGATCGACATACGCATACATAAGTACATATCAATGTATATATAGTATAATAGCCTTTATAGTTTTCGATATATGCCGTAATTACCCTTAAAGCTTAGGGCGGTGACACACCCACTGGTACAATCCAGTTCGATTTTGATCCAGAAATAGCTTTCCATAAAATCTCTTACACCAAATTTAAGTTTGCTTACAGGTTTCGATAGATTTGCCACGTACGTTATTTTACTTGTATGGGAGGTGCCACTCCTACTGGTGCTAAGTATTTCGCACTTTACAGAAAGTAAGCGACTCATATTAAATTTTATACCAATTGCTGCACTAGTTCACTTAAAATAGCGCTTACAACAACTTGTTAATATGAGAGGTGGGGCACCCATCGATGCAATCCCGTCAAATTTCATTTAATTTCAAAGCTATAGTTACCGACACCGGCACACCGAATTTTATAAATGTTATTGTCATAGCACGCCAACCACGCCTATAGATACTGTTGAGCGTTCTTTTTGTTATATAATACCTTATAGCAAGTATATTTGCCACATTAAATTTCATAACGATTGCATTAGGTGTGTGGGATGTGAGCTGTGCCGGACCCATAAACGAGTTTTTCCAGAAAGCTCTCAACAATTTTTATGGAAATCGTATTTGCCAATTTCGAGATTCACAGAATCAAATTTTTTAATTGTTGAAAAGTACCAGCCTACTTCCACTTTCGCCCACACTTTGTACATTTCAAGATATATGTATATGACCTGCATCTTTTTACCAAATTTCATCAAATAATCTTGCATGGTTTGCGAGATAGTGCACTATAAAAGTTAAAATTTAGGTCTGTATCACGCTCCCGTAAGAGTCTTTGTAAATTTTAAACTTAGCCTAATCTTAATTTTGTTCACATATGCACCAAAGCACTAAGTTTCAACAAAATCACTGAAACCTTTTTCGAAATATTTTTGGCCTTATATACATGGAGTATGGGCCGTTGGCGTGTCCGTGAACCGATTTTACCCATTTTCAATAGCAAACAGATTGTGAGAAGCTGTGATCTGTACGTCAAATTTCATTGTACTTGCTTGGTTTTGCAAGTGATGGGGACGCTGATCAAGAATATATATAGTTTTCTATACCTGCCGCGCCTCCTTCTATGTGTTACAAACGGAATGACGAAGTGAAGAGTATGAAAAATTATAGTGTATTGTAGCGAAATTTGCAGTATGCCAGTCGTCGAACACCCTCTGGCAGTCATATGTGGTTTCTGTACTAGAAATAATGAACTGAATGTCGCTGCAATATGTCAGACAATTCTTGAACTCGATAAGCGCCATCTAGAAAGTAACGAATAAACTGAATGTCGCTGCGGTATGCTAGATAATTCTTGAACAATTATCAAAATCGATAAGCGCCATCTAGAAGGTACCGGAAATGACATTCTGGATAGTGGTGGAACTTTCAAGAAGGAAGTGAATTTGCTATAAAAGGTTGTCATTTGAGCAGTCGAGACACAGTTGTTCGTAAGCAGTAGAGTAATAAAGGTGGTCTTAAGCAATAGAGTAATACAGTGGATTTCAAAGCGCTAAAGTGAAATAATTGTCTATACAGTGCCAGTTCAATATTAGAGTTTGAATATCGATAATTAAAGGAAATAAACAATTGTACCGTTTAAAAACTAACGCTTTTGATTTAAATAAACCATTTTATAATTAAATAAAGTTTGTGTTTTTAATTGCTACACAATCCAGTGATCGAACTCAGAAAAGTGTAAGAGATCGAAATTATCCTAAAAAGAGACAGGAAATTTCGTAACAGTATTAATCGAGTACCAAAACAAGTGAATACTAAGCACCCAAACGCATAATGAACATTCTTTCAAAAAAAATTTGCGACATTTCTACCGTGTCCTCAAAATTTATATTTTTTTCGCCAATTCAACACAATTATTGAGAACAATACCCTATATTTGACAAAGTTTCACAAAACCAGTAACAGTAGGTTTTCTGTTCAATTTCTGATAGCTTAATGAATAGATATATATGTAATTGGAACATTTGAAAGAACGGAAACTTAAATCAAATTATTTAAATAAAATTTTAATATTATGGAATAGTATTCAATAAAACCAAAATAAATCCAATAGGACCGAAAAATATAGAACAGTATCGAAAAATGGTTCAAGAAACCGACATGAGTTGAAGAGTATCGAATGATATGGAAACACTGAAAAAATGTTGAAAAGTATCGAAATGAATTGAAGAAAATCGAATAAGTTGAAAAGAATCAAAGAACTCGATAGAAGTTGAAAAGTATCGTTTATTATTTAAAAACTTCAAAGAAGATGACAGTATCGAAACAGCGTCGAAAAAGTTTATAAAAATTGGAAAGTATCGAAATTTATTTTTAGGATATATGACTTATCATATTATAAATTACTAGGTGTACCCATGGCTTTGCTCGCGCACTTTCCAGCAACCATTTTACGCAGTCTTACTTCAGGCACTACGGTTCATGTACCAAATTTCACAACTTTTGTCTAATCTCGTTCATATTTTACGGGTATCAAATCTCATAACTGTAGCTGCAGTATATGTTAAGATATATCTAAAGATAAGATCATTCGTTAATCTTCATCGAATCCCAATTATTTACGTTCATTCAATACCCTTCATGGCATTAACAGTAAAAGTGCGCACCAGTCTTTTACTTTTATTAAAATTATATCTCTTCCACCTCAATAACTGCTGCCAAACGCACCCACATTGAATTTATCATCACTAATATAAATAGCCCTCTGTGTATCATTTTGAAGCTTATGCTAGTATGGAAGGTGACACGCCCACCTGCCAAAGTTCACCAACTTTTTGTTTGTTAATAGACAAAACTATTTCCTGCTTTTATTTAAAATTTCGTTCCATTGCCTTAAAAAATTATATCGGTATACCATTTTAAGATTTCGCTTGCATGGGAGGTGTCATGCCCGCTCGTCAAAATTCGTCAACTTTGTTTCCAGAGCTTGTTCTATTATTTTTGAAAAATTTCTCTACACTTTATCAAATAACTCTCTCAAAATAACGTTTTATGTCCTTGAACCGATTTCGTCCATTTTACATTTCACGATGTTTATTTGATGGTGTGGTCTGTGCGCCAAATATCATTGAATTAGCTTGTTTAGTTTCCGCGTAATCGTGATTTTTACAGACATACAGATAGACATGGCTAAATGGACTCAGGTGGTCGCTGATTAAGTATATGTTTATACTTTTCTATACCTACCATTGCCCCTTCTATGCGTAAACAATGAAATGACAATGTGAATCAGTGATGGCATTTGGGTTTCGTGAAAATGTACTGAATCGAGACTTGAAATGTTCTATTTAGAGGTCTAATGTAATTTTTTGTCTTGCACACCCAATTTTACTTAGTTCTAGAAACTTATCAAAATAAAAATGTGCTCACTTTTGCTATCTCAAAAACCCTAGCAAATTTTGATATGTTTCACATTAAATTCACAAATTCTACATATTCCGATTATTTTAATATTTTCAGTTACTTAAAAAAAAAAACAGTTTGTTTATTTTCATTTGCGTACTAAAAAGAAAAGGTAATTACAGGGCGACCTCGGTATAAATGCAACTCTTTAATCGTTGCAACGAGTAGATTTCTCTTATTACAGACTCAGTAAGTTCAACTTTTCAAACCAATTTATGTAACTCGCGTTTTGCAACGTATGCCATTAAGCTATAATATATAATAGAGATCAGTTGCCTAGTGGAAAATTCCCAAATGTCGGTTGAATTGAGGAATATTTAACAAAGAGACTCATTGAACGATTGAGAATCTTCGAGGTGCATAAGTGCGATAACACCTTTAGTTTTATGTTTAGTTGAGTTTTTATGTGCAAATTAGAAATGTCTTTATTTGACACGTTTAATTTTTGTACATAGTTGTTGATTAATTATCCAATTTCTGAAAATTTTGTTTCATAAAGGGTGTTTTTTTTAGAGGTATAGAGCTTCGAATTGAAATAAAACACAAGAAAATCGTTTTAATGTCCATCAATTTGGCTTTATTGGAAGGATAATTTTATGCCATTAATGTTTAAATATGATTTCGGGCATGTGGCCGCCGCGGCTGGCTCGAATAAAGCCAATTCTACAGGTCCAATTTTGAACCACTTTTTCGAGCATATGGGGCCGTATGTCGGCAATAACGCCACGAATGTTGGCTTCCAAGTCCCCTAACGTTTCTGGTTTGTTGGCGTAGACGAGCGACTTCACATATCCCCAAAGAAAATAATCCAATGGTGTCAAATCACACGATCTTGGTGGCCAATTGACAGGTCCATTCCGCGAAATTATGCGCTCATCGAATGTTTCCTTCAATAAATCGATTGTGACGTGCGCTGTAGCGCCGTCTTATTGGGACCACAACTCATCCACATTCATGCCATCCAATTCGGGAACAAAATAGTCGGTTATCATGGCTCTATACCGGTCTCCATTAACGGTAACTGACTCTCCAGCATTATTTCGGAAGAAGTATGGCCCAATGACTCCACCAGCCCATAGAGCACACCAAACAGTCAGTTTTTGTGGATGTAATGGCGTCTCAAGGGTCTCATGTGGATTCTCTTCACTCCAAATGCGGCAATTTTGCTTGTTGACGTAGCCATTCAACCAAAAATGAGCCTCATCACTGAACAAAATTTTGCGATGAAAATCAGCATCGAGATCAATCTCACTTTCGGTCCATACACCAAAATCACGACGCATTGCATGGTCTCGCGGCTTTAATTCTTGCACAGGCTGGATCTTGTAAGGTCGCAAGCCAAGATCTTTGCGCAAAATCTTCCATAAAGTTGATGGACAAAGCTCCAATTGCTGTGCACGGTGGCGAATCGATTCATTCGGGTCCTCTTCAACATTTTGCTCTACAGCGGCAATAGTTTCTTCGGTGCGCACTGTTCGACGTCTCTGCGGATGCGTATTATCACATAGAGTAAACGTAGTGCAAAAACGATCCATGGTTAACCGAATTAATTGCTCTGATGGACGATTATGTCGACCATAAAATGGACGGAGCTTGCGGTAAACTTCGCGAACTGAACCATTATTTTCGAAATAAATTTGCACGATTTGCAAGCATTGTTCTTTTGTCAACCTGTTCATGATGAAATGGCAAACCAAACTGAACATAAATGACATTAGAGTTGCCAGATTTGACCATAAAATGCCAGTTTTATCTCTATTCGAAAAACAAGCCTCTAAAAAAAACACCCTTTACAAATTGCATCAGAAATCTAAATAGAGCCATGAAAAGCATTAAAAACTCTTAACGAAACCCAACCAACATTGCTTTTTTTTTGGTCTTTTATATTCTGACTTTCGAATATGCAATTTCGATCCACTGAATAGGAGGCTCCAGCTTTGGTATGGGTAAGTAAAACAACAATATCGCTTTTCATATACTGCAATCATCTTGATTGATTATATTCCGTCAAGAAACGTGAGCAAAGATAATAAACAGCAGAACTCAAAATGCTTTTGACATAAATAAATGTGAAAAACTACAGCGAATATCCAAACAAACAAGAAAACTAAATATTGAAAATGAATACGAAAAAAGAAAGAAAAAAGCAGCAGAAAACAAAATACGGAATGAATTAAAGTTCAAGGATGAAGACCCAAGAGAATTTTAGTGTGCGTCGAAAAAAAAAAAAAATTGCAGTGTAGACAGAAAAAATGGGATACTAAACAAATGATTTCACTATGAAAATAATAATTAAATACATAGACGGAGTGGATACAACAATTTATTTAGTTGCCGAAAGTTGAGAGAGTGATGCAACAACGACGACTTTTATTGCTGCGAAATACAAACAGAGTAAATGTGAGCTACTTAATTGAAATGTCAAGATTTTTAGCTTCAGCGTAAAAGTGCTACAGTAGATAAAAATAGGTAATGCAACAATAAAATTAAGAAATTTAAGGATATTCGAAATATGCATTGTTTTAAGGGAGATGTATTTTTCTTGTATTTGAGCAATATCACAAGCAACATATAAGCTTGTCATACCCTTTGAATAAATTTACTATAATATTGTTTGTTTCGAATTTTTCACCGAAATTGGGGATTTTTTTGATTCTGTGATCGAGCATTTTTTTTTTTAAAGCACACGATTTTTTGTTAGAGTACGATTTTTCATGAAACAAGAATTTCTTATATATTCTTTCGTAACTTCTTTTTTTATATATATGATATTTGATTTTAAAGTCCGTCACTTATTAAACAAAAACTCAGAAATCCTCCAAAAGTATGGATATTGTGATATCTGACTTATTTATCTGAATTATCTTTTTTATTTATACCATTTATATAAAATTACTTTTACAGAAATGGTTTGTAACGCTTTGTAGCAAAATATATTTAGCCGATTTTAACAATTTCTTTTTTAAAACACCATATTTGTTCTAATTTAGATTATTACATACTTTTTTTTAATTCTTTTTTAATTTTAAAATCCTTTTTATAGGATTTTTTGCAAAACTTCATACTAAAATTGTCGTTTGACTTTTCGTTGCTTATTCTTATGCTGCTTTTTGAATTCTGTGTTGTTTTTGTTGTGTCTTCGAAGTTCAAAGGACAAACTCTTTTACAACTGTTTTGTTTTTTTGACTTTTTTTTTGTACTTTTGAAGAGAGAAAATCGAATGAGATGTTAAAAGAGTAAT
The DNA here is from genome assembly GCA_963680825.1 of Meiosimyza decipiens. NCBI lineage: Eukaryota > Metazoa > Arthropoda > Insecta > Diptera > Lauxaniidae > Meiosimyza > Meiosimyza decipiens. Next base: position 92,800,941 of record OY804258.1, on the reverse strand, counting down.
TTCGTTAGTGTAATACTAGCAATAAATAGTAATCAGTAGCTTTAAATCATTTCTGAAACACTCCATTGACCTAAGACAACCAGACGTGATGGAATAAATAAATTATGTAACAAAAGTTTCAACAATAAATTTAGTAATGTTTCAAGCATTACCGTAAAAACAACTAATTCTTGTTGGGATTACATTTGTTCACATAATTTTCTTATGAGAGTTTCAAAAACTTTATTTTTTCTAAATTCAAATGTGCCCAGTGCAATAATATTTTAAGCAAACCTTTAACAATTCAAGAGCAAAAACCAAGTTGACTCAAATGGAACAGGACTTCACAAATGCGAAAATTCGTCCTTACATCTACACAATTAGTGGATGTAAGAAACAACGTTCAGTTCTTATATTTCACCTTGAGGAGAGCTGAACATAAATTAAGTGTTCTATTTTTCTATGACACGGTATCGGATTTTAGCAGCTCTTTATCTACCACCAACTTTTTCATCAAACGACCAGCGGAAGTAGAAAGTTTGCTAGATAACGTTGATACTCATTTTTCTTGTCTACTCCTCGTATTTATGAATAGCAGACGTGCAGCATCTGTGCCGGTTTATCAGGAAAATTCTTTTTCATGTAGCAGAAGAATCTCGTCATTTTGGATTCCATTTAAAATTTTCTGCATAACAGTAATTTTTTAAATGTTGATTACGTGTTTACGTATGTATGCATGTGCCTGTGCTTTAGGGTGGTCTTTAAAATAAACAAAATGATTATTGCGTATTGCGTTTAAGAATAGAAACTATATCTGTCTTTCCATACATTTAATCAACTAGCATCTTGTGCACAGCATTCCTCCAACTCTATAACAACATCGAAAACCGACTCTTGTGTTCTTTATCATCTGACGGAACATAGAGCCTTCCCGAAAATCTTCCAACCTGCACGATTTATAGGGAGTGCCTTAAATCAGATTTTTTTGCGCAATCTTTCTTATGAAATGATTTTTATTTTTTTCCATAAAATTGCTTGCATGGAAATGGTTTGTAACGTTTTGGCGCAAAATACTGAACCGACTTTAATAATTTTATTTTTAAAACATCACATTTGTGCTAATGAAGGTTATTGCACACTTATTTTTATACTTTTTGCAGTTAAATATTATCTGTTATCTCATTTTGCTAGGGTTTTTGGAATGCGAAAACTGATGCCCTTTTTTTCACTAATTTTTCATAGTGAAAATATTTGAAGTTGGATGCGGGGCGCCGCATGTGCAGGGTACGCCACTGAATGTTTGGCCTTGGCGACACATGCTTATTTTTTTGCGTTGAATTCAGGTATTTACATAATTAGCTATCCCATCAAGCTTCGCATTGAAATTCCTAAGTTTGTTTCATTCAATTTTTTTGAATTTTTTTTTTTTCAAAACTTTCACGAAGGACCGAATTGGCCGATATTGACACTTTTCAGTTACCCCCTATATTATGTAATCTTTTTCTGCGAACGCGAATATCTTTATTTTTTCGTATAAAATTTAATTATTTGATGCTCTTCACTGTACACCCTGAAGGTCATGTACCCCTTTCATCTACTCGAATAGTTTTTTTTAGAGCAAGACGTTGGATAATTGCTGCTACTAAAAGTAAAATTGCGCTCTGCACTCTAACTATTAGCAATGGGAATTAATTTTTATCGGTAATTTGTTAGTGCTTTGGACCACCCTACTGTTTAAACATTTTTTATATGTATGTATGCGTGTCTGTGTGCGTGTGTGTGCATTTGCTTTGTTTATCATGAAGCAAAAGAATTTCCGTAAAATGAATGATTGCAGCAGAGTAACGTTAGGGACATTAAAAGGATGTTGAGTAATAGAAACAACAACAACAACAACAATAATATCAACAAAAACAATGCAACATCGGTGGGTAACAACAACAACAACAACAACAACAACAACAATGAGAAACTTTGTTACATTTAACGTGTAACTGGCTAACAAAATCAGTGCAAAAATGCAGACATAACACCATACAGAGATTTTATCATCCCACCCCTGTTCCACTGCTCTGCAGCCGCGTCATGAAATTGTGTTACGTCGTGAATAACAGACACACACAGTTAGTTATCTTGGGCGGACTCTGCGTAACGATGATGTGCAATTGTTGTTGTTGTTGTTGTTGTTGTCGTTTTTGCAGTGCTATTGCGTTATGTGGCTGCGTTACGTGTTATGTTCACATGTCCGTCTTCATTTCGGCGGCTCTGCCATTTCAATTACAACAAAAACAACAAATACAACAAACATTAGTTGTCACGTTTTTCAAATGGTTGAGTTCTTGTGTAGATCCACTCCGCTCGTTATTCTTTCGATTTTTTTTTGTAAATTTAGTTTCCACTTTTAGATTAAAGCCGTAAAAACGAATGAGAATAAAATGAAAATGCATTTGCAATTTGCCCGTTTGCATTTTTATGAGATGTTTCATCCATTTTACTAACAGTCAGTTACGAGCTTAACTCGTTCGTTTAGTTTTATGTTTTAATCTGAACAGAGATATTAAGTGAGTATCCTACTCATGTTTTAAGTACATTGAAATTAAGAGTTTAAATGATTTAAACGTTTAATCCGCTCACATGTACTTTACTTCCAAGGAGAGTTTCTAAAAAAAAAACATTTTTAACGCCGACAAATTAAAAGAAAAATAGTATATATGTACATAAGTATGTGTGTAATTCTTTAACAAAGTTACACCCATTCAGCCTATTTTATCTTCGATCTTAAACTGTTCACAAAAATTTCGATATTCACAAAAAAGTGTAAAGTTTTGAATAGTGTAAGTGTACAGCAAATGGCAGCCATAGGGTAACCAACTCAGAAAAAAAATTAATGATATGCTGCATGGTAAAAATCAGTTAGATGCTATCTTTTTAATAAACAAACATGATGATAGAGACATGGCAATGTTTGACGCATTATTTCGTCTATTAACATATGTATATCTAGGCTCACCAGAAACAATTAAATTGTTGTTGTGGAAAGCATGCATGTTGACGCTTTATTTAACAATATGGAACCCAAAAATTCTAACAAATCAAAATATTATCCACAAAAAAAAAACGAGTGCTCAGGGTTCAATCTTTACCAATTTTAATCAAATTCGGTCAGTAAGTTTCACAGAGAAACAGTATTTTCGTATAAAGGTCGTGACATCGCCCAATAAAAAGCAAATATCTTTTTTTTTCAAGCAATATATAAAAACCGAATTTCATTAAACTCGATGTAGCAGCTTAGTTGTGGCAGTATTTTTTACCCATTAGCGTCGGTAACACGTCCACTAAAAGGCCAAAGAAAGTTTTAAGTACCCTTCTTTAGGGTTAGATAGATTATCTCCACATCAAATTTTATCCAAGCCGTTACATTAGTTTAGCAGTGGAAATGTATTTTCTTATTCCTACCATTGAAAAATCAAATTACATTCGGCATGCCTCTTTTCACAATCTTTCCAGCAAAAAAAAAGCGATTGCGTTGCTTGGATGGATATAATTTCTTATTATGAGCTATTGCTCATTATATTACCAAGTGAACAATCGAATAAAAATAGTTTCTTGTTTTGGGAAGTTATTTATTAAAAATAATACCCATTTTTTTATAATTTTTGGAGAATTGTTTATGAGCGATCTTGAGACCAAATGATAGAGCTCGTAGAGGCTTATATATAATATATAGGGTTACATTGTTGAATTCTGTCCCAAGCATGGGTTGCTATTAAATAAGATACTCGTAACAGCTTGAAATGTGTGCCAAATGATAGAGCTCGAAGAGCATAAATATGATATGCAGGGTTGTCTTGACGAATCCTGTTGCCACCGATTTAAAAAAGAATTGGCCCTTAAAAGGGTTGGCAACCAATGTTTAGGGCAGGATTCGTCAAGACAACTCTCTATTTCATGTTTATGCTCTCCGAGCTCTTTCATTTGGCACACATTTCAAGCTGTTATCTCATTAATGAAATTTGACCCAAAAAACCGGTGACAACTCATGTTTGCGACAGGATTCAACAATACATTTGGCATGCATTTTGAAACCTTTTTATTAAATCAACAAAATTGGCTAAAATTTGGGTATTTTCGGCCTTCTGAACAGCAAGGCAAGGCAGCCCTATTTGGCTAGTTTCACCAAAATGCCTCACTACCTATCCTATGCTACCTATCCTGTAATCTTATATACTCGCTTTTTCTACAGCGGGCGGTTGTGCTGTTGCTTCAGTTAAAATTTACGTAGACATCGTGAGCTGAATGTCTTTTATTTTCTATTGTAATTAAAAGTTGCTCATACGTCAGGTTATACCGAAATAATATGGTAATTTTTTTTAAATGGCTTTCACTTTTGCAACACTAAAACTCAAATAATAATTCAAGCACCGTTTTAAAGTTAAAGCTATAAAAATGTATGTGGGACATAACAGGTCAAACGAAAAAAACAAATAAAAAAATATTAATTTGCCTGATACTTTGTATATCAGTTGAGACATTTTGGTTCCGAAAACTTTTGCGTCAAATCACGTCACATTACACTGGTATTACGGACGGTCACAAATGGTCAAACAATTTAAAATTTCTCTTTGATTTCAAACTTATAAATTTTGAAAGCTAATGGACGGTTATGTAATAATAAAAATTTAAAAAAAAATAGGAAATTTGCAACATTTTTTCCCTAAAATACGATAAAAATATTTATCAATAACATATGTTAGGTTAGATTTTAAACCTTTTTAAGAGGTTTTAAACATTAAAATTCAAAATTTAGGAAGGTGAACATTTTTGAAATTTTTTTTTTCTTTTTTTATTTGAACCTTCTGCTGTTTGTCTCATAATGAGACAAAAATCTATGCAACCACTAATGGGTTATGAGAGTGAAATTTTACCTTAAAATGATGTTTTCTATGAAATTCATACTGACGACCTAACAAGAAATAATGTTAATAGTGAATTTTTAGCTTCAAGCCCAGGAACAACGGCTTACTTAATCTGTCTGTAAATATCAAGAGTATTTATACCGATTTTTGACAAAGAAGTCAAAAAGTTAGAAAGTGGCCCATTCGAAATTGTTTAGTGGATTTTTTTTTTTGATTCTGTCATACTTTCCAAAATAGTTGAAACGTCAATAATTTCACCAAATCTGGTAAGGTTGGTGTTGTGGCGGCACTTGTGTTTTGTGAATATTAATCAAGACTTGTAATATACTTTCATGGTTACCAAAATTTACTTAAAAAAAACGTGATTATTAGAAACAGTCTAACTGTACCGAAAAAGTACTGAAAATTCGAATATTGTACCAAATGTACTAAAAAGATCTACTGACGCATATTTTTCACAAAGCAAATATACTGAAAAAGGACATGTGTACCGAAAATGCCATCTCTTTGTTTGGCTTCCTTTATATTTAGTAAAATTTGTCATTTCATTGTGAAAAGGTTGACAACGCAACAACGTTTGCTAATTGTGGAAGTCCATTGAATTCACTGCAACTTGAACTTTAAATTCGCTCAAAGCTAAGAATTTTTTTTTTTTTTTTCAATATTTTAGTCGATGATGGATGGCGAGGTGCGACCCCACTGAATGAATTCTTCTGGCAACGTGTTTAGTTTTGGATTTGTAATGATAAACGAGCTTTGAAAATTCACATGCTGGAAAACTGATCTAAATTTCAAAAATCGCTAAATATTGACCACTTTCGGTGCTCATATATGCAAAATCATATTTAAATGCTAAATTACATACGATTATATAGATAATAGAGTCAAAAATCGGGTGATTTACACAAATTTTGTGTTTTCGAAACTACGATAGTCTAAAGAATATACAATATTAGGTTAGGGTGGAGTGGCAATCAGTTCTGATACTACAGAGTATTTGACTATACCCTATCATTAAACCAACCAGATGTCGTTATAAAACTGTGTAGCTGACCTATACTAACATGTCTAAAGTCATCCAGGTCATTCAATAAAACGAGCAAATGCTGTGTGATGTTTTGTAGCAAATGCAGGGCAGGACAGGATTTAAGAAAATATTTAATGTTTTCCTCCTCCTTTATATCCCTACAATTTCTACAGAAGTCAAAAGACCGAGAATCAAATCTCTACTTCTAAAGAGGCCAGTCACCAGTTATGAATGCAAAAACTGACGAGAAATTATATTCAGTACGGGATATAAGTTCTATAGAGCGTACCATTTTGGGCAGATTTGCAAGTTGACCCTTTGGTCCATCTTGTGTTAGCCTATTTTAAACTTTTCTGAATATATTTTACATTGGATCTAATATTTTTTTCTGTGTAGAACTATTTTTCATCATAATTGTGGTTGTAAGAAATTTAGAACATTGAGTTTTACACTAACGTCAAATATGTAGAAAGGGTATTCCAGAGTTCACGCGAGATGTTTTAAAGTGTTGTTTCTGAAGAAAACGTCACACAATAAATCAGCACGTTTTCTTTGCTGAGCGATGTTTGAAAAATAAAGAAACTTTGGCAGCTTCACTTACTTCTTGTATGATTTTTGATGTTTTGAAGAGCTTTGGTCCCATTTGGCAATGTCATTTTTCGTTGCCTCAAAAATAGCTTTGTTAGGCCTGCTCAATCCAAGCTAGATGATTGTTTTCATGTTTGTGACCAATAGCATTGATTGATTTGTAAATTTACGCGAAATGATATATTGATAAAATCATTCATTGGCCATTCCTGAGTGCTAAGGTTCCGGATCTATTGCACAGTTTATATATCATTTTATTTAAACTTTTACACACAGGAACATTGCTAATGATTTGCTAGAAATTACGTTAAAGTGAAAGGAGAGCACATTTAAAAGGTTAACAGTAAACTAGCGCTTTCAACAACATAAGCACACGGGATTGGGAATCGCTTTTGTATGGTGTCTGCAAACTACATGCGAGTACTACATTTAATTTTTAAAAGTTTATCTTATGAACTGCAGTGCATGGTGGTGCAGGCAGATGTAGGATTGGATACGGGGATACATACATTTCATACCTTGGGTAGTCGGAGTGGATGCTCACCAGCGCCTCGGCAGCTTCTTCGTTGCATCCAGATGAGATCTGTTCCCGATTCGCAATGGAAGGTGTTTTCATCGAGCCAGGAATTGAGAGAGTGGATGCTGGTTTGCGGAGCTGTTGTAACAAGAGAAGAGAAAGAAGAGAAGACAGAATAAATAATAATTTCAAACACGCACACATATTTGAGTCAAGCATTGGATAACTAAGCTACTATAAAGCTAAAACTAAATAAAATGAAATGCAATTCCATGTGGTTTCTCCATGCCACGTACAAATTTTTTCGGTGCTCTCATAAAACTACGATTTGCATTCACTCAGCATAAATTTTTAGGAGTGAAAAAATAACAAAAAAAAAAAGAATTAAGTGCATGGCGCTGTAAAAGTTGGAAAATTTAAATGAAACGCAAATTTGTATGCAAACGATTTTACTTTTTGTTTTTTTTTTTTTTGTTCTTAATATTTACATACTCGATTAAGTGTGGGCTCATCTCTCCGGCGGCAGGGATTTGCATTGCAGCTTTTTTTTTCTTTTCACCATGTTACTCATTCATCCCTTACTTATACATATGCCCGTACAATGTATTAAAACTGGAAATTTTTTAGTTTCATTTCATAGGGCATAGGGTTATGATATAAAGGACGTAGGACGTCGGTTTATTCTTTTTATCAAAATTATGAAATAGTAAAGCTAGCAAGAGTGAAACTATGATTTTTTGCGCTGAAAAAGCAACTCATCTTACGTGCCAATACTTTAAATTTCTGAGTTAAATTATTAATTTTAAAAATTTTTTTCTCCATACTTCGATTGCGCGAATCAAAGATGAAATTTCAAAAACCTATACAGCAAGTGATGATATTTTCAGTACAATATTATTATTTTTTTCATTCAAGTTTTTAAAAACAGGAAAATCAAAATAGACTGATTCAAGTTAAAGTGATAAAATTATATTTGTGTTAAGCTCGTTTATATTAACTAATGTTTCTAATATTAAAAAAATATCAAAAGTATAAAAAATTATATTATTTTATTTGGACCAGTGGTTCCAATCACTTCTTTTGACCAGGGAATAAACTATAATAATATTTCAATATACTTAATTCCAGTGGCGTGGGAGCACTGCCTCCTCTACAAAGTATCTGATACTAGTTATTATTCAATACCTCAATTCAATAAACCCATCTAATAATGGTGGAATTATAATTCGCGTACCCCCCTCCCCCCCAGTGTTTTGGTGAGTTTGAGTTAAATGCATGAATAATAAAGAAGTAACAAAAATAGGATACTTCGATGTGAAATCCTCGATGTGATTTTTGAGCTTGTATATCAAACGATAGTATGTGAAATTCTGGGACTGATATTTCTCAAAGCTACACGCGTGTCAGTAACTACCTTCAATCGAGCACAGTGCTTCACCAAGGCTGCGAGGCAACCTCGTTCAACGAGGCGAGACCGAGGCGAGAACGAGGCGAGGTGGAAAAATAAATTTGCCTTGCTCGACCGAGGCGAGGCCAGATCACACCGGCACCTCGCCTCGTACTCGCTTCGTACTCGCCTCGTTCTCGCCTCGTTCTCGGTTCTGAGTCTCGCTTTAACACTAGCTCGTATCGGAAGTAAGTGAAGTGTTTTTTGTTTTGATACTATTTTTTGAATTTTGATTCGATTTTTATTTATTACAAATAACAACTTTTTTCTAAAATGTGACTTGGATCTAACATATAAAATTCTCTTGTCACAGTGTTTGTAACAAAACTCTTCCGAAACGGCTTGACCGATACTTATGTAATTTTGTTTGTATATTCAGTAGGTCTGAGAATACTATACGCAAACAATTTTATTAAAAGATAGGGACGCTTTTATTTCGATAAAGTGCATATTTAGGGTGGCCCACATACAAAAATATTTTTAAAATAGCATTTTCACAAAGACCCTTGATCGATTCACATGGAATATACTCCACTTGCCTTTTATGTTAAGAAGCATAGATAAGACTATAAAACTTTTATTTTGAGTGCATCTTTAGGTTGCCCTGATACAAAAATATTTTACTTTAATATCATTTTCTCGAAGACCGGTTAACCGATTCACACCGAACTCACACCACGTTGCTTTCACATTAAGAAGCTCAGCTTTGGCTACTTTTTTTTAGAGTTCATATATTTCGTCATATCTTCGGTCTTTAGAGTCAGCAGTACTAAAATGATATCTAATCGAATGAGAGTTCGAATAATACAGCTACTACTCTCTTTTGTTATTATTATATGACGAAAGATTTAATAAGGGGACCCCTACGTTAGGTAAAAACTTTGTTGTTAATGTCCAAAACCGTTCAACCGATCGCCTGAAGATTTGGCATGTGTTTATGTTTCTTATGATTTGGGGAAGGTTTGTAGCATACTTTGGTATTATCAACTGCTTGACGTAGATGAATAAACTTTTTTTTTATATTTCAATAACTATATGACGTAAATGGGTAAGATTTGGTACATATAATTCTTATAGTTTGTAAAAGGTTCGTAGCTTAGCTTGATTTGAATAAACATGGACAATGCCACGCTGTTCCATATAAGAAAAGAATTAAATTCATCTTAGCTCATCAATCATCATATATGATTCAATCCACCAAAAATAAAAACATATATTTTATTTTACTTCTTGAGGCGCAGCAACGCGTGCCGGCTTTGTTAGTTGAATATATCGTTGGCATACAAGCAAAATTGACCATTTTTTTTAACAACCGAAAATAATATATTTATAACAAATTTAAGAGGATGTAAACATAATTAAACGATTAGTTAGCGCCACTCACTTATTATTTGTTTGCAGATAGTCAATTTTGCTTGTATGCCGACAATATACAGGCCTGATAATTTTTTTTTTAGTTTAATAAAATCCACGGTTCTTACCGAGGCGTGGCAAGGTTTCGGCGAGGCGAGGCGAGGCGAGGTATGTGATTGCAAGACCTCGTCCGAGAACGAGGCGAGGCGAGACTCAAATTTATAAAACGAGGCGAGACCGAGAACAACTAGAACCTCGCCTCGCCTCGGGTGAAGCGCTAGGGACAGTCCTTAAGATAAATGACATTAACATTGATTTGTTTGTGGCGACCATTAAAAAAAATTTAAAAATCGTGTAAATTATGTAAATTCCATAGTCAATAAAGCCATATATTCTGTATAAAAGTTCATAAAGGACAGTGTCACTTTCACCATTCAATAAATTCAATAAATTCAAAAAATTTAGATTAATCATTTCTGCCGAAATGCTGTTGACTTGCTGTTTTAAAAGTGAAACATATTGGCGAAGAGCCGGTGACATAAAAGTGTAAACATTTTATTATAAACATACATGTTAATCAATACATTAGGAAAAAACTTATTGTGTCCTTTCAAATGATGTGTGTTATAAAGTTACACAAATCAAAATTTTTTTTTAAAAGTACCAAGTTCATTTTTTTTTTTAATCAATTTTCTATGGGTACACGAAATTTTATGTCGTCAGTTTAAAGGGGTCAACTCACAGAATCATTCGTCTTAGTTGCGTCAAAGTATGCAATTGACAGAAGCTTCAAAAACATTTGTTTATATGACGTGCGGTAAAAGCGCAATGTATCCGTTGACGCAACGAGCATAAATTGGACAGTTCTCATGCCGCATTGACAACGGTATGTTGATTCTGTGTTTGATTTTCTAAACATTGCTAACGTATTCATGGGATTGCCTTTGTCGTCATTTAGGTCACCCTCAGTAGTATACTTTGACGCAAAACAGAAAACGGATTCAAGAGGTTGGGCGCTCAATTTGTTATGTTTATCCAGAAATTTGCATTTTAGCAGTTACATGCCTATAATAGTGCTAGACTCTTGGAAATATGTGAATATGAAAAAAAAAAATCGGCAGACGAAAACGCCTACCTCCCATATAAAGCTGAGATATGGTTCAAATATTTTCTTTAAAATGGGTATCAATTTCCCATAATTTGGGAAGGCTCTTCTTGGAATTGTTGAATCTGGTTGCGATATCTCTTATAACTTTCAAGTTATTGTAAAAAAATAAAAAACGGTGGCTATCGATAGCAAAACTAGCGCCGGACTCTTGAAATTTGATACAGATATTTTTTAGGTTCAAACAAGAAAAATTTGTGAATATGGAAAAAAAACGCTATCGTACAGGTCTACCTCCCAATAGTGTTTCACCGATACGAGCTCCATACGATAATTTTCGTTAGCACAAGACGATGAGCATCGTTTTTGTAGTGAGGCCAAGCTCATCGTCTCGTGCTTGTTCTCGTATAAGAAATTTTTGATCTGTATTGTTCTCCTCTCGTTATCACCGATATTTCTCGGCTATTTTCGTTCACATTTTTATATATATAATGTAATACTAGCTAGACCAGCGGATTTAACGCGCACTGTCCGTTGTACATACAACCCCATCTATATTTTACGCAGTCCTTACTGCAAACAATTGGATTCATGTACAAAATTTCACAGCTTGGTATACGTTCCAAGGATAGCAATGTAAAGGTTTTTGTTGAGTAGAAGGAACTATGACCCATTATCCAACCCTGTTCACATTTAGCGAGTTGCTTGGCACAAACAATTTACATTTACATATCAGGTTTCACAAATGTAGCTGCGATAGATGCCAAGATATAGCGTTTTAAGTATTTTTGTTCTATATATAAAGGTGCCACACTCCTGTGTCTAATCTTGTCCAGATTTCTTGAGGTTCTAAAGAAAGACAATATACATCCAAGATATTGCGTTTTAATTTGTTTTTGTAATATAGAAGTTCTGGCTGACTCTCGTTCTCGGCAATAACTTAGTGCCCATCGTACGATACACCTCACATTATCATTGAGAACGAGATGTATTTACCTAAAGAGGGTACTATGACACATTTAAATATTTTGTATTGTTTTGATAATATTAAGTTTAACTTTCACTATTCTTGATAGATTCAGTTGCTGATAATATAATTTTTTTGAACATTCCGAATAACAGTGAGAAATTTCTAAATAATTAATTTGTGTAATTGCAATACTTTGTATTTATGTAATTGGAATACTTTCAGTCAAACATTTAGTAACTTTAAATCAAAGTTAGTTCCCCTTTAACTCGAACCAAAGCTTTTTCACTTCAATTCAAAACCTTTCAGATAGGTAAGCGAACAAATCATAATCAAAATTGAATCAAAATGGCAAATGTAAAACGAATTCCGCCATGCATCCGCATGCTTACCGGTTTCTTTACTGGGTAATTCAAATGGTAAGCATTTTCTTGTCCCGCCTTGGCAAGAAGTAGAATAAAATATGAACAATGAACTGCATAACAGATGTTCACTTGAGTGAAATTGAAGGGATTTGCTGTAACAAGAGGTAAGGATCTGACGAGCACCACACTGATATGACCACAACTTACTGAAGAGACTGAGACAGTGAGTTTTTGGTAGTCTATGCGAGGCTATGTGGCTGGAATTTAAATCTTAATTAATCAAATGCAATTGAAACAATGCATTTTGAAAAGCTTAAAAGATTTATCTACAGAGGGTACTATGACAAATTCAAATATTTTGCTTTGTTTCGATTTTAAACTTAGACTTGATTGCATAGAATTGCTCTTGAGATAAGCGATCAAATCATAAGCATTTCATTGTTAATCAAAGTCGTTTAGAATTTTATCCATGTACATGTAATTGATTGAGCTAAACGAAATAAAATATTATTTTAAAAAGAAAAACGAATTCCGCCAAGCGTCAGCATGCTTACCGCTTCCATTACCGGGTAATTCAAATGGTAAGCATGTTGTAACAAAATTGATGTTCGAATACCTATCGTGTTTTACATTTTAATTTTGCTAAAAAATAACGCTCGTCATTGCTTTGAGACCATGATTCTGAAAGCTCTAACTGAGTACGAGTGCATACCTGGATATGCGCACATAATGTCGACGTTTGTACGTAAGTGTGCTAGTAGGCGCGTAATTGTTGTTGTACATATGTAATTACATATTTAACTTATGCGAGCTGCAGTGTTGTAGATTTTCTTTCGTTTTGCTCTTTCTTGGTTTTTGCTCATTTAAAAATTAAAACATTTCCATAACTATGTATTTACAGCAATAATGGATAAACGAAAACATTAAGCTAAAGTTTGCCTGGAGTAAACATTTACTTAATTTTATGGCATTAATTCATTGGGGAAAAGAAAGCAAATCTCGCGTGAATAACCAAAAAATAACAAAAGAAACAATGAATATGCAAAATGAAAATGAAATAAAAAGAAAACAGAAAAAAAAAAATGTGTAGTTAGAGCCGCTTTGTCGCAACCTCACCATTTTGATCTCTCTGAACCGGAAGCCCCAATGGACTTAAGTTTGTAGTTGTGTGGCCAGCAAAAACTGAGCAACAAAAAATTTAAAGGCGATACAAAAATTATCCGTTTCTTTTTTGTTTTTGTTTTTTTTTTTTTTGCTAAGCGACATAAAATGTAGAGTGTATCGTCTGCAAGCGAAAACTACCGCAGATTGTTTTTCTTTTGAGTTTTTCATGACAAGCCCACAAAGCATTTGGCTTTGTTTTTAGAAAGCCAACAAAACCAACACGCATACACTCAATGCGCACACATAAAACAGACACACACACACACACAAAAAGTTCATGTGTATTGTTGCTTTTTTTTTTCTAAAAGTTGTCGCGCCATTGTCAGAGACCACCCACCATGTACTACCTGCAAAAGAACATGAACGCTGGTGAATGAAGCTGAAGAAGCATCAAACACAGATTTTCCATTGTTTTCAGATACTCGGATATCCTAAAAATTAAAAAGCTTGCGGTTGCAAGAAGATCAGAAGTAGAAATGTGCAGCTGCATACAAAATATACATTGAAGGTATTCTTTTTAAATTTTGAACAAAAGAATCGTATGTATCAAACGTATAAATTAAATTAATTTAAGAAAATCTATACCATGAACGGGTTGCATAAAACAACCTCCAGTTATGAGTGAACCATCTTTATCCTCAGTTACTACACAAACATGAATATCCCACAGATTTCGGCCGACTGACTATGAGCTAAGATTACGCTTTGCCATGTGAAAAGCTTGAAAATGCACTGAAGCAACATCTGAGCTGAGCTGACAGCAGTTCAGGAAGTCTTTATACGAAAACATAGTTGGAGGATATATCCGGTCTTACTAATTTTAGTTTGTTTTTTGTGAGTAGGGTTTGACTAATCAATGATTTATTAAAAAGAGCACTTTAGCCGAAGTCGAATCATTGTAGCGCTATAATTTTTCAAAATTTATGTGCTATAAAACATAGAAACTCGTTATGTTTTTTGCTGAGCTTTTATGCTCAGTACTTTAAGTGCAAAAATCAAAAAAATAGCAACCGCAATATGCATTCAAAGAACAAAAAATGGGCAAACTACCTGCATGTACTAATTTCAACCACCGGTGTCCTATCAGCAAAAACATGAAACAGAGAAAACTGCATTGTAAAGTTAGTTAGTCCGCGATTTGTGATGTTTTTTTTTTTTTTATTTGGCCTCACTCAATATTTATTTTCTTTTAATAGGGCCAAACAAACGGCGGGATACAACCCACTCCAAAATCTAGTTTTGATCTCTTAGCATCAATTGGTGAAATAACTTTTATTTTCAATAAATGATGCCTAAAAAGATAGAAAAAGATAACATTCGTACATCCGAAATTTATTTTCAGCGTTTTTGCACCGATTGCTGCCAGAAATTTTTATGTCTTTAAATGTGGCCGAATCACCACCGGGGTTACTTTTCCCTTTCTTCTTTTCAAGTCCATTCTCACTTTTGACCAGAGAGGGATTGTTTATTGTTTAATGTGACTTCAAGGGCAAAAATGCAGTTAGTACACTTGCACTCCGAGATTTCATTCTGAAAGCTGCAGTTGCGACATAACACAAACTGAGATCTTTGGAACGAAAAGAGGTAGCCAAATTTTGCTAGAACTAAGCGAAAGAGTGTATTTTTTTAGTAGGTTGCCATATTAAAAAAATGTTGCCGAGAACTGAGTTAGGGCACTTACACTCAGAGGTAACTATATGTGTATTTATATATGTTACTTGTCAACAGTGGCGTCACCTCAGAAAAACCTTGGGTGGAAGCGGGGAGGGCGATAATTATAATTCCACCACTATTAGATGGTTTTATTTAATTGATGTATTGAATAATAGCTAGTATAAGATCTTTGGGGAGGCCAATGCCCTCCGCAAACTAGTTCTTAGGGAAACCAGGTTTTTCCTAGAACAAACTAGTTTACTTGTATCAGGCATACAATGAAATTTGAATGCAAAATCACTGTGGCTAACGAAGCCAATGTTGAACATACTACAGGATGTAAGACCTGTGCCGCCCACTTACTCTAACGTTTATGTAAAATTACTCTGGCTAGCGAAGGTGAAATTGGGCAAACTAAAAAAATATGCTGTAAGTATGTCTCCTTTTTTCCTCACCTATTTATATTACTGTGGTTGTATATGAATTTAAGTTGTAGAAAAATCGTTCTACAAGGGCTCTCTTAGCAGCAGCCATTGGACCGATATAGCTAATACATATATGCATGCTCTGCTGCAAATATTAAATTAAACCATTTTAAGCAATTTTAAATCCTAATACTGTCGAATTGTTGAAATAACTTCTGGAAGCGAGAAACGGTTGACCGTTTACATGACTAAAGATTTAAGTGAAGTCAAGTAAAATAAACATTTGCTATGTTAATAAGGCCATATACATAAAGTAAAAGTAAAAAATAAAAACATTGCCGTAAATTTATCTGACTCTAAGACGGAAATAACCTTCTGAAGACACGATGACTACAAATGGTTGTCATTTGTTTATTAAAAGTTGAATATCACAAAATAGCGTTGTTCGAAAATGGAGCCACAATGAGGTATCAGATAAAGTAAAAAAGTCAACATTAACAAAAAACAAAAAAAAAAAAAAAAAAAATACAGACGCCAGAAAAGTCTGTCCTCAAAAATTATTTTATTGCAGCCCAGAAACTGTAATAAAACGAAACGGCGAATGATGCCACAGAACAAAATACACGCAGATACCATTTTAAAGAAGCTCAAACTTTGTGTGTGTGTGTGTGTGTGTGTGTCAGAGATCAAAACATTATTCGTAGTATATGCGTGTGTATACTTTCATGTAATTTCTAAGTTACACTCAAAGTATTTTGCTAGTAATAGTGTGGAGGTATTAAAAAAAACCTAAAAATATGTGGATTGCAACTAAGAGCCAGTATTGTATGTTAATTCAAGTCTTATGATGTATTGCACTTACACAGAAACTTTTTCCTAAAAATTCATCATATTAAATACTGAATAAAGTGTTTTCAGTTTTATATGGTACTTGTTTCGTTACTGTACCCGTGCCAAATTAGAGTAAGCTCAAAACAGAAATTCTTTTAAAAAAAATCTAAAATATTTCAAACAAAGAAATGAACGTGATCGTTTACAATTTTTGTGTGAAGTTTTGCAAAAATTTAATTCTAAAATAAAGGATACTTAGCTTTAAAAAAAATAAGTATGCAATAACTATTTTTAGCAAAAATATGTTTGAATTTATTATTATTTAAAAACAATAATAATTAGGACACTACCGCGCAGTCTTAATTAATCTTCTGCAATTTAAGAAATTTTCTTAACAACGTTAAATCTTTAACCGCCTTAAATGACCGCGCTTTTTTATAAAAAATAAAACAAATTATTTAAATTTTAAATTTATATTCGGATGCATTTCGACTCTATTTGAGTCATCCTCAGCATAAAACAATTTAAAGACTTTAAAATGCATCCGAATATAAATTTAAATAATTTGTTTTTTTTTTTTATAAAAAAGCGCGGTCATTTAAGGCGGTTAAAGATTTAACGTTGTTAAGAAAATTTTTTAAATTGCAAAAAACAAATATGTTGTTTTAAAAAATAAGTTATTAAAATCAGT
The DNA here is from genome assembly GCA_963680825.1 of Meiosimyza decipiens. NCBI lineage: Eukaryota > Metazoa > Arthropoda > Insecta > Diptera > Lauxaniidae > Meiosimyza > Meiosimyza decipiens. The sequence continues at coordinate 92,783,913 of OY804258.1, read as the reverse complement.
TCACTATATTTTGCGCCAAAGCGTTACAAACCATTTTTATATGAGATGTATATTAACAGATATGAAAAGGTCCAAAATACGTTAAAATTAGGCTATTCCAGGTACTGGATACATCATGAGTGGGATGTAAAATCCATTTCCGCATTGATTTTTTTTCCAAAAATATTCCGAATTTGGGCTCATTCTTTATTGCAATTCCAAAAGACAAAAAAAGAAACATTCTTTTTACCTTGAGATCGAAAGGTTGATTCCGAATTTTTTGATATTAAATTAAAATTTTCTAATTAAAAATTTCAATTCCGATAAGGAACTAATTTCTCTTGCCATGAGAAGGTAAAATTCGATTTCAAAATTCCAATTCCTTGGAATAATAATTTTGGAGTAATTGATTACCCAAGGAATAAATCTTGTCCAATTTTGATTGTGTAAGGTTTTTTATCCTTTTTTCAATGGGCGATACTCGACAAAGTTTTAAGATCTGGTGGCGTAAGTCATGTGTGCTCTCTAGTTTTACCACAAATGTGAGCGTTGTAATAGTTCAACACGGATAATTATCCGTTGGCAATTTGACCATGGTAGTTGTCTGCATACAATAACTTGTATGGTGAAGTCAGCAGCATGCTTGTGTGGTTTGTCACTACTAACGAAACGAAGTGTAATTCCTTAAATAAATTGCCGCAGGGCGCATCCAGGTCGACAATATCACAATCTGGCTTCAGCACAACAGTTTCAATACAATGGACTTGCACTGTATCGAAACCGCAAATGTGGTATACATCCTATAATGGCAGACGAATGTCCGAATCGATTAGGCGGGAGGTGACAAGATTGCAACTAAAGCATTCAAAGAAGTTTTTGATTTACGTCGTAGAAACACCAATCGACAAAGGAGCCAAATTTTTCTCAACAATTTTTCTCTCTTTTAAACCAACGCATGTTGCTCAAGGTTTCCAACGTACATATGGCAGCCGTAAATAGGCGGAAATGCAACATAGGCTGAGCTGTAACTAATCGTCTTAATGTACAAGGATTCCTCATAACGTGACTTGTGGTATGGTGGCGCACTGCAGCAGTCAACTGCTTGAGACCTAAAGACGTATGCACTTGCCATATTTTGATGGATGTTTGATAATGTCGAAAAATAATTTTGTGATTTTTTGAAGTCTTAGCGGCATTAAGCCTTCTAATGTTAAAAATCGAATATATATGAAATTTAGATGTTATAATTACATGCTAGATTAAAATAGTTAGCTCGAATTTCATTTATCAAATATTTTCCGATTGCGGAATATACACATTTTTTCTTTGGGTGTACACAGATTGAAGCACACATTTCAAGTAAAAATATATCTATGAATTTGTGCCAAGGATATGGCAATGCTGACATAAAAAAAATCGCAATCGGAGTGAAAAAGAGCAGAACATTGATTTTGGAAGATGATTGAACTCGATGCGAGTTGATGTACGGTATATCGAAGTACTCGTGATGTCCTTTAAAAATAATAACAATTGCTAAGCATGTGGGTGGTATTTTGCTGTCATTCTGTCAAGAGTGAAAAAGTTTGTTTGCAATCTATAAATTTGTAAGCCCTTTACAAAGTTGGAAAATACTAAGCAACGCACATGAACATATGTATGCACAAACATATGTAAGTCATATGCTTGTAAGTTGAGCAATATTTCTAAAAAATTCATATCAATCGAAAAATGTATAGACAAAATGTCCTCAAATTTCAAGCAAAATATTTAGTTCGTTAATCATTTATGTGTTATTCTGCGATGTGAATAAAATGGATGTGAACAAAATCGAAGTGCAATCTCGTTATATATTGGGTGTTTTTGTCGGAGTGTCATTGAACAGAATTTCGCACATATGAGCGCAACGAATAGCTCTAATAAAGCGTAAGCTGGAGGTAGAATTTTCGAGCGCCTGGAGCCTAATACGGTGCACGAATTTGATGTATCCAAAAAGAATACATTTCGAAGGAGTCAAGTACAATGATTTTAAATACCAAACAAAACAACCATTTCAAAAACACATACTTACGGATTTCAAGTGAATTATAGTTGAAATTTATGTGAATTTAGTAAACTTTCGCTATAAAAATGCGCTGTTGCAATGTCCGCCTTTCCATCAGCCATACTAGATTCGATCAACTTTTTGTTGTTCAATTCCAATCCAAAGAAACACCCTATGTACTTTTTTGTTCTAAAATGTTGTTTTTCCCGTACTCCATTATTTAAAAGCAAATATTTATTTTAGTAAGAAAGTAAAAAGGATTTAAGCTGTACGGCAAACATGTTGCGTGGGACTAAAAGTTTGCCCTTGTGTTGTTATACCCATTCGTATTGCCAAAGTGTTTCCACACATACGTACGTAAGTGTATGTGTATGTACATAAAAAGGGTTTTCTTTATTTGCTATTTAAAGTTCATCGCATTTTTTGTCTATTTAATATTATTTCTTCCATTGCATTAATTTATTTTTATGATTATTTAACACTGTGGATGCCGATAGGATCACTTTAAAAGAAGTTATTTTGCTGGTTCCAAGTAATAACCCCAAAAAAATGTTTCCTTGGCCATGACCTCTTTTTTTAAAATAAATTGCACTTTTAAGAAAAAGAAACAACAAGTTGTTTTCAATTTGACAAATAAAATGCTTGCTGTGCATGAATGCCTCACCAGATTGGCCAGATACGAGCATATGCTAGTTTTTCGATCTTGTGTTCTATATCTACTCACACAGCATAGTTTCCACGATCAGCAGCAAAAGCTTTCAGTGCTCTTCAACTCTTCGCCCATTGACATATTTTCTGCTATAGTGAGCGGACGTTTTCACAATCGTTTAGGTCGGCTGAGTTTTCTGCTACCGTAACGTGTGATCAATCCAGTTTTGCTCTTTGATTTGAATTGAAATCGCTTCTTGACAACATCTGGTGAGCAAATCGTTATTAAAAATGGTCCTGAGTCCTGGTCCTACCAAATATTCAGAATGCGACGAAGACAGTTATCGCTAAACACTTTAAAATTGTGTAGCCGAGCGCTGTTGGTAAGATAAGTTTCATAGCCGTGCGGAAGTGCTGGCATCACATTTGCCTCAAACATTTTGAGCTCCGTTATCGTTGACAAGAACAAAGACTGACAACCTTCCGTGTTGTTGATTCTAGCTTGAATGTCCGCCAACAGGTGATATTACGTTTCCTATTGTTTTTTGTTTTATTTATATTGATTTTCAAACCTTCTTCTAGCAAAGATCCGATGATTTCTTGCGAATGTCGAACTGCCCGTGATAGCGAGGTTTTCCAGATGCTCGCTTAAAGTCCATTGAACTTAACGATTTGTAGAGTCTAGAGCTCTGCTGTGCAAATCGTCCAGCCCTATCAGAAACAAGATTGGAGTCAAAAGTTTCCCGATATGTAATGCTCTATACTTCAAACTTTTGTGTTGCATTAGTTATTGTGGTTGAAGCTATCAAAAGCGGTACAGTAGTCGATAAATGTTGAGTATAGTGAAACCACCGAGTAAATACTTTTTTTTTTTCAAATAAAAGAACATTTTTTTCTGGCTGACTGGATAGCAGCCATCGGCCAAAGACAAAGTTAGTAATTGAACATTAGGCACTCGATGTACTCGATGCTTGAACAGATTAACATTGCACCTCTCATAGAAGCAAAACATTTAACTTTTCTGGTCGTGCACGTTTTTCAGGTGAAATAATGAAACAAGGACATTAAAAGACAAAGTTATTTTACAAAAAGAGCCAACATTTTAACTGATTGTGTATTCGCATGAAGTTACAATTATGTTTTTTAGCTTGCACTTATAACAACGAAATTTATAAGGTAGACTAAGAAAACCCGTTCCAAAGAGACAAACATTGTAGCAAAATCCTTATACAAATACATGAAAAAAGTTTTCACAGAGTTGTTTGTAAAATTATGAGATCAATGACAGATCAATCTTTTACAAATTTAAAGGTAGTGGCAGTGGTGAAGATGTATGACATAGTTTTAAGAACGGCCAAACCAATTTTCTAGAAACAATTTTAGCAGGCAAATTTCTGAAAATTAGGAAACTTCTCGTTCTTGTCTAGGGGATCATGTGCATTTTCAGAAGTCACATAAGGCTTAAAAACAAAGAATTAGAATTATGACCATGAAGGAGGAGTCCGTGAACCTAATATAAATGGATACAGTTTGTCAGGCTGTTAGTAATTGGAGAAATTCGGGTCATTTATAAATTTTCTAATTTGGGGACCACGAAACATCCCAGCCATCGTCTTTTCAGTACTCAATTTGGGAAACATTATTGCAATATACTTAAAACATTCCCCATCTTTGTTCATAACTTTGAGTATTTCACTGGCCATAGTTTAATATGCAAAGGAGGCACTATTATACGATCTTTTGACACGAGTGAAGCATTTATCACATTCTGACACAATGGGATCAAAGCCTCCATCAAAGATCAATCTTCTTGGTTCAGTGCTCAGCTTTAGCTCTGCTGCCCCATAATCATATAAGACAAGGATATATCAAGGATATTCACTATTATCAGGTCTACACATATAATCCAGTTTTGTTCTATGTAGGTACTTTGATTTCTCCATAACTCATGATATCGTAGGAAATTCTACTTTAAATTTGATTGAATGTACAATAGGCAAAGGTTCCAGCATATTGTCATTATGCAAGAGTACACATTTAAGACTGAATTTCAATGAGTCTTTAAATAAACGCCAAGCATTTGAGTCAAAGTTTTGTAATTCCATTGCAACCATTACACCAGAAATGTTTTTGCACTATACAAAATCTTTCTCTTCAGAAAACAAAGAGAGCAAATCATTTACCCTAGTGCCAAATTTGTGAATGATGTTACTAGGTTTCTTTTTTTCAAGCTAGAAGTTCCCATGCCATTTCAGACAGTTCAAGATCTCTGATCAAGTCATCTATGTAGATTACTTCGATTGAACGTTCACGGATCTAATTAGGAATAAAAGTTCCAATCCTTACACCATCATTACTATCTTAAGAAAGTTCTTCAGATGTTAGATTCGATGAAGTACTGCATTGGAATAGTGGTGCTGACTCATTACTAGAACTCGGAACAAGTCTAATAGCAGATTGCAAGCCAAGATAACTTGGAAAGGTGAATTCGATTTATTGTGGCAATATTCATTGCCCAAAAATAACAATCATCGTGACGATTTGATGATTCACGTCTGATCGTGGGATTTTTGATCGATTTTGTTTTGTTGTATTATTATTATAAATTTTAAAAAAATATTTCCGTCGTAATATGCGTATTAATTTTAAAAAATTGGTTCTAGCATCTAGGAAAATTTTTTATTTGTTCAATTTTAGGCAAACGTTTATTATGAAAAAAAGACCTTTGACCAATTTTATGCTTTTTCATTTAAAATTTTTGGATTTATGAAAAAATATAATAACATATACTTCTAGGTGAGTATTTGTTATGTTTTGGGGAATTAGTTTATTTTATTTAGAGGCTTTTGTCATTGTGTAGAATTGCCTAAGATTCTCGGACAAATGATCACCCTTAGGTTTTGGGCATACTTCTTTTGAGTAAATATTCGAACAATAATTTTAGTGTAATCAAGGGAGCTCAAATTTGAGGTATACTTATACTAATATTTGGTGCCATTTTGTTAAAAGGCACTAGAATACACCGATGCTTTATTGGGTGTGAAGAAAATACCTTTCGGTGACTTAAAATGAACAACGTGTCTCCATTATTGAAATTTATATTAAATATGGTGAAAGTTATTCAGAAATTGAAAGAAAATTTTGTGCAAAATACGGTAGAGGAAATGCTTCATCAATTGATAAATTTGAAAATACTGGTTCAGTTCAAGATCAGAGCAGCATTGTGGTCTTTAGAGTGAAAATATTGCAGCTATTAGCAAAAGTGGCGCTGAATAGCCAGGGACATGAATTCGTCATCGTTCTCAACAATTAAACTTATTTGAAACATTTTGTGGAGTTACGAGTAATTCGTCAACAGAACGGTGCAACATGCCACAAAGCACCGGAATCAATCGATCTTTTAAAAGAAAGGTTTAATAATCGAATAATTTTTTGAAAAACAGACTTGAATTGGCTACCAAGATCATGCGATTTAACACAATTGGACTTCTTTTTATGGAGTTTCTAGAAGAGTGAAGTTTATGTGGATACTCCTCGAATTGTTCAACACCTCAAAGACAACATGATCAAGCAAATATCACCAACTGAACCATCATTATGCAAAAAAATTATTCAAAATTTTAAGGCAATTTTAATGAAATTATTTATCATTACTTGACTTTCCAATAAAAGTGAATAAAGATTTCAAACAGTTTATGTCTTTTATATAAAATTTAAATAGATACCTCAAATTTGAGCAACTCATGTTATATATATATGTTAGCGGCCAAACTAGTTTTTAGGATAAACTAGTTTTTCTTAGGCCAAAGTAGTTAATTCGTAGCGTGTTAGGATGAACTAGTTCACCCTAGAAAAATTTTAGTATGCTTAAAGAAGTAGACGGCCTTCAGCCGCAGTTACATCCTCCAATATGTTCAACACTGATTTCGCGGCGGTTCATTATAGTACATCCAATGGCGCTGTTTTAGCGCAGCCCGTGTTGAACAGAGTATAGTAAACCGTAGCAGAAGGCTGGCCGCGCAGCTGGAATTGGACATTTTGGACTATGTAAGCCCTGAGTCGTGGTGGGTGGCCGCCTACTTACCCTACTATACTAAAATTTCAAGAAAAATCGGGAGTGAAGTCGTTGAAGGAGTTAATATCTCTAGTTCATCCTAGGATAAACTGGTTCATCCTTACACGCTTCGGATGAACTAGTTTGGCCTAGGAGAAACTAGTGTATCTTAAAAACTAGTTTGGCCGGTAACATACACATTTTACAATTTGATTGGAATTACAAGCTGTCAAATAATTTTTATTTTGTTTGTTATCAATGATTTTCATATCAATTGAATAGTCTAAAACTGTATTACCATAACCTTCAAACGAAGATTTCTGCTCACAAAAATACTTTGCAAATGAGGTACATATCATGTGGGTGTAGTGAGACTTTGCTTTTAGAAATCAATCAGTTTTTCTTACTCTGTGACTAATATGCAAAGAAGAAATATCGTTAGTGTGGTTAAAACCGCCTTTATGTCAATTGCTAAACTTTGATGCTTCATAGCTCTTGGCTCAATATGAACTGCAAGATGTTTCTTCAACAGTTTTAAAGTTTAAGCAATTGCAACAAGATGTTATATTACTTTTTCAAAAAATGTATCTGAAAATACATTTGAAATATCGTAATGAACACTTATCTGAAGGCAATTGAAAACATCAAATATTTTTGTATTATAAAAACAAACTTAAGGAAGCGATAAACTGTCCAATTTGCAAATTATTTTTTCATAAATTTTCACCCCATTAAAGTTGCGGTGGGCTGGCATAGCCTTAATCCGTTTTTCTATAATTCAAGCTAAATATAATTTAATTACTTTTAAGAAATAAATTAAAAATAAACATAAATAAGAACATCCTATTTAAGTCCCTTGGGGTTTATAATAACCAACAATTTTTTATCAGTCTTAGCTTAATAGCTCAATTTTTGCTGACACACTTGGCCAGTGATAATAAAGCCACTTTGTATATTTACCAATAAAACTTAAGAGAGAAATGACCTTGGTCGAGTACATTCGGAATAGCACCAACTTTAATTTTTCCGTGTTGTTTCCTTAAAACCTAACTTGATATTTTATGCTGTTGTCATTTCCGCATACATACAAATGCATATTTGTATGTATGTATGTATGTATATTGCATAATCCTGTATTGCTGTGATTTCACATGAGTTCGTTGGTTGTTGTTGTTGTTGTTGTTGTTGTTGTTATTGTTGCTGTTTGATATTATGCCAGATCTTAAGGTTAATAACATTATTTTGTGGTGAAAGGCGGCATCCACTTGAGGTCTCCACAGCCAACGCTCTAGGTAATTTAATGGTGTGTGTATTGGCTGTATGTGTGTACGTTTATTTTCGTATTTGCTTATACTTCCTAGAGTGTATCTACAAGAATTTGTGTCTAAATTTGTTGTTGTTATTGCTGTCCTATTGTTTGTTGTAAGGTTCTGTTTTACTCTCCATTTGCACATTCGCTAAATGGTAAATTCGACAATCTTGTTCTGACATTCGTGCTAATACACCAGCATTTATATCCTTTTTGTTTGTTTTTTTTTTTTTTTTTTGTTGTTTTGTTTCCTAGATACACAATACAGCGACAGATAATCCTGGTGTGGATATTTCCGATTAAACAAATGCCGTCGTCGTCGTCGTCAACTTGAAACGTAAACAGTTTTACCGGATTTTAGTGAATTTTTTTTTGTATTTCGACCTTCTTTTTATTTTTTCTTTTTTCTTTTTGCGTTATTTTTTTCGTCTTAACTTTTTCTGTTTGCTTGAATCATTTTCGTGTGGCCTAGGACAAAGCTTTTTGTTGCTGTTTATTTTGGCCATTTGTATCCATTTACAGGATGCGAGCGGCAGCACAATGAGCGTGTGACTGTGACTCAGCGCCTTCTTTCTTTACGTTCGACATGACTTGTTTGTGTTTGTACATTGATTATGTGTCGTCAGTAACAATATTTTATTGTTCCTGCCGCTGCTGTTGGTAGTTATGTCGATGTTGTTATTGCTGCCACTGTAGTTTGTGGCAGACTTCAAGATTTATTGTACTTATTTGCATTGGAGCGAAACATTATCAAATTGAATCTTAATCTAATGACAAAATTTCATTAAATCCCCGAAATGTTTGTGACATCAACATAAAATACGAGTGTAAGGATCTTTTCGTATAAAGTGTCAAACCGTTCAGATGTCGGTTTTTAATTCCTTAACTGTTGAAAATCAAATGTGTAAGGGCTTATCATGGAAAGAATACATGTGTCTCTTAACATTGCGTAGATATGGGTTTTGTGTTTGAAATGTGACACGTGACTTGTGGTATACGTAGGTGTTCCTGTTTTCTAAATAGCTAAATACAAGGAAATTGGTAACTGTGAAAAATTAAAGCTTTTGTACTGTTAAATGAATAAGAAATGAATTCAATTGGAAAAGGGACTATCTAACTTCCCCAGCACAGCCGATAATGCTCAGTGTAAATGCAGTGCAGGCATTTTTACAGTAGAAGGGATTAAACTGATACATACATATATATTTACATAATTGTTTACGTCCGAGATATGACTCGATTTCAAAGTGAATCTATATTTTCAGAGGTGGACTTAAGAAAAAAGGTGTGGATGCTAAGCGTTCCAAGGGGCCCAGAAATGTTGCCCTACCTTTTTAAGTTTTCATTCAACTTTTGTTGGTATAGTAAGAGACAAATACATATTAATCTTTTATTACTTAAGATGCCACTAACGTTACGAGACTGCCAGCTGTTATAAAGGCTGTTCCAATATGAGGTCCATTTGCTAGCTATAACGCATTTTTCAGTATAATTTATCTATTTGAAGTGCAATTTTTTGCTGTTGACACACATTTGATATTTGATCGTGTAGATATTTTAAAGAAGTTCGCAGATTTATTGACGAACCAGACTTGGACTTATAACTTACTCCTTCAGAATTGCAAATAGAAAAATTGCATGAAAGAATTGTTTCAAAAATATATCAGTAGAGATTTGTACAAATAATTATGGCGCCAAATCCAAACCAGCCCGTTAATGATGTGCGTTCGTAACGCCTGAAAAGTTTGTTGTGTACTCGTTCACTGACGAAAATATTTAAATGAATATTTCTTCGGCGAGTATTACCAAATTTTGGGAAACATTATCCTATTACAGCATCAACTTGGTTTTAGGCCAAGTCACGGCACTCTTGAGCAATGCCACCTTATAGTGAATATCACTGCTGGTATATTAAAAGATATACATCTGCAAGTTTTAAGATATTCAACAGGCATTTGATTAAGTTTGATAACCTGGATTGTTGTAAATGTTAAGAAACTCCCATCAGCCCATTTTTTTGTTAAAAGAAACGTACTGACACGAAAAAAAACAAACAGAATTTTCAGATAATGGTTCTATATTAAGTTCTATACAGATTAGTTAGCTCTTGCAACATTTCTAGGTGACCTTGCAATTAAGATGACCTTGAACTTAAATTAAATTAAAAAAAAAAATTGGCTGATCAAAGTCTAATCAAGCAAGTCTGTGCACTTTTTATTCAAAAATTCGACTGTTCAATACATTCCAAAGCAATATCTTATTTTGATTGATATTGGATAACTTGAAAGGAACATATCAAGACGAAAAATATATTTGCTGATTTGCCGAAAATCTTAACTTAGCTCAGAGAAAATGGTGCCGATCTTACCTTATTTTGAAATGTATATGATTAGTTAGAATACTCGTATTTCAAGTAGCTTTTACATTTACATATACATTTAGTAATTGATATACTCACAGGGAAACAGCAATTTCTGTTATATATATAGTACACTAGAGGTCTGCGTGAATGCACTCGCTCCGACGTCAGACTATTGGGCTCACTGTCGAGTATTGACATTCTGCAAGTCATCAGTAGCAGTAGCACAAAAAAGAACGATACAACGAAATGAACTTATCTTCGTTTGAATCTGACTCGTATTTCGCTGTGAACGTTGTTCATTTCAAACGAAACATTTGCAACAGACACGTGTACATTTTCGCATCCTTGGTGCATACTTTCACATCAATAGTAAAAAAGTTCTATAGAGCAAACTAATAAACACACTACGGTATGGTCTTACGCTCTGACTACAAATTTTATTTTACGGCTTTAGTGCAAACGATAATTGAAGCAATAAAATTTAGCGAAACTGAAGTAATGACCATGCACTATGGAGAGCGTCGATGAGCAATAATCGACCTGATCTTTATAGCGCTCTGTGCACTATCATAACTATTTTTATTTGACTTTTAAAGTATCGAAACAAATTGAAACTCTTAAAATTTCAAAACTCTTTACTAAGGACAAAAAATAAAAAGATGTTTTCAACACTTTGACCTTACAATTTTAATGCTTATTAAAATTTCATAATTGAATAACGTTATCGTCTGTTGGCATAAACAGAGAGTGTATTGGTGATACGAAACAGCGCTAAATTGCACAATAAATAAATAAAAAAATAATACAAAAGGAAAGTCATAGAGCAAAGCAATCTTTAATGATTTCAGAATGAGGTTTTAAGGACGGCAAAAGATGGCTCAATACTGCAATATCGAGCATAATGGCAAACTTTTTTTTTATCATAAACTGCCATCGCTTGCGAACGCGCACTTGTTCGCAGCACTCGTATTGTTGAAGCGTCCAGTTTTGTTGTCCAATATTTTTTTTTGTTATTAAAGACTTTTATTGCTTTCACGCCATTGTTTGCTGGCGTAATAAAAAAAAGTTGGCTTTCAATAAATTGGTTTTTTATATTTTATTTTTGCATCATGAGGAAATGTTATTCCATATAAAAACCAATGCGAAAGTATGTCATATAAATTCGTATATTTTGAATTACAACAGCGCCGGAATAGAGTTTTGAAAATATTTCAATATTCGTCAATGTATAACATCAGGGTGATATTTGAAATTTATTGTTAACTTAATGATTATGTGCGTATCGGATTTCGGTTTTTATTGATTTGGGAAATAGGATTCTGAAACTTGAAAAAATGATCGAAAAATTACGTAGGCAAGATTATCTTTAATTGACTGCAGCTTCAGAAATATTTCAAATATTTCTATCAACGAACGTATGGTTGTTAGGATCATGTTGTAGAAACTTGAGTGATATTTGAAAATTTTTCCAAGTGTCGATTTTACATCACCAAATAGTTAAAAACAGTCTATGCCAGAAAAATCAATATTAGAATTCTGTAAAATACACATCTGTGGCCGCAAGCAATAACAGCATAACTGCAGTTTTTGAATTTTTTGGGAGAACCAATTGAAGTTAAAAGTGTAATAGCAGCATCAGAGAGAAGCGTTTCCTACCCTTCTCCAAAAAGAAAAAATTTTACCTCTCAAATGGTAAACAGTGATATTTTTCTCCTCTCAAATGGTAAAAAGTGAATATTTTTTTCGAAAAACTTTTTCTTTTTTTTTCAGCAATATAAAAAAATTAATTCATTAAATGGTCAAAAGTGAAATTTTTGTGCGAAAATTACTTTTTTTTTGCTCGTTAAACAAACATTTTAAACCCATGTCATAATTCTTTCAATTCCCGTTTATGTTAGAAATTTTTGGAGCTCCCCAGTTTTGACACGAAATTCCGGCCCTAGACTGGTATAAATTGGTTCCCTTGGTAGCCCGTTCTACTATACTGATTTATCTTGAGTTGCTTATTCAAAATTCTGTTTTTCTAAAACTTTTGCTACAATTGTGAAAATTTGAAAAACTTAAGCCTTCAAATTGCAAGATAGGTTACTTTTCGAATTAATGATCTTGAAAACAGACGAAAAGCAAGATTTTAGTTAAAAGACAACATAAATCATTCTAACTTCAACGTCAATAATTGACATGTACTAAACTTTACTTATTTCATAGATCAAAAATGACCATTGCAGTTTATTAAATTCATTACAGATAAATAGTTTTCAATATCAGCGTTTTCTAAAAATAAGATTTTTAGAACTAGAAATTAGTTTATGTAAGCATTTAATTGTAATATTTTAATGTTTATTTGCCATCATTAAGAGTTTTTTAAATTCTCTTTAAAAATATCGAAAACATGGACCAATTTAATAATAGCCCAATTGTACAAGTTTTTTAACAACTTTAAATATTTATTGATACCAACGACAAGAAGCATCGTCTTACAACAATAAATTTCCAATGAATACGTATTAGGGTGATTCAAATTTATGTTTTTATTTTATTTGCTGATATGGATTATGGTCAGTGATGGCGTTTGGATGAAAATGTACTGAATCGATGCTTGAAATGTACTTTTTAGAGGCCGAATGTACATTTTTGTATTGAACACCTTATTTTACTAAAATTTAGATAGATATTGCAAAATGTACTGAAAACTTGTCGAATGTACTGAAGACAAAAAAAAAGGCACAATTGTACCGAATATGCCATCACTTTTTGTGATATGAAGAAAACTTTCGCGTAAAAGCATCTCTGTAGCTCAATTTTAAGAGGTCACAAATATGCAAATAATATACATTTATTTCATTACTTTCCTCCGATCTGGAAAACTATGTATATATATATTAATAAATATAATTAAGGTATTTGAGGTGTTCCGGCAAAGCTATAGGCTTTTAAAGGTGAAATAAATTTGATAACATTCAAACCAAACGGTTTCAAATTCATATAAGAGCTCATTTAAATAGAACTAAGTTCAAAATTTTTTGAATCCCATACATAACCTCAAAAGTACACATAAAAAATAACATTTTTTAAGTATAAAACTTCAAATATATAAAATTTCTGACATAATGGGCCAAGTTTGAGAGCAGATTCTTCCGCTGTTTTTGCATGAGTAAGCATAAGCTTACTTTATCCGCACTTTAGAACAAAAAACAATTTTTTGAATCACATTAATAAAGGGTGTTTTTTTAGAGGTATAGAGCTTCGAATTGAAATAAAACACAAGAAAATCGTTTTAATGTCCATCAATTTGGCTTTATTGGAAGGATAATTTTATGCCATTAATGTTTAAATATGATTTCGGGCATGTGGCCGCCGCGGCTGGCTCGAATAAAGCCAATTCTACAGGTCCAATTTTGAACCACTTTTTCGAGCATATGGGGCCGTATGTCGGCAATAACGCCACGAATGTTGGCTTCCAAGTCCCCTAACGTTTCTGATTTGTTGGCGTAGACGAGCGACTTCACATATTTCCCAAAGAAAATAATCCAATGGTGTCAAATCACACGATCTTGGTGGCCAATTGACAGGTCCATTCCGCGAAATTATGCGCTCATCGAATGTTTCCTTCAATAAATCGATTGTGACGTGCGCTGTGTGGCATGTAGCGCCGTCTTGTTGGAACCACAACTCATCCACATTCATGCCATCCAATTCGGGAACAAAATAGTCGGTTATCATGGCTCTATACCGGTCTCCATTAACGGTAACTGACTCTCCAGCATTATTTCGGAAGAAGTATGGCCCAATGACTCCACCAGCCCATAGAGCACACCAAACAGTCAGTTTTTGTGGATGTAATGGCGTCTCAAGGGTCTCATGTGGATTCTATTCACTCCAAATACGGCAATTTTGCTTGTTGACGTAGCCATTCAACCAAAAATGAGCCTCATCACTGAACAAAATTTTGCGATGAAAATCAGCATCGAGATCAATCTCATTTTCGGCCCATACACCAAAATCACGACGCATTGCATGGTCTCGCGGCTTTAATTCTTGCACAAGCTGGATCTTGTAAGGTCGCAAGCCAAGATCTTTGCGCAAAATCTTCCATAAAGTTGATGGACAAAGCTCCAATTGCTGTGCACGGTGGCGAATCGATTCATTCGGGTCCTCTTCAACATTTTGCTCTACAGCGGCAATTGTTTCTTCGGTGCGCACTGTTCGACGTCTCTGCGGATGCGTATTATCACATAGAGTAAACGTAGTGCGAAAACGATCCATGGTTAACCGAATTAATTGCTCTGATGGACGATTATGTCGACCATAAAATGGACGGAGCTTGCAGTAAACTTCGCGAACTGAACCATTATTTTCGAAATAAATTTGCACGATTTGCAAGCGTTGTTCTTTTGTCAACCTGTTCATGATGAAATCACAAACCAAACTGAACATAAATGACATTAGAGTTGCCAGATTTGACCATAAAATGCCAGTTTTATCTCTATTCGAAAAACAAACCTCTAAAAAAAACACCCTTTACTTATACATATTAACGTTTGCTATAGGCGCTTGCGAAAATAATAAAGAAATTTCAGATTCGCATTACACCTGACACAACTTCTCATGAAAATGTAAGGAAATAGATAATTAAATAATGACGCCATCAAAACTACAAGCAAACCTTCACATATAAAATTATATATTTTCTGCTTAGTATTCATTCATTTCATTAATCACGCCCACAAAGTTATAACTTTTGATACTTTCGTCAGTATCTGTTAATCATGAAGTGCTGTAAATCTTTTCGGATGAAAACAAATACATTAAGAAATACAAAACAAAACAAAACACAAAAAAAAAAAGCCCAGAACAGAAAAATAAGTAATAGAAAATAGAGGAGAAAATATGCATATAAATGACCTATGTTCGAGGGATGTAATGGGAGTAGAATTAGGCACGTCACATGACGACAGAGCAGTGGAACTGAACAGTTCTGTGTTTTTTTTCTTTTCTCAACATGAATACAAGTAAGAACGACATAAAAAAACGACAAATAACTGGAAAAAAATAAACCAATAACAGACAAATACGAGTAGAAATATAAAAAGTATAAAAGGAGTGCCCGAAATACAAGAAGAGTGCCCGAAATATTCAGAAAATTAAATTTCGAACTAAAATTGCGTGCGACAGTTAAAAGTATAATAATACATACGTGTGTATTTACGTATACATATGTCTTGCTCTTGTGAATGTAGTGAAGTGCCTATGTCCCACACAATGATACAATCGTCAGATTGTAAATACGAGTATTGGAATTTGTCCTCATGCCAAAATACATACTATAGAGAGACATACTCATGTGCTTTTAAATATGAAAAACTATGTGTCACTTGTCATTATGTAATAGAAAATGGAAAATAACAAATTACTTTTATGGCTCTGCTGTAATATGAATGTTTCATGTTTCCAAAAAAGGAGGTCGGGCTAAAAGTATTACTATAAAATATGGTAAGCAGCGTTTGCAAAAAAAATATACAACGTTTAGTTTCTGTCTTTTAAAATTTAATCAATATCATACTTATGAGAGCCGGATTTCGGTGGTACTCAATGAACCACTCCAATGAGTTGGTGAATTTAGGTCACTCTGGGTACTGAAGCTTAAAAATTGTACAATTAGTGTTTTCAAAATGTATACGGTATGGTTTGAATTCAATAATCGCGAACTATTTTACTATTTAAAAGGTGGCTCCATCGTGAACTTTTTCTTCGACTATTGTACTTTACGCAGCAGACCGCAATTGGTGACTATCGACTTCGAAAGCCTTTCGTGAACTGCAGCTTCGGCTTTGGAACGCTATGCAGCAGATAGAAATAACTGTTTCCCGACAGTAACAGCTTTTTAGCAAATTAAACGCTGTTAGAAACAAATGCAATTCATTTACAAAATCAAAAATGTGACATAAAAAATCAACGACTGCTATAGCAATAGCCGATAGTTGACTGCGACAGCAACTGCTACGACTGCCGATAGTCAACTGCGACTGCTCGTGAACTGTGTCTTCGACCGCTGTATTTAATGCAGCAGATAACAATATCTGACTATCAGCTGCCACAGCACAATTTTTGGCACTGTTACAAATTCTTGAACAGCACTTCATACATTGGTTTCTAAATTTAATAAGGAAATCGAAACTGATTTCTGCAGTTTTTTGTTCAGTGTATTAAAGTCAATTAATTTCAACAGCAAAATGATGCTGATTTGTATAATTTGTGCCTGCTAGTCCTAGTGCCGGATTTACATAAGGGCACTACGGGCACGTGCCCCTGGGCCCCCGCCAATAAGGGCCCCCACTAATAAGGGCCCCCACCAATATAAAAATAACGACCGAGCGTTAGCGAGCGAGGTATGACGCTAGTAAAAATAATTTATTGAAGGAATGACTCAGGCTGCGCATGAAAGAAAAGTCCCAGGGTACGAAGTAACCGAATCAATTATAAGTAACCGAATCGACCCAGCAGGTACAATTTTTAAATAATTAAATATGCAAACCCAAGTAACCCAATCGACCTAGCTCATGCATTCTGTAAATAATTAAATTTGCTTTTTAATAACCTAATTTTTTATTAATAAAAATTTCTATAATTTTTGAAAAGTTAAAGCTCATAAACGAGTCTTCGATAGGGTCGATTCGGTTACTTCGGTTTCGTTTTTTCAGTCCGTATAGGCCCCCACCACTCTTGTGCCCATGGGCCTCTTGATTTGTAAATCCGGCTGTGGCTAGTCCACCAATCACAGTTTGAACGTGAATCGTAGGACTTGGGTAGTAGTAAGCAAAATATTATTTTAGCACCGCGCATTCCAACCCTAAAAGCTTCATTTATTTGAATAGTAGTAGTTGAATAATTGGGATAGTTTGAAATATGCCCATTGGGGGAAATTTTTCTATATTTAGTGGGTCTTCCAGAAGGGATGACTTTTGATTATAGCACTTTGAAGTAACTTTAATCAGCAATGGTTATACCTGGAAGTCCTTCTAGAATCATTACTTTGCTGCAGTACTATTTGTATTATTTTGTGTCAAACCCCTAGAAAATTGACGGAACTATACTGAAAAATATCGAGTTAAAGTTAAAAGTTATAGTCGACTGTCGCTTTTTTGATTGTCGTTTTTGAAAACGACAACTCCATTGTTATCACATAAAAGCAAGCGATAAGCAAGTTGGTAATCACCTCGCAGAGAGCAAAAGTTCGAAACTTGATAGTCAACTATCACCTTAGCGGATACCACTGCAGTTTTTTTTCCAATAGTTCCTTAGCAGCACAGTCCGATTTGAAGTGTATTTTGTCAATTTTGCTACAATTCTAACCGGAGCTCGGAGTCGGATTTGCTTCATTTTTATTAAATTTCTGGCCTTTGAAGTATGATTACATATTCCGACTACTTTAAAACGACGCAAAGACGTCGGCGTACGATTAGTTTCAGTCATACTCTGATGTCGTAACAACGTCGCATTTGTCGTATATTGGCCATTTAATATTGGTCACTGGTCTTATCTTGTCGTTGAATGACTTCCAAAACAAGTCGGCGTGCGAGTATTGATTTTATCGTGTACGACCAAACCGACCTATTTGTCGCTTTTGGTTCAAAATTAGTCGTATGGTCAATTAGCTGATGTACATCTGGCATTTTTTTTTTTTTAAAATTCGTCAAAAGATATGGAAATGAATGCAAAATGTGAAATTTTTGGAAAAACATTAATTTTTAAGTAATATTAACACAAAAGGCATTGTAATTTATCGAGGTCGAGCGCATTTAAATTTATCAATAACATTTTCAGCGTTTTCATATTATTGTTTGAAATTTTGCATACTCTGAAAATAATTTTCATAAAAAATACTGGGTTTAGCAAAAGAAAATAAATAAACATTATTTCTTTATAAAAATATCATCAGGCTAATATTGAATAATGAAATAAGTACTGAAAATGGATAATAATTGTAATAAGTAAACTAGTGCGACCGGTTGTAGAATAAAATGAGTCAAGAAGTTTGAAAAGTTTTCTTAGTTTTTCGACAAAATTTAGATCATTCACGACTATAGTCGTATTAAATCGCAATGAGTCGGGTCATAACTAGTCCATTTTTGGTCAGAAAAGTGGAAGTCGGCAAAGTATACACTTTCAATTAAACGTTTTTTTCCTAAATTGAGTTATAGCGTGGTCGTGTTGATGACGGAAAGGTCGGTTATAGTCATCTTTCGTCGTTTTAATGACATCTGCACGACCTTGTTGTGCTGCTTGGATTGGAAAATAAGTCTAAACTAATATACTGATATGGAGATTCTTGCCCAAAAGAAGGGCATTAAAAGTATTTTGGTTTTTAAGTGGGTGTGGTATTTTCTCTAAGAAAAAAACAAACCCTGTCACAGCTGAGCCTATACACAGATTTTGATGAAATTTTGTATGGAGATTGATTCCTGACGAAAGATATTTGTTTTTTACGGACGGTGCCACACTCCATACAGGAAAATATGTCCTCTTATCTAAACTTATGAAACGGCTGTGGTGAAATTTGCTACCGAAAGAGAGTGCACCCTGAGGAAAGGCATTTGTTTGTAAGTAGGCTGTGCAACACGCCTAAAAAGAAAAATGCATGCTCACAGCTAAACTAATGAAACGACCTTGATGAAATCTTGTATGGAATAAGATTAAATTCAAAGGAAAGGATTAAGATAAGGTAACATGAAACCATAATTTTTATTTTTGGAAGCAATGACATAAATATTCCTTTGATATATTATGTAGCGTGCATAAAACAAAAATACTTTTTGGCATTAAAAATCTAATCGCAGGTAAGAAATTTTGAAAAAAATTACGTATGGTAATTTTATTTGCATTGAAAAATTTATTAAGATATGACGACATTACATCAGGTAAAATGGTACTGAACTGTCACTAATGGTTGAATTTCAAAAACTGGGCGAACTCCAGCTATCTTAGTTGAATGATGCGTTGTGTTGCATACCCTCGATGTGTCCGAGCCAATGTTTTATGGTTCACTTATTTATAAGTTGAATTTTTTACTTTGTACATATATCTCTTTTTTATTTAGGAACAAATTTACACCAAAAATTTTCCTTGCAAAATACGCCAATACCTGTTCCACAAATCTGCCCATTGTAGAACACTTATCCCCACACATAAAAACTCGGAAAATCAGAAATATTATTTTCGTTCTTCGAGAGCTGAGTTTTCCAGCCGAGCATTTTCGATGGCATGACTAACTCGTCTCTTGTTCCAAGAGCCACAGGTCTTCTAGGTTTCAAACTTAAAACGACAATGGTGTAATATGAGAACTAGGGGTTTTTATATTTTACAGAACTCAGACCCGGAAGTTCAAGTTTTTCAAAAATATCATATGATCAGGCAGAGTTGTTGGTGAGACAACATAAGATAAAAATCAAGTGATAGAAAAGATAGAGCAGTTCTTTAAAAATAGGTCGCGAAGCTAAAAAGTGACTGTTGCTAGAAGTTTATTTTGATTTTAATACATATGTACTTCTTTTTGGGTTTTTTTTTTTTGTTTGTACAATATCTGATAATTTTGTTCTCAAATTTACATTATATATTAAATATTATTGCAGAAAGAATTTTTTAGACGTCAAAAACTCAAAACCGCATGTGAGGTGCTGCAACACTGCCATAAAGTGTCATTCAACAATTTGTATATATGGGACTCAGCATTAAGAAGACAAACTTTATTTCATGGAGTAAACATATTTCAATTTAAAAATTTAATTACGATATTCATGATTTTGTTCGGTACAAGGAAAGTATATAAAAGTAATACCTTGAATATTTTTGTACCATATCCTGCCCATCCTAAGATCATGGCTTAGCCAATGCCACTTACAGATGACCAAGTGAAGAGTTGCATAATGATTATGCTGACATAATAATGCCTGAAAGCAGTTACTTCGTGAGCCAGATGAGCAATTTTGGAGCAATTTTTGCATAATCTCAGTTTAAGTCACTTAATATTTTCAGTGAAATCAAGCCAAGTCAATGAAAATACCAGTGTTCATGGCACCATCCACTGTGTCCATATTGGGCTCTTACAGCAACGTCGGAAACGTACAGTTTGATGCTGGTTTGGAATGGTACAAGGGCAACGGAGAGTTTTACAGATACTATAAGAACCGAAACATAAAAAAACGCTTAAGGAAATAGTAATTGCAGTGTAGGAGGAGTGGTTGAAATGAAATTCAGCGTATGGTATCAAGGAATTTTTTGTCAGTTGATTTATACTTCCATAAATTTGCACAATTACTGTGAAAAAAAAAAAAAAAAAAAATAGAAGAGAGGCATCAAACATCCGTCATCAGAGTTCTTAATTACGTAAACATCACGCTCGTAACATTCGTCCCTTCGCGTAACTTCAACTGTCGTTGTTGATGAAAAAATTAAGTGGCTCAAGTTTGGCCTAATTTCAAAAGCCAACTGATAATTGTATACATTGGAGTAGTGTTTTATTTTTATTTGGCCATTTGACTTGTTCCTATTGCCCGTTAAAAACAAAAAAATATTGACGAGATTGTTCTGTGTTTTCAGCTTTTTCGACATTGCGTGCGGTTGGTAATAAAAAAACGGTTAGTAACTGCACGGGAGGTTTGTATTTGTTGTTGAATGCTTGCGTTTTTCTTGCTGCTGAAAAGCTATTCCGTCAGGCTAAAATTAACCTTTATGTGGTCGTTGCAAAATCATTTGAAGCGATTAATTTGCTTATTTTGTGTTACTGACAGAATATCTATCAGGACATAAAACATGTGAATGAGTGACGTTTTTTCTGAGTTATGTGTTTTTTAAATTATAAAATTAGCTGAGAGCATTAGGTTTCCAAAATAAATATTTAATATTTAAATTTTATAACTTATAACGAGCACTTTAAGGTTAATTCGTGCGGCACATAGGAATTTCTGACTGCTGGTGTTGCCACAGTTAATTTATTAACTGAAACAACATTTGTGTGTAAATGGATATTTCCGTTACGTTTAGGTCAAAAACAAAACACCTTAGATTTGAATTAGCAACATTATATGCCGGCTAGTGATAGGGGAAGGGGCATGGAAACAAATTTGTACTTAATAAACTCCTTAATTAAGAAACTTTCATAGGTAATAAATAAAAGTTTGGAGTAGGAAAAACAAAGTAGTGGTGAATTTCATGGGTTTAGGTTTGTGGGCACAAATAGCCGAGGCTTCAAAAGGAGCAATGTGCTCCTTCTAACGGGTGATTTTTTTGCTATTGATTTTTTCAGCGTAAGTTTCTTGACACCTCACGCGTGATTTGTGTAAACGCCGAAAATGCTCAGTAAAGTTTGCCATTTTACCATGAATAGACTACCAAACAGAGCGCTTGCATATCATTGAATTTTATTATCAACACTCGTGCTCTATGAGAATTGTATTTCGCAAATAACGTCCATTTTATGGTCGCCATAATCGATCCACCGAACAGACTATTCAAGCTATTGTGACCAAATTTCGCACCAGTTTCACTTTATTGGACATAAATCGACCAACCCGTATGCGTAGAGTGCGTACCGAGGAGAATATTGCTGCTGTATCGGCCAGTGTCAATAAAGATCGCGATATGTCAATTCGTCACCGTTCTCAGCAATCGGGCTTGTTTATTCGACCACTTGGAAGATTTAACGTAAGCACATCTGTATGAAACCATACAAAATACAGCTGGTAAAAGAACTGAAGCCAGGTGAACTACCACAACGTCGATTGTTTGGTGAATGGACCTTAGAAAAGTTTGATAAAGATCAACAAGTCAACAAACAGAATTACCGAATTTGGCCAATTCACCCCGAAAAATTCACTTTTTGGTGCGGTTTAAGGGCTGGCGGCATCATTGGACCGTACTTTTTCAAAAATAATGGAAATTGCAGCGTTACAGTCAATGGAGAAAGGTACCGTGCTATGATTACGGGATACCATGGACCTATTGAGAGGCGAGTTTGGTGAGAAATTAATCGCACAATTTGGAGCAGTCCACTGGCCGCCAAGATCATGCGATTTGACCCCACTAGAATAATTTTTGTGGGGCTACGCGAAGTCTCTCGTGTACAGGGAAGAGTCCGCCACAATTGCAGCCTTGAAAAACAATATTACAGCTGCCATTGGTGAGATTGGAAAAAGTATGCCAAAATCGGAGCATATGGATGAACCACCTCAGGTGTAGCCGCGGGAAATATTTACATGAAATAATCTTTAAATAGTAAATGGAAGGAATTGATGTATCGTTCCAAATAAATATTTCATTCACCATTGCAAACTTTCTGTTACTTTTTAAGATTTCAAAAACCAAACGCTTATAAAATCACCCGTTACATATGTACTGCTTCATTCGGCCATCATAGGCTCACATTATAGACCCGATTCAACAAAAAAATTTAATTGGTTACGAATTTTACGCTCCAAAAGTTTTGTTTTGATTTAAATAAGCACCATGTCAAATTTGTTGCAGTTTGGGATATTTTTAATAGCCAAGAAACCTTTTTCTAACTCCTAAATGGCTCCATATAAGAGGAATTTCATTGCAGTTACATAAAATAATTTTTCATTTATTTTAAAATTGAAATTAATCAATACAAATTAAGAATCTGAGATTTGTTTTTGTATAACTTCTATTGCTTTGGAGAGATAAACTCGTTCACATGTTATGCAACGCGATTTTCAGACGCCACCCCCTCTATGACACGCTATGTCATAAAATGCCAAAATGCCTTTCGTAACAACGTCACGCATTTCCGCTTTAAGTATAAATAGGCCATATTTCAATTTAATAGAAAACGTTAATTAGATAAATCTTTGATTTCTTGTTATTGATATATAAACATTTGAAAATTTGTTAATTAAATAAATAAATCACACATTATTAAAATTGATTATTAGAAATTGAGCTGCCACTTTGATTTTTTAAACCCATTTTTCAATTTGATGGTGTTGATGGATTGAGTTGCCTCTTTGATTTTTCCAAACCATTTTTCATTTTGATGGTGTTGGTATTACCTAATCTTTGCATATTACATTGGCTCGAAAAACTCAATGTGGAAATGCTTCTGCGGAAGGTACCACATCTACTTGTCCAAATGCTCCATTTTCTTCAGACTGTGCTTTAAGAATCTATCATGCTGTGAAATGGTGGCTCAAGAAAAGCTCTAATCTCCTGGGAATGTATTGAAAACAAGCTGCTTAAATCATTCAGGAAATCTACCGAGATATATTAGAGTGAAATTTTCAGGATTGTGGGCAATCGACCGTACTTAAACTTCTTGGAAAGGATCTCTCGAACAAGAAATGTGTTGCATTGCGGAAACCTTTTGCTATGTCAAGATATAAAGATTTTCATTAATTTTTTTATATATCAGCGACTATTTGACGTAGATGGACAAGATTTGGTAAATATGTTGTAATGTGGTACTTATGCTTAGTTTGGTTTACCACACCCTCCCATATAAAAGAAGAATCAAGCTCATCATATCTCTTCACCAATTCGACGCAGAAAAATGACACTTGGTACATATGTTCATATAAATGGGAGTCAAAAGCAAGATTCAATGAAAAAATGGGTGCTGCAACGCCTCCGATATGAGAAAAAAAATAACACTTTTAATATCTCACATATCTTTTTATGGTTTGAAGAAGGTATTGAAGGTTTGAAAAAAAAATGAGCGATGCCACGCCCCCCATCTAATAAAAAAATCGAATTTATCATATTTGATCAACTATTTGAAGCAGAGGCAAAAGTGGGTTTGGTTAGGATGGGTAGGAGTGGCAGTCAGTTACGAGACCGACTCACGTAGACCAAATGTGATTCATTGTGATACCACAGGGTGTCTGACTATACCCTCTCATTGAACTAAGTAGATTTCGTAATGAAACTAAATAACTGACCTATACTTACAATTCTAAGGTCAACCAGGTCATCAAATAGAAACGAACCAAGTGTTTTGTGGCATTTTCTAGCAAGTGCGGGGCAGAACCAGAGAAAATGTTTAATGTTTTCTTTCTCATCCACATCTCCACAACTTCTGCAGAAGTCAAAAGACCTAACACCTAATCTCTTCGCCTGTCTGCCGATGAGGCAGTGGTCAGTTATGACTGCAACAACTGACGAAACACTAAATCTAGTGCGGAAAATCAGTCCTGACGAACGTTTAGCATCCCATTCCGGCCAGATTTGCCAAGTTAAATTGCAAGTAGACCCTTGAGTTATCAGAGGCAAAAGTAACATTCAATGAAATAATCGCCACTGACACGCCTACATTTTATCACTATATTATTTAAGTCCATAGTTTTATTTTCTAATGGTCAATGATCAATTTTCGCACGCTATGCAGTTCGTTTCTCTTCATTCAAATAATCTGCATTTTTTCGCGCTTGATTATGGCGTGGCAATTTTTTGGTCGCCTTTTCTATCTTCCAATCCTGCCAAGCACCTCTTATGCCCAGACTTTCTTGTTTAAGGACTATAGCCAAATTAAACTCAACGTGTCAGCTACCGGCAAGGGCCGAACAACGTCTGCCATGCCAGCAATTATCCTCCAAATAAAGAACCCTTTATTTTGTGTTCAAATATAGGGTGATTTTTTTTTGGTTCGGTTTTTAGATTGACAGCCGATTTGACAGCGAATAAATGGTCAATATGTTTTGCCATTTTACTACAAGTAGGTTTATGCTAGAACACTAAAAAATTTCGTAGTTAATTGGCCGCCAAGATCACGAAACTAGACACCACTAAATAATTTGCTGTGGCAACGTGTGTAGTTTCGGGATTGTGATGTTAAGCCAGCAATAATTGACACTTTGAGAACCGGAATAGCTCGTGTAATTTCGCAATTAAGAACTGAATTTGTAGAAAAAGTGATCCTTTAGAATGCGCTAAATATTGGGCAGTTGCGGGGATCCTATCTCCAAAATCATATTGAAATTTTAAACGTGAAAAAATTATCTAGCTAATATAAAAAATGTGCTCATTTGTGTAATCTTTTGTGTTTTATTTCAAATTCAAATTACTACACTCAAAAAAAAAACACCCTTTATGCATGCTTTATATCGTTTTTCGCTTCAATAAGCTTTTGAAATATTTTGATTTAAATCAGTAGTTTTGTAATCAAAAATATGCATAAAATTGTTAACAACAAATTTGATTTTAGTCTGCAAATGCAATTTAATCCCACGATGGGACTTTGTTTATTGCTCACATGGCAGCTGTTCACAATTCCACAAAAAAAAAGAAGCATCACGCATGGCAGCCGATTTAATTTAAATGCAGCTCAATTATCGCAGAATGTAACTAAATGATGTACATAATATGTTTCCAATAAACTTTGATTTTAAACAAATGCACCCACTCATACAGACACAGAATTTAATTGTCCTGCACACACACACAAACACAAATACACAAGCTACATGCCTACAATTCATTAACAGCAATATTCGATGTTCGATTCACGCGCTGCATTAAAACGAACTTAATTGGCCTTAACAAGCATTTGTCGATGTGTCTGTGCCGCACACAGCATTATGCACGACTGGACACCGGAAGTGAATATTGATGCCACTCTTGGTAGTGGCTCAATGTAAGCTACTCGCTCCATTTAATCCCATTCAACCAGACGAGTGTTTGAATTCAATTAAACCAATGTTAAAACAAAACAAAAAAAAAAAAGCGCAAATCCTTGATTTAACCTCACACCCGCTATGACACATGCAATTATATATTTTAAATGTTGCATTAACTTCAAGCTATGATGCAACATATAGAGTAAAGTCTAACATTGCAGACTTGCTGGTGAAACTTCGCAGAGTAAGTAGAAACTTTCACAATTCATACATGAAAATATCAGAAGCCTGTCTTGATCGCCGAGGCGTAGAAAATACTTGCCACATCCTGTATTTGAAATTTAACAACTTTTAAGATGGCTGGTCTTACATAATATATATCTCACTTAACCCATTGCATGTCACAGTTCAAGAGAATCAAATTTCTGTCAGTCGAAAAATATTTTTTTTTTTAAGTTTTTTGCCGTTTGGCTAAAAGTTTATTATAAAATCTTTATAAAAATTTTTAAATTGTCATTTTGCCAGTGTTCCCACAATTTTATATATGCGTAGTTACGGATAAATTTTATTATTTGCTGAGTCAAGCATATCATCATTATGATGCGTTCTTTTTTATACAATGAATTTCCATTGAAAACGAAAAATTTATTTTAATATTTTTGCAGTTGCCACTTTAAAATTCATTGAATATTTAAAATAATAAAATATTGTTTATAATTTGGCAAAAGTTTACTGTAGCGAAAACTTTTAATTATTTATAAAATAGAAAAGGATTATAAAATTTCAGGGACGCTGCTGTCGAAAGTTATAGAAAAATTAGCAGAAAATGAGAGAAAGCCAAAATTTCATAGTTTCATAAAAAACTTGAACAAAGAAAAATTATTCCAAATCAAGTGGTAGATATATAAAGTTAAAATTCAATTATTAATAATTTTTGATATAAAGGCTCAAATTCAAATTGGTGACGAATAAAGTTGGCTTCTTCAAGTTTTTATGTATTGGGTGATTTCTTAAGCCTTTGGTTTTTGAAAATTGAAAAAAGAACGGAAAGTTTTCTATGATGAAAGAAATATTTATTAAGCTTACCGATGAGCCCGCCACAATTGCAGTCCTCGAAGGCAACATTACAGCTGCCATTGATGAGTCCAAAATGCTGGAAAAAGTATTCCAAAATTGGAGCTTACGGATGAACCACGCGGGCAACATTTACATAAAATAATCTTTAAAAAGTATATGGAATCGCTCCAAATAAATATTTCATCCACTGTTGCAAAGCTTTTGTTTTTTTTTTTTCAATTTTCAAAAACTTAACGTTTAAAAAACACCCTTGATATGTATTTTGTTTTTTTTTTCTTAATTTCACCATAATGCTCCGAGCAAATCAACAGAAACAGAAAAAATAAATACTTAGGCAAAAAAAATTTCAGTTTTTAGGGGGCATTTGATCGCGAAGTTACTTCAAAAATTCATACAAAACTTATCCACTATAGGGATATAGTGCTCGAAGTCAAATATTTTTTGACTTCTGCAATTTTGTTCCCATTATGTTTACAAATCAAAGCTTAATTTGCTAGTAAGTGATCCTAATCTTGAATCAACCTCCTTAAGCATATGTATACATCAACGATGGCATTTTCAGACCATTTATACTTTTTTCAGAAGATTTGCGTCGTGACAAATCGTCGTCAGTAGATTCGATTCATTTGGCAAATTTTCAGTGAATTTTTAGTAAACTTGAACTATTTGAAAAAAGTACATTTCAAATTTCGATTCAGTATATTTCCTCAAAACCCAAATGAAATCGCTGGTATGTGGGTAACATGTCTATATATGGACCAAAGAAAGTAAATAGAAAGAAAAGAAATAAAAAGGTTGAAGTTCAAAATTTTCATTGAAAGATAATTCAAATAAAGCAACGTCTAGAGGAAAATAGAAAAAATAATTACAAGAACAAAAGTTTGGATATAAAGAGTGGACGATATTTCACCATAAGAGTGGCGAATAAACTCTGAATGTAAAATTCAAAATTATTTCGCAATGACATCTAGCCTATTACGAAAATGGTTAGAAGAGCAATGCATATCGCGCATCATGGAATCTTTCTGATGTTTAAACATGACCAACTGAGCGTATAATTTAAATACTCGTAATCTGGTTCAGTAGCATATGTGAAATCGTCAGCCGAAAACATTGCTGCCGTACATGAAAATGTGACCGAGAGCCCAAACTGCGTAGTCGTGAGCAGGAATAAAAAGTCTCAAAAATCACAGAACATGCGTGGAATTTAATAAAAGAATTGAGCATGCACGCTTACAAAATTCAATTGATGCAGAAATGAAGCCACCAGACAATTTCATTGGATGCACAAGCAATCCCAACTGGATGACGAATATCCAAGAGAGAGTCAAAGCATCCTCAAAGGAGTGTGGTTTCGGGCTGTAGCAATTATTGGACAGTTTTTTTTTTTTTTTGGAAATGGTACCGTTAATGCTTTTACTGTAAATGGCATCCAAATGGGGTAATATGGATGTCAACGATATGCGGTTTCAACGAAAAGTTCCATTAGCTCTCGAAACAGCGATGAAACTTGACCACCGAGATCGTCTGAGTGACACCTTTGAACTTCTTTTTTTTTAAATTATCTCAAAAGTAAGATCTATTCCAGTAAGCCAGCAACAGTTCAAGGAACAGAAGAACAATTATGTGAGGATATCAACTGATTCGAACAAACTGATTGAAACATGCTACCAAAGCCGTGGTGAATATTTGGCCGATACTATATTTTATTTATAATTGTTATCAAACTAGAAGATTACTCATTGAAGCAACCAAAATCAGTCCAATGCAATCATTTTTGAATTACTAGCTGCGATTTATTTGCCATTCGCTGCTGGCAACGATAATTGTGTGGGAAATTTAAAAAAAAATCGCAAACTTAAGGAGTAAAATTATAGCTGTGCAAATTATCTATTGTGCATTTAGGAATGTAAAGAAAAGAGCTATTTTGCGGAAAAACAATTGCTTAAAATGTCAGGCGGCAAAAAGATGCAATTTTAAATAAAGAAAGTCGAAAGAACAATAAACGAGTAATCGTATAAGCAGCGAGTAGGAAACTTAGACAGCGACTTCATGAATAAAACACTGCTACTATGTATTGGCCCACCCTCTATATATGTATTAATTTCGAAAAAAAATCTTTTAATTTTCAAGTCTGAAACATCTTATATTCTTCAATAAAAATACTTTTAAAAAATTAATAATCTTATGGATATTTTACCTGAAAACATGGACTTTGATAAAATCCAATTTTGTTAAATTGTTGCCTCACAGTTTGCAATGTTGTTGTAATGTCATTAGTGTTGTTGTTTTAGTTACTGCTCACTTGTGTTATTTTTTTGATTAAACAATAGAAACTTTGTGTTTCAGCAGTTTGGGTGCAATCAATAATTAATTCGTTCAACTTAATTTAGCATTTTATTTTGATTTTAGTATTTCAAACTGTTTTTTAAGGTTTGTAGAATTTTTGTCTCATTTTCTAACACTTTTTCGTAAATTCTTTAAAGCGACTTAAGAGATTTACAGATACACTACACATTCATTCATTCAATTTATCAAGACATAGCAGCAAAACAGAAAAAAATGAATAAAAACAATAGAGCTGTTAAGTTGGAAGGGATTAAGTATTTTTCCTTTTGATTTTTTTGCTTTATGTCCGGATGCAGGAAGGCACGTAACAAAATTTTGACAAAAATAGTTTTCATTTATTTTATTTCATTTTTTTTTTTTTCTAGCACAATCACTTCTATGAACTTATGCTTTTTGTCATTTTTCTATCTTCATCTTTGCACATTCGTTTTTCATTGGATTTTTACTTTATGTGTTTTTGTAATGTACGAGTATACGACGAGAGTATTTTTTGCCTATTTTGTTGGGTTATATTGTACATTTCTGCTTTTTTGGGTTAAGTGAATTTTTTACATTGCATTTATTTTGTCATTCGTCCTTTTTATTTCAAAATTTTCTTAACCGTTTGCTACTTGAGTTAACTTCATTGTCTACTGTGCTCGTTAACTCTTTTTTGCTGTTCCATTCGCTTGGTATTGATGTATGATTGCGTTATAACGTCAAACGACCAACCGGCATTATTATGGGACTCAGATACCTTTTTAAACATTGGACAAAATCAAATGAAGACTTATGCTATATTTTTCAGGGAAATTTTGTTGTTGTTTAGTTAAAGGATTTCTGTTTGGGTGTACATTACAGTGATGCAACATACAATAGAACCGAAATGTCATGGAACGCGCGATTATTTTGAAATTTGAGGTATTAAAACTGACGCCACGAGTTCGAAAATCAATTTATTCAAAAAAAAATTCTTTCTCTGCAAAATTTTGAAAAATCAGTGGAGAATCCGCTACTTAAGTAAATCTGTATCTTTTTAGTGAGAATAGCGTTTGCTTCAATTTATAGGTTGCTACTGTCCCACTTGTGCTAATATGCACATACGTCTCGCACTCAACATGGTTTCTTCCGGGCCTGGTTACTTTTTCGACGACCTTAAACACATTTCTGCCCTGATATGAGAAAGCGTATTATTATCGCATAATGCGTTTGTTTTGTATGGCTTTTTAAAATTCCGATTCTCTATTTATTCATACTCATATATATAAGTGAGATGACATAAGTATAATTGAGCATTTACACTTCGTTACAGCAAAATAACACATTATCTTTTATAAAAATGCTATCCAAATATTTCAAGTTTCCACCACAGTAACAAAACACAAAAAGCAAAGGTAAAAATCTATCTAAATTCCATTTAGTTGTATAAATAGGTACAATTCAGAAACACATAAAGGTCATTCAAGGCATTTAATTTGAATATATTTATTTTAATTTAAGACATAAACGCATTGTAAATACATAATGCAAATACAATAAAAAATCAGTGATGGCATTTTTGGTCGTCAGTACATTCGACAACTTTTTAGTACATTTGTTGCATTTTCAGTACATTTGCCAAATTTTCAGCGCAATTTCAGTACATTTTAGGTACATTTTGACAATTTATAATTATTAAATTAAGATAAAAAATCGCAACGTGTGGGTGGACATTTTGTAATTTACTGTAAAATATATCTCATTTTGCTAGTGTTCTTGAGATGCCAAAAGTGAGAACCTTTGTTTTAGTAAATAGTTTTTAGAAAAGTTTTCTAAATATAACTGAAATTGGGTGTTCAAGACAAAAAAAAAAAGTACCTTCGGCCTACAAAAAGTACATTTCAATCTCGATTCAGTACCTTTTCACAAATTACAAATATCATCACAGTAAGAAATATGTAAAAATATATTAATTCATTCCGTAAGCTTTACAAATTGAAAACATATTATAAGCATTTATAGGACTTAAAGCGATTTCATATAAGAAAACAAAATGAAATGAGCTTACAATAACACATTCAACGACTATGATGTGTTTATTTTTGGAATAATACAGATATTGTTTTAACGACTGATTATTATTTATTACAATTAAACATTATTTCATTAAACTTTGCAGTCATTTAATCAATATTCTTGTAAGTTTTTACAAATTGATAAAAACATTACAAAGTTAGAAAATGGATCAATTTTGCCTGATAATTGGTGACATATATGTGGTAATAGCAGAAATATATGTTTCAGTTCTCAATAAACCCATCATCAGGGAAACGATAGTAAATTGCATGGTTTATTACCATAATGCGCAGCTTGATATAACTAGAGTTAATAAGATAAAATACAACAAGATTTTTTTGTAAGGATCTCAAATTCTACCATGGATATATGTATATGTACTAATATATTCGATTCCTACTATCGTATGCAGCTTTAAAAAAGATGGTTGAAATAAATATGAAACATTATTCTTTTCTGAATTTGTCTGAATTTGTCTGAATGCATATAATTGTTTGATTATTGATCTGTCACGGAGCAAGTCCCGTTGATACGATCTTATCAGAGTGATGCTGAAAGACTTCGAACGTTTACGTGGTACATTGCTTTTGTAAGGATTTTTTAGTTATTTAAGACAAGATATATCTTTTTTAGACTGAGTGGCAGGACTTTTTTGTTTACTGGAAGTTGTGCTCCTTTAATTGGAAATGTTATGCACATTCTTCGTCATATCAATCAATGATTTATTTTTGGTGGTTAGCAGTCCATAGTGGAATAGGCTTTATCTTTCATGACGTTGTCTTTAAATCATCATGCATATTACTATTTATGAGGCGTCTGTAGGCTATTGGTAATTTCAGTTAAACTCAAATTTCGTGAGTTTTATTTTTGGAGAAGAGTTCAGTGTATTTTTTTTCGAAAGACTCTAACTCTAAAAATAACTACATTTTCATATAGTGGTTAGAATCGGCATTTACGCCTCTGAATATAAACACAATTCGAATGAGTGCCTTGCGTGACTGACTTGAGAGTGTGTTCCATTTCATTGCAAAGTTGATTGGTGGAGAGCAGAGAACAGCAGTGAGTGGCTAACTGCGATTGTTGAGCTACTATCAAAAATCGAGACGTGAGTGTGCACATTGCATGCAATACGGAGCGCGAATCTGAGTTGTCTCACATTCACATGCATTTAGCATTTATGAAACTCTGCAAAGTTCATGAAACAGTGAATGGTTCGAGCCATTAATGCTGAAGTGTTGTAAAGAAAATCAGTTCTTTTTTTTAAAGTGCGGGAGCGCAATGTAAATACCCAGGATTGCCACCGAAAAAATTACCATCTGCAAGAAAAAAGTCCCACAGACATTTTAGTTTTCTACATACCTTTTTTATTCAATGCATTGCTTTCTTTAAGCAAATTAAATGCAATTTTAACCACAAATTTAAAATATGTCTCATTTCTTGAAGCTTAAGTTTTAAATAAAAAAATAACAAAACTGAAGAAAACAAGATATTTAGAAACAAAAAAGATAAAACAAACTGGACAAGAAATTTATTTAACAAACAATATATGAAAATCTCAAAAAAAGCAAATATCTTACATAAATGACGTTTAAAAAAGCTAAAGGATTTAAAAATAATATGCGACAAAAACAGTCCCTTTCAGGGTCCGGAGTCACCCTTAATGATGTCAATAATCCTTTTTTAACCTTTTCTATCGATTGAGACAAAAA
This sequence comes from Meiosimyza decipiens, assembly GCA_963680825.1. NCBI lineage: Eukaryota > Metazoa > Arthropoda > Insecta > Diptera > Lauxaniidae > Meiosimyza > Meiosimyza decipiens. The sequence goes on along the minus strand of OY804258.1, from coordinate 92,750,728 downwards.
AAAATTTAACGAAAATGGATGGAGTGAGTGTCCCCACACTCTAATTGATGTTCAAAAGCTATTTTCGACCTTTCCCTATCGTTTTGAGCAAAAATAAAATTTTCCGAAAATCGGTCAAAAACGGACCTCATCACGGTCCGTAGCCACCTTAAGTGATGTCCAAAATCCATATTCGATCTTTTCCCATCGTTTGGTGTAAGATTTTCTTTCACTGTCGAAATGCGTTTCTTAAAAAACTTCACATGTTTGCCTTGCGAGAGAGATATTCATAAGTAGCTCACGCAATACTCATATACTCACGAAAAGAAACCAAATGAAACGGAATTCACTGATTGTGAAACACATTCGCATTTATAGACTTCGCCATGAGACGAATGGTGACTGATTTCACAAAATTTCCTGTGAGCGTGAATCTGTCTGAATGTGCTTAAAGAGTGAGTTGAATGGCTCATAAGCAGAGTCGCTCACCGCTGCTCTCTAGTAGGAAGCCATTGTCTGATGTTAAGTTGGTTCTGAGGCTCTTCTTTGCCGTCGGTAAAGGCTTGTGAAATAAGATATTGAGTTGATATTATAAAATTTAGCTATGAATACAGCCAAATAAATAATCCTTTATCAGCTTATAATTTAGATCGTAGCCAAGATTCAGTTACGAGTTCTCATTCAAGAATATGCAGTTTATTTTGGCAATATCCGTTCGATACTACTCGTATGAATTTTCAAGGCATTTTCAAGTATTTGAGTAGCTCCTGATGTATTGCGTGTTCGTATATTCCAGAAGAGTACTCTGAGTACGTTCGTAATGTGTGAAACATTGATGATATTTCAAAGGTTTTTGAGGCGAAAAATAGGATAACTGAACGTTTGAATATATGGGCGCTGCTATATACTGTTATATTTATACCCTACGCAGAGGGGTATATTCACTTTGTCATTCCGTTTGTAACGCATAGAAGAGGGCGTGGCAGGTATGGAAAAGTATATATATTCTTGATCAGCGTCACCACCTGAGTCGATATAGCTGTGTCCGTCTGTCTGTCTGTCTGTTGAAATCAGGTTTACGCAAAAACTAAGCAAGCTAATTCAATTAAATTTGGCACACAGCTCACATCTTCTTGCAAGCTGCTAGCATATAAAAATGGGCGAAATCGATTAACAGCCACGCCTTCCGCCCATACTCTATGTAAATATACCCAAGTCCATTTTGAAAAAAAGTTGCTGCGATTTTGATCAAAATTGGTGATTTGGTGAATATGAGAACAACATTAAGATTAGGCTAGGTCTTAAGTTTGCAAAGGCTCTTAAAGAGGCGTGACACAGCCCTAAATTTTAAGTTTTATGACGCCATTGCTCGTATACTGTGCAAGAAATTGTGATGAAATTTGGTACACGGATACAGATCTTGTGAATTTTGAATTGCGCATAAAGTGGGCGTGGCATTTCTTAACAATTAAAAAATTGGATTTCGTATAACTCCAAATTGGCAAATACGATTTTCATTAAAATTTTAGGGATGATACCACTGAAAGTAGTCACGTCAATATACTGAAAAATTTATTTTAAGGGCGTGGCATAGCCTACAATATTTATAAACGCTATAAAAAGAGAACTAACAACGCAATCGTTATGAAATTTAATATGGCAGATACACTTGCTAAAAGGTGTCTTCTTGCGAAATTTTGGCACAATTGCGCCGGTGGGTGTGGCACCTCCCATATAAGCGAAATAAGTTTAATGCTATAGATAGTGTGCTATGAGAGTAAATTTCATAAAATTTTGTGTAGAGGTGTCGGTTACTATAAGCTTCAGAATTAAATGAAACTTGACAAGATTGCATCAGTGGGCGTGGCACCTCCCTTTTTAGGAATAATTACGGCACATATCGCAAACTATACAAGCTGTTGTGCTAAAATTTGGTTTGATCATGTTAATCACGAATATCATTTATTGAAACAAAAGTGGGCGGAATTGTAGGAGTGGGCGTGACATATTTCGTGTTTTACATTTCTATTCTATTTTTTTTCAACATTTCCCATATTCTTTTGACATTTTCAGTTTTTTCGAACACTTTCCAACATGTTTGAACCTTTTTACATTATTTTCGACTTATTCAACCTCCTCAACATTTTTTTAACATTTATTTAAAAATAACTTTTAATGTAGTGTAGGGTATGTGAGTTTCGGCCTGGCCGAAGATAACACCTTTACTAGTTTTTGCTTTTGTTTCATAAATTAATTTAGCAATTGAGCAGCTCGTGTTTAGATCGAATTTTATTCGTTATCATGAATTCAAATTGAGAAGGTCAACGAGGTCTCTGAGGATATGGTTGAACACACATGCCTTTTGCATGTTTCTCACAATTTGTATTATAGTTTTATCATCATTTATTGCTAAGAAGGCCCTACATTTTCTCAATTGACAACCGATAAGAACTTAATTCGAATAACCATAAAAATGTTGGTCGATATCTAAGTGTTTTAGCCAAAGTCACTTGACATAGCAGCAAACGTTGTTGGGATTTGTTTTTCTTATGAGCAATTCGTTATTTTTCTTACAAGTTTTGTCGTTTGTCGTTTTTTGTCTATGACTAAAATAATACTTATGATCGATAATCAATATTTAACCTTGTAGTAGACATTATTTTTTTTCTACTACCGTGCTGTCGCATGTCTTTAGTTGGCCGCATATGTTAGACGTCAGAAAAGGAAATACGCAAAGAACAATAAAAAAAAAATAAAAAATATAAAAAAAAACAGCAACAACAGAAAGAAACAGGAAAAGCAAATATAAAATAAAGACAATATCAACGAGCGGACAAAAGGGCAAATAATTTGGGTTACAAGAAAACCTTCAAGAAAAGCAGTGGACCCAACCGCATGACAAAGAGTTGAGGGAAGTGGTCTAAGCAGCAGTCGTTTAAAATCAATCAACTGTCCATGACGTTGAATAGTAAACTGTAAAAAAAAGCTTTACAGGAGAGGTGGGCTCTAATGGACACACAACTGGCCGTTCACTTAAGCCTTTTTTGTAGCAAATTAATACGGGTACTTTTGTTATAAATTTTTTGATATCTCCACACATTTATTGTGTTCATTGTTCTTAAATGAACATTAAATTGTTAACTTAAAATAAAATTAGGGAATTGCAAAAAAGTTTCACGCAACATATAATGCGGGTAATACATAAAAATTTGAAATGAAATGCATCAAATGTTTACAGAAATCGTATCGAATGTCTTGTCTTAAATAATATCACATTCAAAGTAAGCCAGATACGGGAAATAAATATTGAAAAATTATTTTTTGAAGAACGTCGAATTTTTAAGGTTGAATATTGGTTACAAGAAAATATTTGTGTATAATTTTATGAGGCACATTTTCTGCTTTCACACGCTGAAGGAAAAGAAATAGGGTTTTTTTAAACAGACGGCTGGCTTGTTAATTTACATGTAGTTGATTTTTTGAGTTTCAATATTTCTAACAAGGAAATTTATAAATTAAACAGGAAATAGCTAAAACGCTGGTAAGCAATGAGTTTTTTTTTATAGAAATGCATCTTAATTTGATGTTGTATATATACAATTCTGAAAGCTGATAAGGGAAATTCGGGAAAAATTATATTATGTAAAACAAAAAGTGAATATGCCATATGAACAAGCGCTAATAAAAGGTGTTTTTTTAGAGGTATAGAGCTTCGAATTGAAATAAAACACAAGAAAATCGTTTTAATGTCCATCAGTTTAGATTTATTGGAAGGATAATTTTATGCCATTAATGATTAAATATGATTTCGGGCATGTGGCCGCCGCGGCTGGCTCGAATAAAGCCAATTCTACAGGTCCAATTTTCAACCACTTTTTCGAGCATATGGGGCCGTATGTCGGCAATAACGCCACGAATGTTGGCTTCCAAGTCCCCTAACGTTTCTGGTTTGTTGGCGTAGACGAGCGACTTCACATATCCCCAAAGAAAATAATCCAATGGTGTCAAATCACACGATCTTGGTGGCCAATTGACAGGTCCATTCCGCGAAATTATGCGCTCATCGAATGTTTCCTTCAATAAATCAATTGTGACGTGCGCTGTGTGACATGTAGCGCCGTCTTGTTGGAACCACAACTCATCCACATTCATGCCATCCAATTCGGGAACAAAATAGTCGGTTATCATGGCTCTATACCGGTCTCCATTAACGGTAACTAACTCTCCAGCATTATTTCGGAAGAAGTATGGCCCAATGACTCCACCAGCCCATAGAGCACACCAAACAGTCAGTTTTTGTGGATGTAATGGCGTCTCAAGGGTCTCATGTGGATTCTCTTCACTCCAAATGCGGCAATTTTGCTTGTTGACGTAGCCATTCAACCAAAAATGAGCCTCATCACTGAACAAAATTTTGCGATGAAAATCAGCATCGAGATCAATCTCATTTTCGGCCCATACACCAAAATCACGACGCATTGCATGGTCTCGCGACTTTAATTCTTGCACAAGCTGGATCTTGTAAGGTCGCAAGCCAAGATCTTTGCGCAAAATCTTCCATAAAGTTGATGGACAAAGCTCCAATTGCTGTGCACGGTGGCGAATCGATTCATTCGGGTCCTCTTCAACATTTTGCTCTACAGCGGCAATTGTTTCTTCGGTGCGCACTGTTCGACGTCTCTGCGGATGCGTATTATCACATAGAGTAAACGTAGTGCGAAAACGATCCATGGTTAACCGAATTAATTTCTCTGATGGACGATTATGTCGACCATAAAATGGACGGAGCTTGCGGTAAACTTCGCGAACTGAACCATTATTTTCGAAATAAATTTGCACGATTTGCAAGCGTTGTTCTCTTGTCAACCTGTTCATGATAAAATGGCAAACCAAACTGAACATAAATGACATTAGAGTTGCCAGATTTGACCATAAAATGCCAGTTTTATCTCTATTCGAAAAACAAACCTCTAAAAAAAACACCCTTTATCATTCCAAATAAGGATTTGCATCAATAAAATGATTTTTATCTATTTTATTTAGAAAACAAAGTAGGAAGCTCTTATTGGATCACACTTTAGATGGAAACTAAATTTGGTCTAATCTGGTCAAGAGAGGTGTCAATCGATGGGTTCTAGAAACGGCCAATAAAATGATTTTTTGAAATTTTTTAAATTTCCTAGTGGATTTGCATAGACTCCTAATTAATATTATTAACAACCCTCAAGTGAGTTAAGCCATATATAGCTTTTAACTAACTACATTAATTTTTGTTATTTTCAATCCGATTTCACGTTAAATTAACTAGATTTTTATCTTGGCTCCAAAAAAATACGTCTACTAGTTAAATTAACCAGGTCTTACAGGTCTTAGTTGATTTTTTTTAACTGCATG